>CM026271.1:14588552-15788552 GCA_014851425.1 Senna tora
TTACTAACCCACAACTCACTCCAAAACTTCCAACCGAGCCCTAAGCAACCCCAAAAGTTTTCTTAGAATCATTCCTAAGAATCACTTTCTCAGTAAAAAACAATTCATCGTCTACGAAACAGTGCTTTCCTTATTTTTTTTAGTTATCTAAGTTATTCTGGTTTATAGATCCTTTGTGAAGAAAAAGGTTGTAGATGAGGCCTTTCAATTTGGTGAGGATTTTTTACTGTATGAACTTACCTAAAAAAATTGAGAATTAACAATTTCGTCCTTGAAAGATACATATTGTTCGAATGTAATCCCAAAAGATTATTAAAATGTCTAATTTATTCTTGAAAGATTTTTTGTATCCCAATTTGGACCTTTTAATTTTTCCTGCCAGTGTATATGTGAGTTCTTTCAAGGACTAAAAGGATCAAATAGGGACAAAAAATATCTTTCAAAGACTAAATTGGAAACAATCCGTATCTTTCAGGAACCAAATTGAAAATTCTCTCAAGAAATTAAGAAAAACCAATCGCTTGACAGAAGACATCTCTAAAATCTCCATAAAACTGTGTAATTAGAGCAGATATCTGCGGTCTAAATTAATTTAGAAATAGAAAAGAAAACAAAAACAAAAAAATTAAAATTAATTAACAAAAAACATTTCAACAAAATATGAATGCTTCAATTTACAGACACCATATGCACCGCATAATTAGAAATTAAGGAAACGACCGCCTTATAATATCACAAACTCAAGGCAATCCTAATACATATTTATAAGTTTGTAAATTTAGATTCAACTCACAATTCAAAGTTAAACAAAAGTAAAACAGAATTTATTGTAAATTATAATTGAAGAACTAAAATGCGTGTCTTCCCTCACTAAACTGCCCATTCATGCTTTTGTGCTCGACTTCAAAGAATTATCCTGGTCGACAGGTTATAATAAAAGTAAGTTAGCCTCCGAACAGACCAAAAACTAGAAAGATGTATAAACAATCATAAAAGTAATGAGCAGGTTTATCCATGCAAATAAACTTTACTAACATGAATAAACATTAGTCAGTGAAGAATAATTCAGAAATGTAATCTGAAAAAGTGCTACTAACCAATGGCATGATAAAAAGGGTAAAGTACAGTCAGCTGATATGGCATTTCACCTTGATTTCCTTTCCAAAATACAGTCCAACTCAGTTGATTGATTGCTAACAGCACCTCTATTTTACTAACGGAACAGTTACCATTTTCAGTCAAACAGCTGATGGCTAGAGAGGAGAGGTTTTAAAATGGATGGAGGCATCGCCCACACAAGGATATCAAAGAGGAAGAAGCGAACAAGGAGGGTGACCCTGAAGAATGGACGAACTTATTTCGAGTTGTATCTGCCCGTTTGGACACTAGTTCTGATCTGACTCAACAATGACATAACATGCATCCATTACATGTTAGAATTAAAATTATTTATATTGTCAAACAATGACAAGCATTGGACAAAACTAACAGAAGGGGAAAAGGGCAGGAGTGGGAGTAAAGCCAAAAGGGAAAAAAGGGAATAGAATGAAGCATAACCCCACCATGATGGGATTATTAGAGAGCTTTTTTTCTAAATATTTAGGCCTAAAAATAACTACTATTTTGAATAGTATGGTTTAAAATCTGTTAAGGAGACTAGGCCGATTGTTTCATTTGCTGCATGTCTAAGTTGCTATTTTATTTTCTTTCATTATGTAGTTAAGTATTGGTTATAGCTTGGGAGGATTCCCTATCCTTATTTGCACCTTTTTTCTTCCTAGATTCAAAAAAGGAATGAAGAAGAAAAGAAGATGATGGAAACCCGATATTCTAGAAGTTTCAAGAAGATAAAGGGAAGGGGGGACCACAGTAGCAAACTCCTATATATTGTAGGGCATAATAGCAATAGAAAAAGAGGGAGAAAAATATTTGGTAAAAGGTGGAGAGACCTGACCTCTTGAAAGTAAAGGAAACTTATATGCTTCTGTTATCTTTTTTCTTTTATTTCCTGGTGTGTGGAAGGTAGTGTAGGTGCAATGCTGGTTTATTTTCTGTTGTAGTGCTGGTCTATTTTCTTGTATTGAACTTTGAGCCATGTCTATTTTGTTGATTTGGTATTGTTAGTGGTGAACATCAGAATTTTCCCTGTTTGTTTTCGGTTCCGTGTGTTGTTTTTCAGCAGTAATATACAGGGACCTATCGAAAGATCTAACATCTATTTTATTTAGTTTTTCCTTTTGGGAAAATTATAGTGCAAGCAAGGTTGTCAAAATGGTAAATCTTTATCTTAAGATCAAAACAATATAAACCAATCCTATGTAAGATCAGTGATCTTGACTGGCAATGGGGAAGATATTAAGCAAGCAAAAGAAAACAACACAAGCCAGAGAAGTACGCAAGAGAGTGCGTGTTAGTTAATTGCATTAAGTGCATCGCATCATGATTATTAAACTAAGAACTAATAGCTAATTACAAGGATGGCGGAAGTATTATTATGGTTACAAATGTTCTGGTATGCGGGTTTTGTGCCCCTATTTGAAGTTTCAATGTCAAGCCCAAAGAAGTCGGAGACAAAGCAAGAGAATTTTCATTCTTGGTATGCAGGGACAAGGTATTAGTATTTAGTACTTCCACTAAGATCAGATAAGAGGTGGCCAGTAGGGTCTCTGGAACGCAAGTCTAGTCCCAAAACAAGCAAGGATGGAAATAATGAGAATACAGTTAAGGGCAGACTGATCTGATAAGGTAGAGGGATCAGAGAGAAGAATGGATTAGTGAAGGTTAGCTAGGGGCGTTTAACAAGATTAAGGCGATAGTCAACTCAACCAACTGCGGTGGAGTGTGTAATTTCACAATATTACAATGGGATTAAGTTAAATTTTCCCCCAATGTAAGGTATGGAGTATGAGTCAATTACCTTAACACAAATATAAATATAATGAACATCAGGATTTTTTCCAAGCGCTTGCTCCACTGAACTTCCATCATCGTTGAGTGGAAACAGGAGTAGTCAGCTCCCAAACTGGACGATCAGATTTCTCCTCTGATGCAAGTTTCTCTGCACATAGTGTGAGAGTGGATTTTAAGGCTTAATCAATAGTTCAACTTCGAATGAGAAACGCTTAAGAAACATGCTATTCATAAAGGGTAGTGATTTATGAAAGAATATTTAAACAGAATGTTTTCTAAAGATGGGAGAAAAACAACCAATGCCTAGGGGCCACAATTGGGGCATCTAACCATACTTAGTCCGTGCAACCTAGCACTTAGTCCTCAATCTCAATAAGAAGAGGGGGATATGTAACTCAGTAATTCATTCATGTAAATATAAACAACAGAAATGAAATCAGGCACAAGCACAAGCCTGGGATTATGTATCCCTCAACCAAGAAGATAGACAAATAAAACTCGAAATAGTGAAAACAGCAATAGAATTTGAACCAACCTATCACATGGAGTTTTATAGTCCATAAGCATGAATCCCTTAGCAAAACGTAGGCGATACAATGGAGCTCCATATGTTATCTGCAGCATTTACAAGCAGTAAGGCTTATCATGCAGAATACAAAGACACATTTCATCCTTTTTCTCTTTATGTAAGGCAAGCTAACAGCAAAACGCTGATTTGACATTAAATAATTTTTTTCAAAAAAAAAAAGTATAATTACCAGGATATAAACTCCTTTATCCTTGAGAACCCTATAGTGTGTCATCAACTGCTTCAATAATGGTGAACAGATCAAGAATAAAAAATTGTAAAATAGAGCATTATCTCGAAAGAATTCTACTTATTTGTTCATGGTTTTATTGTACCTCCAAATTTCCTCAAGCATCATAGTGGCATTTTGTCTTGAATTATTTCCACACTGCAAAAATATACCATGAGAAATAATTCTTGTGAATAATTTAAATTGTGCAACATGCAACACTCACCAAGAGAGAATCAAGAGTCCCTGAAATACAACAGAACATATCAGCTAAATTGCAAAATGTGCAATTAGTATTTCAACAAGAACACGCTTAGAAGCAAAAAACTATAAAATGCTAGCATACCTTTGTCAATGATGGCACCAAAGGAATCTGATTCAAAAGCACTCATGTCTCGGACATCCATTTGCATATCTGACTAATAATCAGGAAAGTTTCAACCTCAATTTGCGAGCTCATTGTTGGAATATTTATAGAATCTTCAATAGACTTGCTATATTTGTAAATTCATAACAAGAATAGATAGCATCAGCAAACAAATCACCATTTCTATAATTATGGCCTGTAGTTCATACTAATATACAATGAGTCTCTATGTTAATCCATTGAATATTGGTTCCACAAGAATGGTTTCTTGAGATGCATATATGATATATATAAATACTTCCCTTTGGAAGCTACTTCCCTGTGGCATAGGGTGATAAAGAGCACATATGGTGTTCAAGAGAATGGTTGGGACGCTAATATTGGGATTAGAGCTACTCATGCAAGTCCTTGGAAATTTATATCTCAGGTATATCATTCCTTCTCGACTTTGCTTTCCTTTCGGGTGGGTGATGGTACTCGTTTTCGCTTTTGGGAGGACCATTGGATTGGTGAATCTACTTTTATCGAACTCTTTCCTCGTTTATATGGTTTATCTTCTTTACACAATGCACCAATTGTTGATTTCATAATAAATCATGATGAACAAATTTCTTGGAACTTCCACTTTTCTAGAAATCTTAATGATAGACTTACAGAAGATATTATTTTGTTATTAGATATTCTTGCTCCTTTTCGAGCCTCTTCGGTTCCTGATAACAGGACTTGGAGTTTAGACTCTTCGGGCTCATAATCTTGCTCTTCGTTTTTTAAATACATGACTAAAACCCCAAATCCTAATCTTCTTTCTAAATCTTTCTGGAAAATAAAGACTCCTTATAAGGTAAAGGCTTTTGTTTGGACAGCGGCACTTAATAGAATTAACACTAATGATATGCTTCAGACTCGTCATCCCAATAAGGCGTTATCACCGGATGTGTGTCATGTGTTTTAGAAGGTCTGAGACGAATAGCCATCTTTTTCTACACTGTGAAGTGGCAAGGTTTATGTGGAATATGCTGTTTGGTCTCTTTGAAGAGAATTGGGTATGTCAGGCGGATTTGGGTATTTTTCTGGTATCAAGTTTGTGGGCTTTGGAAGGAATAAGGAATATAAAGCTCTTTGGCAATGTGTAGTTTTGGCGACGCTATGGTGTCTTGGCTGGAAAGGAATGCTAGGGTCTTTAATAATAGATTCCTCTCACCTCATCTATTGTGGGATAGAATTACTTTTTTGTCTTTTTATGGGCTTCGTCGAATGGTCTTTAGAGGAATGTCCATTATAGATATTCAAAGGGATTGGAAGGCCCTATTGAGATAATATTTTAGTTTCCTTTTTGCTTATTTTCCTTTTATTTTCAATTTCTGAGGACTGCTTGTCCTCGTGTTTATAATCTTCCTTTTATTCAATACAATTTCTTTTTTCTATCAAAAAAAAAAAAATACTTTGACTCTGAGTATCTCTGTTAAACTCTAGCTAGACTTTCAATATTAATACCAGTTACTCTCTTTGAAAAATAATAAAGTAATACGCATCATTTAATGATAAATTACTCTATGAATCTATAATATATGCACAGGCACAACTCAGACTTCAGTAACACCCAAAAATAAATCAGGAAAGATTAAGGATACATTTCAACTGGGAACGATCTCGGTATTTGTTCTGCATAGCTTCGACCACCACAGAGGATATATCAATATTGACAACAGACTCATAACCATCTTCAACCATGCCTTCGCTGAATGCTGTAGAATAACAGTGCAATATTCTCATCAATAGCTAAATTATATCTATGTGTGGTTAGTAAATACAAGGAATAGTAAAGCTCGATCCATATGAAACAGGATCAAGTACAAACCCAATTGTAAAGGCCACTTCCTTTTTCCTTTCTTTTATTTTTCGTAAGACGATAAGACATGGAAAATTGTCCAGAGATAGACTTGCATTCATCCCAAAGAGATGGTAAAACAACGAAAAATCTTCCGTTTACTTTCATCTTATTTACGATGTCCCTTCTAGAACGAATTTCTCACCAAACAAGATGCAAAACTTTCAACTCACAAGACGCAAAACGCAGATTAAGCAAATGTAACTCATTTACAGATCTGATACCAGAGAACATTCACCTTTAGAGATTAGGATGAGTGCAAACATAAAGTAAGTACTTATTCGACTCAATAAGTATATTATGTCATGATTGAGAAATTATATGTCTCCAATCTTTCTTTCTTTTTTTTTAGCAGAATATGCTATTCAGGAAGAAGAAGATCCTCTATTTTTAAAATTGACAACAAAATAAAAATAAATCAAGGTAACTAAACAAAACAAAATAAATATACCTAAAAAAAATTGATGAAAGATATCTTCCGATTGGAAAACCCTATTCTTCTTTACTAGAAATGGTTACATCGCCTATTGCCATATATGAAAATTGATCCATTTGAAAATGCCTTAACAAATGAGATGTCCAAATCATTTACCTGAATTACCGCAACCGACTACGAGGATCTTGCAGTCGCGAGGAGCATAGAGATTGATGATGGGAGCTAGAGTTTGATACTTCTGGTACCAATCAAAGGACCAGGTTCATTGGAATAGCGATTGTCCCAATACCAGGTTTCACCGTACGCTTGGGTCGTCGTTGTCATTGTAAATAGGATGATAGATTAGAACTGCGAAGACGGAGGAACTGACCAACACGCCAAACGGGAAAGATCAAGATCAAATTAAGGCTTCTGGTTCTAATTAAGGTATGGTCAGAGTTGATGGATAACAACTATGATTCTGATTGGCAGAAGAACCATAACTGCAATAGTCACTTCCTGAATCTTCGATCTGCCATTCTGCTTCTCAGTCTCTTGATTCAGTGTGGCTCGGCACTTGGTTTATTGGGCTGTGGCCTCTATATTCTTTCTTTGCTTGTTGGGCCTTCGGCTTCTCTTGAATTGTCCTTCGGTCTGATATTCAACCAAAACTGATTTACGTGTAGGGAGATATTGTTTTGTACTATAAGTTTCCAATATTATTTATTTTTTAAATTTTAAAATATAGATTGTTATAATTATATTCTAAAATAATTATTAAATAAAAAAAAAAACCTAATTCTTTTAAAATTACCATACTCAATATCGATATTTTCTCTCTTCCATCTTATCACATCTTCTATATTTATATGGCTCTAAACCCTTCACGTCAACGGTCTCTCAAAATAGCCATTTAATTAATTAAAAAATAAAATAAAAGATGATATGAAAATATCATGGGAGAGAGAAAATTGGAGAATAATAGTAGTAGTGGTATTTTTTTTTTTTAAAAATAATAATTGTGGTAGTTATAAAAAAATAACATTTTAATCTTTATTTTATTATTTTATATTTTGTAAATTAAAATTTTGTTGACATGCACGTAGGTGCATGTGAAACCTTAAAAGAAAGAACCTTATAAAGTTTTGAGCTCTCCAACTCCAACAGCTAGCTTTTGGAATTTGGTTCTCGAAAGACTTGTGTTCGTATTGTAGGTGATTTAATTGAGAGCCAACCAATACGAAAGGGGCAAGCTATAGTTTGGATTAAAACATGGGCTCTATAGGTAAGATTAAGGTGCAATGTAATGTATCGAACACTAAAAGTTGAATGAAGCTGACAAAGGTAGAAATGACTATCAATGAACTCGTGTTGATAGAGTAGACCATGCTAAAATTGAAAGTTGTAGAGTTGCCAAAAATTAGAAAGGGCTATCAATAGATCGGTGTCGATAGAAGAAAGGGTCTTATAAAGCTTTGGGCTCTCCAACTCTAACAACTAGCTTCTAGATGAAAACAAATCCAGTGATTGGCTCTTTTGTGCTTTAGTATGCTAGACTGTCTTTTTTGCATCGTTTTCTTCACTTTTTTATTTAAATTTGTGAAATTGTAAACTTTTCTAAAGAATATTTAAAGTATGAAAGATATAGATAAAAAAAAATTAAAAACTCCACATAAATCGAGATCCATCATGAATAGATCAGATAACTTTTTAATCCCTAATAAAATTAATCCTTAAATTATTTATGATAGGTCCTAATTTGTGTTGAATTTTTAATTTTTTTGTACCTATATGGTTATATCTATCATTCTTTAAAAAATGTATAATTTTTAAAATTTAAATTAAAAAAAGTAAAGAAAACGATTAAAAAAAAAAAAGAGGTTAGCATATAGTATAGAAGAAACCAGAGAGTAATCCGCTCTTGTATACATGTGAGTGTGTTTTTGTATAGATAATGTGGGCGAGGGAGTCAAAAGAAGTTTAGGGTCCATACAGGGTCATTGGTGGCTTAATCAATTCACCCATTGTAGGATAATATTTATTAACTTTATCTTCGAATTCCAATGTCAAATTAATTAATGGAAGAAAGGCAATAACTAAATTGGTGTGTATATACAGTATAAGCAATTGAAGATAAAACATTGAAAATCTGGAGTAGGTTCAGTATGGCAAAGCCACTGTACTGCTAGACACTGGGAAATGATGATTTAAATTAGACAGTTGTGCATATTTTAGAATCTTTTTCTAATTTTCTTCATAATATTATACAAAACAATGGCATATAATTTTATTTTGCCTTTGCAGTTTCTGGGTTTTGTGATATGAGTATCGTGTATGGCTATAAATATAGAATGTTCATATTGATTAGCCAACATAGCTATTAATTCT
This sequence comes from Senna tora, assembly GCA_014851425.1. Classification (NCBI taxonomy): domain Eukaryota; kingdom Viridiplantae; phylum Streptophyta; class Magnoliopsida; order Fabales; family Fabaceae; genus Senna; species Senna tora. The sequence goes on from CM026271.1 coordinate 14,597,318, forward strand.
GAGTAATTTTTTAAAGTTTTCCTATTAGCCACTGTAACTATCATTTTTTGTTCAGACAATTCATAGCGTCAAATAAGGATCGCAAGGGGTCGTTGCCTTAGGGACTTGTCCTTAGGTGAAGACCTAGGTGCTTACATACCCTTGTGTAGGGATCAAAGTCCACGTAGTTCGAAGAAGGAACGTCCATGGTGGCCGTTAGGCAGAGTGCCGTGTGAGGCTAGGACGTGAATGTGTTCTCTGGGCGAGCGAGCCACTTGTTAGAGGTACCTCGTAGGTAGGGGAGAGAGCAAGGGTCTCTGGATGCTCCTTAAAGCAAGAAGATGTGTGTATCCTGTGAATGGAGCGAGTATATGGGCTGATGTCTGTTTAGGAAGACTTCAGGTGACGATGATCTGTTGAATGTTTTTAGTGTCGTGAGCACTGCTATGTTTGCTTCTAGGTTACGTATTGTGTTGCTTATGGAATGTCTCCCTTTAGTCCTCAAGGTGAGGGGAATTTATACTCAGAGTAGAAGAGAACGTGGTCGACTCACGTTCTTGAGCCTTGAGTTTGACCCACGATATGGAGAAACCCACCTCTCCAATGCGGGTATTGTAGGGAGAGGCCACGTTTGGGCCCATTGAGCGGTGTCATGTGTCACTGATATGAGGTCCAGTAAACCTTCTAGAAGGCCAGTGCCACGTGCCCATAGGAGGGCATATTATGGAATTACATAAGTCCCCCTAAGTCTATGGGTGCTGGGCGCCCGTGGACTTAAGTTACCTTTTGCGGAACATTGGGAGCGAGGTCACCCATCATGAATTGTTCGTAGAGCCAGATTGACCGCTAATAATAGGAGACGGGGTGGTCAAGCATGCACTTGCGTTGCTCTGGAGTTTGTCAGGAGTGGGTAGCCAAGGATGCCACGAGTCTGGATCTAGACGGCCATTCGCTTGACTTTCCCAACAAGTTTCTCGAGTCGTTTCCACAAAAATGTTCACGTCTTTTCAAGGAGATGTCATCATTGCAGGGAAGGTGAATTTTTGGAGATGCCCTTGGAAGGCTTCGAGGGGATTTGAAAGATCAGAGGCGTTCTGGACTTTTTCCTGGGCGCGAGGGTTGACACATGTAATGAACTCTGTCTCATCAGCCCGGGATCGACCGCTTAATCGCGAAGAATTGGAGTGGTCGAGTGTGTGCTCGGGAGGGTTCGTGTTTCTCTTGAGATTATTTTAGAGGGGACGTGCCACGCGTCAGGATCCTATCGGTTGTTGTCGCTTCGGATGTTTCATAATGTTACCTGTGAAGTCGTTTTTCTCCATTATTGTCCATGTGCTTCCAAGAGATGCCATCGTTAGCCGCTACCTTTGGAGTTCCTTTTTACCATGGGACCTTTTGAAGGTCTTTTGGGCTTCTGGGGCATTTAGGTCTTTCCGATTGTGACTCGATGGCTTTGAATCTGGACCACTCCTTTGGCGCGTTTTTGGACGGCTTCAGCCTTTATTTGATGTAGGTGATGATTACTTCTTTTTCGTTGCAGATTTCAAGGGAGGTTGCAATTTGAATCGTCACGCCTCTAGCTCCCCAATAAATACTTTCAAGATTGAAAAGAGAAAGGCTTATGTTTACCTTCAATCTTTCTGACCTTTTGCTTTCGAGAGTCCCTTCGTCTCCGAGAGTTCTCCTTTTATCTTTCTGCGTCGAAGTTTCTTGCTTACTTGTCTGTATTTCACCATGGCCAACAAAGATGAAAGTGAGTATTATCTCCCTTTGATTCCTCTTTTGCGTTTTCTTCTTCTCCTCTCTGATTTAAGGTTTGCTTATTGCAGGGTTGTACCCCTTCAATTTCACTGATTTGGAGGATTTCTCCTCCTCCTCCTCTTAACCGTTCTCAAGGTAGTACCCTAGGTAGGGAGAAGAGGCCAAGACAAGTTTCTTCTCCCATCCAAGAGAAGGTCACCAAAGTTCGTACTGGGACGTCTAAAGGGAGACGAGGCTTAGGTAACACCGCCGTAGGTGATGAGAGGCAAGGCTTGGGTGCCACCACCAGAGGTCGTTATCAGCGGAAGGAGGATCCCCATGGGAAAGAGAGGAGGAAAGAAAAGAAGAGAGAAGAAGGGAATCCTAAAGAAGGTGGATCCAGGAAGACGGATTCTCGACTTCCTTTTCAGGTTCCTCCATCTTCAATAGTGCATCAGGAGGTTGCTCTGGTGGAGACTAGGGCTACTGCTTCGGTGAGGGTACTTTTCCTTCTTCGGAGTAGACTCATCACTCGCCCTTGAGGGTGATTTTGTCGAGCTCGTCCTGTCCACGCTCTATCGGGGGTGCTGAGGAGCCGGCGAGCAAGAGGCCCCAAGTGGAATGAGCGGTTGAATAGGACATTGCTGTGCTCCTGAGATTCCTCCCTCAAGGTTGGTTGTCGTGGAGGAGTGCTTTAGTGGCGGGGCCATAGTGGGCATATTGTTGAGAATGTAGTGGTGAGTCAAATGGCTGCCACTGCTTCTAGTGGTGTTGCTCCAAAAATATTTTGTTAGAGACTAAGGGCACGCCGTCAGAGACCGAGGGTTTGCCAAGGGAGGTGCCCCCCTTTGTTCTAGTAGCCCTTGGCAGGCGCTTTCCCGCTGACTTGAATGAGAGGGCTGCTAAGGAACTAGACACAAATCCCATGGGCGTTGCTCTTCGTGCTTTCGACAGCGTCACCAACTCATTGGCTAACTTCCACCAAGCTGGGACTATGTGGAAAAAACAAGTGGTATTTATTCCCTTCTTTGAGTTAATTATTAGCGTAAGTGCTTATTGCTAATTTCCTTCTTTGACCTTACTCGAAAGCATCTTGAAGACGTGCGCAAGCAACTGTGGGCGACAGAGAACGAGTGCGATGATAAGAGCCGCGAGTTGAAGTCTTTGACTCACGAAGTTGCTCGCCTCAAAGCTGAAAGTGGTCAGCTTGCCGAAGTTAAGTTCCTACAGTTAGATCTAGAGAAGGCTCACAGGGAGATATGTGTTCGTTGGGAGGACGCGGAAAAACGCAGGCAAGAGCTGCATTGTGAAGCCTTGAGGAATGCTGACGCCGCGCCCAAGAGAACTTGACAGGCTGGCTTGATGCTGAGAGCAGGATCGGGGATGCTGCTGATCATTAAGGAGAAATGCTGGCGTAAAGGATGTATGGAATGCCGTTAGCGGTCGAGCAACTTGAGCGCCTTCGCGGGGAGAGGTTCTCCGCCGATTGGGTGGCCTCTTTACATCCTTCCCTGTAACTCTTTGATGGTGAGCTTAGGGTCGACTGGCGACTAACCCTCCTTTGAGCCTCGTTTGCCTCTGTAATTTGGTTGAGCGTCCTTTGAGCCACCACCTTCTTTCTGTGACGGGCTGGAATGCTCCAGTGATTGGAGCTACTTCTCTTCACTTAGCTGAAAGTGTTTAGCAGGATTTGTCGAGAAGTCTTGACAATCTTGAGGCTATGGGGCCGACGATTGATGAAGGCTTTAGGGATGCCCAAGAGTATATTTTATTTTGTAGGGTCTTGTTGATTTTGTCAATTGTAATAGGCAAATGCCCTCGTTTTTGCTACATTAATGAAATTAATGCAATGACATTTGTTTTTGAACTGATTGTTCTCTTTTCACTTATGGGTAAAAAGATTTTGCGTAAGTACCTTGTGATCGAGATGGTTTTGAATGATGCCTGTAGTGTACAAAAGTTCGTTTTAAGGCTCCGTTTTGGAGTATTTGTTCCCGGGAGGCTTTTAAGTGTTCACCGTTTTGCGAGGGAAATTTTGCTTGACCTTGATGACTTTCAAGTGTCGTGGGGCGGTTGGTCCTTTTTTGCCTTTAGCAGGGCTTTTTGCAAGTTAGCTTTGTGCTTCGCGTAACTCATATCTTTTTTAAAAAGGAGAGTTTCGATTGATAGTAAACAAAATGATTACATTCGAAGTCCTACTAGCCTTAGAAAGGCTGGAAATAGTAAATCCTAGCTTGTAGAATGAAAGAAGACATGTGTGACATTTAGCCAAAAAGTGTTTCAAGTGTGAAACACAAAGTTCGTCGAAGAGTTCAATCGGAGGCCTTGATGGTCTTAGTTAGACTTGCTGCGTAGCAGGCTCACTCCAGTTTCTGGTCCTTCGTGATTTCTCCGATTCCATGAGGTGTCGGGAATTTCATTGTGAGTTGTGCCGTGGACACGATGGCTTTGAGCTTATTTAAGGACGGTCGCCCTAGGATGGCATTGTATGCTGAGGGTGCCAAAACGACGATGAAGTCTACGTTGAGGCTTGCCACCTTTGGTAAAGTGCCTACAGATACGCAGGTGGATATAATTCCTTCTGTGGGAACTTGGGCACCGGAGAACCCAATGAGTGTGCCGAGGAAGGGCCTCTTGTTTGCCTCGTTCAACCCGAGCTTTTTGAATGTGTCAAAGTAAAGGATGTCGGCTGAGGATCTCTAATCTATAAGGACCCGCCTTACTTTGTAGTTTGTTACGACCGCGATCACGACCATGGAATCATCGTGAACTGGTCCTTGGATATTGGTGAGGTCAAAAGTGATCGGGTCACTTGTGAGTTGTGAGTTCTTCTTCTTTCCTTCATTGTTTGGGAACGTAGTCGAGTGCGAGTATGGAGAGCTCCAGCCTCTTCTTGTTTTGGGATTGCGAGGTAGTCCCCTTTTGTAGTCCTCTCGCAATGACATTAATGACCCCTCAAGGGGGTTGCTGTTCGCCGTTATCCTTCAGTCGTTCCATGTTGGAGTTGTCCATGTCCATTACATATCTTCCCAAGTGCCCTTTCCGTATTAAGTCCTCGATCTGATCTTTCAAATGTATGCAATCATTGGTCTCGTGCCCATAATCCTTGTGGAATTGTCAGTATTTGGACTTGTCTACAAGCTTTCTAGTTTTCTGTCTCTTCATCTGGGGAGAAAAATTGAAAATATCGGTGTGGTAGATTTCCTCTAGGACTTCAACGTGGGACTTATATTGAGGGGCGTGTAACTAGTGAATCGTCCCCGGGGGGCGAGCGACGTCTTGGTGGCGAGCGCTTCCTGCTACTCTTCTCCTTCTGGTTTTGGTACTCGGCAGACCTTTTTTCTTTCTTCTTTTCTGGCTGCTCTAGGTCGGTTCGGCTTACCAAGAACTTCCGCATCTTGTCTTTGGCTATTTGGGCAATTTTCCTCCTGGATGAACCATTTTGCCCTGTCCATCAGTTCTTGCAAAGTGGACACTGGGCATCTGTTGAGTTCACCGTAAAACTGTGAGCACCTGAGCTCTTGTTTGATGACAAAGATGGTGACCGCGTCCTAAAGGCCCCTGACTTGGAGTCAGAGTTTTGTGAACCGTGCCAAGAAGGCTTGTAAAATCTCTCCTTCTTCCTGGTGAAAACCAATGAAGGAGTCTTCGTTTTTTAGGTACTCCTTGCTACTAGCGAAGAGTAAGGAATTTCTAAGCTAGCTACTCGAAACTATGGATTGAGTTCGTGGGTAGCAGTGAAAACCATCTTAATTAAGCTTCCTTCAGGGTGGACAAGAGACTCGGCACTGTTGTCGTCCGTCATGCCGAGTATCGACATGGCTGAGTTGAAAGTATTGAGGTGGTCTCGCGGGTTTCGTTTCTCCTCCATATGGCACTATGTGGAAGGGCATTTTGAAACCCATGAGGATGTGCTCGTCATAACCTGTTGGGTGAAAGGATGTCGTCCTCCAGTCCCGTGAAAATCGATCTGGGCCATTTGTATTGACCTGGGGAACCACGGATGCCCCATAGGGAGCATACGAGTTTTAGCCACTTGTCTATGGCATATGTAGGTATGAGCCTGGTGGATTAGTTCGGGACAGGGGTCGTGGATAGTTAGTGGGGGCGGTTATACTGCTTGTCCAGCGACTATTGTTGGTCCCAGTTGAATAATTAGGGGAGGAGCTGGCGTTGTGAGCGATAGCCGGGTGCACTCCATCGAGAGAGTTCTAAATTGTGTGGAGGGCGCTGGAGGCAGACTAGCAACTTCTGGTGCCATTATGCTTGATGGGCCTACGGGAGTTGGCACCGGAGCATTGTGCAGTGTTGCTGTCATCTGGGTATCTATACTGGCTGAGGGGAGGCCTCCGTACATATCCCGTTCACGTTGACGTATTGAGGCAATCTCAGCTTCTAGTCGGGCTATTTCGTTTCGCGTGAGACTCTCGCTGGGTCTGCTGGTCCCTGGGCGCTTCCTAGTGGGCATGGATTATGCGGCATGCCGTAGGGGTGTTGGGAGCATGTTTCCTCCATAGTTGTTGGTGTTTAGATAATGCTCTCCGTGATAGTCACCTGGGATTCTGAGACATTTGGTAGTTGACTTGCGACCAAAGTTCTTACCTCCTCTGGAGTGCTGCCGGTCATTCCTTGTCTGTTCCGCGTGCTTCGCCTTGGAGCGCTTGCATCGATTGTGGCAGCGGGTGCGTTCGAGTCAGCCATTTGACGAAGCTACCTGTAATGAAACTGTGGTGAAGAAAGGAAAATGGATTTCTGAGTTAGGTGTATATTCCTACTCCCCCAAAAAAAGAATGTCGTGTAGCGGCGAGATGCGCAAGGCATTGTGGTCTGAGAAAGACCGCGGTGGGCGTCAATGTAACTGTCAATTTTTGTTCAAAAAATTCAGTGTCAAATAAGGACTGCAAGAGGTCGTTGCCTTGGGGGACTTATGGGTATTATAAGATGCTCAATTACAGGATAGCTATACATATTTCAGGTTATCTCTTTGTAGTTATAACCGTAAACTACTTGACTTTTGTTGCCAACTTGTCTCATTTAACACTTTGCAATTTTTTACTTTAAATTATTATGAAAAATGAGTGTATATGTCAATGGGATGCAAAGCTGAATATGAAACAAAACCTAATCTTATCCCAATCAAAAGCCATTTTGAAGTCCAATAATTATATTGCATCAACAGAGGAACAACAACGAGAAGAAACAACAAATTTGATAGACCAACTATTAATACCATTCTTGCCCATTGCACATAACTCACACATACCTGGGTTTACGCAACATGACATGTGCTAGTCCAGAATATGACCTGCTCGTGACCACATTGGTTCAACGTGCCACATACGCCCATGATCTCCCTTATCCCCACCGAGTGGAATGTGCGTGGCCCATAGCAACCCAGAGGCTATATAAGGCCTCCCACATCTAAACATAGACACAGAACAACAACATGGTTCCATCTTTGCTGACTTTGCTCACCTCTGATCACGACGTTCGCCATTTACAGCACTTACAGATAAGACCTTTGCTTCATGGCCTCCATGGACATCCTCCCTTCCTCGAATTACGTGGACTTTGATCCCTCTATAGGTACGTAGGCACCTAGGTCTTCACCTAGGACAAATCCCCCAAGGTCAAGACCCCTTACGATCCTTGAACATTTATTATAGATTCAACACCGTTAGAAATGAAGAATCTAACACTAACCAAATGAAGAAATTGCATAAGTGGAGAAATTGCAAAAGTCGATGGCAACGACATGGCTTCTTGGCTTTGACGACAACAACACGACTTCCCCTTCAACGAAATCAAACCTCCAGCTTCGACATGGCAATGTGTTTCCTTTTTTCGAAATGGCTTCGATTTGGCTTCAACGGCAAAGGCATGGCTTCTCGGTGTCGATGGCAATGGCATGTTAACCCTTCAACGGCATAGCTTCCTCTTCGATAAAATCAACCCGCTAGCTTTGAAATGGCGCTTTGTTCTCTGTTTAGAAAAATGGCTTCGATTTAGGGCTTGCATGATATAGGAAATGACATTGCTTGAGGAGCCATAAATCGTCCTTATTAATGGAAATTATACTAGGCACACTAAATCGCCCTCAATGAGGACGATTTATTACTCAATTAATCTGACCTACTCTGACACAAGCATTGCACTCAATTATTCTTGATGTGAGATAAATCACCCTCAATGGTGTCAATTTTTGTACCAGAAGAAAATCGCCACAATTGAGGGCAACTTTTGGTACAGCTAGCGTGCCACGTGTCCTATGTGGATCCCACCATTTTGACCTCTTGCTAAAAATTGCCTTCAATGATGGCAATTATACAGTTGATTTGTTTGGCCATCTAATTGCCCTTAATTAGGGTGATTTTGAACAAGAGTTTCTAGTAAATTGCCATCAATGGTGGCGATTTATTGTTACTATAAGAAAAGTGGTACCTATCCGTTGATAGGATTTAAAAACGGATACATCTATAGATAAGAAAAAGTGTATATATATAACCCAAAAATAAATTACAAAATAAGAGAACAAGCTTATTAAATTAACTCAAAAGGGTAAATAATGAAAATATCACCCCTTGACCTAAAGGTTGATAATGTGAATTTTACCATACAACCCAGAGAAATTTATCAGTGCTTGGAGATATAGGTTTACTCAACTCATGGGTCCCAGTCAATAATAAAGGTGAGCCCCACACATAAATTGAGACTTAAATCTTAAGTTATTGATTATTACCTACCTTGTTTATGTATTTTGCTAATTCAAGGGGTTCAAATAACTATTTAATTAGAAGAACTAGGATCGTTATTATTCCTTTCCCACATTGATTTATCCTTATTCATGCATGTTCGAGCTAAAACAAATGTAACTTGTTCACAAAGCGATTCATATATATGGCCGGGTTGGATTCCATTCAATCAAAAGCTTGTACTATCCGCCAATGGTGTTCGATCAGCGTCGGCGCTTGGCATTAGCAATATTGGTAACGACCTTCTTCGTCTTTGCATTATCATTGTTGTTGTAAACGATGGAGCATTGAAATCCACAGACATTGCTAAAGCAAGAAAATAACCCACCCGCATTCTTCTTCTTCGTGCGTCGTGTTCGAGAACGATTAGTTTTACTACTAGTACTTGATGATGACGACGTTGTGGGGAGGCTCAAGTGGTCACTGCTATGATCATACACAGGCGTTAGATTCTTCCTCTGCCACCTATTTAGCTTTGATTGTAATCCCTCAACACTATCATCCATGCTCCACCCTCCCACCGTCGAACTCTCTCCCTCGTCGTCGATACGCGGTTCCCTCGCGATGGCCACCGCCACCTCCGACGGCGACGGACCGAGTTCCGATTCAGTTATAATCAGAGGACCACCAAAGTTTCCCAAATTGGACCTTCTTGGGGTGCTATATTCAGACATATTATTATTATTACTCAACTTTCCCAATGCATACAATGGAGTATTCTTCTTTGGTGTGCCCTTGTGCGAATCTCCAAAATGCAAAGATGGGGTGTTGCTAAACTTTGAACCCACCACCGGTGAGTTTCGAAACTGTAATCTTGGTGATGATGATGCCATAACTTCGTACACAGTGTTTGTCCTCGGTGTTATTCTCTGAATCTCATCAATGTAGTCGAACTTCTTCTTCTCCGTTGATTCACCACTCATTATGGACTCATGAGAACTACTAAGCGACGAATCATCAGACTCATCGAGGACAACAGCGTCATTTTTCTTACCAATATTAATGGAGTTGGCCGTAGATTTAGACGAACTCTTTTTATTACTCTTAGAGCTTGCTTTCGATGATGGTGTGGAACAACTTGACTCTAAAAAACTACTTACCCTTCTAATCTCTTTGTTACTTTGGTTTTGTCGAGACGTAGTTTTTATTTTTAAGCCGCTCATCATGGAACTAATGTCACTCTTTGTGCGCCGAAGTTGTGGCTTCTTAATAATGTCCCTTTTGGTGTTCCCACCACCAAATAGTTGAGGAGTCATCATGTGATTATGATCCGTATAAGCATCTTTCTCACCCATTAGATGGCGATATCCAACGGCTGAGGGGCTTTGGATGTAAAGCGGCATGCTTTGCATGGAGCTATCGAGCACCGTCATGCCGATGTTCAAAATCCCTTGCGGGCGACCCGATCGCCTTCGGACTTGGAGCGCCCCGAATTTCATGGCTCCGGTTGGGTGGCTATTGGGTGCGACGAGGTTGCTGACTAGGACACGCACGGATCCCACGTGGACGTCTTTGAACCAATGGAGAGCGTAGATCTCAATCGTGATCGCTGACGTGTCCGCGTACAGGAACTCGTCTTTGACGCGAAACACAAACTTGTCGTTCCAAGTTGGGTTGATACCGCCATGGGTGTCGATCCTTGTGGATAGTTTCCGGTTCGGACGGATCCATGCGACGGCGTAGGTGCGCAATGGGCTACTTATTGGGGCTAAGTCCTGTGCCGATATGACATCGAGTTCTAAGAGTTGGAAAGTGTTTGAGATATTAATTGACATGATCGATGAAGAAGGCAAGAGGATCGGAGCCGGAGGAGTTGAATATTATTTGCAATCCTCCAACTCTATTATTTCAAAGGGTGTGTCAATATCTCTATCAAGCTTTGTTTCAATTAAAAGTATTTGATTCAAGAGAAGAAAGAGTTAGGGATGGCTAGTGGCATTTGTCATGCATCTACGATGAGAGAAGGAGGAGATTAAAGGTATTATGGTAAGAATTGAAGGAAAGAAAGGGTGTATTTTGGTGTCGAGGGATAAATTTGAAATGAGAGAGCGAATCTAAAGGGATATTGTTAATTTTTTATTTTTTGAACATATGAATCTATGTTAAGAGTTTTCTATGTGGAGAAAGATTTTGACTGCTCTGTCAAGTTTGTTAGCCAAACTGTGGACAGACAGAGTGCTTATTTTTCTATTTTAAAATTTAGAATCAAGTTGGCTTTAACTGGCATGATTTAGAAAGCAATTCTGTACATTTTTTGGTAGAGTTATGAGAGAGATAGAGAGAATAAAAATTGGGAGAGAAAAAAATCAAGAAAGAAAATATTTTCCTTATCTCTATCTCTCTCATAACTCTACCAAAAAATGTAGAGAATTATTTAGAGGATCCTATCTCCATGATTTATATTAGTGAAACACTTTAAAGATATCTAAAAGTCAACAATTTGGTAAATGTACTAGGTATATTGAGTGATTAGGACATATATAGTAAAAAAGACCGAAATACAACAATTGTTTACTAATTATTAATTACACTTCCAGAATTTCGTAGGGAAAGAAATCTATTCTCTATTGTATATTGGACTAAAATACTATTTTGGTTCTTTATGTTTGTCATCTGTCTCAATTCGCTCCTTTATGTTTGTCCTGTCTCAATTTAGTCCTTTATGTTTATAATTTGAGTCAATTTGATTCTTCTGTTATCTAAGTGTTAAATAATTAACGGATTGCTGACGTGAACAAGTAAATATATACACTTAGACATACTGAGTTAGAATGATTCAATCTCTATATTTATTAATATTATTTTTTAAATGAAAAATCAATTAAATTTTAAATCCTAATTAAAAAATCAATTAAAACATAAAACCCTAATTGAGGATTCCAACGGTACAAGCAAGTGAAAATGGAGATTAGAGAGCCTTCTTCTTCTTCTTCTTCTTCTACCTTGTTGTGACTACATCGACGAGAACGACTCTTCTTCTACCTTGCGGCATTATTGTGAAGGCGACTGGAGCAAACCTTTTTCTTAAAGATTAGAAAGCCTTCTTATTTCTCTTCTCTTCTTGCTGCAACATTCTGTTGTTCAAGATGTATATGCATCTTCATCTTCTCTTGGCAGGAAAGCCCTAAGGATTATTTTGGCGATAGGGATTTGGAGAGATAATAGCATGGTTGCAGCAGACCCATGGAAAATGGAGCTATTGAGTGTTGGAGACGAAGAAGGTGGAGATGTTGGAAGGTGAACTTCTCGACTACTTTGAAGATTGTCGAATCCCTCTAGAATCCGCATTGTTGACTTCTGGTTTTTATGCAGATTGTCCTATTTTTCTGAGTTTCCATTTCCAGTAGTACAACTCAGAGATTTTTTTTGCTTTCAACTGTGGATGAGGGATCTATTAGGTGTATCAGTCAAAGGAGGTCTGGATTGGGTTGGGTCTTAATTTTTGATAGATGAAATTATAAAATGTTGACTCTTAGCTTAATCGAATACTGCTTGTTCGAAACTCAGTTTGCTGGAGATGAGTTCAAAACTCAGTCGCTGAAGATTGAAGAAGACGCTTTATCAAAATTGGGGCTCTATGAAAATTAAAACAAGGTTATGGAAATGAAAATTTGAGATTGAGATTGAAAATTTTAAAGGATGTCCTGAAGATGAAGATGGAGGCTACCCTAATAATAATTTTAATTAGGGTTTATGTTTTAATTGATTTTTTAATTAAGATTAAGAATTTAATTGATTTTTCATTTAAAAAATAATATTAACAAATATGGAGATGGAATAATTCCAAGTCAGCATGCTTAAGTGTATATATTTAATTGTCCACGTCAGCAATCCGTTAACTATTTAACACTTAGATAACGGAAGGATTAAATTGACTCAAATTATAAATATAAAAGACTAAATTGAGAAAAGACAAATATAAAGGACCAAATTGAGACAGAGGGTAAACGTTAAGGACCAAAATAGTGTTTTTGTCTTGTATATTGTATATAAAACAACAAAGTTATATTCTTAATGTTATTATTTTATTTCATTTAAACTTGAATGTGCTATTAATATATTATACGTATACTAGGACGGTATATTCTGTAATTACAAAATATTTTTTCTTGGAACACGTGACACTAACTTTTTAGAACGTTGGGAACAACGCGAATCAGTGACACGTGGTACCATTTACCAGCCTTGAACGTGGCTTATGCCCACGTCTTCCCACACACGCTCTCGTATTTGAGACATAGGATACGTTCAACCATCGTGAGTCGACCCAATACGGACAAGAACGTGAGTCGACTACGTTTCCTTTTACACTTAGTATAAATACCCTCACCCGGGGACTTGACAAAGCCAAGTAAGAAAGAATATTCTAAGTATAACATAGTATCACCTCCACATCCAAGCCTGATCAATCAACTCTCATGGTTAAGCAATCGGAGCTCATTTACCCCTCTGGATATCTCTATCCATAAGGTCCAAGCAACCCAGAAAGACCCTTGCTCTCTCCTTCCTCTAAGGAAATCTCCAATCGGTGGCCCACCCGCCTGGAGTACTCCACACACGTCCTAGCCGCACACGGCTTTTACAGGTAACGCTCCTGCCTAACGTACGGCTCTATGGACGTATACTCCTCGAACTACGTGGACTTTGATCCCTACACAAGGGTATGTAGGCACCTAGGTCATCACCTAAGGAAAAGTCCCCCAAGGTTACGACCCCTTGCGGTTCTAATTTCTGATTTAGAATTGTCTGAACCAAAAATGACAATTACATATTCTACTAATTTTTTATTTTAAATTATCATTTTAAATATGCAAATTATAAATTTTTTTTAGGGAATATTAACAAATTATAAAATTTAATGCCCACATTTAGACTATAAAAAAGACGAGACCGTATCCTTTAAATTTGATAGTTCAAGTTCTCTAAATTTGAGCAAAAACGACATTGTCTCATGGTCTTTTCTTTCCATTTCGGACTATTGAAACGATCGAGGTTGTTTTGTACCTAAATCTCTGGAAAAAAAAATTAGCATATTCTTGAGCACTGATGAAGGAAAAATGTGAAGTATGTCACTAAAAAAAATTAACTACACTCAAATAATAATGGTTAGTATAATTACGGAATATTCTCGACACATAGCGCTAGCCTTCTAGATTGTTAGCAGAAACACGAACTGGTGACACGTGGCACCACCCATTCGCCTTGTACGTGGCCAGTTCCCACGTCTCCCCTCTTAAGCTCTCGCACCAGAGACATGGGAGGCCCTCAACCGTCGCGAGTCGACCCACAACGAGCAGGAACGTGGGTCGACCACGCCGTCCTTCACACTTAGTATAAAAGCCCTCATCCGGGGGACTCAAAGGACAGGAGACAACAAACACAGCAAGTTCGAACACACAAAGTAATACCCACCACTCCAAATACTATACATCATCTCCTGGACCTTTGAGCCGGGTTCACCACCTGACACGGTCAACTCTCAGCACTCACATCTCTGTCCTAGGGATCTCCATCAGCAAAGCTCCCAGCAGCTCAGAGAGACCCTTGCTTTCTCCCTATTTAAGGAAACCTCCAACGAGTGGCTCGCCCGCCCGGAGTACCTTATACACGTCCTAGCCGCACACGGCCACCTATAGGTAACTATTCTGCCCAACGGCTCCTATAGAAGTTAACACGGTGAACTACGTGGACTTTGATCCCTTCACAGGGGTACCCAAGGACAAGTTCCCCAAGGTTAAAGCCCCTTACGGTACTAATTTCTGACTTAGAATATAATTTTCTGAACAAAAAATGACAGTTACATTGGCGCCCACTGCGGTCTTTCTCAGAACAAAATGCCTTGAGCATTTTGCCGCTAAACGACATTTCTTTTTCGAGGAGTAAGAGTATATACTTAACACTCAAAAACCCGTATTTTAAATTTCACCTACATGACAGTACTCGTATGGCCAACACCAGCAGATCCCTCAAGTCACTGCACGATCGACAGAATGTCACCAACAGTGACCAAAGCAAGTGGCAAAAAACACAACTCGTGGCCTTTGGAGGGGTAAGCAACGCGACGGAGACGAATGAACCAATAACCATCATGGCCAACATCTCGGGATATGACGTCAAGCGAGTATTGATAGACCTCGGATCCGCTGCTGACGTACTCTTCGTGAAGACCTTAGAGAAAATGCATGACAGCGAGATTAGCTGGTGCCAGACGCAATAACCCTTATTGACTTCTCGGGACCAGCTATTGAAACACGGGGGACCCTCACAACATGGCTTGCCCTGGGCATGGAATACCACCGAAGGTCGCCCGCACGAGGGTTGAGTTCACCGTATAAGTAGCCTCGTCAGTGTACAACACCATCTTAGGCCACCCAACCCTCAACCGACTCAAAGTAGTCATGTCCACAGCTCACCTGGCAATAAAATTTCCCACAGCAGGGGGAATAGGAGAAATACGAGCAGACCAAGAAGAAGCCCACACATGCTACTCAACAGACCTTCCCGGAGGAGACAAATATGAGAATCATGCCGGAAGTTCTCCCGAAGTGGTAGATCAACGCGATGAAATTCCTGAAGCTCAACCGCAGCCCACGGAAGATCTCGTAAGTATTTATGTGGACCAAAATTTTTCTTTTCTTCACACGTTTCTCTCAGTTTAGGCTAAGAGAGGTGATATATCTATTCCTTCTCTTCGTTTTGCTCTTTCCTTCTTCTTCAACGTCTAAGTGGTGGTGGATTTATTGCTATTATAGTGCTTCATTTGTTGTTTTACATTTCAAGGTTTTAATCGATTAATTTTGTAATATAAAATTTGGGTGTTCATGTGTAGATTTGAGTGAGCAATCTTACTTTTATTTTACATAAGTTTTTAGAGTAATTGACTAATGAGAGCAGCGAAAAAGATATATATAATTGAATGTGAAGAAAATTGTAAAGAATGAGAGGTCAATAGAGTATAAAATTAATTAGTATGAGTATGTTCAAGAAAAATCATATGGCAGAAAGAAATAAAGAAATTGATAGGAGCATGAAGGTATGACAGATAAATGATAAGTTGATGTGAGTGTTGTTTTGAAATAGAAAGTGAACAATTGATTTTAATATAAGTCCAATAGGGTGTACTCTCGTGATGTTAGATGTAATAATAAAGAAAATATATAGTCCAAAAAAAAATATAAAGAAAATATAGAGCGTGATGTTATTAATAATTAAGAATCCAACTTAAAGGCTGCGTTTGGTTGAAGAAAAGTTTGGAATTGGAATTGGAGTTGAAATTGGAATTGATGAGATGGAATTGGAATTGAATTATTTGAATTGAAAAGTGTGTTTGGTTTGTAAAAATGGAATTGAAAGTTTGTAAAAGAAAGTAAGATGAAAAGACTATAATACCCTTCATTTTTTTTGCCATAAAAAATATTTTTCATTAAATATTAAATAATAATAATAATAAATATATTAAAAAAGCATTTTTAATACTCCAACGGTAATTTCTACTTTTTGCTTCATTAATTAAAAAAATTTAATAAAAAATATATTAAAATAATCATATTAGAGAAAGCAATCACGCGTTCTTTTTTTTTTTTCAGGTTGTGAGTCCTTCTTCTTCTTTTTCTTACCCTTTCTCTCTGACCCCCTTCTCTTCTCTTCTGTTTCTTTTTCTTCTTTTTCCGATCCATTCTCCTTCTTCGTCATATGCAGCGTGAAGCAGGTACGGAACCACCGCCATCGTCATCGGTAACATGTGGTCTTAGAACTCCAACGTCCAAAGGTTCTTCTTCTTCTTCTCGAATTTCCTTCCTCCTCCATTCTTCTTCTCCTTCTCTTTCTTCTTCCAAAGGTTGAAATTGATGCTTTCTCTGTATGTGATCTCTCTGACTTTTTTCTAGATCTGAGATTTTCTTCACCATGGAGCTTGATCTGAGTTGGGGTTCTGTTTGGTTGGAAAAATTTTTTTACTGGGTTTAGAGTTGGGAAGAAGAGGGTTTTGGACATTGATGATGAACCAAGAAGGAAGCAGGGAGATGAATTGTGCAGAAGAAAGAGAAGAGAGGGGCAGAAGTCAGGAGGGTGAAAATGTCTTTTCTCCTCAATTCCACAAAAAATGGTCCAATTCCATCTAAAAAATTAAGAATCAGATTCAACCTATCTTACAAAGAAGCATGGAATCCATGAATTTCACATAATCCAATTCTTTGATTCTGAATATTGAACCAAACTGTTGAATTCCTTGAAATTTGTGCAATTCCTCCTAAGAATCCAATTGCTTGCTGAAGCAAACACAACCAAAGTTCATTCACTTTATCTTGGAATCTTTGCATTTAGGTTGTTGAATTGGTGTTATTTCATATGCTAGGAACTAAAGAACTCCTTAGATGCAATGGCACTCAAGAATATGATCAAGGGAGTAGCTAAGGTGATGGACTCTCTCATCTTAGTCCTTAAAGGGTTGTATGTATCATGTATGTATGTGCTATAATGTGAATTGTAGATTCGATTTATGTGTTTTGTGATATTAGAATGGTCAAATAATATTGTTGATGTATGGCTTTTGCTGGAAGTTGACCATTGTATTGGTCATGATTGTTGTTGTGAATGAAAAGGATAAGTTGTTTGCTTCTCCGTGAATTGGCAATTGTAGAGTTATGATGTTTGTTAGACTTATTAGCATGATCTTTGCACAAATTTAAAGATTTTGATTTAATGTGAGTTGTCTATGAATTCTGAGTCTTGGTAGAATGAATGGAGTGACATTGTATTTCTCTTTTGATTGACTCGCACGGCATGTCAATGGCTTTATGTAATGAATTGTGCTTTTGCTTGAATTGAATTGAATGATTTAGTGTGTTCTGAGGTGGTGTATGGGAAATAACAAGGTTGAACCATACACCACGTGTGAATGTGACATGAGGTGGTCCATGGGAAGGAACAAGGTTGAACCATGGGACTAACCTTGTGTCAATGTACAAAGGCGGGCATGGTAAGGAACGTGGTTGAACCATGCGCCGTTAGAATTGTCAGATTTGGGAAGATAGTGGGAAGGAACCTAGTTGAACCACTTAACCAACCCATTTGCTAAAAACCCATAGGTAAGCAAGGGAGGAGAGAAGGAACCTAGTTGAACCTCACCCCTTGTTTGCTTGTGGGAAAGAATTTGCCTAAAAAGGTAATGTTGGTCACATAGAAATTTTCTTTTTAAACCATGCAAACCCTCTTCTTACACAATGCACTTTTATCCTTTCTGAAAACCAAATTGGGGGTCCATGCTCCAGTATTGCTCTGATTTTGCGAAACAAGTTTCCTTAAAACTAAGTCTTTTTCAAAAAAGAAAAACTTTCTTCCACCTTATAGTGCCCAAGGGAATTTAACCCTATGTGACCAACATCACCCTTAAAGACTTGATTTTCTTTGGATTTGCTTCTTGAATGAACTTAGGCCTTTGATTTCTTTGTAATTGGTGTATGGACATTACTTATGTTCTTGAATATGTGAATGTGTCTCATGTGAATGATATGAATGTGAAAATGTGTGTGGTGATTGGTGAAAAATCTGGGTGAATTGATAAAGTATGACATGTTGCTTATTTGGTAATGATAATATAATTTCTTGTGATTGACATTCCCCTCACCATCGTGGTGGTACCCTTCTACCACATCTAGGAAGGGTTTGTCCCTCATTGAGTCGTATGACTCACTCCTCGTGGTTTATATTTTTTAGAGACAAGTATAGGCCAGGCATCTACGTTGGCTCCGTAAAGGCGGTAATGGAAGAACCTACATTTGGTTCGTCTGGGTGCTATTTTTAATTGTATTTTTGTAATTTGTAAACTATTGAATAGGTAATGTGTAGTTGAATTAAATTGAAATTTGTGATAAATTAAATGAAATGCTTAAATGAAAATCGAAAGACAGGTTTTGGAATTGACAATAAGGCTTACGGGCTCGAGGGTTTTACCCTTCGTCTGTGCCGGTCACGTGCCCTCGGGTGGAGGTCGTGACAAAGGGTTTCAGAAGAAAGAGAAGATGAATTTCAAAAATCTAATGCAGATTTTGTAAATGAAATCCGAACCGTCGTGACCCTTCAAATGTTAGCGTTATCTTCATTCAAATTAATTATTTTTAAATATTTAAATAATCCGAAATATTTAATATATAATTAAATACATAATTAATCCAAAATGTTTTATAATTAATATAAAAGTTATTTGTTTTTTGCTACTGGAACAGTTAACGCAGGTCCGAATCGTGGGATGGGCCGGTTCAAACCCAAAAAAATTTTATGGATGGGAAAAATTCGAACCCGTAACAATGCGAGCCAATATGTCTCCACCTACTTAAACCTTGAGCTACATTAGTTTGGAACGAGCTACCTCCATAGCCGCCTCCCTTTTTTTGTGAATGGATGTATTATTATTTTTATTCCACAATCATAGAGTTAGATTATAAAAAGAGACATTTTTCACTCCATCTTCTCTTGTTTCTTAATTTCGATTCACGTAATTGATTTATATTAAAATTAAAATTACATTACTCATAATATTTTCCTCTCAGCTTTCATACAATTAGCTTATAAAATTCAATTTATTTATAAAACTAATATAATATTAGTTGTAAGTAAACGACTTAGCATTTGTGACACTTAAAAAAAATTAAAACATGCAATAAATCAATCAATAGGAAACAAAGAAAAGCAATTTTTTGTTATACTTTTCACTAAAAAGAAATTGCTAGGTTGGAGAGTTGGCCCGTTTCACCCACCACTACGTGAGTTAGGTTGGTGCATCATTGACCGGTTCTAAGATCTGCCCGCAACTGTCTCACTTTTCTCCGGTCCGTTGCAAGCCAACCCGTACTTGCTAGCCGTGTTGACCATTGTTGCTGACTCTTGGGAAAAGTTGGTGTGGATAAATACAGTCCCAATAAACTTAGTTTATTTTGCATGCGTATGCAACAATTCACATAAGTTATTGGAAAGGCAAAACTATCTTTCCTGCTCCAACGTTTGGGGGTACTGTCACTTTGGCCCCTAACGTTTTTTCGCTATCAATTATACCCCTAACGTTTTGTGTTTCTCCCAATGTCAGGCTTTTAGTTAACACTGTCAATTTTTGAACGTTTTTTGATGACGTGGCATCCTATGTGGCCAACAATTTATACACATTTAATCAAAAATTAAAGTTGAAAACGTCTGAATGTTTTCATTCAATATTATAACTTATACACATTATTTTGGTAATAAATATAGACGGTTTCAACAATTGATTTTATGGATTAAAACACATTTAATCTATAATTAAATGACATTCTAAATTCTCACCTATATATATGTGGGTTGGGAGAAGACATGAGATACACGGATACTGAGGAGAAGAAATATGAAAACATATTATGTCTGTTATTTGGGTAGAGAAAGGTGTGGGAGACAGAGTCCTGTCTACATCCTACGTGCAGAGGTTGTAGACATACAGGCGAGTACTGGGCTGTTGTATCCTGAAGTTAACGCGTCTGAGTACCCTTGCACCGGGTGATATAGCAAAATCAACCCGTGGGAGGCGTGAATTACCTTAAAGATAACGAGATACCCGTGCCTCAGTCCGGTACCACGCATATTATAATTTCTCTAACAAATTTATATTTTCCTATATTTTGGTGTTTATACTTATTTTCAGGTTGCTGCCCCAACAAGTTTAAGGTAATTCATGGCTAATCCCATAATGCAGCAAATGAAAAATAAGAATAGTGAGAAAATAAAATTTGAGTTCTATTTCATAAAATAACTCAAAAAAATATATATTCATACGCTTTTGGTATATTTTGATTAAATTTTTGTGAGCATATGAATATTAATATATTTATATTTTTCTTGGTGATGACTCACAAAATTTAAAATTTAGTTTTGGAAGGGATTATGATATACCAAAATATAATTCATTTAGTAATGAAAGTTTTGAATATCTACCCAGAGAAAATATAAAATTTATTTTATGTGAATTCTCTGAGATATTCAATAAATTGAGAATTAAAAGTATGATGACTAAAATATTCAATGTACATGACAAGCCACGTTGAACTATTTGTCGAACTATTTAAGATAGTTTGCTATATGCTTTGTCTGTACAATTGGTGTGAATATATGCGTGTTATTAGAATGGATGAAAGCATTGTGTGATACAAATATTTTATGGGAAAATGGTTGATATCTTAAATATCACTAATATGCAATCAAATTACTTAATTAATTTTATGATAATATTTCATATTTTTTATGAATATTACTCATAAAATTTTGTGAGCTTTTAAGATCTGTGATATGTGACTTTCAATCAAATTGTTGCTCACATGAGAAATTTTGAAAAGATATTTTTTATTCTTTTCTGAAGGTATCTAACACTCACTGCTATATTTATTCATTTAAGAATAATTTTTTTATTAATAGTGGAGGGCACATTTTAATATATAGTTTTATTTGTGAATTACTATGGAAAAATGTGTTTGAGTTACCACCTCTATGCCTTTTTGTAAATATATAATTTTGGTTAATTAATAAATTTGTGCTGAACCAAAATTTATATTGATTTGAAGGCCAGATAATGATCATAAAATGTTATAGTTTTATGACAAGGTTTTTGGCATGTATTTTGGTGGTCATATATTTTGACATTATTTAAATGTCATGTGAGATTTTAAGCTCATGTGGGATAGAGGTTTGTTATAGAATGTTATATTCTATATTTTGTGAGATTTTCAATTTCTCATGAGGACTTTTTAAGCCATATGTGACAATAAAATTTTTCATGGGATTTGAAAAATGGCTCAATATTAGTTGGTGAAATATTTTGAGGTAAAATGTTTGCAAACATGAAAAATTGAGATTTCACTTTGTTGTGAATAGTTTGATACATATATAATTGTGGAAAAGTAAATTTTCACATGATTATGAATTTTGTTAAATTTTCACATGTGATTTTTAATGGTGTGCCACAAGAATATTTTTTGGGTGAACAAAAGAAATTGTGAAATTCTTGTGAAAAGGCACAATACCCATCAATAGTGGGGGTATATAATTTTGTGGATATCGAAAATAAGTTCACCAAAGTTTTTTGATGGTATATTATTTTTATTAAAAATTGCTATGCAATTTATAATGTGAAATTACATGATTCTTTTATGGAACTATTTTTATTGTGAATATGTGACTGAAAATTTTATTGTGGATAAAGGCATATATATTATTATTCGCTATCAATTTATAAATTGATGATACCATCTCAAAGAGATGAAGACATGTCTAACTAATTTAAATTTGAGTAAGCCCAATTGGTGCTAATTCCTATAGTACAAAGTGGTACATATAGATGATACTATTTTTTGTCACATATAATTGAGTTTGGAAAAATTCCTTGAATGAATTAATATTTTATTGGCTAATATTATTATTTGGTGGAAGAATATATTAAAAATATATTTTATGAATTTTGGGATACCTACCAATAATAATTATGAGATTTTTTTTAAGCCAATAAATTGTGATTACTTATTGTGATGAATACCGTCATTACTAGATTCTTTGAATTGTGTGTTTTTCTAAAATTATAGCTATAGTCAAAGAATCTGGGTGTGTACATCGAGGGGGATAAATATTTAAAGTCCGTATGGATTAAAAGCAATCTATGAGGATACCCTACCTTGTGATTAGAGATCCTAAGAACTTGGTTCAAAGGGACAAACGAATCATAGAGTGGCTGTTGAAATGCACATTTAAAAGAGTCTCGACTCTTAATTTATCCCTATGATGTAAGTGCATTTTCCTGCAATGATATGTGAGGTTGAGTTTTCAAAAACTCTTAATGAAGTTTATAGCTCTATAAGAGTGGAGTATCTTAATTGCAGGAATACCCTTGATAGAATTAACCTATTTGAATGTGACGGAGTGGGGTCACTCCTATGAGAATATAGAAGGGCATATATTCTTGAAACACATTCAAAAAACAGGGTGCGCACACGGCCGCATAATGTGCGGGCTATGGCTCATATATTGCACCTGGATTATTATGTGCAAGGTATATGTCTTGTCTCCCTTAAGCAGTTATGGTTCAAGGCGAATACCATCATGGCTCTGGATCAAGATATATATTTTTACTAAATATAGATTCAAGGCAATTTAGCTATCTATATTATGCATAATAGTCCGTCTCTACCCAAATGTTAAAATACAAATATAAAAACAAATATTAAAATTGTGTTAATTTATAATAATAAGTGGGGGATTGTTGGATATTATTATAATTATACACATTTAATCAAAAATTAAAGTTGAAAACGTCTGAATGTTTTCATTCAATATTATAACTTATACACATTATTTTGGTAATAAATATAAACGGTTTCAACAATTGATTTTATGGATTAAAACACATTTAATCTATAATTAAATGGCATCCTAAATTCTCACCTATATATATGTGGGTTGGGAGAAGACATGAGATACACGGATACTGAGGAGAAGAAATATGAAAACATATTATGTGTGTTATTTGGGTAGAGAAAGGTGTGGGAGACAGAATCCTGTCTACATCCTACGTGCAGAGGTTGTAGACATACAGGCGAGTACTGGGCTGTTGTATCCTGGAGGTAACGCGTCTGAGTACCCTTGCACCGGGTGATATAGCAAAATCAACCCGTGGGAGGCGTAAATTACCTTAAAGATAACGAGATACCCGTGCCTCATTCCGGTACCACGCATATTATAATTTCTCTAACAAATTTATATTTCCCTATTTTTTGGTGTTTATACTTATTTTCAGGTTGCTGCCCCAACAATTTTAGGGGTATAATGGACCCTAAAAACTCAGTACATCAGTAATCCAATACACCAAAATACTCATTACATCAATAAAATGGACCCCAAAAACTTAGTACTATTGATTGCTGATGTGAAAAAAATTAAGTCCAATTAGAATTGTTGGCCACATAGGATGCCACGTCATAAAAAATCGTCTAAAAATTGACGGTGTTAGTTAAAAGCCTGACATTGGGAGAAACACAAAACGTTAGAGGTACAATTGACAGCGAAAAAACGTTTGGGGCAAAAGTGACAGGACCCCCAAACATTGAGGGTAGGAAAGATACTTTTGCCTATTGGAAAAAAAAACAAGCGCAACGCACTCCTTTAATTCGTAGTGTGGTCTTTACTAACTTGCCTAACGGTTCAATTGCAAAATATTTACCACATCTCACATCGCCACTTTTTCTTTCTTCTAGTGTCTTGCTCTTTTACAAGAAACATTATTAGGACATTCGCAATTAATTAAAATTTACTCTAGTTTTGTCAATTAATTAATTTTAATTTTATTAAGGTGTGGAAACAAGAAAACAAAATTGACAAGTATTCACGTCGCCCCTCGACCAACCGATTTTTCTCTTATAATTTTAAATTCCCAAAAACAAACTTTGCGATGAAAAAACTGTTCTCGAAAACAATCATGAAACCACAGTTTTAATATTTGCCCGAAATTTATTTGAAAATTCTCCCAATTAAGAATATTTGTTATAGGTTAGTAGTCATGTTAAACAGAAAAAAATGTAGAGAAAATAAAAATATAGTTGATTTTTCTTGTTACAACCAAATCTATGATTATAAATTCATATAGAAGTTTGTTCACAATTTTAGTGGTGAGAACCCATCATCCCTCCATCATAAATAGTTTTCTTCTACAAATGCGTTTTTATCAAAAAGAAAATTTCGGTAGTTCAATTGAAAAAGAGGTAGGAAGCGCACAACACATAACAAAGGATCATATGAAAATGGATATGAATTGGATAAGTATCACAAATTTTTCTTTGTTCCTTTTGCTAGCTTCTTACGCTAAAGCTCAACACATGATCTTCGACATAAGAAAATATGGTGCATCACCTAATCACGCTATGACTCAAGTA
The DNA here is from genome assembly GCA_014851425.1 of Senna tora. Taxonomy (NCBI): domain Eukaryota; kingdom Viridiplantae; phylum Streptophyta; class Magnoliopsida; order Fabales; family Fabaceae; genus Senna; species Senna tora. The sequence goes on from CM026271.1 coordinate 14,621,721, forward strand.
AGAGCACATGGACATCAAATATGAACTGTGATCCAACTATAATCTCCTCCTCGATTTTTTTCAGTTGAAATGATTTGTCATAAATTTAACTTTCGTGGTTTGTTTGTTCTGAAGGCTTTGAAGAATGCTTGGAAAGATGCATGTGCATCAACGAATGCTGCCAAAATTTTGATTCCTACTGGTACATACAAAATAGGACAAGTGGATCTTAGAGGTCCTTTCAAGGCTCTTATTGAGGTTCAGGTTGACGGCATAATTCTAGCGCCAGTAAACCTAGACAAACTCGATGGAAACGCTCAATGAGTTAAATTTGGGTACATTAACTTCTTCACGTTATCTGGTGGTGGAACTTTTGATGGCCAAGGCCAAACTGCATGGAAACAATACGATTGCGGAAGAAATAAGAACTGCAAGAAGCTTTCCATGGTAAAGAACACGTTCATTTATCATTATAGAGTTTCTTCCACAAATTTTCATTTGTAAAATGTTAACAATTGAGTTTTTCTTCTCTATTTTCGAATTTAGAATTTAGAATTTGGCTTCCTCAACAATTCAATTGTCAGAGACATTACGTCAAAAGACACCAAAATTTTCCATGTAAATGTTCTGGGATGCAATAATGTTACATTTGCAAACTTTACCATCAATGCCCCAGCCACAAGCCCAAACACCGATGGAATTCACATTGGAAGATCAAGTGAGATCAACATCATCGACTCCTTCATAAGCACCAGCGACGATTGCATCTCTTTGGGTGATGGCAATAGAAACATAAATGCCTTAAGGGTTATTTGTGGACCAGGACATGGAATCAGCGTTGGAAGTCTTTGAAAGTTTACATACGAAGAACCCGTAGAAGGTTTTACAGTAAAGAATTGCACCTTTAGAAACACAGACAACGGAGTAAGGATCAAGACATGGCTTGGTGTTGGAATATTTTTAAATTGAAGAGATGTGTTAATTGAAGAGTCATGTATTTATGTTTATTTATTTGAAGAGTTGTATTATAAATTAATTAATTAATTAATTTATATGAGAAGGTGTGTAGGGAGTTACAAATTTAAAAGACAAGACTCTTCATTTAAATTAATAGTTGTGACTCTTAATTGAAGGGATATTATACCAAAAGGTATCTCTTCAAAGGCATCACTTCATAGTCTATATAAACCCCTCAACATTCCATAATTCAATACATCAAATTCATTGCCTTTGTCTTTGAGTGCACACAAAGATAAAGGCAAACTATCACTTTGTAAATACTATTGTTGTCTTGGCTTGAGTATTGGAAGTGCTATTCATACGATCAAGGGTCTTCATTGTATCCTAAAGAAAATTTTTCGGTCTACCCAACTAGCATCTCATATAAAATAGGAATAGGTGGGGGCAAATTAAGCCTAAAGGAAAGTGCTGTCCACGCCTTGAAGACATTGTGCATCACTTTCTTTTCTTCTTCTTCTTATTATATTCTTCAAAGAGTTAAATTCTCCAACACTTGGTGCCCCAGAAACCACGACTGTGTCTGATTTTCATTATGAAGACAATATAATGGTCAATGTGAGCAACCCGATACTTATAGAACAAGATTATTGCCCATATAATCAATGTTCAAAGGAGGTCAGTAGCATACACGAACCATATTTTAATTTATTTGCGGTGTTTCCATTGAAATATTACAACTTTTGCAAAAAAAAAACATTTTAATCGGTTCAATTGCTAAACAAATTGATTTTTTAATCAACATTTAAAACTAATTATCTTTTGTTTTGGTTTTAACCACGGTCCCTAGTGTCTAAGATTTGAAGCAGTGTATTCATTGTCATTTATGATTGCCCTCAACGAATATGCAGACTCCATAAAAAATAATGATTAGTAAGGTCACATTCGAAAACATAAAGGAAACCTCCGCAACTCCTAATGGCGTCAAACTTATCTGTACGTAGCGGTGTGCCTTGTGAGGACGCAAAGCTTAGTGAAATTGATCTCATATTCATCGGATCTCCAACTACCGCTAAATGTGCTAATGTAAAGCCCGTAGTTATTGGGAAAGCACCTAGTTGTGTAGCTTAGATTTTCTCAAGACATAGCTTGGATCGTCATCTTCTTTCCATTTCTGCTTATCTAAATTTTAGACAAGCTATCCCATGATTCTCAAGGGTGATGTCCTTGTCATAATTCGTTGCTCAATAGATTACAACAAGGTCTTGTAAACAAATGTATATATGTCAATCTTTTGTTCTTACCCTTCCTCATTATCATATTATAGCAAGGGTTTCATAAGAAAGAGAAGATGAATTTCGAAAATCTAATGCGGATTTTGTAAATGAAATCCGAACCATCGTGACCCTTCAAATGTGAGCATTATCTATTTATCTTCATTCAAAATAATTATTTTTAAATATTTAACTAATCCAAAATATTTAATATATAATTAAATACTTAATTAATTCAAAATGTTTTATAATTAATAAAATTTTTTCGGGCTACTGGAACAGTCAACACAGGCCCGAATCGTGGGATGGGATGGTTCAAACCCAAAAAAATTGATGGGTGGGAAAACTTCGAACCCGTAACAATGCAAGCCAATATGACTCCATCCACTTAAACATTGGGCTAAATGAGTTTCGAATGAGCTACCTCCGTAGCTGCCTCCCTTTTTTTTGTTAATGGATGTATTATTATTTTTTATTCCACCATCATAGAATTAGATTATAGAAAGAGACATTTTTCACTCTAACTTCTCTTGTTTCTTAATTTCGATTCTTGTAATTGATTTATATTAAAATTAAAATAACATTACTCATAATATTTTCTTTAGCTTTCATACAATTAGCTTATAAAATTCAATTTAATTATAAATGTAATATAATTGTCACGACCCCCACTCGGAGGCACGTGACCGGCACAGATAGATGGGATAACCCTGAGCCTATTCGCATTAACACTTAATTTATTCGAAACATCTACTCCAACATTCAAATATATATTAATCACATCTGTGGCTCATAGCTCATGTGTGACCTATCTTACACCTGCAATCCATAGCCAATGCTGCTTCAGTTTATTTTTTGGCATGTTAGTTAATTAATGGCTAAAGGTCTATTTTGGTCCTTAATGTTTGCATGAAGTTTAATGTTGGTCCTCAAAGTTTTTTTTTGGTCGATTTTGTTCCTCGAGTGTAACACCGTTAACTTTTGCCGTTAAATGATGATGTGTCATACTTATATGGCATACCCTCTTTCATACGTGTCATATTTTAATAACGTGGCATGACACATCACTATCACGTCACCCCACATTGACGTGGCACATAGGAGAGAGGGTGTGTCATATAAGCATGCCACGTCATTATTTAACGGCAAAAAGTTAACGGTGTTACGCTCGAGGACCAAAATCGACAAAAAAAAAACTTTGAGGACCAACATTAAACTTTTGAAACATTAAAGACCAACATTAAATTTCATGTACTTTGGTCGTTAATTAATTCATTAAACTTTGAAATTAACATAGAGAGGGGAAAAGAGAAGAGAGAGAGAGAGAAAGAGAAAGAAAGAGAGAGAGAGAGAGAGAGAGAGAGAGAGAGTGGGAGTTGAGGTTAACGGGAAAGAGAAGAGAACGAGAGGGAGAATCCGAGAGGGAGAGACGGAGAGAGTGTGACGGACGGAGACAAGAAGCGAGAGAAGCAAAGAGAGGCCGAGAAACCGAGAAGGAAGGAGAAGCTGAGCGTGACCATCGTATGGTTGGAGAGAAACCCAGAGTGAATCGTGTCTTGGTCAGCGGAAGAGAGTAGGAACCGTAGTGTATTCAGGAAGGGAAAATCAGTACGAAATACTCGTATTCTCTCGGGTTGTAGGCTGGAATTCCAGGTAGCGTGATTCACAACTCTCCATGGGCATTATAGTCCCGATTTCAGTTTGTGAAGCTCCTTATTTGTATTTTCTTGAACTTTTGATTGGTAAAATGGTTTGTAAACTGTTGGATTTGTTTTATCTGTGATGAGTCTACTACTTAGATTGTGTTCATGATTAGCTTCTTCTTTACCTCGCATTTATGAAATAAATGTTCTTGAGGTGTCCGTAGTAGCGTAATCTACACTCTCCAAGGGCTCTCAAGGCTCTGTTTTCCTTTTTCCAGCTTTTTTAAATAGGCTAGGAAATTATGGATGATTTACTTAAGTATTGATTTGTTGGAATTGTGTGTTTGACTGTTTTCTGGGGTTTTCTTCACTGATTCATGATATTCTAACTTTCTGAATGTGGTATAAGCCTCTGTAAACTGTTTCTTTGTAAGAACTAATTAATTGAAATTTGTCAAATTTTCCTAATCTGTGAAGAAACACCATGCATGTACTGCTATTTTCAAGTTATTGGAATGGCTGAGTTTATTACCCTTCCTTGTATATTTGTATTGTTTCGCTGAGTTTATTACCTCTGATTTGATGGGTGCATGCTGGGTTCTAAAGAGTTGTAAACTAATCTGTCTGTTCCTTGGATATTGGTACTAAATACATTCTTTTAAGTGTGAATCAGAACTTGATAATTCTATGCTACTGTCAGACTATTTATTTGAACTTTGAGTAAAAATAAACAATGAATCTTATATGGTAAAGATGTCAATTTACTTAGTGAATTGCCTGTCTAATTTACTTGTAGGATATTTTCTCCTAAATAAGTAAGGAATTATGTTTAAGCTTATGAAACTGAGTTTCTATGTCTTGGTTTTAGAGTGTTAAGAGAATAGTCATATGAACAAGTGTTTTACAATTTTGCCTATCCATGTGTACCGTGGGTTCTTTTTTATTTATTTTGCCATTGTACTGTGTGTTCTTAATCCTTGTAGTTGATGATGTAAGTAAAGTAGTCATATGTGACTAGATAGAAGGATTGCTTCCTTATTGATACTATGACTTGTTAATAATTGTGAATCTTACTTCAAGTAGACTAAGTAAGTGAGTAGTTACATTATGATTAATTATGGTTAGGCATGCTCATGAGATACTGAGAATACTCTTGTATGTGCGTTTAATATAATAACCTCCTGGGAATGAGTCCCAAGTTTATGGACTAACTAAGGAAGGTAAGGGAATTAATTGTCCATAATCTCTCGGAATGAGAAATATGGCTCTTACTTAGAGAAAGTAAGAGTGTAAACTACCCATATGGGGTTCATTGTACTTGCTGAAATTTGGTGGGCTAAGTGTGATAGCATTGCATAGTGGAAAGTTTACCTGTGATTATATATATGTTACTTGGTGGGAAAGAACAGTATTGGGAATAGTATGCTACTGTTTTAGACTAAATGCTGGGATGGATATCTAGTGACTGGTATGGGACAGTTGCCAGACATTCCGGATATAGTTACCTCTATATAGTTAGGGATTATTGGATGTGTTAGAAAAGTAATGCTTAGGTTAGTTAGCCCAACCGGTGATGGAGATTAGTTGGGATAATCTGCTTAAGTATTACGGTGTCTATAATCCTCGGTTTTAGTCACACCTAGTATACCCTTACTCAATGCGACATAGAGGCGATTACGTACTGAGGTAAGGTGACGATGTGTGCACACATCAGGGGACACCCTAAGGATGTCAGTTACGTTATTATTTCCATAGCGAGATGTCCATTAGAAGAGGCTATGGACAGATTCTTGTTCCACATGTAAAGTCTTTATTTCAGAGGAAATAAATGACAAGTGAACCTTTATATTCAGAGGAAATAAAGGGCAGGTAAAAGGTTTCATATAAATGTCTATCATCGACTAAGTGCAATGAATTGAGTATATCTGTTTATTTGCTAGTGTGTTTCTTTGGAGTGATGAATTTCTAATTTGTCTTGTCATGACATGGTAATTCGATTAGTTATCTGTTAATATGAATTGTGTTGTCATAGAGAGGTTTTCTGCATTAGAAACTAGGGCGGCTAAGTCACTAGCGAAACTGCTTTTAAAAGTACTTGTAAGTTACGCTACTGGGATTTTATATCTCAATACACTAGTGGTTCAGGTAAAGCTGTAGCAGAGCATGAGCAAAGGATGATGGCATCCAGAGGCGTGCTTTTCTGGATGTGTGTAGCTGCGAAGTGAAGATGGTATTTGTATGTGCTTGATATAGAGCCTCCAAAAAGGCCTATGTATATTTGTATATCATTCCGGACACTGAGTTGTATTTAAAGATTATTTTATAATAGAGGAATTTCTTAGTCTAGTGTTTTAGAATTTTGTACATTATTAATTTAACTGCGTAAACACTTGAGGAGATGAAAAGTTTTAAATTTTCCACCTTTTAAGGTCAATAATCTATTAACATAGATAGAAGAATCATTTAAAAATAGATAAAAGCCAAGACGTTACATTGTGCATGAATTTGTGTATATGATATGAGTTTTGGTTGAACAACTAGCGTTATTTGTTAGAAGCATCAGAGACATAACTAAGTAATATTTGAGGAACTTGTTAGTTCAGAATATCATCTTTGGCATAAGGTTAGCTAGCGTAAGTCCTAATAGGGCTGGGTTAGGCTGGGAAAACCCCAGCTGACCAGCTCGTATTTATCAGTTAAGGCTTTTCCCTGGCCACAATTTTAGGCGACCCTTCCTCCCCTTTTTTTTTCGTTAGTTCCCTAAATCCTAGCTCCAGTCACGGTCTCTCTTGGCCTCTCTTGCTGATTGGCATCATTCCTGTCATCTTTGCTGGCATGGCACCGCTCTGCTTGTCGTGAGACGTACAGCTTACCTGACACTCTGTATTGACTACTGACTACAAGAATCCAGCATCATTGTCTGAGGTATGCTTGTAATCTGATTCAAGCATTTGTGAGGTTTTTGTATTTCGTATTTTCAACTGCTCCTCTTTCATATGTTTTGATTTCTAATTTCTTTCTGCTGTCTTCTGTTTGTTTCTGATTCACTGTATGATTGTGTGAATCAGAGCCTCTGAAGGTTTCTAAAACATGATGCTTGTTTATTTGCTTTTCTAGTTTAGTGGCTTCTCTGAGGTATGCTTGTAATATGCTTGTTGCTGCACATTGAAGCATTCATGGTGTAGTGAACCAAGATTCTGTGATTCACAGTGGTTCAGATTCATGGTCTGCTAATGCCTTGTTTTTTTTTTTTTTGCGGTTTCAATTATTTTATATTTGAATTTAGCTCACTGTAAATTTGTCAATTGTGCGGCTGTCTCATTACATAATTGTGGTAAAACAACTGCAATTTAATTGCAAGCTTTATTGGAACTGCTATGTAGGCTTTTTGTTTACCGAGGGTTCGAATCCCTCTCTTTCCAAGTTATTAATTATAAATGAGTATCATGGAGTTATAGCTATCACAATTTTTTTTTTCTAATATGGACTCTTCTTGAGATACAAGAAAATGCCAAATAAATGGAGAAAAAAGACTTTAATCGCAGTGTATAAGAACAAGGGTGATATACAAAATTGTGCAAATTATAGGGGCGATCAAACTCATGAGCCATACTCTTGTATGTAAAGTTGACCAAATGGAAGATAGCCCAAGGAAAACAAAAGAAAACAATAGGAGAAACTATTAGGATGGTTGGTTGGTTGGTTGGTTTGTTTGTCTGTTGTTGTTGTTGTATTGTCTCTTCTTAACTTTGTAGCCTTAAATTTTTATATTATGATAGTATTAATTTTAGGAATTTCTTTTCTTTTGCATTTCTTTTTACTACATACTCATGGTATCTTCTATTGCATGCTCTGCATTTAACTTTTGTTCAATTTTTTTTTTCAATACTGTGGCTGGCTTATTGCAATTAATCATTAAATTTATAACTAGACAATGAACATTTTGTAAGTTAAAATTGAAGAACTTGGGGTTTGATTTCTCCTCCTCCGCTTCCTCCTTTATAATTTCTAAGTAGGTTTATTATTTCATCTTCACTGGCTTTATTTCTCTATTTGTTTTTGTTAATTGAAGCGAGAGTGTTACTAAAATTTTTAAATGATTTTATGTATGATTAGCTTCTGATATAATTATTACTTTCATTTACCAACATATTTTGCTCATGGTTTTGTGATAGGGTGAGGGTATGTTTGGTAAGAAAACCAAACAGTAAAATCGTGGTGTTTCACGATTTTCTCTCACCTAATTTTTCTCTCTATCTCTCTCCTTACTTTTCTCTACAGTACTTTCTTTTATTCTATAGTACTTTACTCTACAGTACTTTCTTTACAGTACTTTACATCCGTGCATTTATACCAAGCGTACCCTGAGTTACAACTATATGGGAAATCTACTCATTCAAATCTAAATCAATACAAATAATTATTATTTTTTGATAGAAAAAATCAATACAAATTATTATGTGGAATGAAGCATAATAACATTCATGTAAATTTAATCAACTTATGGATTAGGAAAAACTAGAATTTTGGACGTGTATTCTGTTATTACCTTGTGACTATGTCTTATTGTTTAAATACTGAATTTCTTTGTTAGGGGCAATATCTGAGTGAAGTCTATTTCAAACAATTGAGGTTGAATGAAATTTGCTCTTTGTTTTTCAGAAGTGGATGGGCATGTGAAAGGTGCAACCTTGAGTGTAGTTATTTAATAAGGAAAAGCATGTAGCTGAAATATCATAGAATTATAACGATTTCCTGCCAAGAAGGGTATACAAGTCTTCATAAAAGCAGTAGTGGATTAGTGGTTGAAGAAGGGTATTGCTGAAAATCCCAATAAATATATTCAAAGATGGCTGTTTCCATGAAACTCTCTGTTGAATAGAATTATGCCAAAACAAGTTGAATTTCAGATTCTGCACCAAATTGTTATCAAATGTCACTTGCTTAAGCACAATCATGAATGTCCGCTCACTGGCCAATCGTTATGCAACCCAACTCAGTCTATGCTGCTCTTTCAGCCCCATCAATAGTAACCTGGCACGAACCATCCATGCCCACATGATAGCTTCTGGGTTCATGCCATGGGGTCACATCCTCAACCGCCTGATCGATATCTATTGTAAATCGTCCAACATTGGTTATGCCCGCCAACTGTTTGATAGAATTCCCAAGCAGGATATTGTTGCAAGAACCACATTAATTGCTGCTTATTCTGCTATGGGAAATCTGAAGCTGGCTAAGGAAATATTTAATGAAACCCCATTGGTTATGCGAGATACTGTTAGTTACAATGCCATGATCACAACATACTCTCATCATGATGATGGTCATGCTGCTATTGAACTCTTTCGAGAAATGAAGCGGGAGGGGTTTGATCCTGACAATTTTACCCTCTCAAGTGTGCTCAGTGCATTGGCACTCATAGCTGATGATGAAAAGCATTGCCAGCAGCTGCATTGTGAAGTAATAAAGTTGGGAATAGGGTCAGTGACATCAGTAATGAATGCATTAATACGTGTTTATGTTAATTGTGCATCTATACAAGTTTCATCGTCATTGTTAATGGCTGCTGCTAAACAGTTGTTTGATGAGATGCCTAAGAAGGATGAAATATCATGGACAACAATGACTATTGGGTACGTGAGGAATAATGATCTTAGTGCAGCTCGTGAACTTCTTGATGGGATGACTGAAAAGGTTGAGGTTGCCTGGAATGCAATGATTTCTGGTTATGTGCATCATGGGCTTTATGAAGCGGCATTTGAAATGTTCAGGAAAATGCTTTCCAGGGGAATTCCAAAGGATGGGTATACCTACACAAGTATAATAAGTGCTTCTTCAAATGCTGGGCTTTACAAATATGGAAGACAGTTGCATGCTTATATTCTCAGAACAGAGCTGCAACCTACGTCGGACTTTTTATTATCCGTAAACAATGCGTTGGTTACATTATACTGTAAATTTGGTAAAATGGTTGAGGCAAGAGAAATTTTTAATAAGATTCCCATGAAAGATATTGTTTCATGGAACTCAATTCTGTCAGGATACATCAATACTGGGCACTTTGAGGAAGCTAAATCCATTTTCAGAGACATGCCAGAGAGAAACCTCTTGACATGGACCGTGATGATATCAGGCCTAGCACAAAATGGTTTTGGAGAAGAAGGGTTGAAGCTATTCAACCAGATGAAATTAGAGGGATTAGAGCCATGTGATTATGCATATAGTGGAGCAATTACATCTTGTGCGGTTCTAGGATCTTTGGACATTGGACGACAGCTTCATTCTCAGCTGATCCGTTTGGGTCATAATTCAAGCCTCTCAGCTTGCAATGCATTGATAACAATGTATGCAAGATGTGGGGTTGTTGAATCTGCCTCTTCTGTGTTCCTCACTATGCCTTATGTGGATTCAGTATCATGGAATGCCATGATTGCAGCTCTTGCACAACATGGGCGTGGTCTCCAAGCCATTCAACTTTATGATCTGATGTTGGAGGAAGATATATTACCTGATAGGATAAGTTTTCTCACTATTCTTTCTGCTTGTAGCCATGCAGGCTTGGTCAAAGAAGGACGCCATTATTTTGATACGATGTATGGTTATGGTATAACCCCAGGAGAAGATCATTATGCTCGTATGGTTGATTTGTTCTGCCGTGCTGGTATGTTCTTTGAAGCAAATAGTCTAATTGAATCAATGCCTTTCGAGCCAGGGTCATCAATTTGGGAGGCTCTTCTTGCTGGTTGTCGCATTCATGGGAACATAGATTTAGGCATTCAAGCCGCTGAACGGCTCTTTGAGCTAATGCCACAGCATGATGGAACCTACGTACTCCTTTCCAATATGTATGCCACTTTAGGTCAATGGGATGATGTTGCAAAGGTGCGAAAACTAATGAGGGAACGAGGGGTTAAGAAAGAACCTGGTTGTAGTTGGATTGAGGTTGAGAACAAGGTCCATGTCTTTTTGGTTGATGACACTGTACACCCTGAGGTGCAAGCAGTGTACAGATATCTAGAGCAACTTGTACTTTTAATGAGGAAATTGGGGTATGTCCCTGACACAAAGTTTGTGCTACATGATATGGAATCTGAACATAAGGAGTATGCCTTGTCCACCCATAGCGAAAAGCTTGCTGTTGTTTTTGGAATTATGAAACTTCCTAGAGGAGCTACAATAAGAGTTTTTAAAAACCTGAGGATTTGTGGAGATTGCCATAATGCGTTCAAGTTCATTTCCAAAGTGGTGGAGCGTGAGATAGTTGTGAGAGATGGGAAGAGGTTTCACCATTTTAGAAACGGTGAATGCTCTTGTGGCAATTATTGGTAGGCTAAAAGGTTTTGTTACTTGATTATCTATCATGGAAGGTTAATGTTAGTGAGAAATTTTCATTGTTTGGAGAGGATAATTTATTGTACAAGATAATGAGCCAGATATATACACAATGCATTGGACTAGGGTTGTACAGGGGACGGGGAGGGCTAGGTTTTTTGTGGACCCGGGACTCGGACAGTGGTGGTCAGTTCACTGGGTCAGAACCGGGCCCTTTTTTTTAAAAAAAAATAAAAATAAATCTAACCCCATGTTTAGGTCAAAAGTCGATTTTGCTCCCTTATGTTGTATTCAAGTTTCATATTGGTCCTTTATATTTTAAAAGTTTTAACTGGTCCTTTATCTTTCCTAGAATTTTCAAATTGGTCCTTCCATCTCAGTTTGTCCATTTCTTCCGTTAAGTGCTGGCATGACTTGTTAAGGTAGACATATCATCTCTCTTACATGTCCATTTAATCTGACGTGTTACTCCATGTGATTATTTGTGATGACATGGTGATAATGTGGCAATGACGTGGCATGAAACGTTAGTTTAAACGGACATGTCAACAGTTAACTTAAAAAATTGACGTGTTTGGACGGAAGGGCCAATTTAGAACTTCTGGGAAAGATAAAGGACTAATTTAGAACTTTTAAAACATAAAGGACCAATATGAAACTTGGGTACAACATAATGGATCAAAATGAGCTTTTGACCTTCAATTTATTTGTAACTTTAATTAACTTCACGTGGGCAGGAAAATAGAGAGTGGGCATGAGAAATGAAGAGAGGAAATGGGAAATGAAAAGAGAAATTAATGTATGTAGACACTTTGAATAGGTTTCTTAAAATTTAAATTTGTTCGTTACCTAATTTTTAGGAATGAATTAGTAATATATTAGAGAACTAGTATTAGGGCTTGGTTGGGAGGATGGTTTGAGAGTGGTTTGGGTTTATAAACCCTTGGTTGTGAGTTTAAGTGAGTAATGGAGTGGAATGAATATGATGGTTTGAAAACATTTTCAAACCATCCAACACCTCAATTTTCAAACCCCTAAATTGGGGGGTTTATGATGGTTTGTGTTGTTTATAAAATTTAATGTCATTATTAACGTTTTTTTATTTTACTTTTGTTCATTAATTATAAGAATAATAGTATCAACCACATACTTTATTTTTTTTAAACTCCCAATAAATAGAATTGTTTGTTTGAACCATTTCAACCCACCCCACTCTGCACCACTCCATTACTAATTATCACTCCATCCCACTCTCTTCAAAACTCTCAACCAAACCCTTAAGCTTGTAAAAATTTAATGGTTCATACAAATTTATTTGAATATAGTGTAAAATTAAGAAAAAAAATTTATACATTTGAATATCATAATTTAATTAAATTTAAAATTCATAATAAATAGGAGTAATAAAATTAGTATTCAAATTTACACAATATAATTAAATTATATTTTGTATATATATATATACACTAAATTTAACGGGAATAAAAGTGTACGAATATTCCATTTAAAAGACATGGAACAATTAAAAAAGATGTTCAAATTAAACAAAATGAAGAAAAAACATGATAAATTTGACTATTGTTTAGCCCAAACATAAAGTCCTGCAAAAATTTAAAAATTTAACATCTAGAGACAAATTATTTTTTAGTTCCTAAATTATTAGTTAAACTATTATTTAGACCTTGAATTTTGGAAAAATACTATTAAATTCTCAAATTTGCAACTATGTCAACTATTTAGTCCCTTGGACGTTAAGTGATATCGTGGCGCTGTTAATGAAAATGATGCGAGTATCACCGCTGATGTAGGAGAGGATTTCATTATGAGTATGATGCATGATGGGGAAAGGAGCCATTGACCATGTTTTTGACAATGCGGGAGGAGGAGTGAAGAGAGGAGTCTAGTCACTTCAACATTTAACGGCCACGTCACTCGGTTATTTAACAAGTAACGTTTAGAGGAGTAAATAGTTGACATAGTTGCAAATTCGAAGACTAAATAGTATGTTTTCAAAATTTAGGGACTAAATAGTAGTTTAACCAACTATTCAGGGACTAAAAAATATTTTGCATCTATCAACCCTAGTGGTTGGAAAAAATTTAAACATATTTTAATTGAGAAAGGCTATGTCTGTGCCACTGCAATATTCTTCATAAAGAGGAGTTGATACTAAATAACTCAACATATGATAGGTCGGTTCTAGCTTGTGAAAAATTCACTATTTCTATATATTTATATGAATATAATTTAAATAAGAAATAATAATATTCATAGAGGTATACTTGCTGATAAATACTAAAATTTTACATGACTTTAACCATAACATGAAATAATCTTTAGAAAATACATGTCCCCATTGTTTTACTAAAGTAAACCGAATAAGAATTATTATTGTATATATAAATGAAAGAATTTACAGAATTGTAAATAGCCATCGACTAATAAAAGTAGAACATAATTAATATATATAAGAAAACAGTGCAAAACTGAAGTAAAACTAAAGATAGTGTAACTACGGAACATTCTGTCTAGGGACACGTGACATTAAGCTTCCAGAAGCCTAATGACAGCATACGCTAATGACACGTGGCACTACTCGCATATTCCTTACATGGCCGTTGTCCTCCCCTCAAGGGATCCCATCCAAGAGACGTGGGAAACCCCCTGGGGGTCGTGGGATGACCCACGCCCATCAAGAACGTGGGTCGAGCACGTTCTCCCCACACTTAGTATAAAAGGACCCTCACCCGGGGGACTTGAGGAGGAGAACCCGAGCACTGGAAGAATATCACTCATAACCATTTAGGCAAACATTCTGAGCACCCTCAGACATCCTCTTGCCCAATCCACATCACACATCTCAAGCTTTGTCCATATCGCCGTCAGGTCCCGCCACCGGCAGACATATCTCCGTCTCGGAGTATCCCACCAATGGAGCTCCTAACAGCTCTCAAAGACCCAAGCTCTCAGAGACCCAAGCTCTCTCATACACTAAGGCAACCTCCCACGAGCGGCTCGCCCGCCCAGAGTACCTTACGCACGTCTTAGCCGCACACGGCCCAATACAGGTAACCACCTTGCCTAACGGCTCCTATAGACGTCATCATGACGAACTACGTGGACTTTGATCCCTTCCTAAGGGTACGTACTACGTAGGCACCTAGGTTCCTCACCTAAGGACAAGTCCCCCAAGATTAAGACCCCTTGCGGTTCTTATTTGCAAATTACAATTGTCTGAACCAATAACGACAGTTACAGTGGCGCCCACTGCGGTCTTCCTCAGACCACAATGCCTTGCGCACTCTGCCGCAAAACGAAATTTCTTTTTCGGGGAGTAAGAGTATCCATCTAACACTTAGAAACCCGCGTCTTTTTATTTTTCCAATACAGTATAGGAAGCATCAGGAAAATGGCCGACTCCAATGCCCCTACAACCGTCACCGACGCAAGCACACTAAGGCGCAACACGAGAAACAGACAAGGAACGGCTGAAGTCGCCACAATGGAAGCAGGGGCCTCGAACGCAACCCAGCCGCAAATCACCTCAACAACGCAGGTGGTTGTTGCAGAAACTGTGGTCCAAAACCCAACAGCCAGGGAAGAGGCATGCCCTCAGCATCCTTACGGCATGCCACACAACCCGTGCCCTTCAACCGACAACCGGGAAACAGCCGAGCCAACGAGGACTCCGTGAGAGGTAGAGCTTGCCCGCCTCGAGGCAGAAATAGCAGCCATACGCCAACAACAGTGGGAAGAGAACATGAACCTTTCCCAAGCAAGCGTAGGCGCCCAGTTGCCGACAGCACCACAGAGCGCACCCACGGGACCCCCCAGTGACCCTACCGGCTTGCCCACAATACAGTTCGGAACTCTACCCATAGAGTTCGCACGACTGTCACTGACAGCACCAGCTCCCCCGCCAGTGATCCCACCTGGCCCGACAATGGTCGCCGGGCAAGCAGTGCGTTCGCCCATGGACTACACGCGACCATCGATCCCAAACTACCCACCGGGATCCTACTTCCACATGCCTTGGGCAGGAGCTTACAACCCGTATGTCCCCTACGGAATGTCCACTCATTCAGAACAATATCAATGGTCTGGCTTTGACTTCCAAGGGAAAGGGAGACACCCTTTCACTCAACAAGTCATGAACGAGCACGTACCCATAGGCTTCAAGATGCCTTTCCACATAGAACCTTATGATAGAGAGACTGATCCACGATATCACATTAACACCTTCAATTCGGCTATGTCAATACTGGGAATGACGAATGGCCAGCAATGTCGGGTCTTCTCCTAGACCTTAAAGGAAGCAGCTTTGAGGTGGTTCTCGCGCTACCCACAAACTCAATCCACAGCTTCGAGCAGTTGGCATAGAAGTTCCTAACTCAATTCGCCAGCAGCAAGGAATACCAAAAGAACGAGGACTCCTTTATTGGTTTTCACCAAGAAGAAGGAGAAACCTTACAAGCAAGCCTTTTTGGCCCGCTTCACGAAACTCTCGCTCCAAGTCAGAGGTCTCCAGGACGTCGTAACAATCTTCGTCATCAAGCAGGGCCTCCGATGTTTGCAGTTCTACGGAGAACTCAACAGATGCCCTGTTTCCACCTTACAGGAACTAATGGACCGCGCGGAGTGGTTCATCCAGGAAGAAAACGCGCAAATCGCCAAGGACAAGATAAGGAAGTTCCTGATAAGTAGATCCGACATGGAGCGATCAGAGAAGAAAAAGGAGAAAACCACGACAGATAACCAAAGCCCCAAGGAAAAGAATAACAGGAAACGCTCGCCACCACGACCGCAAACGCCTCTCAGAGACGGTTCACAAGCTACACTCCTCTCAAAAAATCCCACGTCGGAATCCTCGAGGAAATCTATCACTTGAACATGCTCAGTTTCCCTCCGCAGATTATGAGGCGAAAAACTTGGAAACCGGTGGACAAGTCCAAATACTACCAATGCCACAAAGATTACGGGCACGAGACCAACGATTGCATCCACTTGAAGGATAAGATCCAGGACCTAATCCGTAAAGGGCAGCTGGGCAGATACATCAAAGAGGAAAGCAGGACCAATGCAGAACACTCACGAGAGGTCAATGACCAAGCGCCTACTCGCAGTGTCATCAACGTCATCATAGGAGGACTGCAGAAAGGAACTACCTCACAACCACAAAATAAGAAAAGCGTGGAACGCTCTATGATCGCACCCGTCGCAAGATTGACCAAATTAACCGAATTAAAATGCAATATGGCAATGCAATCCGGATCGTATTCACTCAAGGAGCCTTTATTTAAGATCCTAAGCTAAACTAAGTGTCAAAAACATGCAATTAAGAATTTAAAGTGATGTGTGAGATTTTTTTAAGCTATCTACTAAATGAGAAGTGAAATGAAAGTAAACTAAAAAGGACCTAAATTACTATTTTTGGTATTTTTCTTAAATGGACTAATTAAAAACAAATTGAAATTAATATAAGAATGCTCTTGGAAATGGAGTTATATAGCTATCCTAGTTCAAATTGATATGGGAATTAATTCTTCATTAAGTCTTAAGGAAAAACCTCAAGTTACCACTTGAGTCTTGTGTTCTTTCTTAGTGATTACTCCTACTACCATAGCTAGTAACCAATCCAAAAGACACAATTAAGGACCACTTAATGTATGATAAAAATTGGGCAAAAACAACATGTTCCATTCTTTATGTTGTTTGGACAACCGTCACAAACTTAGATGAATTAACATGTTATGATTCCTACTATCAGAGGCTACCATAACAATATTAATCACCATCATATGCTCACTTGGTTCACACCCAATGTCTTATATTGCTTGGAATACCATCACAAGTATAGATGCCTAAATTAATCATGAATCCTACTATCAGAGGCTATCATAATGAAATTAAACATCATCAAATGCATAAATGGGTGATAAAGTTGCAATATCCAATCTAAACCATAATGTCTCAATACAAACATAGACAATGTACCCATAAATCTAAGTTCTTAAATTGCATAAAGATAAATCCTAAACCTAGGAAATCAAATATACAATTTAAAAATAAAGTATTAAGATAATAAACTCCCCTTTGAAGTATATGAACTCAAGCAATAGACTCCACCTCCAAGAAGCAATGATACTAGCCACACATAGAAAACAAAATGGAGAACCCCATCACTTCAACCATGTTGCTAGATGTTGTGATGAGGTGATGAACTAGATGATGAAGATGAGGGAGAATGAAGTGTATGAATAAATAAAATAAAAATGGGTGAATGGGTGGTGGGAGGCGTGAAAACAGAGAAAGGAAAAAAATGGAATGGAGAAGAGGAATGGATGTGGGATGATGGTGGAGTGTGGAGTGTGGATGGAATGGGAGGAGGTGATGAGGCGTGAATGTTTCCTTTCCCTCTGTGTTCGGCCGCTTCTCCTCTCTCTCTCTCCCTGGCAAAGATTGGGGATAAGGGTTTTTGGTTAAGTGAAGCAAGTGGGTTATGGGTATTGGTTTTGGATCATGGGCTTGAACCTTGGGCTTGGATGTTTATCTTCAATTTTTGTAGCTTCTCTTCAATTATTTTTGCCAATCTACAATATAAAAATAAACCCAATATAAAATAATTCATCTCAAAATTTATAATTAAAGAGTAATCACAAAAACAAAACAATTTAACCCTTTTTAATATTATTTTCATGTAATTACTCTTCAATCAAATTTATCCTAATAAATGAATTTAAGCCCAACAAAGTATAATAAGAACCCTAAAATAAGATAGAAAATATTACATAAAATAGGGCCTTATCACTCTATACTCCCCCTCGACTATGCCCTGAAGCATAAAAAGAGAAGCGATGAGCCCAAAGGAGATACCATCACGTTCAACCTCACTAACCTTGAAGGACCCATCCACGATGACCCTATGGTAATAACTGCTGTCATTGCTAACTTTGAGGTCAAGCGAGTCTTGATAGACCAAGGATCCCCGGCAGACGTCCTCTACTTTGACACTTTCAAGAAGCTTGGGTTGGACGACGCTAGCATAAGGCCCTTCCCCGACACGCTTATAGCGTTCTCCGGAGCTCAGGTTCCCGCAGAAGGAATCATAACGGCCCGAACAACTATGTGCACTTTACCAAAGGTCGCAAGCCTTGATGTAGATTTCATCATCGTCTTAGCACCTTCGGCATACAACACCATTCTAGGGCGACCGTCCCTGAACAAACTCAAAGATGTAGTGACCACAACACAACTCACTATGAAATTCCCAATGCCACATGGAGTTGGAGAAATCACGACGGATCAAAAACTAGCGCGAGCATGCTACGCAGCAAGCCTAACCAAGACCGTCAAGGTCACTCGCCTTGGTCCCAGAAAAGCACGCGAGGAGCCCCTCGAGGGTAAAGAGCCAGGAGAATAGAAGCTGGAGTCCGCTCGCTCGGACTAAACCTCCGCTTAAGCTCTAAACGCACTTTGCACGATTAGCACATTTTTCGGTCAAATTACGCACGTCTCAATTTTCTTCAGAAGTTAACTTATTGCTCTCAACCTGGCTAAGGCTTGCATGACGAAGGTGATCCAGGTCTAATCATTTTGTTTACTTTCAGTCTGACTAAGGCTAGCCTGACCGAGGCTGCTCGAATGTAACCATTTTGTTTATCATTAATTGAAGCATTCCCTTCTGAAAAAGAGACATGTTACTCGCACAAATCCTATGAAAGGACAATGGGACGACCGCCCTGAAAAATGCTGAAGAGCCTCTAAGGCCAAGCTAACATTCCCCCAGAAAAGCGCGGTGAAAAAACCCCTTGGGTGCGAAAATGCAAAATGAACGTTCACACAAAACCATGTTAGCAACTGCATACAACCGTCCTGATCACACGGTGATCATGCAAAAAATCTTTTTACCCAGAAGTAAAGAGAGAGCCAAAAAGAAACTCGTGCGAAAACTTTTTGCCCAGAAGTAAAAAGAGAGACAGTAAAATTAAACGTAAATTCTCATTATCAAAAATGGGAAAGGCGCCCGCCTATTACAAGGAGTGAAAACCCAAAACACTCTACTTAAATACTCTTGGGTATCCCCAAGATCTAGGACGGCCTCGGCCCCACGAGCTTGACGTTGCCAACCTCCTCCAGCGGCTTCTGCTGAATCGCCTCAGCCAGCTGCTGAGAAGTAGATCCAATCCTGGGAGTACGCTCGCCGATATGGGAAAGCACCTGGTGGCCCATTGGGCGGTCGGCCAGCTGACGGAGATAAGGGAGATTCAATGGAGACTCAGTCTCCATCCGACCACCGAGCTCACCATCAAAAAGCTCTAGAGAAGGGTGCAGAGAAGCCACTCATTCAGCTGGAAACCTCTTCCCGTGGAGACGCTCAAGTTGCTCGACCGCCAGAAGCATGCCATACATTCTCTGCGCCAACAACTCTCCCTGGAAATCAGCAATGTCAGCAACCTTGCCTTCAGCCGCCAGGCAGCCGGCAAGGTTATCGCTAGCGCGAGCCTCAACACCCTTCAAAGCCTGGCGAAGAGAGTGCAACTCCTTCCGGTGCTTCTCGGCATCTTCCCGACAGACGACCAGCTCCTTGCGAGTTCTCTCCAACTCTGAGCGCAGAAGCTTTACCTCAGAAAGATGCCCGCCTTCGGCCCTAAGATGGGCCACCTCATGAGTCAAGGACTTTATCTCACGCCCTTAATCCTCGCACTCCAACTCCTTCGCGGACAACCACCCGCGCACGTCTGCCAACTTTTTCTTGGAGGCCTCCAGAACTTGGCCGCTAGTGGTCAAAATTCTGGAAAGCCGGTCCCTGTCGAGACGGGCTTCACCCTGAGGAAAACAAACAAATCAACACAAAAAAACACACCAGGACAACAAGGCAACTGGACGAAGAGACTTACCACTCGTTTCTCCCACGAAAGGCCAGCCTGGTGGAAGTCAGCTAATGCCTCGACAACCCTGTCGAAACCCCAAACAAAAAGAGTCATGGGGGTAGAGTCTAACCCCCTAGCATTCCTCTCTCCTATCTTCACGGGAAAGTGCCTGCCCAGAGCCAACAACGAGAAGGAAGGCTCCTCCTCCGACGGCTCGACATGATGAAGAGAGCCGGCGTCCGACACTGAAGCAACGTCCTTTGTGGTAGCCACTTGACTCACCACTACATTCCCTCTATCAGAGAGGGCCCCGGCCTCCACGGCCACATCATCTGCCTTGGCACCTTCGGTTGGCGCCTCAGCCATTGTCTCATCTGCAAGAACCCGAACCATAACGGAATTATCAATGGGTTCTTCGACCGACCGCCTGGCCTTCTTGGCAGCAGGTTCATCAGCTCCACAACAAGAACTCAGAGCCGACATGCGAGTCGAAAGAATCACCTTCATGGGTGATTGACGAACAGGCAAAGGAGGTAACGTACCCTCCACCGGAGTCACGTCCCGACTGCCCGTCGATTCGAACCTCTATTGAGCAATCTGGGATGGCAGCCGCGAACCCGCACCGGAAGGTTGTTTCTTCAACCCTCCTTCTTTACTTTTGGGCTCCGCCACCGCGGAAGCTTCCTTTCTCTCCCTCTCTCAGAGACCACCGTCGTCTCCCCTCTCATCTTTCCTCCTTTTTTCCCTTTTGAGATTCTCTTGTCGGCGTGTTTATCAGAGCACGGCAGGACAGGAAGACACACGTCTCTCCCGCCTCCACCTGGCACCACGGTGAAAGCTTCCACAACTGCGCCTGGAGAAAGATCCTGCCCAGATTGCTTCCCCCTACCTAGACCACTGTCGCGAGTATGAATAAGGGGAGAAGGAGGAGAAGAAGAAGGAAGGTCTTCCAGGCCAATGAAATCAAATAAGAAAAAGCTGTCATCTCCGGCCATGGCACGAATGAGAGAAAAGGGGGGAATAGGAATCAGAGAAAGAAAGTGAGGCAAGAAGGCAGGCAAAGCACTGAGAGCAGAATGAGAGAAGAAGGTAAAGAGAAGGTAAAATCATAAACTTTCAAACGCTGGATATTTATAGGGAACACAAAGGCGCGACGATTCAAAAATCTCAGCCCCCCTCGTATCCCACAATGGATAAAACAATTATCCCGTACGGCATGTTTAATCTATAACCACATGCCCTGGCCGAACACGTGGAGAGAAAGAACGGCCCAGATCCATAGTCCGAAAATCGGAAGCACAAAGACTGAAAAGCCTCAGAAAACCCAAGAGTCGCTTAAAGACACCGAATGGCCTTTTCAGAAAATCCTCAACCGAGGCTAATGATGGTAGCTCTCGGAAAGGAACCCACATTAAATGAAAGCAAAACGGCGGCAAAGCACTCCAGATCAGCGGAATTAATCAAACTGTGACACGTGGCGTCTGGTGTAGCCTGCTCTTTCAACAGACAACTCTCCGCAAAGCTTCTTGCCAGCTACTGACTGCGGACGAGACTGACCAAAGGGAAGCATCTCGAATGACCAAAAGGCCCCCGACCTTTGGATTTCCTCCGCACACCCCCAAGGGGAACTTCAAGAAATTCTCCTCTGAGCAATGATGATCTCTCCCCAGTAAGTCGCGTACTTCCTGCAGAGACGGCTCGAAAACTTGCTAAGGAAGTCAAGCAGTCAGCCACCTGAATCAAGACGTGTGGCACCTTCAGCGTCTCCACTCCCACAGAGTAAACCAAGGGACAGGCGAGGACCTGTAAGTCGGACGACCACCCGAGATGGCCAAGTCCACTTGCGGACGGGCTCTTCTTAACAGAAAGCAGTAGGCAAAATTTCCTAAGTAGCTTACTGACAGAGAACTTAAGTCCACAGGCGCCCGACACCTATTGACTTGGGGGACTTATGTAAGTACGAAACATTCTGCCTAGGGACACGTGGCACTGAGCTTCCAGAAGCCTAGTGACAACATACGCTAACGTCAAGTGGCACCACTCGCCTGCCCCTTACGTGGTCGTTGTCCACGTCTCCCCTCAAGGGCTCCCGTCCAAGAGTCGTGGGAAACCCCCTGGGCGTCATGGGATAACCCACGTCCATCAAGAACGTTGGTAGAGCACGTTCTCCCCACACTTAGTATAAAATGACCCTCACCTGGGGGACTTGAGGAGGAGAATCCGAGCACTGGAAGAATATCACTCATAACCATTTAGGCAAACATTCTGAGCATCCTCAGACATCCTCTTGCCCAATCCACATCACACATCCCAAGCTCTGCCCATAGCGCCGTTAAGTCCTGCCACCGGCAGACATATCTCCGTCCCGGAGTATCCCACCAACGGAGCTCCTAACAGCTCTCAAAGACCCAAGCTCTCTCATACACTAAGGCAACCTCCTACGAGCGGCTCGCCCGCCCGGTGTACCTTACGCACATCTTAGCCGCACACAGCCCAATACAGGTGACCACTTTGCGTAACGGCTCCTATAGACGTCATCATGACGAATTACGTGGACATTGATCCCTTCCTAAGGGTACGTAGGCACCTAGGTTCCTCACCTAAGGACAAGTCCCCCAAGGTTAAGACCCCTTGCGGTCCTTAATTACAAATTACAATTGTCTGAACAAAAAATGACAGTTACAGATAGTATTGACTATTGTTTAGATAAACATAAAATCAAGCAAAAATTTAAAATTATTTAGATCAACCAACCCTAAATGATTGGGAAAAAAATAATTAAACATATTTTTATAATGTAGATAAACAAAATCTGTGTAGATTTATGTGAATATCATTTAAATTAATAAAAATATTATTAAAAACATTTGAAAAACTTAAAGTCCAAAAAAAATTATTTAGATCTACCAACCCCAAATGATTGGAAAAAATTGAAACATATTTCTAATTGAGAACTTAAGTATTATATAACAGCTAAGAATATATATATATATATATATATATATATATATATATATATATATATATATATATATATATATATATATATATATATATATATATATATATATATATATATATATATAACTATCATTTTTTGTTCAGACAATTCATAAGGTAAAATAAGGACTGCAAAGGGTCATAACTTTGGGGGACTTGTAAAATAAGTATGCTCTGATGTCTGTTGGGTAGACTTCAGGTAATGATGATCTCGTTGTATGTTACTATGTTGCGTCATAACTTTGGGGGACTTGTAAAATAAGTATGCTCTGATGTCTGTTGGGTAGACTTCAGGTAATGATGATCTCGTTGTATGTTACTATGTCGCGTCTATTGTTCGCTTACTCAAGTCCCCAAGGTAAGGGGTATTTATACCTGATCATGGGGCTCGACCCACAATCCTGGAGGTTCTCCCACATGTTTATTGTGAGGGGACTCGTGGGTGAACATGGAGGGAGGCCATGTTCAGGGCCATCCAGCGGTGCCACGTGTCACTGGTATGTGGTCTGGTTAACCTTCTAAAAGACTAGTGCCACGTGTCTATAGGAGGGAATATTATGGAGTTACATAAGTCCCCCAAGTCTATGGGTGTTGGGCGCTCGTGGACTTAAGTTGATTTGTTACAGAGTATTGGGAGCAAGGTTGCCCGCCGTGAGTTGTTCGCAAAGCAAGATCGACCACTAATCATTGGAGTCGGGGCGGTCGAACATGCCTTTGAGAGAACTTGAGTCTTTCTGGGGATTATTTCAAGGGGGTGGTTAGCCTAGGATGCCACACGTTAGGATCCTATTTGCTGTCGTTGCTTTGGATGTCTCGTAATTTACCTGTGAAGCCGTTTTTCCCATTAATGTTCGCGTGTTTCCAAGAGAAGCCACCATTAGCTGCTGCTTCGGGGTTTTCGTATTTTCCCTTGGGGAGTTTTGGAGGACTTTTGGGCTTCCGAGGGCATTTAGGTCTTCCCCAATGTGACTTGATGACTTCGAATCTAAGCCGTTCTTTTTTATGCGTGTCTGCTTGGATCAGATGACTTCAGTGATAATTACTTACTTTCCGTTATGGGTTTCGAGGGCGGATGTAATTTGAATCGTCATGCTTCTAGGTACGTATAAATACTCCCAAGATTGAAAGGGAGAAGGCTCTGCTTACCTTCTTCAAATTTTCTGATCTTCGACCCTTTATCTCCAAGAGTTCTCTACTCCTCTCCTCGCTCTTGAAGGCTTTTTGAAGCTTCTTGCTTGCTGGTTGCATTTTGCCATGGCCAACGAAGATGAGAGTGAGTGTTGTCTCCTTCTTGTTTATTCGCTCTCTTCTTTTTACGCTTTCTTCTCCTTTTCTCTGATTTAGGGTTTTCTGATTTCAGGATTGTATCCCATCGAGTTTACTGACTTGAAGGATTTCTCTTCTCCTCCTTCTCTTAGCCACGCTAGGGATAATAATCTAGGTAGGGAGAAGAGGCCAAGACAGGGTTCTTCTCCCAACCGAGAGAGGGTTACTGGAGTTTGCATTGGGGCATCTGAAGGAGGTAGGAGGACTGAAGCGAGGCAAGGCCCGAGTAACACCACCGGAGTTGAAGGGATGCAAGGCTCGGGTACAACCACCGGAGGTCGTTATTGTGGACGCCCTATTTTGTCTGGCCACCAAAAGTGCAATTAAAAACAAAAGAAAAAAATAAAAGAAAGAGAAAGAGAGAAAAAATGTAAGCTTGTGGGTCGCAAAGTAAAAGTTTATAAGTTTGTACAAGAAGAAATGTAAGTTTGTACGTCGTGACCCCCAAGCGCCAGATCAGAGGGCGTTGCGACGTATGAATCTTTACGTCGCGACCCCTTTTGCATTTATGATAGAATCCAATTAGATCAAAAATCACGTGTACATTGTGACCCTCGTGATTCTAAGTCGCAACCTATGCGTCATAAATGGCTGGATTTTGTTTCCCAAAATAGAGCCGGTGCGGTCACTATAAATAGGAGGCTTTGCCTCAGTTGACCAGACCGAGATTTTGAGCTCCGAGAGGCTCCCGGATTGCAAGGAGATTGGTAAGATTTTTCCCATACCCTTTTTAATCACACTTTTAATTTGCAACCACCACTCTTTTTTTTTAAATATTTTGAATCCTTTAGGACTGGAGCTAGGCTCTGAGCCACTCCGAGGGTTGACAAGATCCCCTCCACGTCCTAAATCAGGGGTCTAGAACTCTAAATTTAAATCTTCCTTCTCTGTTTTCCGTGAGTGGGTTGGGACCCCCTAGTGCAAGGGTTGCAACCCACAAGTCCTTTTGAGCACCAGTGGCCTTCTGATCTTCCTCTGTTCTTATTTTTCTGGAATTTTGAGTGTGGGTCGCGATGTATTCTATCATACGTTGGGACATATAGCTTCTTAATAACCTCAGGACTTTGTCCAAAGGCTGTGGGTCGCGACATATCCGGTTATACGTCGCGGCCCATGACGTTTCACTGGTCTTGGGTTTCTGACCCGAGGCCGTGGGTCGCGACCTATCCAACCATAGGTCGCGACTCCCTTCGGCTATGTTTGGTTCTGCTAGGAAATGAATTCTGGTAGGAATTGCACAAATTTCTATGCATTTCCAGTGTTTGCTTCAAATGTTTGTCATTGGAATTGAATTCCAATCTGGAATCCAATTCTTGGTTTTCTTCTAAATGGGCAGCAAATCAATTCCTACCTATTTACAAGGAAAAGGGTGAAATTTTTGGAATTGGGCTTGAAAGGACGAACTTGCCCTCATTGCTCTGGCTCTTCTCTCTTGTTGCTCTCATCATCTTCCATTTTTGTGCTTCTGAATCCTGCAAATCGGGATCCAAATCAAAATACAAGTGAGCTCTCATTATCTTCCATTTTTTCTACCATCACTGCCGACGACTGAGACTTGCAGATGTGAAAAATGCACCTTCGACTTTGGGTTCGTCAGATTTGGGGTCGTCGCTTTTGTCTCCTCCGTTCGTGTCAGCTCCGATGATTTTGTCTCTGTCGATTTTTCCTTCCTCATCTTTAAGTTCGTCAGATATAGGGTGGTTGCTTTTGTCTCCTCCGTTGTTGCCACCTCTATGGGTTTCCTCTCCGTTTGTTTCAACTCTGAAGATGAAGATGAAGCTGAGAAGATGAGAGGTTGAAGATAAGATGAAGCTGAGAAGATGAAGTTGAGAAGATGAAAATGAAGTTGAGAGGTTGAAAATGGAGCAATATTGAAGATGAAGCCATATTAAAGATGAAGCAACGTTTCAATAGGAGCACTAGTTTTCACGCCACCGAGGAGCCATATTGAAGATCAAGATTAAGCAACGTTTCAAAATGTGTAACCCTAGTGCCACCGAGGAGCCTTTGCTTCTATAGGAGCACTAGTTTTCATGCCATATGAGAACGATGCCTGATGAGCCTCACACACACACACACACGTTTCCATGTCTTATTAGATTGTGAATGCAAGGTAGATAGGTGCCAATAGTGCCTTTGTCTCTTCATGCACATTGCACTGAGATGCCATATGAGCCTTTGCTTGATGAGCATCCCCACACCCACACACAGGCATGCCACATGAACTATGTGGACTTTGACGCCTCATTGAGGGTATGTAGGCCATAGGCTCTTACCCTAGGTCAAGTCCATCCTTACCTTTTTATGTTTTGTGTGTTGTATTCTTTTCCAATTCTTTTAAGGCCAAAACTATTTAAGTATTAGTTTTTGGGGGTAACCGTCTTCGGACGGGGGAAGACGGGTGCCTAACACCTTCCCCTCATCTCAAGCAGACTCCCGAACCTAATTCTTTTAAAACCCACTTTTATTAAAACTTTTAAACCATTTTTCCTTTTCCAAGTTTTAATGGAAAACTTGATGGCGACTCCGCGAATCTTGCTGAGTGTGCGGTCTTTACTGTTATCAGCGAAAGGAGGATCTCCAAGAGAAAGAAACGAGGAAAGAAAGAGAAAATCCTAAAGATGGGGGGTTCCAAAAAGACAGATTCTCGCTTCCTTCTCAAGTTCCTCCGTCTTCGACGGTGCACCAGAGGGCTACTCCGATGGAGACCAGAGTTGCTGCTTTGGTGGGGGCTACTTTTCCGCCTTCGGAGCCAACTCATCGCTCGCCCATGAGGGTGGTTTTGTCGAGCTCTCCCTCTTCTTGTTCTACTAGGCCCTTGGTCTCGGGTTTCGCCGGGAGCATCGAGGAGCCGGCGAGCAAGAGAGCTCGAGTGGAAGGAGCAGTCGGGCAAGCTGGCACCAGTACTGCTGAAGGTGGGACCGAGGCTCCTAATGAAAGGTTGACTGCCATGGAGGAGAGTGCTTCATTAGCGGCGGGTGGCCACAATGGGCCTATTGCTGAGAATGTAGTGGTGAGTCAAATGGTTGCCCTTGCTTCTGAAGATGTGGCTCTCAAAAATTTTGCTTTGGAGGACCCTTCACAAGCTGTACAAGGGTTGTCGGGGGAGTAGGTTCCCCCCTTTTCTCTAGTAGCCCTTGGGAGGCAATGTCTCGTGGACCTAGAGGAGCGAGCTGCTAGGGCAATGGACACCAATCCCTTTAGGGTTGCTCTGCGGAGTTTGAGTGTGCGGCCAACTCTTTAGCTGACTTCCATCAAGCCAATAATATGTGGCAGTCGCAAGTGGTGAGTATTTAACTTTGAATGTTCTGCTTTTGTTCATGAAACGTCAGCATACTAATCAAATAATTAAGAGGACCCTAACTGGGTTAACGTTCTAAAAGTATTACTAAATCAAAAACTTTCTAGTTATAAATTTCCTAAGTTTAGTTTGGAAAGCCTAAATGAGGTTCATTGATTTTCGAAAAATATCTTTTAAGAAAAGTATATTAGTTGTTTTTTTGAAAAATTTTATAACTATTACATGCTAGGTTTGATTCCTAAGATATTTATTTATTTCAAAAAAAATTTAAATTCACCCAAATTCCAGAATCAAATAATTAGCAGAACCCTGAAGTCTTAAAATTTCTACACGTAGTTATTCGCCACCCGCCACACTTAAAACAAACATTGACCTCAATGCTTTAAGGATAAGAAGTTTTAAGACGAAAGGGTACTTAGCAAAGTAAGACAAATTCAGCAGACTTAAGAATATGCATTAATTTAAAGAGAGATATCGCGACGCAAAATAACGATGGCTCAATCATGGGGTTTAAAAATTCAAAATCAAAAATAAAATCGATAAAAAGAAAATTTGAACATAAGTGCAAGTAAACAAAATTTTCAAATTGCAGAACTTTTTAAACAAAGTTTTAATGATAAGTTAATTATTTCCCCTACACGTATTTAACAGTTACATTTTTACCCACAACAGACCGGATAATTTTGGGGAAAAAAATACCTACCTTGTCCTGAAAAGACTATGACTGAAAAAATAAATGTTGTCCTTGTTAACTCATATATATTGCTACCTATGCATGCATTTAAGAAAACCAAAACTACTAACGAATGATTATTAAATAGTTTCATGGTTTTCCCCCCACACTTAGGATCAAGCATGTCATGTGTGTAGGGGTTCATTTTGTACATCCCTTCCTTTACCTGTTAGTCTCTGTTTAAGGGGTTGAACACCTGCTTACAGAAACATTCATAGCAAACAAAATATCGGCCTTTAGTGGCCTCTAATTTAAGCAACATTTATCATTCATACCGTCAAAGTTAGTTAGGTCAAATTCATAAATAAAAGTAAAGACAGAAAAGGAAGAAAACTATAAAAGGTCCTAAAATTCCTCTGAATCTCCTGCTACCATCTCCTCATCATCATTCTCTAGCGCAACCATCGTCTCATTGCCCCTCCCGGAGTTGCTAAGAATGTTTGTAGGAGCTGCTGGATAAGACTCAGTGAAGTACAGGGACAGGATTGTATCAAGGGTAATGTGCCCTGCTTCTGCTATCTCCAGCTGGTTCCTGTATATAATTTGAAAGGCCTCGCGGGTCTCCCTTCTATGGTCCTCAAGTCCTTTTAGCAGAAGATTCATTTTCTCAGACAAACCATCAGTAGCTGGTCCAACTCCTCTTCTACAATTGTTCTTACCCTTGCCACTT
The DNA here is from genome assembly GCA_014851425.1 of Senna tora. Classification (NCBI taxonomy): domain Eukaryota; kingdom Viridiplantae; phylum Streptophyta; class Magnoliopsida; order Fabales; family Fabaceae; genus Senna; species Senna tora. Next base: position 14,650,809 of record CM026271.1, read on the forward strand.
TTTCTATGTTGAGTGCCTCCTTCGAATACTCCTTCCACAAATTATAGCCGGTCATAGTTCATGAACCCGAGGGGTCTAAACATAGGATCTTGCCCACTAGCCTTGACATTAGCCTTTATATAGAGATCGGATATGAGGTGTTGAAACATCATCCTTGCCCCGTTTCTCCCATGAATGGCTGCTACCTCCTTGATTGAGGCAAAGATGACATCTTGTAATCAAGGTGGTGGCACGCTCGTGCTTCTCAAGCATGATTCCTGCATAGGAGATTTTAAATACAGCAATAGGGCAGATAATATATCTAGCAAGTTCAAGGGGTTCTCAAAATGCTCCTCTACTAATTAAGTGTATGCCAGTATGCTCAGATGAATGCGAGTGATGTTCATGAGCAAGATTATTTCCACTAAACTTGGCCTATTTAATTTTACTTATGAATAGACATGCATATATGGGTTTTTCATGGAATGTGCTATGCCTACTCGTGATTGTATAGGGGACAAAAGTATGTGTGATTCATTTTTTTTGTATGATAAATTCCAATTCTTGCATGGTTATTTTCTATTCAAATCTACTTACTTCCTATAGTTTGTAAACTATTGAATCATGAGACTATAATTTAGACAGTCTCATAAAAAAAATAATTCAGACAGTAGAAAATTACTCAGAGTTATTCTAGGTCCTATTCCATTAACTAAAATTAAACAAAAATAATTCAGCAAAACTGTAAATTAAAAATAAAAATTTAAATTTAAAAATTAGAGAAATTAGGGAAAAATTACCTTGGGCTGATTTGAGGCTAGGATTAGGGATTGGAATGGTGTTTGGGCGTTTTGGGGCGTTCGTCATGAGTGGTGTCAAGTGTTGTCGGCGGCGAGCGAGTGTGGTGGCGTTTTTAGGGGTTATAATGTCTCTTCAATCAAAAGTCACAACTATTAATTTAAATGAAGAGTTTTGTCTTTTAAATTTGTAACTCCCTACTCACCATTCCATAATTCAACACATCAAATTCATTGCCTTTGTCTTTGAGTGCACACAAAGAGAAACACAAACTATCACTTTGTAAATACTATTGTTGTCTTGGCTTGAGTATTGGAAGTGCTATCCATAATCAAGGGTCTTCATTGTATCCTAAAGGAAATTTGCCGGTCTACCCAACTAGCACCCTATATAAGATAGGAATAGGCGGGGGCAAATTAAGCCTAAAGGAAAGTGCTGTCCACGCCTTGAAGACATTGTACATCACTTTCTTTTCTTCTTATTCTTCATTTCTTCTTAGTTTCTTCTTCAAAGAGTCAATCCCTCTAACAATCTTTAGGCTTAAATTTTGCAAGTACAAATGGCTTCTTTGAAGGAGTTGACTACAAATTTTGTGAAGTTAGAAAGATTTGAAGGAGGCAATTTTCTAAGATGGCAAAGGAAAATGAAATTCCTACTAACAACTTTGAATGTGGCTTATGTCCTCACTACTCTCAAACCTCAAGAAGGAGAGGAAGAAATCATTACTACAATCAGAGATAGACAAAAGTGAGAGAATGATGACTATATCTACACTGGACATATCCTCAATGGTCTGTGTGATGCTCTCTTTGATGTTTATCAAGATTCAACCTCTGCAAAGGATCTTTGGGACAAACTTGAGGCAAGCTACATGCAAGAGGATGCAACAAGTAAGAAATTTCTTGTTACCTGCTTTAATAATTATAAGATGATTGATGGAAAGTCTATCATGGAGCAAATGCATGAAATTGAACATATTTTAAATAATTTTAAACAACATAACATGCATATGGATGAGTCCATTATTGTCTCCTCAATCAAAGACAAACTTCCTTCTTCATGGAAAGATTTGAAAAAGAATCTCAAACATAAAAAGGAAGATATTTCTCTTGATTAATTGGGAAATCATCTTCATTTAGAAGAGGAATATAGAAAGCAAGATGCTGAAAAAGAAACCAATGTTCAAGAGAAGGTACATATGGTGGAGGAAGGGCAGTCCCATAGAACCTCAAAGAAAAGAGGGAAAGATAAAGACAAGTCTCAAGCACATGATGGTTACAAGAACAAGAAAATGAAAGGTAATTGTTTCTTTTGTGGAAAGGCTGGCCATTTCAAGAAAGAATGTCGTTTCTTCAAAAAGAAGAAAGATAAAGATAACAAGTCATCCACAAAAGAAGATAAATTTGTGGCAGTAATTTCAGAGATCCACTTAGTTGACAATGATGAGTCATGGTGGGTAGACTGTGGTGCAACACGGTATGTGTACAAGAATAAGAGCTTCTTCAAAACATTAGAAGAAGAAGACGGAGATGTGCTTTACATGGGAAATTCTTCAAGTGTCCAAGTTAAGGGCAAAGGGACTATAGAAATTGAATTTACTTCTAGAAAAATTCTTACTTTAAAAGATGTCTATTATGTACCAGAAGTTAGGAAGAATTTAATTTATGTACCCTTACTTAATAAGTTTGGGTTTAAATCTATATTTGAGGGAGACAAGTTTGTTCTCACCAAGGGTGGAACATTTGTAGGCCAGGGTTATTTCTGTGAGAACATGTTTAAGTGTAATATTGCTAAAATTAATAATAATATTTATAGTTCTGCTTATATTGTTGATTTTGGTGATTTATGGCATTATCGTTTAGGTGATGTTAATTTTGGTAAAATTAATAGCATGATGAAACTTGATATGATTCCAAAGACTACTATTAATCATGACTCTTGCAACACTTGCATGTTGACAAAAATAACAAGGAAAGAGTAATCTCCATAAGTTATATAAGATCTGAATTAAATCTTGCAGATCCTTTGACGAAAGGTCTGATAAGGGATATGGTGTCGAAAACATCAAAGGGGATGGGTTTAAAGCCCTAAAAACCTTGATTACCAATAGTGGAAACCCAACTCACATTTGACCATCATAAGTCTTGAGTTCAATGGTGAAAGTACACTATTAGAGTAATTGCAAGTACTTGACATGTATACATCCCAAGGTTGAAAAGTACTTGGTAACCAAGAGATTAAAAGGGGAAGGTTGAGCTTTAATTTGGCTCTTAATAGACTTGTTAGCATATATTTGCTGGAGCATTAATCATGGTGATGTTCTTGACAGAGTCTACTTATATGAGAATGAAGTGGGGCCGCTTCTAGGAGTCTAAGGGCTTGACTCTAAAACTCTCATTAAAAGGATACGGACACAAGGCCATAAACATGTCATTTTAAGTGGCATACAATGGTCCGAGATCTCATGCGTAAGTCATGCACGCCTGTTCATATGGAATAGTTGGTTCAAAGCTTAGTCTACCAAATTATTTTGGATGGATGAAAACATGGCTTACTTAGGTAATGGTTCAAATCCTTGAGATACCTTTACTAAAAACATGAGATTTCCGAAGTGATAAGAGTTTGGGTTCATTTTAAATATGGTGGAGGATTGTTGGAATATTTTTAAATTGAAGAGATGTGTTAATTGAAGAGTCATATATCTATGTTTATTTATTTGAAGAGTTGTATTATAAATTAATTAATTTATTTATTTATATGAAAAGGTGTGTAGGGGGTTACAAATTTGAAAGACAAGACTCTTCATTTAAATTAAAAGTTGTAACTCTTAATTGAAAAGATATTATACCAAAAGGTATCTCTTCAAAGGCATCACTTCATGGTCTATATAAACCCCTCACCATTCCATAATTCAACACATCAAACTCATTGCCTTTGTCTTTGAGTGCACACAAAGATAAAGACAAACTATCACTTTGTAAATACTATTGTTGTCTTGGCTTGAGTATTGGAAGTGCTATCCATATTCAAGGGTCTTCATTGTATCCTAAAGGAAATTTTCCGGTCTACCCAACTAGCACCCTATATAAGATAGAAATAGGTGGGGGCAAATTAAGCCTAAAGGAAAGTGTTGTCCACGCCTTGAAGACATTGGGCATCACTTTCTTTTCTTCTTATTCTTCATTTCTTCTTAGTTTCTTCTTCAAAGAGTCAATCCCTCCAACAAGAGAGAGGGCGAATAGATGAGCTTTTTGTGGGGTTTTGCTGGGGTGAACGCGTAGTGGCGTTTGGTGGCTCCGGCGATGGTGTGCTGCATCGGAAGCTGGGTAGTGGGGTGGCTAGGGTTTTGGTTTGGTCGGCGCTTATGGAGGTGTGGGTGAGGAGTGTTTAAACTGAGAGGGAAGAAGGATGACTCTGGGTTGAAGAAGGAAAAGGGTTATGGGGTATGCTAGAATGACGTCGTTCCAGCCCCTATTTTTAAGTGCTCGCTTTGGCGAGTACTTTTCACTCACCACAGCGAGTGGATTAATGGAAAGACATTGCTCCGCCCTCTTTCTAAAATTTGAGCTTGAGTGCTCGTTGTGGCAAGCGTTTCCACTTGCCACGGCGAGTGGCCTGAATTTGGGGTTAATAAGGAGAGGGATTCGCGGCAGCGAGCACGGCAAGATTTTTTTTTTTGGTCTTTCGTTTGATAAAAGGTTTTAAAGATAATAATTAAAATTATTTTAAAAGAAAATAATTATTAGGAAAATTAAAAATGTAAAGAAAAATAATTGCAATTGCTAGTTCTACAAGGTGGTCTCTCATCTTGTCAAGTACAAGAGAAGAGACAATTTGTCCTTATTGCGGATCAAAATTTTCCTTTAAATACTTTGGAATACCTTTGAGACGGTTATCTGGCTCGTACATAGAGTAGCTCCGAAGTACCCTTGTTATTTCTCAATTATCTCATAAGTATCATAGATCTTATGAGAATTTTTGTGGCAAGTTGCCATAGTGAGGAAGCCCATTGATTCTCACGCACTTGATGCGGTAATCATTGGTAGAGAGAATTTACAAAGAGAAATATTAAAAACCAAATACTTACCTGGTTGGAGATACTTAATCAACCTTTGGATCAATCCGATGAATCCCTGGCAATGGCGCCAATTTGATCATCCTCCAAAACTCTGAATTACTTCGTAGTCGAGGTTCCAACCGGTCGTCACGGTTGTGATCAAATAAAACCTAAGAGTAGCACAGGGCCAACCCAAGGTTTGAATCTCTCGTGGAATCTTCGTATTAACCCTGCAATTGGTTAGTATCTTAAGCAAGCAAGTATTCACATAATGAGTAAGGAGTCGATGGTTTAAATGGTCAAAGATAATATGAAGCAGGATCCCAAAAAGAATAGACCTCAGAAATCATAGCCAATCATAAAATATTCAAGTATAAATAATTCATTCGAAGGTTATCCTATTCATGATAGTCATGCATTACGAAAGCCTATCTAAATAGAATGTTATCCTCGACCGGGAAAGTCAATAACATGCATCAAGAGATTTTATGATATTTTTAAACAAACAATCACCTAACTGGGTCAATCAATTTAATCTAATATTATCGCAATAAGAGATACAAGCAATCAAGAAGCCGAAGAATAGAATTGTATTTAATTCAGGAAACCAGAAGACCTAAGTGCTTTTTCATAATAATAAAGTCTTTACTAATTCATTATGAGGAATCTAACATCTTTGTACACGTTCGTTCATGGTTGAATGTAGCAGAACAATGACATATGAAACATAGCAAATACAATCGTAAACTTGGAAAGGATAAATACAAAAGCAGAATGAAATTAATAAACCTAATGAAGAGCCATCGGCTTATGCCTACACTAGTTCTTCTTGGAAACCCAAGAACTTAGCCACTCATATTCTCTCTACACTATAAACTATACTAATATGTGGGAATCACTGAATACTTTTCAACCTCATGAGACGTCTATTTATATTGGTCCAGGACCTTCAGTTTGATTGGGATGGGATTTAATATTTGAATTAACCCAATTTAAAAGCATCTCCAACTCCTTAGATGATTGAGATCCTTATTAAATTCGCTCATAAGGTTGTTGTCCACGTCATCATCCTTGCCAGCCTCTGTACTCACTATGGCAAGCTATTTTGCTCGCTGTAGCGAGTTCTTCATACTTGCTAGGGCGACTAAAACTGCCTTCCATGACGAATGCTCCGTTCCTTTCTTGTTTTGCTCTCTTTCTGGGTCTTGCTACAAGTTCTTGCTTGGGATCTGATTCCTATACTTGGAGTATATCTTCTTATTGATCCCTGTTAAGCCTACAACACGCAACAAACATCAAACGTACCTATCCAATATTCCATGGGTTTTGCGGATAATAAAAAATATTAATAAATAGTGCATTTTATGGGCATTTTATCACATTTTTGGCTCTACTCCTTATGTCAAAATATTCAACCTTTTTGGCGCAAAATTACATATATTTATCTTTACTTTGTGCTATTTAACGTCATAAAGTTAGGTTGATTTTGGGTGCAATCAGGGTTACAAAAATAACTACTTCTATTGTCCCAGGTCCTTGTGTACTAGTACAGCCTTGATTAAGAGCAACTGCAAGTTCAAGAAGAAAACAAGTTAAGCAGTTAATGCACTCAAAGGATATGATCATGAAAGTTAGTGTTTGGGCTCAGTCCTTCCAATAGGGTTAGGTCACACAAATTGGTCTTTCAATAATCCTTCTAACACTCTCAAGCATATGCTAATCCCCTTAAGCAAACAAGAAAATCTTACATGGTATAAAGAAATTCCTAATTGGGTTAACGCTCTAAAAATCTTGCTGGGTCAAGAATTCTCTAATTTTAAATTCCTTAAGTCCAGTTTGGAAAGACTAAGTGAGCTTTTTTTTATTTTCGAAAAATGTCTTTTATGAAAAGTGTAACTGTCATTTTTGGATCAGACAATTCTAAGTTAAAAACAAGGACCGCAAGGGATTTTAACCTTGGGGGACTTGTCCTTAGGTGAGAACCTAGGTGCCTATATACCCTTGTGAACGGATCAAAGTCCACGTAATTCGCCATGTTAACGTTCGTCAGAGCCGTTAGGCAAGGTGGTTACCTGTAGGTGGCCGTGTGTGACTAGGACATGTGCAAGGTACTCCAGGCGAGCAAGCCACTCATTGGAGGTTGCCTTAGACTGGGAGAGAGCAAGGGTCCCTCTGAGCTGTAGGAGCTTTGCTGATGGAGATCCCCGGGGTGGAGATACACTGGTTGATGGTGAAGCTTATGAGGTGGTGGACCAAGATCTAAGATTAAGGAGGTGGTGTGTCGTATTCGGAGTGTTGAGTCTTGCTTCCGTGTGTTCGGAGTCTATCTGTCTATTGAGTCCCCCGGGTGAGGGCCTTTTATACTAAGTGTGTAAGAGGACGTGGTCGACCCATGTTCCTGCTCGTCGTGGGTCGACCCACGTCGTTCGAGGGCCTCTTATGTCTCTGGTGCGAGAGCTTATGGGGGGAGACGTGGGTACCGACCACGTATGAAGCAAATGGGTGGTGCCACGTGTCACTAGCGCAAGCTCCTGCAGCCCTTCTAGAAGGCTAGTGCCACGTGTTCAAAGGGGGAAGATTTCGTAGTTACATAAGTCCCCCAAGTCTACGGGTGTCGGGCGCTCGTGGACTTAAATTTCTTTTAGCAAGCTACTTAAGGAAAATTTCCCGTTGGATGTCTTTGGGCAAACGAGCCCGTCCGCAAGTTAGTCTAGCTATCTTGGTCGGTCGTCCGGTCGAAGGGGTTTCGCGTGTTTCTTCCTGATTTCCTTTGAAGGAGCATAATGTTAAGAATACCACGAGTCCTGATCTGGACAGCTGGCTGCTTGGCTGTCCTAGCAAGTTTCTTGAGCCGTCTCTACAGGAAGGTACGCGCCTTTTCGAGGAGGAGTCATCATTGTATAGAGAGGAATTTCCAAGGTTGCCCTCTGGGGATGTGCGGAGGAAACCCAAGGGCCAGGGGTACTTTGGACATCCGGAACATTTTTTTCTGAACACGCTCGCCCACTAGCTGTGGCTGGAGGGGACTATGTGAGGAGCTGCCTTTTGGAGAAACGGGCTGCCGTTGCCACCACGTGTCATGGCCTGACTTGTTTTCATAGCTTCGGGTAACTTGCAGCAGTTTTTCTTCATTTAATATTGGTGCATTTCCGAGGATTGCCATCATTAGCCTTGGTTATGGATTTTCCATAAAGGCCCTTTGATCTCTTCGAGAGACTCTTGGGTTCCCAGGGGCTTTTTGGTCTTTATTCCTCCAATTTTCAGTTGATGGATCTGGGCCGCTCATTCTTTCCACGTGCTCGGTTGAGACAGGCGGTTGCAGCATATGATGAGTGCACTGGATAATGATTTTTCCATTGCGGGATTCGAGGGAGGCAGAGATTTTTCAAATCGCCGCACCTTTGTGCTTCTTATAAATTCCCTGCATTTGGAAGTTTGTTGTTTTACCTTCTTCGTCTTCAACGATTTCTTCGTATCAGAGCTTTCTCTCTGGTTCTCATACCTTTGTCCTTTGCAAAATTTCTCATTCTCCTTTGTAGAGCTTCATCATAGCTGGTGATGATGACAGTCTTTTTCCTTTCGACTTCACTGATTTGGGGGATATATGCCCTCCTCCTCCTCCTCCTCTTAGCAGTGCTCAAGATAACAACCAGAGTAAGGGGAAGAAATCTGGGCAGGACCTTTCCCCTAGTCGAGGAAGAATCACTAGAGCTTCTGCTGGAGCGTCCAGTGGCAGTGGAAAAGATATCCGGAGGCATACTTCGTCTTCCCCTGACAAGGTGCGTCGACAAGAGGATCTCAAAGGGAAAATGAGGAGGAAAGATGGGAGAGGAGAGTCAAAGTGAGACGGTGGAGACTCCAAAGGGAGAGAGAAAATGGAGGTTGTAACTTCAAGGGACCCCAAGAATAAAGAAGGGTGGTTCAAGAAGCCATCTGGTGCGGATTCGAGGCGTTCGTCTCAGGTTTTTCAGCGAAAGTCAGATACAGAGGATGCTAGGGCGGTGGCTTTGATGGATAGTACTTTTCCTCCATTTGTGCCTATTCGTCAATCACCTATGAAGGTGGTTTTGTCGTCCCGCTCCGCGACTCCGGATTCTACTGGAGGTGTTAAGGGGCCCGCGAGTAAGAAAGCTCGGATTGAGCGGGCGTTCGAGAAACCTGTGAGTGACCCTTCTGCGGGGGAGAGGGCCATTGCAGATGAGACAATGGCTGAGATTCCAATTGGGCAGTCAAAGCTGGTGAAGCGACTGAAAAAGCTGGGACCCTCGCTGTTGGAGGAAATATAGTGGTGAGTCAAACGACCGTCATTGAGGATATTTCTTCGGGGTCAGATGTTGACCCGTTTGAGCCTGTCGAGCTGCCGGAAGAGGACCCTCCTTTCGACCTAGTAGCCTTGAGCAGGCGCTTTCCTGTGGATATGGTCAAGAGGGCTGCTAGGGGGCTGGATACCAATCCCCTGAATATTGCTATTTGCGCTTTTGACAGTGTTGCCAAGGCGTTGGCCAACTTCCATCAAGATGGAACTGTGTGGGAGAAGCAAGTGGGAAGCATGTTCTCTCTTATTCGTTCTTGACTTAAGGTTTTTGGGTTGCTGATATTTTGCTTTGCAGAACAACGTCCGTCTTCATCGAGACCAGCTTCTTGGATTTCTGGCTTCTTGAGGTTTATCTCTAGAGGTTGCTCAAAAGAGCTTGGAGGATGTGAGCGAACGGTTTTCTGCGAAGGAGATGGAGTATGAGTATGAAACTCGTGAGATAAGGTCTTTGACTCATGAGGTGGCTCGCCTCAAGGCTGAGAGTGCTTAACCTTCCGAGATTAGGCTTCTGCGGTCGGAGTTGGAGAAGACTCGCAAGGAGCTTACCATTCGTCGAGAGGACGTGGAGAAACGCTAGCATGAATTGCACTCTCTTCGTGAGGCCTTGAAGAATGTCGAGGCTCGAGCAAACGAGAATCTTGCAGGCTGGCTAGAGGCTGAGAGCAGGGTGGTCGACGTTGCTGACCATCAAGGAGAGATGCTGGCGCAGAGAATGTATGGGATGTTGCTAGTGGTCGAGCAGCTCGAGCGTCTTCGTGGGGAGAGGTTCCCTGCTGAATGGGTGGCTTCCCTGCATCCTTCCGTGGAGCTTCTTGATGGTGAACTTAGAGGCCGGCTGGAGGCTGATCCTTTTGAACTTAGATTATCTCCGCCATTTTGCTGATCGCTCTCTGGACCATCGAGTTCTTTCCATCATCGGCGGGCGTGCTCCAGAGATTGGAGCTACTTCTCAACAGTTGTCCAGAGGAGGCCGTCGGGAGATGTTGGCAATGTCGAGCCTGTGGAGGCCGCAACTAACGTTGATCTTGGGAGTGCCCAAGAGTAGGTTTCTGTAGGGTTTTAGGTTTTGTTCCTTGTAATAGGCGGACGCCTTCCCCTTTTGTTACATTAATGAGAATTAATGTTAAAGTTGCAATTTCTTGAACTGTCTCTCTTTTCACTTCTAGGCAAAAAGGTTTCGCGTGAGTATAGTCTTATGAATTGATTGTCTTTTTACTTCTGAGTAAAAAGGTTTCTGCATGAGTACCGTGTGATCAAGACGGTTGTGTGTTATCGCTAGCTTGTTTCATGAGAACGTTCGTTTCGTGTTTTCGTGCCCAAGAGGCTTTTTTAGATGTTAGCCGTGCGTCGGGGGAATCTTAGCTTGGCCTTGGTGGCTCTTAAGTGTTTCCTTTAGGCGGTCGGCCCTATGCCCATCCTTGGGACTTTTTGCTAGTTGACTTTGCGGACATTTTTGATATAGCCATGTATTTTTCAAGAAAAAGGAAAGTTTCGATTAATGGTAAACAAAATGATTACATTCGAATAGTCTTAGTCAAGCTGAAAATAATAATTCCTACTTGAAATAAACGGAGACATGTGAATTTTAACCGAAAGGTATTTTGGGCGTGCAAAGTTCGTTCAGAGTTTAGGCGGAGGCCTGGTCCGAACAGGCGGACTCTTGGGGACTTGCTCCTGACTCTTTGCCCTTGGAGGGTTCCTCGCGTGATTCTTTGGAACCAGGGTGAACGACCTTGATGGTCTTTGTTAAGCTTGCCGCATAGCAGGCTTGCGCTAGTTTTTGGTCCGCCATGATTTCTCTAACCTTGTGTGGTGTATCTAACCCCGTGTGGTGTCGGGAACTTCATAGTAAGTTGTGCGGTGGACACTATAGCTTTAAGTTTGTTCAGGGACGGTCGCCCGAGGATGGTGTTGTACGCCGAAGGTGCTGAGACGATGATGAAATCCACGTCAAGCCTTGCTACCTTTGGTACAATGCCCATAGTTGTGCGGGCTGATATGATTTCTTCTGCAGGAACTTGAGCTTCGGAGAACCCTATGAGCGTGCCGGTGAAGGGCTTCATGTTAGCCTCGTTTAACCCGAGCTTCTTAAAAGTGTCGAAATAGAGAACATCCACTGAGGATCCTTGGTCTATTATGACTCGCTTGACTTCATAGTTGTCAATGATTGCGGTCACTACCATTGGGTCGTCATGAACTGGCCCTTCGAGGTTCGTGAGGTTGAACGTGATGGGGTGTCCCTTTGGTTCCTCACCTTTCTTCCTATGTTTTGGAACATAGTCGAGGGTGAGTATAGAGTGTTCTACCCTTTTTCTTGTTTTGTGGTTGTGAAGTGGTTCCCTTCTGTAATCCACCTGCAATGACGCTAATAATCCCACGGGTAGGTGCTTGGTCTTCGGTGTCCCTTGGGCGTTCCATATTGGCTTTGCCTTCCTCCTTAATGTACCTGCCCAGTTGTCATTTACGGATTAGATCCTTGATCTGATACTTTAATTGAATACAATCGTTAGTCTCGTGCCCGTAGTCCTTGTGGAATTGGCAATACTTGGATTTATCCATTGGTTTCCCAGTCTTCCGCCTCTTCATCTGTGGGGGGAAATTAAGCATGTCTGAATGATAAATTTCCTCAAGGACCCCGATGTGTGATTTGTTGAAGGGATTGTAGTTGGTAAACCGTCCTCTGGGAGGTGTTCGAGGTCGTGGCGGCGAGCGCTTTCTGTTGTTTTTTTCTTTGAGACTTTAGTTGTCTGTCGTTGTCTTCTCCTTCTTTTTCTCAGATCGCTCCAGGTCGGTCCTGCTTATTTGGAATTTCCTCATTTTATCCTTGGCAATCTGGGCGTTCTCCACCCCCTCGTATCCCGCAACGGATAAAACAATTATCCAGTACACCCATCTTAGACTACAACCACCTGCCCTAGCCAAACACGTAGAGAGAAGAAATAGCCCAAAAACATCATCCTAAAACCAGAGGCGCAAAAGACTAAAAAGCCCTTAACCTTTGAGCTCCCTCCGCACACCACCAGAGGGTACTTCAGGAAATTCCCCTCTGAGCAATGATGACTCCTCCTAGAAAAGTCGCGTACTTCCTGCAGAGACGGCTTAAAAACTTGCTGAGGAAGTCAAGCAATCAGCTACCCAGATCAAGACGTGTGGCACCTTCAATGTCTATACTCCCTCAGAGTAAACCAAGAGACACGCAAAGCCTCACAAGTCGGACGACCACCCGAGACGGCCAAACCCACTGGCGAACGGGCTCTTCCTAACAAAAAGCAGCAGGCAAAATTTTCTAAGTAGTTTACTGACAGAGAACTTAAGTCCAAGGGCGCCCGACACCCTTAGACTTGGGTAACTTATGTAACTACGGAATATTCTGCCACGAACACGTGGCACCAAGCTTCCAGTAGCTCCATGACAGCCTACACCAGCGACACGTGGCACCACTCTTCGCCCCCTTACGTGGTCGGTACCCACGTCTCTCCTCGAGGGCTCTCGTCCAAGAGACGCGGGAAGCCCCCCCAAGCATCGTGGGGCGACGCACGTCCCACACGAACGTGGGTCGAGCACGTCCTCCCCACACTCGGTATAAAAAGACCCTCACCCGGGGGACTTAAGTATCGGAACATTAGGAGAACACACATAAGCATTTAAGCAAGAGGCCAGCACTCTGAGTGTATCCAGGCACAGCCTTGTCCAACTTACACATCGCAACCCCAAAGCTTGGCTCACGGCAGCACCTCACTCCGGTGACTTTACGGCCAACACTTGGCACATCTCCGTCCCGGAGATCCCCACGAGTAGAGTGCCCTACCACTCTAAGAGACCACTACTCTCTCCTAACTAAGGCAACCTCCTACGAGTGGCTCGCCCGCCCGGAATACCTTACGCACATCTTAGCCGCACACGGCCTAATACAGATAACCACCTAGGCTAATGGCTCCTATAGACGTCATCATGACGAACTACGTGGACTTTGATCCCTTCCCAAGAGTGCGTAGGCACCTAGATCCTCACCTAAGGACAAGTCTCCCAAGGTTACGACCCCTTGCGGTCCTTATTTACAAATTAAAATTTTCTAAACCAAAAACAACAGTTACAAGTGTGTTAAAGAGAATTTTTTTATTTTTAATTGTCAAGCCACTTAAAAAAGTGACATGAAAGAAAATGATACCATATCAATGTGCTACATCACCTTTTACAGAGAAATTGACTGACAATCTATATCGATTGACCTAATCTAAAACACAACGAAAACAAACATGACCAATGTGTAAGAAAAGAAACATTTAGAACCAATTTAAAATATACCCATGCTTTTGAAACCAACACTAAATAAATGAACATTTAAGACCAATGTAAAATCCAACCGATACTTTTAGGACTAATGTAAGTATTTGACCTAATATTTAACATCATTCTCTTTGAAATGAGAGATGATGAGGGTGGGGTAGTTCCACCTCTCAAGAGGTCCTTCATATCTTTTCCCGATTCAGTTTTTACTATAACGCGTTTGTTGGTCAGGATAAGTCATCTTTATTGTTTAATAATAAATAATTAACCATAGCACAGAAACTACAGAGATCTAAAATCATACTAATTTAGTGCAAGAATATGCCGACAAATTTCAGTTATCTCACTAGTAAGTAATCACGTTACAAAATAACCTTTCTAATAATAAATTAATAAAAATACAGATTCATTATATGCCTCAGGTTTTGGTAATACAGCTTGTTTTAAGTCCTTTCCATTAGCGGACAGGGCAAAGAAAGTAATGCTGCTGTAGAATTCTGTAAGTCCACAAACTCATCCCACGGTACCTGAAGCTCCAAGAGACTGAACAATCAAAGAACCAGAACTTTCATTCACTTTCCAATCTCAAATTTGACCAGGCATCAGCAACTATAGCATTCAACCCATCGGATGGGTCTTTCAAAACTTACTATAACACTATGACTCAGTCGGACCATCTTCGCTGGGCAGGCCAAATATTCGAAGATTACGGTCCATTGATCCAACCGCTATATATTTTGCATCTGGACCAAATTTGACGCAGGTGGCTTTCCCTGTTAAAAAACAAAAAATACATGTACGCATTCTTAGTAAATGTATGACTTTTTTTTATAGAAAGTAAATGTATGACATTATAAACTAGGTAATGGGGCCTGAAGGAATAATAGAGAGGATAAAAGAAGGAACCTGTTCCAGATAAATCAGGGAATGTTTTAATACAGTTCCATTCAGATTTCACATTTGCAACTTGGTAGATCCTGCACAAGTTACCACGCTCCGCAAATCAGTCTCAAAAAACAGTAATGAAAAGGGATTGACATAACGAAGACACTGCAAAAGGCTGATTTTTATTTTGTCTAAACCAGGGTATCCACCACTAGCATCAACGACTAATCCCCTCGCCACGAATCCTCCAATTAAAGGTAAACAGCTGGCCACAAGAATGCTTTTGGGATTCAGACCCACCACTTGGTAAAGGGACCACACTCATGTGTAAAAGGCTGGTTTCAAGAAGAAGTCCATTTCAAGTAATTTCTGCACTCATGACATCAAAACTTTGGCATAAATCTATGGAACTCAAATTAACCATAAGGCTTTTGGCTTTCATATTGACGGTCTCTTAAAAACTTTGACATTTTAAATTTATGTTGTTGCTGTTTCTACTAACACCTCAAACCCTTCACCCCCAGCGCAAAATCCATTGTTTGTTTCAAATCCTTGCCAATGGTGCTCGACATATTCTTCAAATTATTTCTCCTTTTAAAACTCAAACTAGTTTTATTTGAAGAGAGGATATTGTAGTATGAGAAAAGGACTACAGAGGAGATCATTAGAGGCTCATGTATGAAGAGTTAATCAAATGGGAAATAATCCAATAACTAGAGGAAGGAGAAAACCAAAGAAACAACAATCAAAGCCTTTTCCCACTAAGTGGGGTCGGCTATATGGATCAAGCAACGCAACGTATTTTGTCTCTACTCATTTCTATGGTTAGGTTATTAATAGCTAAATCCATCTGAATAGTTTCTCCTATTGTTTCTTTGGTCTTCCCCTACCTCTAGTTATTGGACTATCTTCCATTTGGTCTACGTACAGAGCCTCTAACAGTCTTTCTTCGTACATAACCAAACCACCTAAGGCGTGTTTCAGCTAATTTTTCTACAATAGATGCTACCCCAACTTCCTCTCTAATGAAATCATTCCTAATCCTATCCATTCTAGTGTGACCACTCATCCAACGCAACATTCTCATTTCTTCCACGTTGAATATGTTCATGCTAGCTTTTTATCGCCCAACATTCAATACCATAAAGTAAAGCAGGTCTTATAGCTGTGCGACAAAATTTCCCCTTAAGCTTAAGTGGTAGTTTTCTATCACAAATAACACCTGAAGCCTTCCTCCAAGGGAAAAACCAAAGAAAACAATAAGAAAAACTATTAGGATGGATCTAATTGTAAACAATCTAAGGGTATATTTGGTATCCTTTCCCATCTTATTTTGCAATGTAATGGCAAGGAGTTCAAAAATTGCATTTGTTTGGTATGCCTTTCTACATCATACTTTCTTACATACCAAACATTTTTTTCCTTCAAAATAACATCCCTTCAGTTTCCTCCCTTTCATCCCTCCTTGCATACCAAACATAGCCTAACAATAGAAATAAGCCAAAATAAAACGCGTTGATGTTACATGAACCATGTAGCCAACCAACTAATAGGAAAGGGCTTTGTCTGTTGCATATCTTTACCCATACTAGAGTTATAGTTAAATAGATTTATCCATGTTATTAATTAAATTAATTAACGTTGTTTGATTACTTATATACAGACATCCTATACTAGAACTCCACCCTATATTATTGAATTATTAGTGTTTAATTATGTCATGGATCTGATTTAGTCATTGTACACCACCAACCAGTCAGAAATTGAATGGGGATAGTATGGGATGTCCCCAGCGTAGTATTGATTATCCAAGTCCAACATGGAATAGTATGGGGTGCTCGATGGCCTACTTAAGTGGCTTGCTTGTTCGCCCTCAACAACTACCTTTTGAAGGAGAGTTCCTCAAGTCACTTGGATAAGGATTCCATCATTTGGTACTAGAGTTGTTTTTCCTCAAGTCACAAAGTGTAGTCGTTGGAATATTATCTCTTTATGAATGCTACTATGATCGTAATAGGGATATTATAAGTCTATAAGATGTCCCAAGGTAGTATGGGATACCCAAGTCATCGAGTAGTATGGGATGCTCGATGGGAGGTACTTAAGTGGCTTGATTCTTCCCCCTCAACTATTTTTTAGGGAGGGTTCCTCAAGTCTCCTGGGTTCCATCACATAAACTAAGTCCATGAGGACAAATGACAGTACTTTTCCAATATAGAACATATCCACCAATCACATCTATGTACTTACCTTATATCAGACCCTGCAACTGCAAGGTAGGATCCACTATGATCGAATTCCACTGCAAAATCCATAAATTATTATATGAAAACCCTTTTCAAAAGAGTATAACTTACTATGTAATAATTCTTATCAACAAGGTGTGAGATAATGAAAATGGATACCCGAGTTTGTTGGAGTGTCGGGGTCATATGGAGAGAAAGTCCTGAAGTTTTTCAATTTACGTAGATCCCAAAGTTTTACACCATCATGAGCTGCAGTCTGTCACAATTAGGAATATAAAATAAGAACACTATGAACAACCATTTTACCTTTTCCCTTTATATTTCATCACATACATACCGCAAGGAAGTAACCATTCTCAGAAAAGGAAATGGCTGTCACATGCCCAACGTGTCCATCAAATCGAGCAACATTAGCCTGCAACAAATAGTAACATAAAAAGATTTAAAAAAATCAACCAAGAAGATCGCAAAGATAAAGGAATACATACCTGACTTTTTACATCCCAGATCTTAACAAGAGATTCTGCAGTGCCAGTTCCAAGAATGAGACCATCAGGATGAAAAGCTGCAGAAGTATAGCCCTCAGAAGATCCAGAAGAGTCTGAAACCTATGAAATCCATCACGAAAGATCTTATTAATTACATAGGTCAAGAAGATAAAAAACTCTCTAAAGTGTTTAGGCAATGCAACCAAACTATTCCAAAGAGACTTCAATGTAGTAAAATAATCAACTAATCTTACACATTAACCAACATTTACAATAATTTCATTGAATGCTCAAAACCTCACAAGCCCCACCAAAATGCATATCAATTTCTGTGTGTGTTATCCTTAAAATTTCTTTCACACTCAACTCTTACATGTCTTGTCTTTATTATCTGTGTCTATGAGACCAACCATAAAGTACAAGCAAGAGATATCAGACCTGAGTCAGACATGTTCCTGAAGAAAGTTCATAAAAGCACCAAGTGCTGTCTAGTGAAGCAGTCACAAAGTAGTTATTGGTAGCATGGACAGTGACGGCTTGCACCTGAAAATTTGGAAAGCCAACTTAATATTATATCACATAATGGATAAATGAGACAACCATAATGAAGAGCAAAACATCAAATCCTAGATTTAGAAGAAGTCTTAGATACAAAATAGCAAATATCAAAGCATTTATAACAAAACTTCACCTATATTATTAAGTCCTTTTGCATGTGCAGAGATCATTTAATTATATAAGCAACACCTTTTCAAAAATTCTTATAGACACTATTTATCAGACCCCTTTGCATGTGCTTGCTACCCTTAGCATAGGCGCCAAGAGAGGGTTCCCTACCCTGCTACGGCATATTCACCAACACTCTGAGTGTCACTTGACTCCATGAGTACCCCACACACACACATCCCTAACCATTTTCAAACTACACAGACTTTGATCCTCGCAGTGGGATACGTAGGTCCTAGGCTCTTACCCAAGGTCAAGTCTGTCCTTTCAAAATGTCTAAAAACCCCTTCGCATGCTTGGCCAAATATAAATTATTATTATTCTAGGGTAACCATCTTATGGACAGGGGACGAGGGGCGTGGGATGCCTAACACCTTCCCCTTGCGGCCTTGCCTGAAATAGACTACCGAGTTCGTCCCTAGTTCACACCCAGCTTTCAAACTCAAAGCCTTACCTTTTCAAACTTTCAAACCTTGTTTTTGAAACCTTTTCCAAGTTTTTGAAAAACTTGGTGGTGACTCCAGTCATTTCGAAAATCAAAGCACCTTTCATTAAAAAGTGGTGTGCCTCCCGAAAGGAGGGTTGAGACCTCCGGGGCAGTGCTCACCTATCCCCGTGAAATTAGACTATTTTATTGAGGGCAATATGGACATTTTACCTTGACTTCCCACCTAACCTGGTTCCTCTTCCCTCTATGATGACAGGGAAGTGAAGTTCCTTGTGCACAGGGAAACTCTGAACCATTTCCTTTCCCTTCTTTGTACCAAACATGAAGAGAGAAGGAAGTTTTGTTCCCTCTGACACACTTCCCTCTCCAAAGTGAGTACCAAACATGCCCTAAAAACCGATAATTGACCCAAATTTTCTTGACCCACTAGGGGAAGAGGTACTCAAATTTTAATGCCATAAATAGCACAATCTTTAGAGTCGACACCAAGAGGCAAGAATGCTCTCATGACTTACAAAACTAATGAGCCTAAATAGAGAAACAGGAAAAGCAAATACTTATGAACTGAAAACATAAACCATGAAACCTGGGATTAATCATAGGAAAATTGTACTCTATCCACATCCATAGTTAATAAAATGAAGAAAGCCGACTTAAAATGCAGTAATGCCCTAGAGTCTCGAGACTTGACTAAAAACTAACACCTATATGCAAAAAACAAGACCACTCATTCCTACCCCTTTTGGCCATGCTACCAACTTTTATATTGAATTGACTTTTACAAGTTTATTCAAATGGAGTTTCAAGAGAAGTGCTCTGAGAAAGGAACAATTTGTGTTTGTTCAATTTGTATAAAAAAATGATTGTGATGGTCAAATTACTAAAAAAGACACGTATAGACTATAGATTTACTTTGTAACTAAAGCTATTTCAATAGATAATTATTATTAATTAATTAAACAAAAAAAAAACAACAATCATCAAAGCCTTATCCCACTAAGTGGGGTCGACTATATGGATCAAGCGACGCCAACGTCTCTCAAAAAAATTACTAATTAATTAAATATAAATAAAAAATATTTCAAACATTTTAAAAAACATAAATATATACATACTCCAAACTATAATTTAATTTTCTCAAAATAATATATATAATTAGCCACAAAAAGGACAATTAGTAAAGGGATTAAACAACAATAACAATCAAAGCCTTTTCCCACCAGGTGGGGTCGGCTATATGGATCTAGCGACGCCAACATGTTCTGTCTTTGCACATTTCTATGGTTAGGTTTTTTACGGCTAGATTAATCGTTTCTCCTATTGTTTTCTTTGGTCTTCCCCTACCTCTAGTTATTAGGCTATCTTCCATTTGGTCAACTCTACATACAGGAGCCTCTACCGGCCGTCTTTGTACACAATTAGTGAAGGGACTAGGTAAAACAAATTAAGGGTATTATGATAAATAATTAATTTTGGTAGAGGTAACTCATGTGAACACAGATTGTCGCAAATAATCAATTTTGGTCCTCATTTTGGAGATTATAGTATATTATTAACCCACCAAAGTATAATGAACACTAGAATACAGATACATAGCCTAATTTAGTTGTCTACATATGTCTATAAAGGTGGGTTAAAGCAGGGATCATGCTAAAAGGGTTATGTAGAAGAAACACCAAAGTGGGAAAGACCGATAACAACTAACAAGATGTCAAATTCCAATAACCACATCCAGCCAAGCCATACATCAAGCACGTGATAAAACATATCCCATTTCATATCTAAAATCCTGTCCAATCCTATCTTTCAAATCTACCAGCCTTAAAACAGTATGTAGGATCTCAGACTGCATGTAAAATTTAATCTCAGACCTGAGAAATTATTAGCAGAATATAGGGGAAATACGAGTATTTTAAAAGGCAAAAACGTTGAACAAATTGACAAAAAATATCAAGAAATAATGTCAATCCAACTGCATTTTATGCAAGGATGTGAAGCCATTGCAAGCATGTATGAGCATGATCCAAGCCCTTGCACCTTGGAACAATAAGTCAAACTACAAACTCAATAATAATTATCACTACATAGTTTAATAGGGGTGTCTCACTTAAGTTCACCGCAAAGAAAAAATAACTGTGGAGAGTACAGTGTAATAAGAAGAATCTAACATTTTCACACTAAAAGTATAATAACTCTAGATAGGACAGTAACTGGCTATGTATTGTGACTCCAATGAAATTCATTTACCTCAGCCGTATGATCCTTCAATACATGTTTGCAGATATAGTTACCGTCATCTGATCCTTGCCACAAACGTACAGTCTGCAATATATTAGTCATTAACCACTATGGAAGATGCTAAATGGGAAAATCAATCAAACTAGTAAAGTATTGCACTCTCAATAAAATGTTGCATTCAGCCACTTAATTTCACTAAGTGCCAAAGAAAGAAATATCTCTTAAAAATGCTAGAACAAACGCAATAGAAACAGAGCAAGACCTCTAGTAAATTTGGATAATGCCACAACAGTAGGCACTCAATTCTTGGGAGAAATTTGTAAACCGAACCAAACTCCATCTTTATAGTTGTTTCCAAAACCACAATTGTAGCTTTATATTTACCATTTTAATTGGCAATGTGAGACTGACACAGATGGAAATATCTAACTGGGAACTTCACAATTTAGTATTTCTATATTGTACCAAAAGTTAAGTGCTGCGAGAAAAGCAAGAAATGTAGGTGAATATTGACGTCATGCCCTACAGGGTAGGCACTAGGGTTGAGATGGGGAAAGATTTTGCTCTAAGCAAAGAATACCTAATTAGTCATAAATTAGAAAGGAATATCACTTTACCTTATCTGCTGAACCAGTTAAGAACTGATCACCCTGACCTACAAACTTTACACTTGTAACCTACCAAAAATACGGTTAATCAGCAAAATAAGTTTTAAGAAATATTACTCAGTGATTCTGTCAAAAATAAAACCTTCTTCGAGTGACCACTGAGTGTGGATAATATCTGTCCCGATGGCCGGTCAAAAATCACAGCATTAGTATCAATCCCTCCAGTTGCAATGAGGTCCTGTCAATCAGGAAATTAAATTATTAATATAATAGACCAGCCACATTTATTGTCTAGTTCAAAATATTCTTATGAGATCCATGACATATCCTAAGCAGGTTATTCAAAAGTTAAAAACTGGCACAGAGAGGAAAATAAAAACTTGGCACCAGTCAGAGCATTAATATGGTGAACATGGCACAAGAGATTATATAAATTAATAAATGCCATGTTGTCATTCAAAATGCAACTTCAGTCCCAGGAGCATAATTTGTTTGTCCTTCACTCTGCTTAAAGTCGGTGCTTTATATGGTTTAAATAGTCAAAATACACCCTTCCTAGAAATAATATATATGCCTTTACTAGTCTTTTATGCCTTAATAAGACCACAAAAACTAAATTCAACTGTAAAGGCTACAAATTTCCTGTTTCTTCGTACAGTAGTTACGACAATAATTAGGAGTAAAGACATGAAAAGAACTTATCAAACCACTAACTGACAACTGTACATCATTCCAACATTAAAGAAAATATTTATTGCCATACCTTGGAATACAGGATATCCATAGATACAATGCCTGGTTTGTTTGTTTTGTGAAAGGGATGACTAGATATCTGAGTATATCCCTCTAGAGCCTCAACAGGAGCCAAAGTTGCAGGAATCTGAACCAGAGAAACCATAAATAAACATATGCATACACCCAATTTAAAATCAGAAATGTCAAAAAGAATTTTTAAATTGAACAAGAAAAGACAAAATATTACTCTAATTTTACCAGAGCACAATTATTAAAGCACAAAAATATTACTTCAATTTCACCAGACTTGAGTAAATTCAAAAAGAATTTAGGAATAGATTCAGATATTAGTAATTAATGAATTTCTATATTATCACATAGTGTACCTGCCGCTTCTTCCTCTGCTGTGAGAGGGATGCATTACACTCAGTAAGCTCCGAAATAATGGTAGAAGTTATTCCTGCATGTATTTTCTTCCCACCAGAGGCCAGTTCCTCATCCTCAGCAGCTAAAATGCAAAAAGATACTTCAAATAAGCAATGCAAACATTAAAAGAATCTAATCATAATAGGTCTGATCTCTACAATGGTACAATAAACAGAAAGGAGAAAAAATGCCAAAAGAATAGACACCTCTTTTCCCATTACTCAGAGCAGCATTCATTGTTGCATTTGGTGTAGAAACAGGGAACTGCCTTTCAGCTTGTGCAAGTATTGATCTTGCTTCATCTCTTTCCTTCTTAAGTCTTGCAATCACTCGGCAAGCAGCATCATGCTATAGATCAAACTAAGTAAGTGCAACTCTGACAGTTCAAATATAATAACTAAACTAAATCTAAAATTCCATATTCATTATCAAAACAAAAAATCAAGTAATCAGAAGAAAACAAATGTAATTAACACCTGAACCAAACAATAAATGATATAACTCAAACACTATTCTCCAAAAGTTTTGGAGCAAATCATCCATGCAATGAAACAGAGTCTAAGAAAATTTCCTATAACAAATGTTTTATATTTATATATAAAGATAAACAAATGAAGTGTTTGCAAAAAGCTTTCCATTAATATAGAAGTTTTTGTTCACACATAACAATTCAAAATTGAAAGAATTGAGGAAATCTCAAATGAAATCATTTGTTTATCATGCAAATGACAACTTAAAGATCTCAGATGTGACGACCTTTAGAGAAATTTATTTTGATTTTGACATCAAGAAACAAAAGCATCCAATAACATAGAATACTTATGCTTACAAATCAATAAATCAGTTAGACATTAAAGGTTCTAATAGAAGGTATCAAACTATCAATCAAGTTGACCATACTGGATTGACAGAATAAAGAAGCATAAATCACTTCCAGGCAATAAACTTCAAATTCACAAGACAAGAATCTAAGATGTCACATGAGTATGACAATGTTGCTCTTACCTGATATAAAGCATGACTTAGCTCTTGCCTTGCTGTGTGTAATTGTTGCTCCAATGCAAAATTAGATAACATAAGTCCATCCCATTCCTATAATTTAGGCAAACCAAATCATCAAAACTCGAAGACTACATAATGAAGCATGTACTATGCAATACAATTAATTTTGAACGATCTCTTTGGAAAACTTCTAGCAAAAGCCACCAGGAAAAACATGATACAATAATGTGAATAAAGAAGCTTGGACAACTCGAAAAATTTAGTTTTGAGAATACTGAATGTAAGAAACAGAGATGATCTTGATCTCAAATTTTAGATGTCACTTTCATTTCATCCAATTCAGTAAAAGATATGCATGGATGCACCCCAGTAAGGTCACAAATCATGTAATGTAGGTTCAATATCACACATTCACACCCAAATATTCCATGTTTGATAGAGGAATATCCTAGGAGGAAAAGAGGAGTAGTCCTGCCATTCAATTTAACAAAAACACAATTCTTGTATTTTATACTAGGTTCCCTAATCTAGTTCTTTTGAATTAGAAATCTGGTTATGGAAAATAAGAATTCAGAAAAAAGAAAAAAAAAAGAACAAAAAGATGGGAGTCATTGGCTGTAAAAACCAGCTAACAATCCTCTACTTAGTCCCTAGAAGGTGGTACACTGCCACTGCTAGCCTAGAATTCATCCAACTATATGCACATTAAATTTATTAGTGTCCTTTACCGTGACTCCATCAAAGTTCATAACATAGTAAATATATCTATGAATATCTTAGGAATTCCCTCTTAGTTAACTAATACTGCTCATTCTAGTCTGCTTCATTGGTAGCACTTGATCCAAAAATCCTAATAACCCCATTTTGAGCTCTAATTTCTGCTATAAATGAGCAACCGTTCTTTCTTTCCAACAATAATAACTAGTCTGACCACTCAATATGCCAGCCCAGACAGTCCAGTCATGATGAACTGATGTAAACAGAGACCTATGCATAATGTCTAGAGAATTAGGAACAGTACCAATATTACGAAATAATCATTTAACTTCAACCTAATTGTCTCTTTATTTCCTCATCAGTCATCATGTATTATGTAGAATAAAATATTCCCTAGACATGCCATAGGTCCCTAGATCAAGCTGATTACATTTATAAGAAACAATAACATGAAATAGTAGATAATCAACTAACAGAACATTTAGATGTGAGAATGTTATGGGAAAAAGCCAAAAATCAAGTGGATAGACCTTTCTAACCAGTACAATATAATAAAGCTTAAAATCCCTACAAAGAGAACAATGAACTGAAAGCACAAAAACAAACAAATACCACAAACTATGGATCAAGTGACACAATCATGTTCGGTCTTTGCTCATTTCTATCGGTTATTAATAGTTAAATCCACTTTAAAAAATATGTTTACAAGCATTAACGTTATCATATACCAAAATTAGAAGAAATGTCCTTCATAGCCTTAAAAACATACATTTTGGAACATTCCAAGCATGCCCGGGATACTTGCTGCCTGCGCAGGTCTGGGCTTCACTATCTGTATGGCAAATGATCCAGATTTAATCAGCCTACTCATTACAAAGTCTTGGGAGAACCAAAAAAGAAAAAAGAGTCACAAAGCATGAGCAGGTTAGTCTACCTATGATTAGTAGATTTGTTATAAAGTTGTACTACTGATACAATTACGACCATACCTTGCCTGTTTTGATTGGAACAATGTCATCCAATGTAAGTGGTTCTCCTGTAACTGGGCACTTTCCATAATCCTACACAATTTATTAACAAAATTGAAAGATGCGTCAAAAATCAGAGAAATGAAACGTAGTTATTAGTTATTTGTAATTTAGTTGAAAATAAAATTTAGAATTAAGACCTTATAGCAACTAATCAATGGCAGAAACAAAGTATCAAGGATGAAGCAGACTGAAAACAAGAGTAACAGGAACGCTCATTGCTATACACTTGATGAATAACCCAATTACCTCAAGGACTCTACAAACTTGATCAAGCTTTTACATGCCATGTTCCTCAATTTAATAGCTAAAGGCTTGAGGAGCTTCGAAGGGGAAAATGCCCACGCAATTGGGCAGTCTAATTTACAAGGCGAAACTAAACCCCAAAAGAACCTTATTTTTACCCCTTCTTGCTCATTACATTAATTTAATTTCCCTCCTATTAAAACTTTGCTGACTCATTTTCATACTCTTTCAGCAAATAGAACTGCTTATAGTACAAACGCAACCAACAAGCCATAGAGACGGAGATAGAGGAAGGTACCGAAATGTGCCTCTCAATTAAACGCCTCTCAAAGAGCAACCCGGACTTCGTCGACACCACCGGCTCTTCCGGCACCTCGCCGGAGACTGTATGATAGCGAAGAACAATAGGAAGAGAGGGAAATCAGCGGAAGAGTCAACATGAAACAAAGCATGGAATGATAAATCAACACAAGAAATACAAAGAGTAGGTACTAAGAGAAAGAGATTTACTGGAGCAGTTCATGGTGGCTGAAGCGAAAACTAGGGTTTTGGGTTTTTGAAACCCTGTCAATCCTTCGGGTTTACTGCAATGGAGCTTGGTCTGGAGAAGACAGCGCGTTGAACCAGGATATCTTTGGGGAAGTGAGGAAAATAGGCCTACCCTCGACAAATCGACCTTAATTGGGCGTACTGAGCAATATGACGAAGGATCCCATACAATGGCCCAGCGCGCCGATTGAGATGGGTTAGATCCAATTTTGTTTTGTCCAAAAATATATAGCTGTTTGGGCATGCGTTAAGAGGGTAGAGACTAGAGACGCGTATTTTTTTAACACTTAGGCAGCTTGGTATGAATGCACAGGTATAAAGTACTATAAAGAAAATATTGTAGAGTAAAGTACTGTAGCAGAAAAAGAATGTACTATAGAAGAATGTGTTTGGTATGAAAAAATAAAATGTAAAGTTGGTAAAGTAATTTTATGAAAAGACCAAATTGCCCTTAAGATATTATATTATTAAAGAAAGTAATTATTTGAAGAAAGAAAAACCGATTGGGTAGGTGGGCTTCCTAAATCGGATGTACCTCCCTCCTTCATCACTTCCTACTTCCAACTCCCTTCTTCATCACTTCCAACTTCCTACTGAAGCTCTGAAGCTTGTCTCCTTCTTCTCTTCAGGTCGGTGAGACTCGTGAGCAAGGTTAGAGAAGGGTGAGCTCGATGACGTCTTCCAAGATCGAGTTCTCTTCAGGTCGATCGGTCTTGTCTTCTGAGGTGAGGTTCTGTGTTTTCATTTCAAAGAACTTGTCGCTTTTTGTTTCTATTTGAAGGTCATTTGCTTATGTGGTTGTTTCTTTGGGTTTGAAGGTTGTGGTTGTGGCATACACTGTTCATTTGAACAACTTCCCTTTGCATCTATTTTTTTTCCCTGAGATTTCCCACCATCGTTTTGTACATTGTAAATCTAGTTGGAAGATATGTTTGTGTTTTGAAGTGGTTTTTTGCAGGATGCAGGTCATTAGACTTGAACTGGTTGGTGTGCCCCCGAATTTTTCCATGTCAGAGTTGAAGCAGTCGACTAGAACATGACTCCAGTCGACTGCTGCAGAACTCTGCCACGGAAGAACCAGAGGACTAATAGTCGACTGGTTGAAAGGTACCAGTCGACTTCTTTGGCGCTTAGAATTTGTATTGGGTTATTCATGCTTTTTGTGTGATTTTTTGGAGTTCCTTGGTTGTGTTGTTGCTTGAAAGATGATGAAATAAGAAAAAGTCGCAAGTTACTTATTGTAGTTGCTAGTTGATGCTATTGAAAATATTCAAGGTTTATGTTAGTTGTATAGGTTGAAAAAATGGTTATTGCTCAAGTGATGGCGAATGT
The DNA here is from genome assembly GCA_014851425.1 of Senna tora. NCBI lineage: Eukaryota > Viridiplantae > Streptophyta > Magnoliopsida > Fabales > Fabaceae > Senna > Senna tora. The sequence continues at coordinate 14,677,919 of CM026271.1, forward strand.
GTCAGAGAAGTTAATGATAAAAAGGTTTTTATATTAGCTTGTAAGACGAGTTACTTTCAAAGGAGAAAATGAAAGAAAAAATGCGAGGCAAGTCATGTGTATATATGTTATAATTCATATGCTGGTAATAATATTGTCTAGTATGCATTATTACAGTTATGAACCATATTAGTGATGAAGAGCTTGCTAAAATCGTTTGTTGGTGGTTGGGAATGTTCCTCGAGATACAAAAAATTTGTCTGACTTTTGCTATGCACATGTTTTGGAATATGAAGCGAATAAGTCTGAAGTCATATACCTATGATTCCTATGCGAGACGAGCCCGGCTTAGGGCCCTGGTTTACGCAAGTGACACAACTTGTTTCAACCAAATAAGAATGTATAGACACACATTCGATCGATTGTGTGGTATGCTGAACAGAATTAGGGGTCTTAGGCCTACAAAAAATATGCTAGTGGATGAGCAAGTTGCTATCTTCCTACACATTCTTTCCCACCATGTTAAGAATAGAGTGGTTCAATTCGAATTTGAGAGGTCAGGGGAGACGGTAAGTAGACATTTTAATTCTGTATTGAATGCCATGATGTTGTTAGTGGATGAATTGTTCAAACAGCCGGAGCCGGTTCTGGAGGATTCAACTGATGAACGGTGGAAATGGTTCAAGGTACAATTACGACTCATATTTTTTGTTAGTTTTTAGTTACTTTGTTTTCCAACTGAAATATAACATCCATTATGTTCTTGAGTGGTATAGGGATCCGCCTTGGTGTGATTGATGGAACGCATATAAGGACTAGAGTACCGGCTGAAGACCAAGGAAAGTACCGTAACAGGAAGGGTGAAATCACTACGAATGTCCCAGGGGTTTGCTCACGGGATGGTCAATTTGTATACGTGTTGTCGGGTTGGGAGAGATCTGCTGCTGATGGACAGGTGTTAAAGGAAGCAATAGAAAGGGACGATGGCCTGAAGGTTCCAGGGGGTCAGTTTTTTGGAAAATTTTCATTTTTACTAGTTCACTTGCAACAATTTAGTGATTGTTTTTATGTTCGAAATGTAGGTCAATACTATTTGGTTGATGCGGGATTTACCAACTGTAGAGGATTTCTGGCCCCATATAGAGGACAAAGATACCATCTAATTACATGGAGACAAGGGCGTCATCCAACTTCGCCACAAGAGTGTTTCAACATGAGACATTCATCTGCACGAAACGTTATTGAACGATGCTTTGGAATGTTGAAGAACAGATGGGATATCTTAAGAAGTCTGTCGTTCTACCCTATTGAAACACACAACCGTCTGATCATTGCTTGTTGCCTTCTGCACAATCTCTGCTTACAAGACAATGCATTAGATCCGGTGGCAAACCAAGCGATCTTCGAAGACACACCTATTGAGGACGCGGATCCCATCACATCAATTGAACCATCCGATGATTGGAGTGCTTGGCACGATACATTAGCAGCTGACATGTTTGAAGAGTTTAGGGGGCATAGGGGATAATGCTAGGACATATTAATGTTAGAACACAATTGATTTTCTTTCTATTTTTAATGATGTTGAGTTTCATGTGTTTTCGGAGATGTTTGATAAGGATTTGTTTGGTGTAGGTGTGATTTGATCATGTGATTGTGTGTTTTTATGATGACAATTTGTGAATTTATATGATGATTTCTATTCATGGATTTATTATGACAATTTGAGATTTCACCGACTGTTGAAATTGTTACCTCCTGATATGGTTAAATGTTTTGTTATCCTAATGTTATATCATTGTGAATAGGATATCATCATGGAAGGTCATTCAGACTCCAACAGCACAGCAATGAGCTTGAAGATCAATCATATATGGTCGAGTGCAGAGGATGAGTTGTTGGTGCGATGCAAAGCATGTTGTCCCTAATGGAGAATCCGAAGTTCTATGACAACGGTACTTTCAAGGGGAAATATCTGGGGAAAGTTGAGGAGATGATGGAGGTTAATGCTCCTGGCTGCGGTCTGAAGGCTACACCTCATATTCAGGGTCGTATTAGGACTTTGAAGGTGAACTGGCAAATTGTGTACAACATGGTCAACCATATTCGGGCATCGACATCTGACTTTGGGTGGGATAACGACTGTAAGTGTGTGGTTGCAGATGAACACGTCTGGGAAGAGTAACTTAAGGTGAGTTGGGTATGCTGAAACAAGTATTTTATATGGTTTATGTTCGCCAATGCAACTCGTGTTTTATGTTTTGTGGATGCAGTCTCACAGCAGGGCTGGGCCTTACAGACACAAGTCATTCCCACACTTTGATGCCCTTACCATTATGTATGGAAAGGACAGAGCGACGGGTGGTGCTGTCATCTCACCCCAGCAAGCTCGAAACAATGCCAGAGCCCAGAATGTTGCACCTGACACTGACCAGAGCCAGCCATTTGAACCCAACACTGGTGAGGAGATGGACTAGTTTGAGGGGCCAGCAGTTGACGGAGGAACAGAGGCCTCGTCGGGTTCAAGGAAAAGGAAGAGGTGCAGTGGAAACAAAGAAGAGTTGAAGGAAGTCGTACGTGAGATGACGGATAGGATGGATAAGATGTTCACTAGCGCAACTCGAGAGCTAGTCAGTTCCATCGCGTTTGCGAAAAATATGCAAGCTGATGTTGTTGTTGAGGCCGTCATGTTCATCAATGGCCTTACTGTTGAAGAGCGTCAGGTTGCCCACCTGAAGATTGCTTGTAATCCAATCCTTTGGCGCATGTTCAATGACGTGCCTGAAGAGAAGAAGGCTGATTGGGTTCGTCAGCACATTCTGTAGATGTTGGCTTATGTTCGCCTATGTATACAAATATCCTGAATTTTGGTTTGTGTGTATGTGCGATGTTTGTGTGTATCTATAGTAATTTATGGATGTAGTCATTTTGAACATGTATGTACGCTATAAACTATTATGGTCCTTTTTGTTTTGGAACATGTGTGTAGGGTTTAGGCCACCATGATGGTCCTTTATATAATGACATGGCTAATATATGTTCTTTTGTGTTCAATTTTGTCCAATAGAAGAACTTACGCTTTACATTCTTCGAAGAGTACTAATTGAAAGTTGGAAGAAAGTCTACACCATGGCATCTCGAAAACCAAACGGAGAGGATTTGTTGACTTATTAATTCCAGCTAAAACAAAGGGTTACAGGAAAATAGTCGACTGGTAAAAGCAAACAATCGACTGCCTTGGCTCACCAGTCGCCTGCAGACCCTGTGTCAGTCGACTGGTTCAAGTCAGAAAGCCACCAAATTGTTCCAGAGACCTACCAGTTGACTGGTTGGAAGCAACAGTCGACTGGGTGGCCTCTGGAACAATTGGGTGGGTCTTTGACTTGAACCAGTCGACTGGTTCAAGTCAGAGAGCCACCAAATTTTTCTAGAGGCCAACCAGTCGACTGGTAGGCGTGAAGGAGTGAAGACCAACATCCATTGTAGAACCCTCAAATCCAATCGTAATTTCATCTTCCCAGACCCTTTGAAATCTCCATTTGCACTCACCCCACTTTTCACTCTCTCTAAACCCTAGACCGTGAAAGAACTTGTCATGGCTGAAAGAGCTAAGAGGCAAAAGGGAAGCAACGCCACGGCCAGGGGCTCCAGTTCTCAGCATCAACTAGTGGATGAATTTTTCACGAGTGAAGCGCAAAGGCAAAACTACTTGGCTAAATTTGCCAACCGAACAGTGGCATCAAGTAAGTACGTGGATGTTGCATTTTTTAAGAACGAATTAGAAAAGAACCCTGGACAATTTGGCATATTCCCACTTTTGAAACGTGCTGGTCTATATAAATTGTTGAAAAACAAGAAGAATTGGACCCCGAAGATTGTTAGGATTTTTTATGCCAACATGAAATGTGATGATGTTGACAATTGCATTGTTAGTGAAATTAAAGGCAAAGGGGTCAGAATAGGACAACCTTTTTTGGCTCATTTGTTAGGTTGTGAAGCATCAGGACATATGTTTGGGGACCACCGAAGCACACTCAGTAAAGTATATGGATATGATGCCCAAATTATTTTGAAATCTTGCAGAGCCTCCAGAGTACGTAATGGATACAACAAACTTCTCTGCTTTAAAGTTTGCATTTCAGAATCGTCTCCTTCATTACATTGTTCAAGATTGTATCACAAACAAACAAGGAAATCATGCATTTGCTAGTGCTGCGGAACAAATGATAATGTATTGCATTTGTTCCCAAGATAAATTCAACCTTCCATATTTCATCATAGAGAAGATGACAAGATGCTCTAAGACAACATCTCTCTCACTCTCTTATGCATCATTGATTTCATGGATTTGGGAGAAGAATGGTATTAATCCCCTAACTGATGAAGTTGAATCTCCATCGGCTATTGACGGTAACTCCCTGAACAATATGCGTTTCACTTTTGAACATGATTGGTGGATTGAGAAGCCTCTGACCAAGGCATAGAAAAAGATAGTTGAATGGGAAAGGGCACAAGAAAGGGAAGAAGTTGCTCAACGTGAAAGGGAGGCAGCAGTTGCAGCAGGAGGAGACGGTTCATCATCCCATCCTCCACCTCACGGTGCTAGTAATTCGGAGGTTCTAAGTGCTATTGGACATCTACAGCGCGCCGTGGATGAAGGTTTCGGGCAAGTTAACAACACACTTAATGACTTTTTGGCACGAATCCAAGCTCTGGAAGTTGCTACAATTGATAACTCTTAGATGATCAAGGATGTTGAACGTCGTTTCAGAAGTCAAGATTGATCCGTCTTTGTTTATGTAGTGGCCTATGTGTTACTTTTAGTTGCATTAATCCGTCTTTGTTTAAGTTTCCATCTTTGTTTATGTAGTTGTCAAGTTTCCATGGTTAAACTTTGTTACTTTTAATTATGTGCATTGACTTTTTTGGCATTACCCTTGTACCTTTTTATGCAACTGAAAACGTATTTTTACTTAGGAATTTGGATTTATGTCCATTTACTTTTATATTCTTCCACTGTATCATCATTTTGGTCGTACTGGACTTAAACACATTACTACCACAAAAGCTTCAGCTTTTACATCACAAAAGGTACAGGAAAGTTGCAGTACATCACAAATGCTACTACAAACCTACAGCTTGAACATCAAAATCACCACTACGAACATCACAAATGCTATGCACATTTTAACCCATCCCAACATGGACTTAATCTTAGCAACCCTTGCCTCTAACACAGCGAAATTAATATTGTCAACGGGGAATTGCTCTGAGTTGTTCGTGTCTTCATTACCCGGTTCACGACCTCCAAATCCTCGAGGAGTAAGCCAAACATAATAGTTGCACTTGGGATATTTAGCACATGTTGCATACAAACGGTTAGGGTTCTTTCGGACTCAGATATCATGATACGAGCCCTTGTACCGCACTCACAATATGTGTTTCGGATACCAACAACGGGTATTCCTCTGCTTTCCCCAAAGCTTGAAGATGCCATTGAGAAAGATGCAAAAGCTACAAGAAACATGATAGTTTAACATCATTGACTTCATTGGCATTACCACCATTCATGTGATTTACATTTTCCATCACTAAATCGGCACTAATATAATTAAACAGTTGCCTCAACTCTTCTTCCCTGCCATTAAGGTGGTCCATTTGGAACAATTGCCCATTGGTCATTACACATCGCCTTATGACCCTTATCCTTGATCTTATATGTGTTTCGTCTAAAAAACTCTTATTCGGGTATTTCTCTTTGAAATCTCTCTCTAAATGTTCTGTGTAACGTCTTAGGTCATGTGCCTCTTTCTCAAATTGTAACTTTTCAATTAAAAATTCATCTTGCTCTTGACTCCATCTTTGAGAGACTGAGATTCACATTTCTTCAGGATTCATAGCTGTGGTTCTCAAGCTGTATATACATAAGATGAAAAAGAAACAAAGAAATAAGGATGAATGAAATGACATTTGGTGCCATATGTCAGTTTCAGCAGTTACCCTATGTTTTGTCTTTCCATCGACCATGCTTGCTAACTCTCTTTATGCTGGTTGATGTACAGAATTAGAGACTCTATATAATTATAGGTAAATGTAAGACACGAAATTGGAGATATGACTTTTATTCAATTAACTTAGAATTATGAAATTAACACCAAATATAACATGGAAGCTTCATTTACAGGCTACAATTAAGGGGTTTGTGCATTCCTCAAGTATTCGTCAGCAGAGAAGTACAAATAACTTCCAGAGCTGAACCAGTCGACTGCTATAGTGAAGCGGTCAACTGGTTCACCATTGCCAGTCGACTGGTAGCATTGAGTCAGTCGAATGGTTCAAGTCAGAGAAGGCACACCTATTCCAGAGGTTTATCAGTCGACTGGTTCATGTCTCTGTTTTTTAGAGTGCACAGAGGCAAAGCAGTCCACTGGTTACACAATGACAGTCGACTGCTTTGGCCATCTGATGCAAACTTCTTTGGTTCATCAGGAGACATCACAACAACAACAATGTGTGGAGTAGTATAGAAATGTTTGCCAGTTGATTGACAATTGACAATACTGGAATTATTGACCATATGATATAAGGGCAAATCTATTATGAAATTAACCAAAAAAAAAATATACTCAACATCTTAATCACCATGGAAAAAAATTTAAACAACAATGGTACCAAATCTTGACGCTCCGGGATCTCCACGGCAACTTCACCCACCACCAACAGCAACGGAAACGAGAAAGTGGAAGAGAGAGTCCAGGAGAAGAGAGATCGAGAATTGGACGCGATGCACACAGGGGAGGCAAAATATTGCTTAGAACTCAAAATGGCATTTTCGTCATTTACCCCTTGTCAGAGTCAAACCCAAGGTCAGCAAATGAACAGTACATTCATGTGTATTCCATACCAAACACAAGAGAATCTCGAAAACCGTGAAACTACATGTAATCCCCTGTAGGGGACTGTTACCAAACATGGCCTTATTATGAAAAGCACAATATTGTTGGTCCTCAAATTAAAGGGTATGTGTGAATTTGGTCCCTAAATTTTGTTTATTATCAATTAAGTCTCAATTTTTAATTTGTAAACAATTTTGCCTTTGATCACTCTAATTCCATTTAAATAATTAATGGCAGAAGCAAATATTGTTAAATATTATTATAAATTACAAAATATTAAACAATTAACTCGTGAATCAAGGAAATGAAATTGATTTGGATGAAATGGCTTTTCGAAAACTGAAACACATGAACGGCTAAGTGAATACATATAAGTTGGCTAATTGAATGCATGTACATTGGCTAACTTAGGCTCCGTTTGGTACCTTAGAATCAAGGCTTGCAATGTAAACAGCCACGGTTCCTAAAAAAAGAAAATTGTTTGGTTGCAATATTGAAGTCCCGTAAATAGCATTCCATTGTAAACACATTTGCAATGAACAGTACCAATTTTTTTACATAAAAAATCCTCCAATTTTCTACTTTGCTGAAGGAATGTGAGGTGAATTGACCAATTTGCCCCTCACATTTGACACAAATCCATCCCTAACGCAGCTCTCTCTTCTCTCTGGTTTTCACCACACAACCATCATCGTTTCCATCACACGACCCAGCCGTTTTGCACGTCGGTCACAGCCGCGACACCACCGACCGGTAACACAAAGCCGTCACTCTATGGAGGTGCACAAACTAGAGAGTGGTCGATTTGTACTATGTATTCTCCGCGGGCAAAGGTAAGCATGCGATATCCTCCTTCTTCTGACAAATGTTTCTCGCTTCTTCTAGCAAATGTTTGGGTTTTCGATCAGTTTCTGATCAGTTCACTCATAGTCCGACGTCAACCCCGTGGTCATTCCCACCTACCCTCTTCTTGATCCATTCTCAACACTTGCCTTTAATTTCATTAGTCTATAGTCTTTTTTACTTGTGTACGTTTCCTTCCTCATAGATGCACTTTCCTTATTCTTGTTTTTCCCTCACTCAAACACAATTTTACTATGTTTTGTTATATTTTGTTCCCTGTGTTTTATTCTCACACCTTTTAATTTACTACAATATTTTGTTTGGTCAATCACACAAAACAAACTTGAAAAATCGAATTTATATCAAATTGCAAATTTATAGTTACGAGTATAGATTCATTCTCAGTCCTAGGCCTTAGCAATACTTAAGAGTATGGATTGTTTGCAAATTGTTCCATGAGGAGGAAGTAAACTTGGATAAAGAGTGGCTTAGCAATTGGCACTTCTCATTAGTAGTGTCAAAACGGGTCGAGCCGGGCCGGCGCCGTTTACTTGGCGGGCTTGGGAAGTGATGCCCAAGCCCGCCCGTATTGGCCCGCGAGCTAAACGGGCTAACCCGTGAGTCACTTTTTATATTTTTAAAAAATAATTATAAAATTATATATTCATTTAAAAATTAGTATTTTTTTATTTTAAATTAATATTTAATTATTTTTTAAATACATTATTAGAATAAAATTATTATTTAATACAAAAAATTACATAAAACATATATATTTATACATATTTTAAACAAATAAATATTAATTTTTAATTTTCTTTTTTTTTAACGGGCCGGCCCGCGAACTAGCCCGTTTAGGCCCGTTTTTAAAGGGGTCTATTTTTCAATGTCAAAGCCCATCCATTTATATAGCTCGAGCCCGTTTTGACAGTACTACTTCTCATGAATGCTTTTCAATATAGGTTGTTATATTCAAGACACACACATATATATATATATATATATATATATATATATATATATATATATATATATATATATATATATGATATATGATAACCTATTAAAATATACTAAAGGCTATAGCGCCTATACTTGCTTGTTATATGCCTTTTTCCATTGATGGTATATATATAATGATTGATCTCATATATATTTATTTTAATGCTATTTCACTTGACTAATTTTTAATAATTTGGTGATGCTAAGCCAAAACTTTCAGTTGTTGGTTCAGCAAGGGTTCCACAGAGCGAAGCCAACGGAAGCGTGCAGAGCGAAAGGAGAAACAAGTGTACAAGAACCAAGAAGAAAACTTTCCAGAACAGGGTAACAAAAAAATGAACCACGATAGGAAGCGCGCAGAGCGAAAGGAGAAAAAGGTGTACAAGGACCAAGAAGGAAACTGTCAAGAACAGGGTAACAAAAAAAAAATGAAGCACAAAAGGAAGTGGAGGAGCGACCCAAATAGGTGATGGGGGAATTAAAGATGCTCAAAGATGAAAAATGTGGTCGACAAATCTAACAGACGGTCATAAAAGGACGAACGAAGATGGCCAACTCAATCCGACAATGAGTTTGATCTCTATATACCTCTTCCCTAAATGAAAAGGACGAAGGGACTAGCCGCACCACTGTACTAGCCGTCCCACGAACTAGCCGCATCACCGGACTAGTCGCACCACCGGACTAGCCGTCCCATTGAGTAGCCGCACCACTGGACCAGCCGCACCACCGGACCAACCGTACCAACGGACTAGCTGCATTAGTAGACTAACCGCACCACTAGACTAGCCACATTAGGGGACTAACCGCACCACTGGACTAGCCGCACCACCGGACTAGCTGCACTAGTGGACTAATCGCACCACTAGACTAGCCGCACCACCGAGCTAGCCGCACCACCGGACTAGCCGCACCATCAGACTAACTGCCCCACGGACTAGCCGCACCACCGGACTAGACGCACAACTGAACTAGCTGCACCAATGGAATAGCTGCATTAGTGGACTAACCGCACCACTGGACGAGTCACACCATCGAGCTAGCCGCACCACCGAACTAGCTGCACTAGTGAACTAATCGCACCACTGGACTAGCCGCACCACCGGACTAGCCGCACCACCAGCCGCACCACCGAACTAGATGCCCTACGGACTAGCGGCACCATTGGACTAGCCAATCATGAGTTTGCTCTCTCTATCTTCCTAGGATCTCCTTTGGATAGTCATCCAGGAAAGAAAGAAAATATATATATATATACTGCTTGGTATTGGTGAATAAAACATACAGGGACTTCATGCTTTCCACTTCCTTCTCAAAGGTCGTGGTTTTACATTGCCGGACGTATAAAGGTGAAAGAAAGCCTCAGATAAGAGGTCTATAATACTCCTTGGGCATCTTGCTCCTTGAGAAAAAAGGAAGGATCAACATCTCTCTTATCTAAAGTATATCTATGTACATTCTTTTATATATTTTAAATTAAATTATTATTAATAGATAGATAATAGATTAATAGATTCTTAGTCATATAAATTCTGAATACTTTAGGTATCCTACTCAAATATGTTATAGAATCTTGTATTATATTAATTTTTAGGATACCAATAGATTAGAGAAATCTCAATAAATCATTAAGTTTACCAAAATTAGTTAAATTGAATTTCCTAACCTAAGAGAGGAATAGAGATGTTCAAGCTTGTTGTGGAGGCGTTGTCTAGCCTTAAGAGCAGTTTCATCCATGGCAGCATTAGAGAGATATGGTGGGTTTTCAAATAATTATAATTTATCATAAATTTTTGTTTTCACAATTTGTTTGAGTTAAAAATAAATTAATATCTTTTAAATTTTTGAAAAATATTTGTGTATATTAGTAAAATACATATTTAATTACAAGATAATAAACATAAGGATAATATGGTCAAATAAGTAAAACTGTAGTTTTTTTATCTTTCAATGGAGTTTTGAGTGTGATTTTTCAAAATATAAAAGAAGGAAGTATAATTTAAGGATTTATCAAGGAACATGAGTAAAATTTACTCTATATATATACCAACATACATGATGTGGCACATATGGTAAAAATTTTATGTTCTCTTAATCATCGCTTCCCGAGTTCGATTCCTGAAAGGATGGGATTAGAGCATCATCATTTGGGAGGATCGTTCCTAGAAATAAGTCTTACAGTATCTGAAGAATTAGTTATCAGGCTCGTTTTAATAGATACCCAGACCAATATATATATATATATATATATATATATATTCCATCCTCATCACATATCTTTATCTTTATAATATAACAAACGAACATATAAGCTCCAATTCTGAAAAAATGCTGAATTTGTCATGTATTCCAATTTTACCACGTCGGATTTCGGAGAAATCTAGCATACCAACCATATTCTACGGCTAAGATCGGATTCCTTTGCCCACCATATTTCGCTAAACTTGTCCTATCATTGTTTTAACCAAATAATTATTAATACATGCAAAATTGAAGCCGCCAATAAGGTCCGTTTTGGTTGACCTCAATATTAATTGCATTCCAAATACCGATTTTGTTGCTCACAATGCAATCAATTCGATTGTAGTGAAATACATGACATTTATTACTAGTTTCTTCTTTAGCAAGTTTTAAAATGTGTCTCTCATGCATGATTCTAATTTCAATTCCTGTTGCTCACAATGCAATCAATGCTATTGTATTGAGATACCATAGTTTATTTCCATCCCCTTCTTTTGCAAGTTGTAAAAGGAATCTCTATCATGATTCCAATTTCAACATCATTTGCTCACAATGCAATCTCTTTGATTGTAATAAGATACGTTATTTTTTTTTCCGTTCTTTCTTTGCTAAGTTTTAGAGGATGCACTATCATCACTCTATAATTCACGTTAGGTTATTCTTCATCGTCTGACTATATATACATACTTCAATAAAATAATGTGTATATTTTATTCTGCTGTCTGAGAGCAGAATTTTTTGGACTATTTTTTTCTTTGTTTTTATCATATATAATATAAACACGTCTGCACTCCAAACAACTATTAGGTCCTTGCCTTCTCAATTTTTTCATTCATTCTATTCTTGTACGTTAGTTCTTGTGTCTTATTCTTATAAGTGTGTATTGTAATAAATGATGATGATGCAGATGGCCTGATCTTAGGTAATGCATTCACCAAAACATGGTCTGAGAAGATTTTGTTCTCCTTCAATGCACAAGAAACCTTTGGATTAATCTCAGTGTTTAGCTATATTTTGTTTCTGTTCTACATTCTGTTTCGCGATGGCTCCAATGTTCATGGCCGTCCTTCCTGATATGGCCGTCATGAACATTGGAGACGTCGCCTTACCCTGCATCATCACCCCCATCATGGTTTTGAGATGGTCAGATGTGATAGAGATGTAAGTTCTTTCCTTTTTATTTACATATATAATTATTTTGTGGTTTTAATCAAATCAGTTATGTAAAGATAGAATGACTCTGGTATACTATTTTTTTTCCACATGTATCCTCCTATTAGAGGCAATCCTGTTTGAGTTAGCTGAGGTCCCATAACGGGGGTAGAGCTCTCCCAGCAAAGGTTTTTTCATACACAAGACTCGAACTCGAGATCTTGCTTAAGGGAAATGGAGTACCTACCACTCCAACCAACTACCTGTTGGTCTAATATACTGTTTTTGATAGAAGTATTCACAACATCTTAATTCCCATCTATTTACAACAACTCAATTCATTTTGCTCTAACATAAAACTCAACATCAAACATACATAAAAGAAAAGAAGAAAAACAGTAGCATTTGCAAGTCTTACATCCCTTTCCAATTTGTTAAATTCCTCCTTAACCTGCAGACTGAAAAACAGAGAATAAAAAAATAAAAAAAAGCAAACAGACCAGCAAAGCAGACAGAAAACAGAGAATAAAAGAAAAACAGGAAACTGGAGAATACAACAAACAGCAAACAGGAGACTAAAATAGACAACAAACAGAAAATTAAAACACAGTAAACAAAAAATTAAAACAGACAGCAAACAGAAGACTAAAACAGACAACAAACAGAAAATTAAAACAGACAGCAAACAAAAAAGTAAAACATACAGCAAACAGACAAGCAAAACAGGAAAAAATAGCACCAAGATTACAGTCTTTTATACAGAAAATTGAACCAAGAGAACAATTCAAATCATAGACAGTAAAAATGGTGGAATGATGAATCAAGTCATGTGCAATTTCTTTGTATAGAACTTATTCTAGCATCAACCCACACCTATAACAAACTTTAAAGTCCAGCAAGTACATCCCAAAACTAGAGGAATATAAGCTATAGGACTTTTACTGATGAATCAAGTCATGTGCAAAACTAAAATGGAAACTAACCTGGTAATGATGTGTTAAGTGCTCAACAGGAGAACTCACAGTTTCCCTTGACTTCGCACAAAGCCTTAACAACCTTGAAATACAGAAACATGTATTCCAAAGAAAAAGCAGCAGTTACCAACTAGCAGTTTTGGAGAATTTGGATGACATGAATGATCACTATATTCCGATATGATAAGAGTAACTTTGAATTAGAACATCAAGAAACATTAAATGTACCTTCAATCCAGTAGGCAGTAGCACTTATCTTTTCAGCAAGCTGATCTACAGCCACATTACTAGGTGCACAAACCAAAACCTGAAATTTGAACCAGACAACAGAATAAAGATAAAACTCATGAAACAGGCTTAAGAGAGAAAAAACAATTAAACTAGTAAAGAGTTTTTAGTAATATACCTGTCCATGACCTTGTTTCGCCATGTGATATAGAATTGCTGCAGAAGTTACAGTCTTACCAGTTCCAGGAGGACCTTGGATCAAACTAATCGGCCTCTGAAGAACACTCTTAACTGCAAAAACCTACAAAATAGAGTTTCAAATTCATGAAGTTGATGAAGTTACTTTCAATCTCAACCGTTGAATGACTTCGACGCTCTAAATTCAGCCATGTGGCTCATGTATGCTACATACTATTTTTGTCTTTCTTGGATCATTTTGGCTCTATACACACGGTGCTCTTTATTGTAAAGGTAAGAAATTTATCTTACCTAGTATAACGTGATGCTCTATTTTCTCTTCCATAAAAGAAATTGAAAAATACACTAATTAGAAAGAATTTTGCTAAGTGTTCTAAAAATATTATTTAAGAATTATTTTAATCAATGGGATAACTTAGGGGTGTTCATAATCGAACAAAACCGCCGCACTTGAACTAAACCAAACCGAATTAGCACAAACCGAACAAAACCGATCAATGTTTGGTTTGGTTCGGTTCGGTATGTCGAAAAACCGAACCAAATGTTAAAATTTCTAAATAATAAAATTTATTTTTAAAATGTTAGATTATATTTAGTCAATCTAAAAATTTAATTTTAGAACTAAGTTGATTGTATATTGTAAGTAAATGAAATATTACTATACTTTTTATTATTATATTGAATAAAATTATATTTTTTATTAATAAACTTAGATATGTAAGTTTGATGATATAAAGTCCTAAACCGCCAAACCGAACCGCTCAAAACCGCTCGTTTATGGTTTGGTTTGGTTTGGCGCTATCAACTTAAACCGATAGGTGCACTAAATTTTCACTAAAAATCGCCCAAATCGCCCGCCGAACACCCCTAGGATAACTTATAAAATTATTCTTACTAACTTTTTCCTAACTTCAATATAATAAAATATCTCATGAGAGAAAATCTTGTTAGATAAATCCAATTAGTAATTACCTTTAGAAGGTGTTTGGTATAGAGTTAAGTAATAGTTTTGGGATTGAGTTTCGACATCTTATAATCTTATGTTTGATGCACAAATTAAAAAAATTGGTTTATCTAACATATGCCTTAAGGCACTTATTAAGGTTTTTTCTTATTGGTTAAGACTTAAGAGAGAATGTATTCTTTTGAACTTAGTGAAAAGTCAAAAGCAATAAATTTTTAAGCTCTCTTATTGATTGAAATGAATACTTAAACAATGTACTTAGGGCACTTGTTAGCAAAACCTTAAAAAAAAATAAGCTCGAAAGTCTTACAATTCTGGAAATCTTGTAATATCATATCTCTTTACTATTTTAATTCTACCTGAGGGGTGGTATTATTGTAATTCCATGACATGAGATTATTTACAATTACAAAACGAGAATCTTGTAAAATAATCTTTGAAATGTGAAAGTTGAAACAAAATTTTTTAATATTCTCGAGAATCTTGTAAAATAATCATGTGAATGTGATTTCTAGAAATAAAAAATTAATTCGTATACCAAACACACTCTTAGGTTTTATAAAAAAATAAATTTAGTACTTTTATTTTAAAATTCATATTTAACGTCCCTAAAGTTAAGCAATATTAGACTAATTATATTTAATAAACTTAATGTTTTGTCTATGTTAATACGGTTGTTGAATTTTTTATTATTGGTATTATAAAATAACTATTTTTAATTTAAAAATACAAGAAAAATATATGATGTAATCACATGAAGATGTTGGAGAAAGAAAATAAATATATATTAGAATTGAGTTCGTGCACATACACGGATAATATATATTTTTATTTTTAGATTTTTAAAATTATCCTACATTATAGTTTTAAAATATTTTTAGGGTTTGGTTGGGAGAATGGTTTGAAGGTGGTGTAGAATGGTTTGAGTTTATAAACTCTTGGTTGCAAGTTTTAGGGCATGTTTGAAAATTAAGAGGGGAAGGGAAGTTATTAGAGGAGAAAGGAAAGTTAACTTTCTATATGTTTTTCCCTTGTTTGTGTATTAATACCTCCTCTAAAATACCTCAATTCGGGTATCATGAATTTGTGAAGGGGAAGGATGATAGAGGATTAAGAAATAATCTTTCATAAGCCATAAAATTTATCAGCCATTAATTTTTTTTTATAAGATAAGCCATTAAAATTAAAATAATGATATTTTTTGGATAAAGTACCATTGTCGCCCTCAAACTTTGTTGCAATGTTCATTCCTGCCCCCAAATTTTTTTTTGGTTCATGTCTACCCCCAAACTTTTTTTGGTTCATGTCTACCCCCAAACTTTCAATTTTGTTCATGCCTGCCCTTTTTGCTAACACCGTTAACTTGCTTGACGGGATTTGCTGACGTGGACTATAAATGTGTATCTCTTTTGCCACCTCATTGTCCACCTCATTGTACATCTAATATTTAACTTTGTACTTTTATTTAAAAAAAATTAACCCAATCCAAATTAAAAAAAATCAAACTTTTATCCTAAAATATTTTTTTATTTAGATTAGGTTAATTTTTTTAATAAAAGTAAAAAGTTAAAGGTGAGGAGGACAATGACGTGGCAAAAAAAATACACATTCATCATCCACGTCAGCAAATTCCGTCAAGCAAGTTAACGGTGTTAGCAAAAAGGGCAGGCATGAACAAAACTGAAAGTTTGGGGGTAGGCATGAACAAAATTGAAAGTTTAAGGGTAGGCATGAACCAAAAAAAAGTTTGGGGGCATGAATGAACATTGCAGTAAAGTTTGGGGACAGCAAGGGTACTTTATTTTATTTTTTTTTTGAAGAACACAAATTTAAATGCACCGTTGGCTAATGCAATATTTTGTTTGGAAGGATAATAACAAATTTTGAATGGAGAATGTATTAGTCAATGTAAATGAAAGTATCATGATACAAAATGGTCAACAATAATTTAATGTAAATGAATTTAATGAATTTTAGACCAAAATAAAGAAGGTAAATTATGTAACAATTAAGAATGGCAGAGTAAAAGTCAAATATGAAATTAAAGCAAATTTTTAGTAGAGTTAAATCATAGCCTTCCCACCTTCGCATATCAAAATCTACCTCATGGATTATGTATTTTGGAGTTGAATTAGATGAAATAAATTATACAAAATTTTATGAAATAAATTATACAATTACATTTGATATCAATCCTTGTTCGTGGAACCAATGGTACAAACTCACTAGGGATTAATCCCACGAACCCACAACTAATATCAAATATACTTTGTAATATCCCAGAAAATTTTGAGGATTAAAGAATGATTAATTTAAAATTTAGAGGATTTAAGAACGATTTATTCCGGGGTTAGGAATTAAAACCTTAGAAAACAAAAATAAAATATATGTGAAAGTTAAAAAAAAAACCGAAATTTTTTTTTTTGAGGTTTAAAATAAAATGAAAGGGAAAGAAAAGAAGTAGAAAACAATTTTCAGGATTTAATTCAAGACCTAAGAAATTGGAAACTTGAATTTAATAGGAATTGAAGGGATAATATGAAATTAATAAAATTGTGAATTTAAAGTTAAACATTTTGACTAAAGAAAATAAAAATAAAATTTTTTGAGTGAAATAAAATTTTTGGGATATAATTAAGATTTTAATAGTTTTAGAGTTGAGAATTTAAGGAATTAAAATAAATATGAAAATTAGGTAGAAAAATTATAATTTTGTTTAAAAGTGGTCATATGAAATATTCAAAGCTTATAGTTTAAATTTGAGAATTTTCGAAAATAAAAATTATACTGGATAGGAAATTTTCATCTGCAAGACACTCAATAACAGATATTTTTAATAGGCTTATGATAAGCCAAAAATTTCAAAATTTTCCTATTCATACCTACAAATAAATATAGTTAATAAAATGCAATCAAAACTCTATTTCACCATACCCCAAAAGTTGTCAATTGCCCAAACTACACTTAAATTCTCAAAAACAATTTATGAGCCAAACTCCAGAGACACACGCGCACGCAGCAAGCTTCTCCTTCTTTTCATTTCACTTTCTTATTCATCTCTTCTCCATTTATCCTCTTCTCTTAGGGTAAGATTAAGATTTGCCCACAACCTTCATCTCTCAACCATTTTCCTTGCTTCCTCCAACCATTTCCAAATTTCATCAAGCTTCCTCTACCATTGTGGGACATCATAGAGCTTGGGCAACTCTCCCAAAACCCCAAATTCGGACTTGTAAGAGGTAAGTCCCAAAAATCATGTCTTCACTTCTTAATAATGGTTTTCTTGTTGGAAATGAGTTACTAGTTGATATTATATCACCCTAAAACTCTTTTAGGATGTAGAGAACACACAAATCATGAACTATATGATTGTTTTTGCTCTAGGAACCCTAAGGTGCGATTTTTGCCATTTTTGGAAAGATTTGTGGATTTCATTAGAATTGTTGGTGTGTATGAACTCTAAATTATATGTATGGATATTTTAAATGATTTGAAATGATGCTCAATGTTAGTTTGGTGGTATGTGAACCCTTGGTAAAAGTTAGAACTTCCCATATTTGGCAAAATTTCCATTAATGGAGCTTGGAGAGTGAACAAGGTTGTAAAATTAATTAATTATGTATTAAATTGTGTTGAATCTAAAAAGAATACCAAATGATGACCATAAGCCAAGTAAATGAACTTGGGGGTTGGATAAATGTAAGAAGTCATAAGAAAAGAAACTAGGAAATAGTATGAAATTTGATATCGAATGAATTGGTTGTATGTGATATGGTTCAAGTACTTCCTTGGAGACTAGAGTGCTTAAAGGGAATGCTAAGTGAAGCGGCCAAGGTGATGGCTCTTCCATCTCTGCTCCTAGGGTTGTATGCTTTTGTGGATTACATGAGTATGTGTATTCTCTGCTTGTCTGGTAGGTGTTAGCTAGAGGTATAGAATGCTAAAAGAATAAAAGAACTAAAAGATAGGTTGTGGAAAGTAGCTTGGATAGGAAGACATAGGAGTAAAGTGTGATTGTTTGCTATTATTGGTGTATTACAAATCCAACTAATACACTCCGGAGGCATGATGAGTATTTTATTAAATCTTTTTCCACGACGGTGGCAAGAGTCCATGTACGGAAGGACTAACCTTTCATTTTGAAAACTCGTCACGACGGTGACTTAAATTATAATCATACAAAGGGAGTTATTGGTGGGTTTCAGATTTGATTATACTAGCGATGTGAGACATCGACTAGAACAACGTCAGATGGCACTTGAGACCTTAGTTTTATAATCACTATGACGATGGTCATTGCCCTATCCTGGCAATAGGGTCAGAAAGGTTTTATATTGCTATGACGATAGCTTGAGGCTCAGAGAGTGCATCTGGACGGGTATATGAGTTATATCCTGTTGAGGATACTTGTACATATTAATAAGGAGAAGAATTGTTGATCCTTCGGGAAAGATACAAAGAATCCTATTAATATGTGAGACAAAGGTAAGGAGAAACGGGAGGAATCTACGGGTGAACCGTGAGCCTAACCTAGTAAAAGAGAAACCATCCTGTGGAGTTGGTCCAGGGTGCGTTAGTGGCCATGCTTCGAGACGTCATGTCGTGCCTGCCATGTGGCCTGGTTGGGTAATGGACGAGTGGGCTCAAGCTATTGCCCCGCAGCAAAGGGTCAGGACGTGCCACGTGGTGGCTACATATCAGTTGTTTGATAGATAGAAGTTGATTGTGTTTGATTAATAGAATTGTCACGAGGTGACCAGTACCCAATTGA
Source organism: Senna tora (assembly GCA_014851425.1). Taxonomy (NCBI): domain Eukaryota; kingdom Viridiplantae; phylum Streptophyta; class Magnoliopsida; order Fabales; family Fabaceae; genus Senna; species Senna tora. The sequence goes on from CM026271.1 coordinate 14,697,167, forward strand.
ATGGGTTAAGTATGTTTTGTCACCTGGTAGCTAGCCACCCGAGTGCACGGGTTCGAGGTAGAAAAGCCATGTAGTGGCTAGTAAATACCCCAGAGTGGGAGAAGTTAAGTAGATGTATGTTATAGTGTCTGCGTGTACTTAAAGAATTGTCTGTGTTTGCATATAATTGTTGATTGTGCAGCGGAGTGGTGACGTACAGGATTACGTCATCACAAATTCTTGTTTGATTCAAACATGCTAAACGTGAGAAGACCGGTAAGTAAAAGCCAGCACTATATGTTACATGTTTACTTGCTGATTGATGACGTGGAATAAACTACTGCAGGTTTACAGTTATTAAATGCATGTGAGTGTTTGGATGAAATCTCTATTGTTGTGTGATCACCAAGAATGTATGCTAACAACAGTAACTAGTTGTTTTTGCATGTGATTGTGAATGACTCCCAAACCCAGCGTTATGGCACCCACCTTGCGCCGGGGATGGGAGAGTCCTCACTGAGTCGTGTGGTTAAGACTCACACCTCATTTTTACCCAGAGACAGGTTAAGTACAGGTGGAAGAAGTCTTGGTGGAACGAGGGTTGAGCAACACTTTTCCAAGACCCACAACTTGTTCATGTGGGTGAATAAAGTGTAATTGTAATTTAATTTACTTTATTATTGTATCATAAAGTAAAGGGTAGACGTACCCAATTATATTGTATCACTAAATCTAGAACTGTCAGCTTCACACACCTTAAAGATCAGGATCCGTTAGATTACGATGCAGGGAAAACTTGTTTCCAAAAATATATATATACATATATCTGTTGCATGTGAATAGGATAGGCAGCATCTTCGGATGTGTAGGCAGTACACAGGTTATATATTATGTGTGTTTTTTCTATATCTATATCCTGAAGCGGCACTGGCCGTGGATTTGCTTGCCTAGGATAGGCCACCATTTCGGTGTAGTCATGGTATTATAATGCATGTGAATGTATTTTCAATAATAGATATTCTATCAATTAGGTGATAAGGCTTACAGGCATGGGGGTATTCCCTGTGTCTGTGCCGGTCACGGTCTTCTAAACGGGGATCGTGACATACTTACCCCAAAAAAGATAAACAAAGATTGAACGATCCACTAGAACCCTTAAACTCGAACGAACAAGGATTCGAAGTGGTAAAAAACATCACAAGGTTTGATCATCCTTGTGGCAAATAAACTAGTCTAACTTTCTTTTTTATTAGAGTAGTTATGACGTGCAAATATCTTTTCAACATCTTTTTCCCACTTTAGATATTCATCACCATTATTCATTCCTCTAAAAGTAGGATTTCTCTTTTTAGTGGAATTCAAGTTTCTACTCTTCACGTCATGTTTTTCCTCCCTCTTTTGCAAATCACTTCTTCTAAGACTTGATTGATTTTTTGCAATTTTGTAATCTATTGTCTCGACTATCCAACCTGTCCCTTATTTCGTTTGCAAAAACTTTCACAAGTTCAAATTGTCGCTATATGAGCCATTGAAAAACTACAAGAACATATGTTATTGAAAAAAATCTCCTCACCAAGGAACACTCGTGTTTATCTCTGATAAGTCTCTTATCCACTCTAATGATCTCACAAACTCTTGTCTTTTACCACTCTGGATTTTCTTAAGTCTCTTGAAGGAACTATGTGACTTTAATCAAAGCTTTCACACTTGCAGAATCAACACAACACTTTAGAGGGTTTGAAAATTAGAATAGGATATTCTAATAAGGAATTTCAAAAGAAATAAAACTAGAAGAACACAATAAGAGAACTAGAATATGTGGTAATTCCTTGCAAAAAAAAAAATTTCACTTTTTTCTCTCTCTATTTTGTCACTTCTTTCTTTTTTCTTTCTTTCTTTTTTTACTTTTTCTTCTTTTATTTTTTTTTCAAAATATATCAAGGAATCAACCAAAATAGAATAAAGATAATGTTCTGAAACATAAAATGACCTATTACACGTCAAAAAACTCCACAGGAAAATGGCCGAACGAAAAGAATTTTATATGATGTTCAGAATCGAAAATCAATAGACAAGAAAAAGATTTTTTTTGTTTTTTGTTTTTAAAAGATGATAAAAACAAGAAAAAAGATATATATGACCATATGTTTAGGGTTGAAACTCTGATACCAAATAGTGCGAACCAACTAGAGATTGATCCCACAAACCCACAAAAATATGAAATATTCTTATCTCAAGAAAGCTAAACAAAGGTCGAACGATCCATTTGAACCCTTGAACTCGAACAAACAAGGACTCAAAGTGTTAGAAGATGCCACAATGATGATCAAACCTTGATAAGTCTGTTGGTTCAGTTTTGTTGTGAATACTATGGCAGAAGGTTCAGTTCTTTACGGTGATATTGATAATAAAATTCAAGGTATATTATTGCAATTTTTCTATTGATATTCATATATTTATGTGATTTTATTACCTTAAATGTCTTGTTAAAATCGCAAATTGCTATTCAGATCTTCTGTACAAAGATTATACGAGCGACCTGATCTCTATTGCTTACCGTTCACTCTCTGGATCTGTGAGTTCTTTCTTTTCACTCTTCATTGTAATGATAGTCTTTGTTACTCATAAATCGTTTTTATTAGGACTTCATGATAAAATAAAACTGTTTCGTTAATTGATAAAATGACCTCAATTTTTTTTCTTGCTTTCTTTGCCTTTTTTTTTCCTTTTATTGGTTTGATTCTAGTTTATAAGGCATAGGCAGACCATTATATTAATGTTAGATGGAATGATTCTTTTTCGACGATTATGCTATGTATGCTTTATTTTCATTGAAAAAGAAAAAGCTATGTATGCTTGATTGTTTTAGTGGAAGAAAAGTTTAAGGATTTCAAACTCTTCCATATTTAGTTAGGATATAAGGATTAAATTTAGGTAAAATTTTTTATATCTTTATTATAAGATTTTCCAATACAAATAAGACATGCGACAAAAATTTTTTGCATGACCTATCACAATAGAGAGAGAATATATATGTTAGGGTTTTTTAGAATTGAATAGAGAAGTAGAATTTTTTCTCATTATCACTATCAATATCAATATCAATATCAATATCAATATCAATATACAAAAGAAGTTAAGTCAGTAATACAATTTGACAATTAAATGCATTTAAAAAAACAATCTCCCATTTATAGCCACTACTCAATTTCTTTTATTTTTAAAATAAAAAAAATATCACATCTTCTCACCCATTACTCCCTCAATACAAATAGCCACTACTTAGTACTACAATTTGACAATTATCTGCATTTTAAAACAAAAAACTCTCTCACTTATAGCCACTATTCAATTTCTTTTATTTTTAACTACTCCCTTAATACAAATAACTACCCACTAATCCATCAACACTATGATTTCAACGGCAAGCAATGTTTAAAGTTAATATATATCATCATGTTTCTGCATTTTTAATTTATTCTACCTTCAAGTCTTACTTTTTTTCCCTTTCATTGATGATTTTACAACAGTTCTAAAATGTCAAGGAGTGGATGTCAAGGATATGTTGAAAGCGGGTCCAGTAAAAGAAGAACAAGAACCTAAACTCCACATTGATTGCAAATGACATTTGCAAGTACTATACTAGGTTGTAGAGAAAATCATTTATCAAAATCATTACTTGTTGACGTTTTATTGGCTTTACTTCTCTTTTTCATATTTCCTCTTTTATTGTTTATCTAAAAATGTGACATTTTTATTTGTATTGGGTTCCTTCTTAATATATATTTATTCATTATCTACTCCTTTTTTTGAAAACAGACTATCAAAATCAGTTTTACCCTTCCATCAACATATATTTATAAAGGTAATATTTTTCTTTTTCTTTTTTTTATTCTTCTACTTCTTTTTGGATAGGTGTTTAATTTTGTTAACATTTTAACTACACTAATTAACATGTATATTATATATAGCACGTCCACTGACATCTCTATCTTACAATCTCCTAACAAGAGTTGCATGTACGAAATAATATAGCAAAGTATTGATATAAGAACATGTAATTTGACTTCTATCCTTTCCTAATTATGTGTTTACTCTCAATCTTCTTTAGTACATTAAAATAGTTGAACTTCTTTTATTTTCTATTCTTTTAGTGCATTAAAAATATGGCGAATTCCTTTTATTTTCTATTTCCTCTCCTCTAAGTCATCCATTCAAATTTTAAGTTATTTACATATCCTTCCAAGTATTTAACATAACATGCTTCCACTAATATTCTATTGCTTCCACATTAATTCATCTATTGTGATTGCGACAGTAATTACTTATTAATTTTTGTTTTCTTAATTTTATCTTTCATGTGAAATTTAAATAACTACTATCTTTAATTTGTAATTACCACAAAATACAATTAGAATAAGGAAAAAACTTAGGTCCATTTCCTTATGTCCATTACATCCAGTTCCCCAATATAAATATGACACGTGGCAAAAAGTGTTTAAATGACCAATCACAGTAGAGAGAGAATATAGAAGATCACCTTTTATATAACCAATAATAGAAGAGAGAGAGTACAAATACAATATATGATTGGTGGAATTGGGTGTAATGGACATAAGGAAATGGACCTAAGTTTTTTCCTTAGAATAAGTGTCATCTTTAGTTTAAAAAAAAATATAATTTATTCATAATTAGGACCCGTAGCTACTCTTTTATATTTTTATATCTTTTATACTGTATATTTGCAAAAAAATATTATTTTAAAAATAATACTTTTTTAAATTTATATTTTTATACATCTTTATATTTTATAATATCATGTATGTCTACAAATTATAATATTGAGTGTATTGCACTGGGGTCATGCTAGTTATTGATAATAGGAATAAAGCCTTTTATAGGCAATTACATAAATAAACTATTAAATATAATAAACCTAAAATTAGGATGAGATAAAGATATTTATCTCTAACTACTAACAATAATTTAAAATTATAAACAAACTCTAACTATTAAATAATTTTGAATCAAATCCTAACAATATATATAGAAGATCACATTTTATATGATTAATCTAAAATAGAGAGAGTATAAATGAAACTTATGATTAGAGAACTTTATAACAAATATATAATAAACTTTGCCTATATAAAAATATCAAGGTTTGGTGAACACCCTCATAAGAGGACTATACTCAAACCTCTCTCCTACTTGGAAGGGTTTGGAGCTTTCTACATGTTTCTAAAATAGAATGGCTATTTTATCCCGCTTTGACAATTTAAATTATCAATATATCTCACATTTTGAATTTGATATTTTTAATAAAAATAAAATTGTCATTTTATTATGTTTTAACTGCTCCTTGACATTCAGATCCCGGTTTCTAGCTATGGTAAAGGACAATAGTAATTGGTAATGGGCATGAATATAATAATGATAAACATCATTATATTATTTTAGGCAAAATCACTTTCATAGTCCTAAATTTTAAGCTTACTTTTTGAGGCAAAGTATTTTTTAGTCTTCAAATAATTGGTCAAACTACTATTTAGTTCTCGAATTTTGAAAAAAAATACTATTTGATTATTGAAAAAAAAAACTATTTAGTTTTCGGGGACTATATAATAATTGACCAACAATTCAGGGACTAAAAAGTAGTTTGTGTCTTCTAATTTTTTTGTTGATTGTACGTGTCTTTAAATTTTTTAATTTAGAAAAAAGTTTGCTCTTCGTTCAAATTTCGTGCAAATAATTAACGATAAATGTAAATTTGACAGTCCTCGTGGTCATCAATATTAATTGTGTTTTCAAATCATATATTTAGCATTGTTTCTTTAATATAGCCACGATTATCACTATATCACTGCAAAATGAATAGTGTTATCGTGACTAAATTAACGAAACAATATTGTTGAATATATGATTTGACATCATAATCAACATTAGAAGTTACGAGGACCGTTACATTTATATCTTCCGTTAATTATTTGCTCGAAATTTAGGTTGAAAGTTTAGGGACACAAAAAATATCGTCATTATTTTATTTTGAAACTTCAATAATATTTTTGTTTAAATAAAAATATTTTATTTGAATTTTGATCAATATTAAATTTAATTTTAATTTTAATTATTTTGAGTTGACGGCGCATTATTGAAATGATTATTTTTATTTAAATGATTGGTAAATATTTTTTAATATTTTATATGAATAATTTTTATCGTTTATCTGTAGTCATGCAAGATAGATTATAGACTTCTAGTGTTTGAAGTAATTGTTATTTTCTTAAATTGAATTTATGGTTTGGATAGATTTAAACTTTATAATAAAGATATAAAAAAATTTTATCTAAGTTTAGTACCTTTAGAGGTGTGACAAATTAATTTCTTTCCTGAGGAAAATTTTCGAAGTGTTTATGGACTTGCAAATGACAAATTATATTGTGTGTATGTATCTACTATCTAGAGACAATCATGGAACATTTAGGCATCTTTGATTCTATATTTTTAAGACATGTACTATTTTGTACACAATTATTTTTCCCTCTGTCTATCTTTTTTTTTTTCTAAGTAAAAAATAACTAGTTCATTTTTTTATTTTTCTATTTTTAAAAATCAATTACTATTTTTAAAATTTTCTTTTAAAAAATTACTTATATAACTAGATAAATCTTAATGTAAATTCTATATACAAAGAGTCAAGCTTTCTTTGACGTGTGGAAACTCCATCAATTATCTTAAAACAATAAATAATTTTTAACTTTTAATCAACATCATATTTTTCTATCCAAAAAAAAAATAAAATCATAGTCTATATATCTATATATCTATATCTATATATTCTTATAAAACAAGAACCACACCCTCCACGTGTCACATTGTGGTGATTCCTTTTTTTATATATTTTCTCTTTTTTCTTTTAAATTAGTAAAATTTACAATTTTTTTTTATTTTTTATAAATTGTGCTGCCTTTCTTCGTAAAATCGTATCTTTCAATAATTTAATTTACTTTTGAAATCTAAGCTACGTTTGTAAAGAAAGTACTACAGAGTAAAGTACTGTAGAATACAAAAAAAGTACTGTAAAAAAGTGAGGAGCGAGATAAAGAGAAAAATTAGTAGAGAGAAAAATTATGATAAAAAGTGTATTTGACATGTATAAAATATAATGTAAAATTTTTTTAGGAATCGTGAAACACCATGATTTTATTGTTTAGAATCCTTACCAATTTAAATTTTTTATTTTATAACATCTCATTTATAATAGAGTATTAGAGTAGATTAGACTTTTGTAGAGATATTAAAATTACACTTTTCTCTTATTTATTTTGAATAATTATATTTCCCTCTTTAAATAGATAAAAAAAATTATTTTTTCCCTCCGTCTATTTTTTTTTTAAGTAAAAAATAACTAGTTCATTTTTTTTTATTTTTCTATTTTTTAAAATCAATTACTATTTTTAAAAATTTCTTTTAAAAAGTTACTTATATAACTAGATAAATCTTAATGTGAATTCTATATACAAAGAGTCAAGCTTTCTCTGACGTGTGGAAACTCCATCAAGTATCTTAAAACAATAAAAACAAATTAATTTTTAATCAACATCATATTTTTCTATCCAAAAAAAAAATTAAAATCATAGTCTATATATCTATATATTCTTATAAAACAAGAACCACACCCTCCACGTGTCACATTGTGGTGATTCTTTTTTTTTATATATATATTTTCTCTTTTTTCTTTTAAATTAGTAAAATTTACAATTTTTTTATTTTTTATAAATTGTGCTGCCTTTCTTCGTAATATCGTATCATTCAATAATTTAATTTACTTTTGAAATCTAAGCTACGTTTGTAAAGAAAGTACTACAGAGTAAAGTACTGTAGAATACAAAAAAAGTACTGTAAAAAAAGTGAGGAGCGAGATAAAGAAAAAAATTAGAAGAGAAAAAAATTATGATAAAAAGTGTGTTTGACATGTATAAAATATAATATAAATTTTTTTTACGAATCGTGAAACACCATGATTTTATTGTTTAGAATCCTTACCAATTTAAATTTTTTATTTTATAACATCTCATTTATAATAGAGTATTTGAGTAGATTAGACTTTTGTAGAGATATTAAAATTACACTTTTCTCTTATTTATTTTGAATAATTATATTTCCCTCTTTAAGTAGATAAAAAAAAATTATTACACTTTTTTTCAAAACTTTTTTTAACAAAAATAATTGTCAATTTTTTTCAACTTTTTATACAATTTTCTTTTGTGACCAAATTACCCACTCTTTAATGATACAAAATAACTCAATAGTCATCACTAATGCTTAGTAAAGTGAGAATGAAATAACAAAATGACACTGAATGAGAAGTTGAAATTGAACTAAATGAATAATTATATATTGTAAGATAAAATGACAATGTTCATAAACTTTAACAAGTTTAAAAATTTTTATTTTTTAACTAAGTCTTGGTTAATATTTTAATATATCATTATTTTTTTATTGTTTATAATGAACCATGTAATCATAGGAAAAAATGAACATAGTTAAAAAAAATTAATTAACAAAGAAAAAATATATTAATAAGAAATTTATAATAATATTTCACATTTTTATTTTGTCTATAATTTGTAACAAGATTTTAATAAAAATGTATTCTTATATTTTGTATAGTCTATAAAACATTTCAAATTTGTAAGTCAATTGTGCGTATTAATGTTGACTGTATGACTTGACCAAAAAATTGACAGGACAATTACTTAAGTTGTTGAACCTTATTCATTTAAGTTGTTTGCTTTCACTTTAGGTCAAACCACTATTTTGAAACTCGAGCTAGATTAGCTTATACCTACTGAGCCAATGAAACTTTTATGAAACCTAATGCAACAAATTTTATAAAATTTAATAAAAAATTATTTATATAATAGTCATATATAACTTATATTATTATTTGATATAATAAAAGAATAAGAATAAAAATCATATAATAATTTTAGATTTTGTGAAAGAATATTTTACAATTATAAAAAACTCATAACTGATGAATATATACATCCCGTACAAAGTACGGATTGCAATCTAGTTAATGTTAATGTATTAATTTGACCCAAATATAGCTAGCCTTAGCAAGTACATTGAATTGAATCTGAATCATCCATTGAACGCATTGATCCATAAAAACTATTTAAGAGAGTTAATAAATTCGAAAATGAATCGTCTTCTCCTTCCTATTATAAATTCTTTGGGTCTACTTCTCTTTAGACTCACAAGCTAATCATTTCATTGAGAAATTAATTAACAATTTGTGAAGCTTTTTGAAAAATGGAGAGGAAAAGTTGCTGCTCAAGTTCTTGTGGTTTCACTAATACTACGCCCAAGAAGGAACCAAAGGTTGAACCAATAATACCAAAGAAAGAAGCCTCTCATGTGGACGTGAAGCCTAATAAGACTCATGAGGTAAAGAAAGAAGAAGACAAAGTGAGTGTGAAGAAAGAGAAAGAAACTGTGAAAGCCAATGTTGGATGTGGTGGCTGTAATAAGTAAATGAAGCCTTAAATAAAGGTTGATGCACAAATAAAAGGAGAGGGTGAACTATATACATATATATATATATATATATATATATGTGTGTGTGTGTGTGTGGTATATGTAAGGTTTGTGAGTTATATTTTTCTTTGTGTTCAAGAATAAATCACCCCTCTCGCGGAATAAAGGAAAATTTCAGTTATTAGCTGTGTGTTGCAATGAACTTTTATTTAGATTTGGAGTCTTCAAAAGAATTTAATTATTGAAGAGACATTCCTACTTTTTAATCTATCTATATTAACAGGTGATATAAAGAATTGCTAATATAATAGGTTATTCAATTTTGCGGCTTTGTGCAATATTTGTGTAAAGATTAGAGTTTGCTCAATATGTCAAGATGTGTGCTGTGTATGACTGTATATATCTATGTTTGTAAAGAGAAAATAAGAGAATAGTGGTAATAGTAATTTTGTTTTTAAAAAATAATGATTGTGGTAGTTATGAAAGAAAATAATTTTGTAATCTTTAATTTATTATTTTATAATTAATAATAATTTATTTTATATTTTGTAAATTAAAAAAAATTAACATGCATGTAAAGCCTCTAATATATATATATATATATATATATATAAAGTTGATCAGTTCAGATTAGCTATATAAATCGATTTGGGTTGGAAGTGATTCAACTCGAACCCTTTTATTAAATTGGTGGCATTTAACACTTTGGACCCACTAGAAATGACATGACCCGACCCACAAATCTACATAAAGAAAAAAACACAAAAACACTACAAGCAATCAAAATATACTAATAATAATAATAATTATAATAATAATGATAATGATGGAAGGAAAATGGGTATGTTGGTGCTGCATCTAAGACACAATTAGATTGAAGAAGTGAATTAACTTAAGCATAAGCATAGCTGAAGAGTTAAAAAAAATTGATTCAACTTGTTAATTCGAACTCGAATCGATCCAATTTGACGGTCTATTTTTTAACTCTCCAACTAGAAATGACATGACCCGACCCACAAATCTACATAAAGAAAAAAAACACAATTCGTTGGGTCTTTTTTATTAACCCCAACTCGAATCGATCTAACTTGACGGTCTCCAATTTTGACAATTGAAACTATGATCACTTTTGTGTTTTACAACATAAGTGAAGAAGAAATAGTACATTGATGATTTGGCTGCTAAAAACTGTATGCTCTCTCAATTAATTAGTCTTTGAAATATTAAATGTTCAAATTTAATTTTACAAGATCAGTTCATAATTGGTCTGAGTATTTTTTATAAACCAATTCGAAACCATTCATGGTTGGTTGAGTATTTTTTATAAACTAATTCGAATTGACCCAACTTGAAAGTATCCAATTTTGATAACTCAAATCATGATCATTTTTGTGTTTTAGGTGTGATAAAGGTAAAGAAAAAAAAATAGTAAATTAATTAATGATTTGGCTCGTAAAAATAGTAAGATTTCTCAATTTAGTCCTTAAAATATAAAATATTTCAATTTAATTCTAAACGATCAATTCATAATCAGTTTTGTTACTTGATTATTTTGATTAAAAAAAAAAGCTAACCAAGTATTATTAATATATGTTAACGGATTGTTAAACAATAAAATGGATCCTTGAAATATAAAATAAAATACAAAATTGTACAAAAATTGTAACAAGAGATACCTTTAAACTCAAAAAAGATTATCTTTTAAAAAAAACTCAAAAGTTTATAAAATTATTCTTGTTCAAACTTTCACACTCTCTCTTAACTCTTCGCATCTTATGAAGCATCCCAACATCACTCTTACATATTGTAACTGTCATTTTTGGTTCAGATAATTCATAGTGTCAAATAAGGACCGCAAGGGGTCGTTGCCTTGGGGACTTGTCCTTAGATGAAGACCTAGGTGCCTACGTATTTTTGTGTAGGGATCAAAGTCCACGTAGTTCGAAGGGAGAATGTACATGGTGACTGTTAGACAGGAGTGTTACCTGTAGTGCCGTGTGCGGCTAGGACGTGAGTGTGTTCTCCAAGCGGGCGAGCCACCTGTTGGAGGTTTTCTTAGAGGAATGAGAGAGCTTGAGTCTCTATGAGTTGCTCAGAGCTTGAGGATAAATGTATCCAGCGAGGGCAGACGAGCACTGATAGCTTAACCTTGTAAGGTGATTGATCAGACTTATGATGTTGTGAGAAGTTCTGTGTGTATTTTGTCTTGCTTATGGAATGTCCTTATTTAATCCCTCGGGTGACGGGTATTTATACTCGGAGTAAGAGAGAACGTGGTTGACCCACGTTCTTGAACCTTGAGCTCAACCCACGATCTGGAGAGTTAACCCACGTCTCCAATGCGGGAGAGTATGCGGGTGATTGTGGGGAGAGGCCACGTCTGGGTCCATCGGGCGGTGCCACGTGTCACTGATCTGAGGTCCGGTAAACCTTCTAGAAGGCCAGTGCCACGTGTCCTTAGGTGAAATATTCTGTAGTTACACATTTTAATTGAAGATTTCAGCAGCATGCCTTTCATATTTCTTGTTTTTTTTTCTACTAAAGGGGGTTAATAAAAATATTTATTATATACTTTATATATAAAAAAGCATATGGGTCAGGTTTGAGTCTCAGAAATTCAACTATATTAAAATTTAATTTAATTGGAAAAGCATTTCCACCTTTATGATTTCAATTTGAATGAAATTAATTTTTACATATACCGTTAAATAAATAAGCGAGAAATGTCAATGATTCTCACTAAAAAAAGGACTTAATTTAGATGCAATGGGAGTGTGGTGGCTGCAATTTTAGAGGCATTTTTACAAATTATTCCCAATTTGATTGGTTTAGGTCCCGGTGCTACTTTTGAAAATTACTTATTTTTAAATGACTTCTTTTCAAATAAAGTTTGAGAAAGGTGCTCTGAGAAAAAAAATAGTGTATTTGACAATTGAGTTAAAAAATACATTAATCAGTTCAAATGTATATAAAAAAAGTACTTTTGACTGTAAAAGTACCAAAAAGCCTATTAAAAAGAAGTATCAAGAATAGCATATGTAACTGTCATTTATTGTTCAGACAATTCATAGTGTGAAATAAGGACCGCAAGGGGTCGTAACCTTGGGGGACTTGTCCTTAGGTGGTGACCTAGGTGCCTACGTACCCTTGTTAAGGGATCAAAGTCCACGTAGTTCGAAGAGGGAATGTCCATAGAAGCCGTTAGGTAGGAGTGTTACCTGTAATGGCCGTGTGTGTTGCTCCGAACGGGCGAGCCACCTGTTGGAGGTACCTCGTACGTTGAGGATGAGGGAGAAAGAGTCTCTAGGTGATGCTTAGAGCAAGGGAACGAGTGTATCATGTGAGGAATAAGTATGCTCTGATCTTTGTTGAGTAGACTTCAAGTAGTGATGATCTCGTTGTATGCTACTGTTTCTGTGTCTATTGTTCCTTATCCCAAGTCACCCAGGTAAGGGGTATTTATACTTAAGGTAGTCAGGAACGTGGTCGACCCAAGTTTCTGTGCATGGGGCTCGACCCACGTCTCTGTTGCGGGGGGATCCGTAGGTGAACATTGAGGGAGGCCACATACGGGGTCATCGAGCAGTACCACGTGTCACTGATCCGTGTTCCAGTTAACCTTCTAGAAGACCAGGGCCACGTGTCCATAGGAGGGAATATTATGGAGTTACATAAGTCCCCCAAGTCTATGGGTGATGGGCGCTCGTGGACTTTAGTTGATTTATTGTAGAGTATTGGGAGGAAGGTCGCCCACCATGAGTTGCTTGTAGAGCAAGATCGATCGCTAATCATTGGAGTCGGGGCGGTCGAACGTGCCTTCGAGAGAACTCGAGTTTTTCTGGAGATTATTTCAAAGGTGTCGTTAGCCTAGGATGCCACGAGTCGAGGTCCTGTCGGCTGCCGTCGCTTCGAGGTTTCCGTATTTGCCCTTAGGGCCTTTTGGAGGACTTTTTGGCTCCCGAGGGTATTTAGGTCTTCCCCAATGTGACTCGATGACTTCGAATCTGAGCCGTTCTTCTTGATGCGTGTTTGCTTGGATCGGACGGCATCAGCCTTGATTTAGTGTGGGTGATAATTACTTTCTTTCCGTTGCGGGTTTCAAGGGTGGCTATGTTTTGAATTGTCACGGCTCTAGGTCCCTATAAATACTCCCAATATTGAAAAGGAAAAGACTCTATTTACCTTCAAATTTTCTGATCTTTAGCCCTTTATCTCCAAGAGTTCTCTACTCCTCTCTTCGCTTTTGAAGCTTCTTGCTTGCTTGTTCGCTGGTTCCATTTTTCCATGGTTAACGAAGATGAGAGTGAGTGTTGTCTCCTTCTTGTTTTTTTCCTCTCTTCTTTTTGGGCTTTCTTCTCCTTTTCTCTGATTTAGAGTTTTCTGATTGTAGGATTGTATCCCTTCGACTTCACTGACTTGGAGGATCTTTCTTCTCTTCCTCCTCGTCCTCGTAATCGCGCTAGGGATAGTAACCTAGGTAGGGAGAAGAAGCCAAGAGAGGGTTACTGGAGTTCGCATTGGGACATCTGAAGGAGGTAGGAGGGCTGAGGGGAGGCAAGGTTCGGGTAACACCACCGGAGTTGAAGGGAAAGAAAAGAGGAAAGAATGAGGAAATCCAAAAGAAGGAGGATCAAAGAAGACAGATTCTCGGCTTTCTTCTCAGGTTCCTCCGTCTTCGACGGTGCACCAGAGAGCTACTTTGGTGGAGATCAAAGTTGCTGCTTCGGTGGGGGGTACTTTTCCGCCTTCGGAGCCAACTCATCGCTCACCCTTGAGGGTGGTTTTGTTGAGCTCTCCTTCTTCTCGTTCTACTGGGCCCTTGGTCTCGGGTTCTGCCTGGAGCGTCGAGGAGCCGGCGAGCAAGAGGGCTCAAGTGGAAGGAGCGATCGGGCAGGCTTCTCGAGTGGAAGGAGCAGTCGGGCAGGCTAGCACCGCTGCTGCTAAAAGCGGGGCCGAGGCTCCCAATGAATGGTTGGCTACCGTGGAGGAGAGTGCTTCAGCGGTGGTAGGTGGCCACAGTGGGCATGTTGCTGAGAATGTAGTGGTGAGTCAAATGGCAGCTACTGCTTCTAGAGATGTGGCTCTAGAAAATTTTTCTTTGGAGAACCCCTCACAAGTTGTGCAAGGGTTGTCGAGGGAGGAGGTGCCCCCGTTTGCTCTAGTAGCCCTTGAGAGGCAATTTTCCTTGGACCTAGACGAGAGGGCTGCTAGGGCAATTGACACGAATCCTTTTAGCGTTGCTCTTCGAGCTTTTGAGGGTGTCGCTAACTCTTAGGCTAACTTCCATTGGGCCAGCAATATGTGGCAGTCAAAAGTGGTGAGTATTTAACTTTGAATGTTCTGCTTTTGAGCGTGAAACATCAGCATACTATCTTCACCATGACACTCTCTCTTTTTTATGTAGGATGGGCTTCACAAGGATTAGGAGAAGCTGCTTTTACTTCTCGATTCCAAGAATAGTGCCCTTGAGCGTTCACAGCTATAGCTCGAGGAGCTGCGCGAGCTTTTAGGGTGAAGGATAAAGACCACGAGGGCACAAATCGTGAGTTGAAGTCTTTGACTCATGAAGTTACTCGCCTTCGGGCCGAGAGCGATCAGCTTGCTGCTTTTGCGGTCGAACTTGGAGATGGCTCCCTATTTGGCAAAATGATGCGGAGAAGTGTCTGCAGGAGCTGCATTCTCTCCGCGAGGCTTTAAGGAATGCTGAAGCCCATGCTCATGAAAATATGACAGGCTGGCTGGATGCTGATAGCAGGATTGGAGACGCAGCTGATCGTCAAGCGGAGATGCTGGCAGAAAGGATGTATGGGATGCTGCTAGCGGTCGAGCAACTCACGCGTCTTCGTGGGGAGAGGTTTCCCGCTGAGTGTGTGAGCTCATTGCATCCTTCCCTGGAGTTCTTCGATGGTGAACTTAGGGGCCGGCTTACGACTGATCCCCCTACAGACTTTGCCTGCTTTCGTGGGTTGGTCGAGCATCCTTCAAGTCATCATCTCCTTTCTGTGACGGTCGGGTGTGTTCTTGAGATTGGAGCTACTTCTCAGTCAATTATTGAGAATGTGGGAAGTAGATCTAATCACGGGCCTTAAAGCCCGCCCGGCCTGATAGGCCCGGCCCGGTAAAATGCAAATATAAGCCCGAGTCTAAAAGCCCGTTTTTAAAAAAGCCAGCAAAAACGGGCTGGGCTTGGGCTTTTTTAAAGCCCGGCCCGTATATATACTTATATATATATATATATATATATATATATATATAATACATTAAAATAAATAAAAAACACAATCTAGTATAGAATAAATACCAACCAAATTGGTAACTTGTTTTAATGTTTTAATGTTTGATGTCCAAGGTCTTGTATTTGATTCATTCAATCTTATATATTTCAACATTTTAAAAATTTAATCTTACAGGAGAGATTAGCTTCCAACTTCCAATTAACTAACATTACACTAATTTTCCTAGAGTGTGTGTACAATTTTCTTCACACAATTCATTAGTAGCAAATTCAAGTTCTCTTAGAATGGGTAATTTGTTATATATTATGGATACAAAATATGCCTATGCATATATATATATATATATATATATATATATATATATATATATATATAATGTATTAAAATATTTTAACTATCTATTTTTAAGAAAAAAATATCTTTTTGTATGTTACATGAAACAAGAAGCAAACTATAAAAAAAATATGGCAGCCCGAGCCCGTTTTTCATTTTATACGGGCCGAGCCCAGCTCGTTTTTAGTAAGAAAAAACGGGCCCGGACTCGGCCTTGACTATTGAGCAAAAAAGCCCGCAAGCCCGGACCGTGATCCGGTCTAGTGGGAAGGGAGCCATCGGGGAATGTTGGCGACCCCGAGCCTAGGAAGCCCCCGATTGAAATTGACCTTGGGGAGGCCCAAGAGTAGATTGTATTTTGTTGGGTCTTTTTTGTGTCAAATGTAATAGGCGCTTGCCTAATTTAACGCATTAATGAAATGGAAACATTAATGGTTTTTGCCTAACTGGCATTTGTTTGTTTTCTCCTTTTACTTATAGGTAAAAGATTGCTTATACAAGCACCGTGTGATCAAGGCGATTTTGCATGAGTTGTATAAATTTGCTAGCATAGTTTGTGTGCGAACATTCCTTTAGGACTCCATGTAGAGTTTTTAGACTCCGAGAGGTTACTCGGTCGAGTGGTACCATCTCGCGGGGAATCTTTGCATGATCTTGGTAGTTTTTCAAGTATCTATTGGGGCGGTCGAGCCCCGTGTTGTCTTAAAAGGGCTTTGTCGTGAGTTCTAACTTTGCGAATTTTGTTTATGGCTCATGTCTTTATCAAAAAAAGGAAATTTCGATTGATTGTAAGTAAAGTGGTTACATTCGGGAACCTAAAGACCTTAGAAGGTCTATTTTTGCTAAGAATGATAAAAAGACAAGGATAGTTTAAGCCAAAATGCCTAGTGGGCGAATCAACTCAGCGTATACTAGGGTTGTAACGTGGCCAAATGGATGCAAGGTTTGGCTCATGAAATGAAAGGAAAAAGGCCCAAAGATTATTATGGGAACATAATGAGAATTCTTTGAACTGAAACTATACTCATGAGTTTTGCCTTTGGAGGCCAACAAGGTCTTTTCATTAATCGGCGGGTCATGAACATCTGTCATTATGGGTAAGTGCCCAAACCTTGAGCCACTACGGGAATCCTTGTTGACTCTTAGGATCTTATTCTTTCATTTTCTTTCTCTTATTTTTTTGACTTCACTGTCATCTTTTGACATTTCTTCGCTTTTCTCTTTCTCTTCTTTTTTTTTAAGATCCCTTTTAGGCAAGTGATAGAATGAGGGGGGGTGGGGAATGGATCAGCTAGAAATCAAAATAAGAAGAAGGAACAAGAACATGAATGATCAATGGGAGGAAGAGTACCCGTCTCTTACAACCCTAGCCACAAGACACCACAAGGATGATCAGTCCTTGATAAGTCTAGTATTCTCAAAAGAATACAAAGATGCAAGCAAAGCTCACACAAGAGAAACAAAAGTCTCAATTCATTCAAGTCTGAAATTGTGTTACAATGCAAAGCCTATTTATAGGCTATAATGGAAGACTCTAGAGAAAAACTAATAATGGTGCTTTAATGATGATTGGCATCTTGATTTGCACCATTCCATCTTAAGAAGATGACTCATTCTTGAAGAATAGTCAGCTTATCAAAATGGGAAAGTATGACAAAATATCCATGACATTTAATGACCTAATGGCCTTATTACAAGGAAATAAAATAAAGACTCAAATCAAATCAAATGAAATCAGATTTGTTGCTGATTGGCTTGTCCAAAACGTCACTTTTTCTTATCCTCCAAAGGCACATGCTTATCACATGCATTTTAAGTTAATTCTTCCATATTCACACCACATAGGCCTTGGACATCATCTTGTTGGGCTTTTAACATTGTGACCACCTTTCTTGGGCTCTTGCTGGACATGTTAATGGTTGACTCTTTAATGTAGTTGGGCTCCAACTCTTTAAGATCTCGTATGAAGCAATTCAGGGCCTCCTTCATCGCTTTGGTTCTTGCTCTTGTCATCGGGCCTCCAATTCCTTGCAATGGATCTTTTAGAGTGTTAGTCTTCCATCCTTGAGTGCTCTCCATGTCATGCTCTTCATCATTCCCTCCCTGCTCAAAAGGATTCGTCCTCGAATCTGCAATATCAAAGGGTGTTAGATCTGCCACATTAAAAGTAGCGCTAACATTACCATAGGAGCTAGGAAGGTCTATTTTGTAAGCATTATCATTGTATCGCTCTAAGACTTGGAAAGGACCATCTCCTCTTGGTTGTAACTTAGATTTTCGTTGATCTGGAAATCTCTCCTTTCTCAAGTGTATCCAAACCCAATCTCGAGGCTCAAAGATAACCTTTCGACGCCCTTTGTTTGCTTGCCTTGCATATTGCTCATTCTTCCTTTCAATGTTGGCCCTTACTTTAGCATGTAGTCCCTGCACAAACTCAGCCTTTTTCTTGCCATCCAGGTTAGTTTGTTCACTAGAGGGCAATGGTAGCATATCCAAAGGAGTTAAAGGATTAAAGCCATAAACAATCTCAAATGGAGAGAATGAAGTAGAAGAATGAACAGCCCTATTGTATGCAAATTCAATATGAGGCAAACAATTCACCCAATTCTTCAAGTTCTTTTGAATTATTGCACGCAACAAAGTAGTGAGTGTTCTATTGACTACCTCAGTTTGCCCATCCGTTTGGGGATGTGCCACAGAAGAAAACAACAACTTAGTTCCTAGCTTACTCCATAAAGTCCTCCAAAAATGGCTAAGAAACTTTACATCTCTATCACTCACAATTGTTTTAGGCATCCCATGCAATCTAACAATTTCCTTGAAGAATAAATCAGCAACATGCACAGCATCATTTGTTTTAGAACATGCAATAAAATGAGCCATTTTACTAAAACGATCAACCACAACAAATATGCTATCCTTTCCAGATTGAGACCTAGGTAAACCCAGCACAAAATCCATGGAAATATCAACCCAAGGTTGGGAAGGGACAGGTAAGGGGGAATATAGACCATGGGGTTGAACCTTAGACTTTGCATGCTTACATGTCACACACTTTGCACAAACAGACACAACATACTTTCTCATTTTAGGCCAGTAAAAGTGTTCATGCAAAAGAGCTAAAGTTTTATCAACACCAAAATGACCCATTAGACCACCACCATGAGTTTCAATCACAAGTAATTCACGCATAGAACAATTAGGAATGCACAATTTGTCCTTCTTAAAAAGAAATCCATCACATCTATAAAAATCTTGCATTCCATGCTTCTCACAAGCAGACCAAATCTTACAAAAATCACAATCAGATTCATATAATCCTTTCAACAATTCAAATCCAAGTAATCTAGCATGAAGAGAAGTAATAAGAGAATACCTCCTAGAGAGAGCATCAGCAACAACATTCTCTTTACCTTTTTATGCTTGATCACATAGGGAAAAGTCTCAATGAACTCCAGCCAACGAGCATGCCTCTTGTTGAGCTTACCTTGAGACTTTAGAAACTTCAAACTTTCATGGTCAGAATGTATAATGAACTCACGTGACCATAGGTAATGCTGCCAAGTTTCCAAAGTTCTTTTCAAAGCATACAACTCCTTATCATAAGTAGAGTAATTCAATGAAGCTCCACTTAATTTCTCACTAAAGTAAGCTATAGGCTTTGAATCTTGCATCAAAATAGCACCAATGCCAATTCCAGAAGCATCACATTCAACTTCAAAAACTTTGTTAAAGTTAGGTAAACACAATAGTGGTGCATTGGTTAGTTTCTCTTTCAAAGTTAGAAATGCATTTTCTTGTGTTTCACCCCATTTAAATGTCACATGCTTCTTAACAAGTTCATTTAGAGGTGCAGCAATAGTTGAGAAATCTTTAACAAACCTCCTATAGAAACTTGCTAATCCATGGAAGCTCCTGACTTCATTAGCATTCTTTGGAGTTGGCCACTCCCTAATTGCTTTCACCTTTTCTTCATCCACACGGATCCCTTGAGCACCTACAACAAATCCAAGAAACACAACAGAATCCATGCAAAAAGAACATTTTTCAAAGTTTGCATACAAGCTATTCTCTTTAAGAGTGTTAAACACCTCACGCAAGTGTACAACATGGTCATCTAATGTTCTACTATAAACAAGTATATCATCAAAGTAGACAACCACAAACTTTCCAGTATATGAACGAAAGACATGATTCATTAAGCTCATGAAAGTACTAGGTGCATTAGTTAACCCAAAGGGCATAACTAACCATTCATACAATCCGAACTTAGTTTTAAAAGCAGTTTTCCATTCATCTCCCTCTTTCATGCGTATTTGATGATAACCACTCCTAAAATCAATTTTAGTAAAAATTGCAGCACCATGCAACTCATCTAACATGTCATCTAATCTAGGAATTGGATAGCGATACTTAATTGTTATTTTATTGATGGCTCTACAATCAACACACATACGCCATGAGCCAGCAAGACTCTTGTCGTGGGCTAAGGCGAGACATCCTCATTATTCCCTAGTTTTTTTTTTAATGTTGGGTACGTTGAAAGATATATGCCTGGAAGCTCAAAGTGGCTGACAATGGATAGTGGTGTTTGGATAAAGGAAAGAAACTGTTCCTTTTGCCAATTGATTCCCTGGCATAGACAAAGTTGAAAGACTATCCATTCCCAGGTGAACATTGAGTAGGTTTAGACTTTGAAAACTCCACTCCTGGCTCAAATGGGGTAACTAGAGGTAATCTTCATTGTGTTTGGGGAAAACCAAGAAATACCTCATATCCTTGAAACAACTAACTCATTTGCTTTTATTAAGGGCTCTTTCTTTATTTTTTATTCTTTGTTTTTTTTTGTTTTTTTTATTCCGGAATACCTGGCTAAGTTTGAGGTGTGTAGAGTGAGTGGTCATTCTCAACAGATTCATAACTATGCATATGTGTGGTATCTTCTCTTATCAATCAAGTTAATTGCCAATGTCACATCAAATTGAACAGGAGTTCCGAACATTCGAATGCCCTAGAAGCACATGAATAAAAATGAGAAAAGCTAGAACGATGAACATGGAGCAAATGGATGACGACTAAATATAGAAAAGACGTTTCATTTTATTCCCAGAATAAGTTTGACAAAGTACATTTGAAAAAGATATTAAGGCATTTCAAACTATTTTTATGTCATAGACTCTAACATTTCTTAATTGAGCACTTCACACTTTACCTTTTTTGCACATCTACCCTCTAACTTAGGGGTTGGGGTGATCTCTCCAGAAATTCCTTCCTGGATCTTGTTGTTCCTCATTAGTATCTGAACCTTGACTTGAAAAATGCTACATGTCTCGATTGAATGACCAAGTGCATTCGCGTGGTACTCACATGAAAGTTCTGGCTTGTACTATCTCGGGTATGGAGGAATCAACGGTGCCATGGGTCTTGGGATTATGATCCCTTGGCTTGATCTGATAACTACCTGAACAACTCCAGTTGAGATACTCCGGGGTCTATCAACGCCTTTTTGACTTTATATCTTGCTATGCTGGTTGTTATGGTTATTGGTTCATCAATTTATGTTGTCTCGTCTACTTCTCCAAAGGCTACGAGTTGTGCCCTTCGTTGCCGTTTGTTTTGGTCGTTGCTGGTGACGTCTTGTCGGTCGTGTAACCACTTGAGGGGTCTACTGGTGTTGGCCATACAAGTACAACCTGTTAAGAGATTTAAACAAAAAATGGGTTTCTGAGTGTTAGGTGTATACTCCTACTCCAAAAAAAAAAAATTGTCGTTTAGCGACAGAATGCGCAAGGCATTGTGGTTTGAGAAGGACCACGGTGGGCGCCAATGTATCTGTCATTTTTGGTTCAGACAATTCATAATTGAAAATAAGGACCGCAAGGGGTCGTAACCTTGGGGGACTTGTCCTCAGGTGATGACCTAGGTGCCTACGTACCCTTGTTAAGGGATTAAAAGTCCACTTAGTTTGAAAAGGGAACGTCTATAGGAGCCGTTAGGCATGAGTGTTACCTGTAGTGGCCGTGTGCAGTTAGGACGTGTGTGTTGCTCCGGGCGGGCGAGCCCCCTGTTGGAGGTATATTGTAGAGTAATGGGTGAGAGAACAAGGGTCTCTAAATGGTGCTTTAGAGCTAGAGAATGAGTGTATTCTGAGAGAGAGTAAGTGAGCTCTATTATTTGTCGATTAGACCTTTTTTAAGTTCCCCAAGTGAGGGGAATTTATACTAGATGTAGCGAGGAACGTGGTCGACCCACGTTCTCATGAATAATTAATGCTCGACCCATGATCTTTGAACTTCCCCCCACGTCTTTGTAATGGGAGAGTATAGGGGAAGCGTGGGTGAAGGCCACGTATAAGGTCATTGACTGGTGCCACATGTCACTGGTCTGAGGCCTGATCGTGCTTCTAGAAGACTAGTGCCACGTGTCCATATGAGGGAATATTATGGAATTACAGAAGCAAATGCATAACAGGTTTTGCTTCCTTATAACCGCAATAGAAATTAGTACATATGCTGTCTAAATGAATGGCGTACTTTCTTGGCATATCCAAGATAGAGAGCTTGTATATAGGAGAAGATTGAATGACTGATTTAATGAGAGTGAGCCTAGCTGCTTACGATAGTAACTTTGACTTCCATCTTGTCAATTTAGCTTCCACCTTCTCCACTAAATCTTTAAAAACCTGTGGACTTCTAGGATTGTTATTAATAAAGACTCCTAAATATTTATCGAGCTTGTTGGAAGTATTTGCTCACAAAGTATATGCCAATTGATTTCTCATTCGCCTTGTAGTGTTTGGACTCAAAATTACAAATGACTTGTCACTGTTAAGTACTTGTCCAGCTAAAACAGCATATCTCTGTAATATCTTCTTTGATCACAATAAAACTCTCCATGTTTGCTTTGAAAAACAAATTTGTGTCGTATGCATACATGAGATGAGCTCTTCTTCCAAATCTAATTCCTCGAATCTTATTTTGTTCTTCATTTTTGCTTAGCATGCAAGACAAGATGTTAGAACATAAAAGGAATAAATATGGAGAAAGATGGTCTCCCTGCCTTACTCCTCTTTGAGGTTAGAAAAAACTACTCACTAGCCATTTAACATCAACATATAAGATACCATTGTCACAACCTGCATTATAACTTGAATTATGCTGTCAGGGAACCCCATCTTGATTAATACAACTTCCAAAAAGTCCCAAGAGATCTTGTCATATGCCTTCAGAATGTCTAGTTTGAAAGCGCACCACTTTGTCTTGACTCTTTTAGCTTTGTTTATAAAACTAATCAATTCATTAGCTAAAAGAGTGCTATTCGCTATTGCCCCCTGCCTTTGATGAAACCATTCTGATTGGGAGCGATGACTCTATCCATGATACCTTGCATTAGAAGAACAAAAATCTTGGAAACTATTTTCACAATGACATTACATAAACTAATGGGCCTAAAATATTTGAGTTGATCTAGACATTGATTTTTGGGAATAAGAGTGATTAGTGTCTGATTAAGCTCCTTCAAAAAAAAACCCCTCTGAAAGAAAGACATGATAGAAGAAATAAGATTATGTTTAACCACTGGCCAGAATTTTTGGAAAAATATGGCAGATTGTCCATCTGAACCTGGAGCCTTTTCTGGCTTCATCTGAAACAAAGCATGTTCTATTTCTTGATCAGTAACTGGACTAGCCAAGATATGAATTTCTTATACACTCAAAAGTGGAATGTCAAGTTGATCTAGCTCATGAATGATTTCTATCATATTTGGTCTTTCTGCAAAGGAGAAAACATCTTTATAATACTGCAAAGCCACATTCTCCATTTCTGCATAATCCTATGTCCAATCCCAATCTTGCTTTTTAATCCTAGTAAACTGATTGTGAGCTCTTCTTTTCTTAACAATAGTATGAAAATATCTTGTATTTCTGTCCCCTTGAACAAGCCAAAGTTGTCTTGCTTTTTGTGCCCACATAATTTCTTCTTTTTCCAGTTTATCTTCTATCGTTGCCTCAAAATTTTTTTCTCCACAATAACTCAGAAGGTGGAAATGAATAATTGGCCAACGCTTGTTGTAAATCACTGAGTTCTTGGTTTAATTCTGAAATTTGAAGTTGAAAATTACCAAAAGTATGCCGATTCCACTATCTTAAAGATGATTTAATATTCTTACATTTCTGCACAAGAGAGTAAGCAACAGATCCCTGATTATTTATCTGCCAAGCATCACTTACAACTTTTCCACAAGATTCATCTAATAGCCACATGGCCTCAAAACGAAAAGGACGGGGTCTATAAGGGATGCTTTCATACTTATTAACTATTAAAGGGCTATGATGTATGAACAATAGGATGACAAGCACAAGATTTTTGATTTTTGTTTCAGGGAATTTTCTAACCATTCTACATTACAAATGGATCTATCTAGTCTTTCCCATACTGTTGCTTCCCCCAAACGACCATTATGCCATGTGAACCAATTTCCTTGAGCATGTAAGTCAATTAAACCTGTTGAATTCATTAAATCCTTGAACTGTGTTGCTCCATTAAGTGAATTGCACTTGCTGAGCTTCTCAGAAGAGGAGGATACTTGATTGAAATCTTCAAATATTATCCATGGTTTTTGCATAGAGACTGCCTTCTGATGTAGAAATTCCCATAATATTGCTCATTCTGACACATGTGGCTGACCATATACACATGTGGAAACAAATGAATCCCCTTGGGAAGAGACATATTCCGCATGTATCCAATTCTTAGATAGATCCAAAACGTTGTTGCTTGAGTAGCTTGCGAGGAAGAAGAAGGCAACTAGTTTTAGAGGTGTCAAAACGGACCGACCCGGCCCTAGCTCGTTTTGGCCCTAATTATTTAGGACCGGGCCGGCTCATTTTTAAAATGGGCCAACTTTTCTCTAACCCGACCCGACCCTTTTAGGGCATAGGGCCGGGCAGGGCTAGCCCTTTTTCCTTTTTTTAAATTGGTATTTTAATAATAATTATTATTATGATGTGTTTTATTTTATTTTTATTATTTTGTAAATTAATTAATACGAAAACTAAATGATAGATATTATATAAAAGTTTATGCTAAAAATGTTGAAAAGAAATTTTAGAATATCTTTTCATTATTTTTAAAATATCTCTAATCAAAATTAATTTAGTTGTGTAAATAGTGTTTTTCAACATATTGTTGTTATGTGTTTTGGGTTTCTTCCTTTTTAATAAAAAAATGAATTAGTTTATTTACTTTCACAAAAAAACAATAGTTGATTTATTAGTAGTGAGTGAATAGCTAGTAAATGAGTAAATGACTAAGGGCACGTTCTTTACGCAGAAATGGAAATAGAAATAGAAACGGAAACGGAATGCATTTACTATGTTTGTTAGTAAAAGTTTGAGAATGGAAATGAAATGGAAATGTATTAACATTACCACTTTACCCCTTATAGTAAAATAATAAAAAGAAAAGAAAGTTATGATTGCGTCAAATCAAATGGTATAATAGACATTTTGTATTTTCTTTTTTTTTTAAAAAGTTGATGGAAATGAAAAAATAAAAAATAGGTGGGACCTAGTGGGCCCCACCCATTCTATGGTCATTTCCATTGCCAATTCTTGTAAAAGAACATGGCCTAAGTAAGTATAGATAAATATGTTAAGAATTTAGGCTAAATTAAATAATAATTTAAAAATTTAATTTTTTTTAAAAAACGGGCTAGCTTGGCCCGGTCCTAATCTGTTTTGGCCTTAATTGTTTTAGGGCTGGGCCGGGAAAATGGGCAAAAAAAATTTCAGCCCAATCCTATATTTCAGACCCATATTGATACCTCTAACCAGTTTGAAGCTCCAGAAATTAAAAAAAAAGTGAATGACGTGTCAACAGTAGATGCACCCAGATAAAATTAACGGATGTGATCTTGCACTAGAGTACACTACAGTGAAAAAGGCGCTAAAAGCACTACAGTGGATCCAATTTCGGGTAAGGACCAGGCTTTACATGAGAATCTGAATTATTCCACGTGGACTATCCCATTCGTCTTTCACAAACGAAGTCATTTTCATTTTCATTTCAAACCGTGGACTACCCCATTCTTCTTTCGCACCGTAGTCCCCGGTCACAACTCGTTAGGTTTACTTTCCCATGTGGTCAGTTCTGCTCAATCATCAAACCCTAACCCTAATCCTCTGATTGTCGAATTGCGCTGTCTTTACAGTTCGCGAAGTAGCGGTGTGATTATCCCATTCAGTCTTTCATTTCTGAAAACATTTCTGCCATGAGTTGTATATGAGGCATATGATGATTAATGATCTCGTCGTTGCGATTCGGTTGCATGGGTTTCGAGAATGCCGGAGCCTCGTATAGGAGTGCGACGTGGTGGTGCTGCGCTGAACCGTAGCAGCCAAGAAGCCCCGGCGAGAAAATACGTCAAGACTAGGGCAGCAGTCGCCAGGGAAGCCGCAGCGGCGGCCGCGAAGGAAAGGCCAAGGACTAGATTGGCGGTGAAGAAATTGAAGCAGAAGAAGCCGGTGATTGTGATATCGGAGTCCAGCAGTGGTATAAATCGCGTTAAAGAAAACAGGGCCAAGGAAGAAGTTGAAGGCATCATGGGTGACGGTAGTGGTGGGTTGAGCGCTAATAAGGGAGTTAAGCAAGATGATGGGAACGCTGCTCCTTTTCCTGAGAAGGTAAGTGGCTATAAACACTATAGAAACATGCTAGGCATATTTTAACGTACCTACTTAGCGTTTTTATATTTTATTGATAAACATGTGTTTTGAACTTTTTATAACAAGATAACATTTATTTTTATATTATAATGGTTTTGAGTGATTGGTCCCAATCTCATTTTCCAAAACTATATATATACAGAGTATGTTTTTAGCTATTTCATTTGATGGGATTTTCTTTTGGTGGTGAACCTTTTAATAAGCAGCCCTACTTTATTGGTTTGTAATTTCTTTTTGTAATGTCAAGGTATTTCTACTGTATTTGATCGTATAGTATATATTGGTTGTCACTCTGCCTGTACTAATTTTGATTGTTTCTATCCTAAAAGGTTCAAGTTGGAGGATCACCTATGTACAAGATAGATAGGAAACTGGGTAAAGGTGGGTTTGGTCAAGTTTTTGTTGGCCGTCGCATTACAGGTGGCAATGAGCGTTTGACAGGTGCCGGTGCAACGGAGGTTAGCTTCTCTTGTTTTTTCACTGTTTTATATGTTAAATGGATATGCTATTTTTGAGACTGCATTGGCTTTATGTTGGTTTCTTCCATTCCTCAGGTGGCTCTAAAATTTGAACATAGAAACAGTAAAGGCTGTAACTACGGCCCTCCCTATGAGTGGCAAGTATACAAGTAAGTTCTCTTTTATTACCGTTGTTTTATTTGGTGATGATAGTCCTATCTGTGAACTATTCTTTTTGGTGAACTATGTTGTGAGGTTTGAGTTAACACAAATATGCCTATGATTTGATTGTTTCCTTCTGTCAAAAGCACCCTTGGTGGTAGTCATGGAATACCTAAAGTGCACTATAAAGGAAGACAAGGAGAATATTACATAATGGTATGATCTACAAAACAACTATTATACAATGTCAATTGCCAACATAACCATTTAAGGATTTCTTTTGTACATATGCAGGTCATGGACATGCTTGGTCCTAGCTTGTGGGATGTATGGAATTCCTCAAGCCAGTCGTGAGTATATCCCTATTCACCTCTTCCCTTCGGTTCCAACCTTTGGCGATATCATTTTGCCTGCTACTTTGTTCATAAGGCTTGTATACTTAATTTAGTTAGGGTTATAATACCTTGATTGTAACTACGTTTTTGGGGCTTTTTTGAGCTTCTTATTGAAGCAAAGGTGCTATCTGTTTTTGTTTGTTTTTGTAGGACATATGCTTTTTGTTCCTTGAAAGTTACATTTTCTATCTTAGAAACATATCAATCTTTGAATATCTTTGACTCACTTTTCATTGCTTCGCCATCAATCAAAAGTAGGGTAAAAACAAGTCAAAGATACTCGCTCTAGGGACTAATAAGTAGCCATGTAAGAAACTAAGACTGAACTGAATCATATATTTCCTCTTTGTTTATGTTTCAAATTCATAAATTATGTGATGAAGTAATAGCTACTAAATATTCAAGTGGATAATTCCTATGGTTTTACCTTATATGCTTTAGTCATGTTTTATGCTTTGCGCATAAGCATTTTTTCCCTTATATATTATAGCTCTACTTTAAGAGTTGTCATCTTTGTTTTCCATGTCCTTTACCCTCATTGGGATGTAGTTTGAGTGTTTGATTGTAAGTTGTAACATAATATATTTGGTGCATTGACTAATTTGTTTTGATCTCTCTCTCTCTCTCTCTCTCTATGGATAGGATGTCTGCTGAAATGGTTGCATGTATAGCAGTTGAGTCCTTATCGATCTTAGAGAAGATGCACTTGAGAGGGTAATTTATTGATCAACTGGATATGTATAATCTGATTCTGTGATTTTGTTGAATGTACTGATTTGTTAACTTTGGCTGTCCATCTATAAATTTAAGTTATTGAATCCCTTGGTTTTAAAGCATGTTCTTTGTTGTTGTTGTTGTTTTTTTTTTTTTCGTTTGTTCGTATAGTTATGTGCATGGCGATGTAAAACCAGAGAACTTTTTACTTGGTCAGCCAGCTACACCGCAAGAGAAGAAATTGTTTCTTGTTGACCTTGGATTAGGTTAGTGAATACAATTTTACATAAAGTGCCTCTGAGGTTTCTTTCTTGTTTTCTCCTTCATTGTCTCCCTGTCTGTATTGCAGCAACAAAGTGGAGAGACACCTCTAGTGGGCAGCATGTTGAGTATGATCAGCGCCCTGATATGTTCAGGTTATCATTTCCTTACCAACTATTCTTTCCTTTTTTCCCCTCTATTTCATCTGTTCTCATCTTAAAATATATTGCTTGTCTATTTGTGGTTTCCATTTTAATTTGATATTAATCTCGTGGAGCCTAACCTTGTTTTTTTTCTTAATATTTCTAGAGGGACTGTTCGATATGCTAGTGTTCATGCTCACTTGGGAAGAACTGCTAGTAGAAGGGATGATCTTGAGTCTCTTGCATATACACTCATTTTTCTTCATAAAGGTCGGTTACCATGGCAAGGTTATCAGGTACATACATTTATTTTATATTCTTAGCAAGTAATTTAATGTGTCTATTGGATTTCTTTGCACTCTATATTTTAATTATATCTTATCCTTTCTGTTAGGGTGATAACAAATCCTTCCTTGTTTGCAAAAAGAAGATGGGAACCTCTCCTGAGATGATGTGCTGCTTCTGCCCTGCTCCTTTTAAGCAATTTCTGGAGATTGTTGTGAACATGAAATTTGATGAAGAGCCCAACTATTCCAAGCTAATATCCTTGTTTGATGGCATGATCGGATCAAATCCTGCATTGCGACCAATTAATACTGAAGGTGCTCAAAAGGTAGTCACTTAATTATAATATTGGGGGCCTATTCTCTTTTTGATAGATAATACTGGGGGCCTCTTATTTCTGGCTTTATTTTTTTTATTTATTTGTTTTTGAATTCATCTTGACTTTTTGTTCGTATGATTCAAAATTTTGTCAGGTTGGGCAAAAGCGGGGCAGATTGAATTTGGAGGAAGGTGATTCAGTCCCTAAAAAGAAGGTTCGTTTAGGGGTTCCTGCTACCCAATGGATATCAATTTACAATGCGAGACAGCCTATGAAACAAAGGTAGAGCTGCATTGAATCAATTGTCCTATGTCAGAGAATAGTGTTTGCTTTGCTATCATACTGGAACCTCTAAGTCAGTTCTCTTTTAAATCGCCTGTATATGATTCAGTCATTTGAACACTCCATATTATGGATGTGTTTGGAGCCAAGTAGAGTATAAGTTGCACTCACGGTAGTACAGGGGGAATTATAGGAGCCTAGTTTTTTTTAATGGTTGAGAGAACTACCATTTTTTTCTTGAAAGATAGTTTGTCATCAACTTAGTCCTAAAAAATTAGTTTCTATCATCTTAGTCCTGATTTTTTCAAAATTACATCATTAGTTTAACCTTTGCTTAGAAATGCTTTTATTAACCTAGCTGAAATTGAGGCCTAAACCGTACAATATGTTTTAAATTTATCTTATCTTCTCTGATTTTAGAAGATAATTGCTGTTTTATTTTAAATTATTGTTTTTCTATTATCTCTCTTTACGGTGTAATTTAAATTATAGGCTTCCTGTTATCTCTCCTATTATTCAGTATCAGTTATAGGACTCACTGATCAACCCTTGTATTTATGTACTTCTCAAACAGAAATACAAATATACTGTTTTTACCTCCATTATTATTCCTCTTTAGCTATACATGGCCATCATCTTGTCCACTTAAAAATTTTTTCATTGACTTGGATTATTGTGTACCATTTTTTCACAATTGAAAAAATAAAATAAAATCCATTCACTCTAAATGACACTAGGCTTGCACCTGGTAAATAAATCATAATAGCAAGTATATTCCTTCATGTTCTATGGAATTGCCAGATTATAGGAACCTTGGTGAGAACTGCATCCCAAAAGCTAGCTTATGAGATTGGAGAGCCCAAGGTCGCTCCCTATAAACCCTATAAACACCAAATCAAGTTCCACCACATTCCATAGTGTTAGAACCTGCATAGGTTGGTGTTGATGTGCACTAGCTTTCTATCCTTAGGCTAGCCCTTCAATATTGTGTCACCATCTACTGCTGGATTACAACTGAAGCATAGTGGAAGGCTGCGATACTAATTGATAGAAACCTTTGGTTGAAGTTGAACCACACCCAAAAAGCTAGTTCATGAGATTGGAGAACCTATGGCCTTTATAACACCCCACATCAAAATCTCATATTATCAGTTCCTAACCTATGGCCTTTATAACACCCCACATCAAAATCTCATATTATCAGTTCCTAACCCCAGATAAATGAAATGGAGATTAGTTCATAAAGTTGGAAAACCTAAGGTCTTTATAAACCACCACATCAAAATCGCATACTTTCAAGTCCTAACACCAGATAAATGATTTGGAGACTAATTGATAGAAACCTTTGGTTGAAGTTGAACCACACCCAAAAAGCTAGTTCATGAGATTGGAGAACCTATGGCCTTTATAACACCCCACATCAAAATCTCATATTATCAGTTCCTAACCTATGGCCTTTATAACACCCAACATCAAAATCTCATATTATCAGTTCCTAACCTATGGCCTTTATAACACCCCACATCAAAATCTCATATTATCAGTTCCTAACCCCAGATAAATGAAATGGAGATTAGTTCATAAAGTTGGAAAACCTAAGGTCTTTATAAACCACCACATCAAAATCACATACTTTCAAGTCCTAACACCAGATAAATGATTTGGAGATTAATTCAGGCAATAACTGGAAAGAATTAATGGGTTTTCTTCTACCCTTGCTAATAACCAATTCTTGAGTCAACTGAACAAGAATTGCGAATCAATAGGGAATGTAATATATATTTTTTCTCTTCCTTTCCACAAACCCACCATTTTTCATCACACAATTTTTTATCACAATTTTGCCCTTAGACTATCACAAAAACTGAAATTGTTGCATAACATTTAAACTAATGTCTAGAAAAGCCACGTGATTGTCACATATACCTTATGTCTTCTTAATCATTCCCATTTTCTCCCTGCACAATTTCTAACTTCGCATGTTTACTTGGAATTCTCAATTTCTAAAAGTTCTTTTTTTAACTTTTAATTGATTTGTAATGTTTTCAATTAGTGTAGTAGTTTAAGAAAGTAAAGTTTTCTGTACTGAAGTTTGGGTATCAGAAATGTATTTGATTATATTTGCCTAATTCAACTCTAAATTATGAAAGTTTGCTGTATAGGGTTGAGTAATTCGTTGACTAGTGCCTCTGTTAGGAAATTGTGGGTGGATTCACATCTATGAGGATGTACATGTCCCTATCCCTCAATTTTCCTTTTAGCTTTATGGTTGTGCTTGTCTTCCCCAATTTAACATGGAACGAAATCTCTTCCTAGCTTGCTGCATAATCTCCTTTTTCTGTTTTTGTTGGTGGTTCCATAATTTCTGCCCTCTCTGTGTTAACCTCCATCAAAGAAAATGCAGAATTTTTGCAATGGTAGCCTGGAGAAAATCTCTCCCCACATTTGGAACCTATACCCTTATATCTGTGTAATTGTGGCTTAAATTCCTACATGTGTTGCATGATTTGCGGTGTTGGGGGAGAATTTGAAATCTTTGGTGTTGTGTGTGGATTAGGTTGATTGCATCTTTCCTTGGGGTCGATGGTGCTGTTTGATATGGGTTCACCCATGTTGAGTTGTTGGCTGCCTTTAGCGAAGCAGATTGGGTTGGACGTAGTTTCAAATTCTATAGCCTTGTATACAGTCATTGGCTTAGGAGTTCTCACATTCTCCTTCAATTCCTCTTTCAACCCATTCAAGAATACAGCTAATAAACAATGTTCAGGCCAGTTTTCAACCATAGAATACCATTTTGTGAACTCCTGCTTATACTCTTGAATTGACCCTGTATGGCAAATTCTACAAAACTGTTCTTTTGGAATTAATCCAAGCAAAGAGATCTAAAGGTTGCCTTCAAGTTACATTGCTGCAACATCAACTTTCAAATGAGTTTGGTAATATCTGAATTATTTCTCAGCCTTTAATATCCATCCCCGCTGATCACCTCCTTAAAATTTTGGGAATTCCATCTTGGGGTAGGTTTGGCCTGGCCATACTATCGCTAGTCCCCATTGTTATGGGATGTCCCTAGGGTATAATGAGCTACCCATATCTAGATCTTTTTTTTTTTCGAAAAAAAAAGAAATTTCACGACTTTCCTAAGTTTGCATAGATCACACAATTTTGTGATCTTATGATCAAGATCTAGATCTTGCTCCAATCTCAATCCCTAGTGATCTTCTTTACGATTTGACAAGCTCTACTGCCACAAGATCGTGATCTTGAATGATCTTGAATAAACTGTTTGGCTATTTAGAGGAGAGTTGGGTGTGCCCGCAGGATCTAGCAACTTTCCTTTCTATCAAGTTTACGGGCTTTGGGAGGAACAAAGAACATAGAACTCTTTGGCACGCTGCTACTCTCGCTAACTTGTGGTGTCTCTGGTTAGAGCGAAATGCTAGGGTCTTCAACAAGTTCATCTCTCCTCATCTTTTATGGGATAGAATCACCTTCTCAGCATCTCTATGGGTCTTAGCAAATGGAATGTTTAGAGGGGTTTCTATTATGGATGTACAAAGGGATTGGAATGCTTTGTTGAGCTAAGTTTTTGTTTCCTTTTCTAGTTTTCTCTCTGTTTGCTTGTTTGACTAGAGGACTTCTTGTCCTCTTCATTTGTACTTTCTTTCTCTCTTAATAATTCTTCTTTTTTTTATCAAAAAAAAAAAGATCGCGATCTTGATGACCTTGGATAGTATGTGATGTCCCTAGGTAGTATGGGCTACTCAAGTCTCACACAAGTAGAATGGAATACTTGATGACTACTCAAGTGCCAAGTGGCTTGGTTCTATCCCCCCTCAAAGGCTATCTTTTGAGGGAGGGTTCCCCTAGTTGCTTGAATGCTCTATTGTGCTAGAGATTTGTCTTTTTCTTTTGCTGTTTTTTTCTATTTTTACTTCCTTTGAGGACTTCTTGTCGTCTTCCATTGTACTCTCTTTCTTCATTAATACAATTTCTTTTTCTAAAAAAAAAGGAAATTGCTAATGACATGAATGCAATAAAATAGAACATGGAAATCTTGCATAGTGTTGAAGGTTGCTGAGCTATGTGGTCCCACATCCTTACTCGTGGAAAAGGAGTGTGGTGGCTAATAGCTTGTTATTCTTGGCCTGGCAACTACCTGTGCCCTCACTATTTAAAACTTCGTCTTACGTGTCCCCCGTGTTGTGGGGTTAGTGGGATAAATGGCCTTAATTATTTTTAGAATCCTATTAATACAGTTGGTTACATGGATCAAACGACGCCAATGTGTTCAATCGTTAGCTCATTTTTATGGACTGATTGTTTACTATTAGACCATTTTAATAGTCTCCTATTGTTTTCTTTGGTTTCCCCAAATCTCTAGTTATTGAATTGTCTTTCATCTAGTCAACTCTTTGTACCGGAGCCTATAATGGTCTCTCCTGTACATGAGCAAATCACCTAAGGCGTGTTTCTACAAACTTTCGATGATTCGTGCTCCACCAACTTTCTCTCTAATGCACTCATTCCTAATCTTATCCTTTCTATTGTTATTCACCCATCCAATGCAACGTTCTCATTTTTGCAATGTTGAATTTTTACTCATGTTAACATTTTTTTGCCCAACATTCAGTATCATACAACAATGCGGGCCTTTTAGCTGTGTTATTAAATTGGGGTATGATATCCGAGGTTACTGCTTTTTTTTTTTTTTTTAAAACAGCATTATGTGCAGTATAAATATTTGACATGGGTCATTATAGGCCAATTTTCTTGATTCCCCAGAAAAAAATTTTTAGGGTTTGTTCTTTGAGGACTATGTTTCTATTGGTTGAGATGTTGTGTAAGAAATTAAAGCCATGAGATACCTTATTGTGACTTTGTAGTGGATATTTTGTAGATATCATTACAATGTAGCTGATGCAAGGTTAGCACAGCACGTGGAGAGAGGGATTACAGATGGCCTCCTCATCAGCTGTGTGGCCTCCTGTTCCAATCTTTGGGCACTTATTATGGATGCTGGAACTGGTTTTACAACTCAAGTTTACAAGTTGTCACCTTCCTTCTTACACAAGGTGAACTTATGTGCTGCATATTTCTTGCAATTTCTTATCTATTCTTAAGTGCTGAAGCATCTTTGCATGATGCTCTTTTACAGGAATGGATCATGGAGCAGTGGGAAAAGAACTTCTACATCACATCTATTGCTGGGGCCAATAATGGGAGCTCTCTTGTGGTGATGTCAAAAGGTTGGTTTGCTTTGTTTAGTTAAATCTTACAATGGTGAATGGATTCCGTTCTCTTCTTGAATGACAATATTTTTATTTATTATCAGTTCTTGAATGTCAATGCCACGGGAAAGTTTTTCAGGTGTTGCATATTTTGTTACAAGATTTATTCTACTTGACTCTGGACACAAATATTTGGTGGAGTTTGTTTTTTCTGATGTTTCATTTCACATAACTTAGGTTATTCAGTCATATTTTCATTCTCCTGTACCTAATGATGATTTTTTTCTTTGGGATTGATTTTCCCCTCAATATAAATACCAGTAAATTGCCCTTAAGCCAGTGTCTGTCTTGGCAGATTCTGAACGCCCAAAAGTCACTTATGCTCAATGAAGCTAAAGGTGGCTCTAACCCCAGAAGGGGTCTTCGCCTTTTGATGATTCAGGCGGTGGCCCTTCAGTCAGGCACATGATTTTGGTGCCTTTATGAGGGAGGAAGGTGCTCGCCTTTTTGATTTAGTAAAATCTCTGCACTTTTGTTTCTCTGCAATCCTCTTTAAGGTTTTGCATTTATCCGTGATGTTGAAACTCTACATTTAATTTAGGGTAAATTACTCTTCTCCTTGAGAAATGCCTAAATTACACGGCACTCCTCTATTTTCTGAAAGTTTACGCATTCTTTCCTTGAAACCCAAAGATCCTCTCCACATACCTCCTCTGCTACAAAAGATTAGCTATATTTACACTTATTGTGACCAAAGTACTTTATATCAGTTATTAAATATTTATTTAACCAATATAAAATGGTCACTTTTCTAACTTTTAGAATTTTAAAATAATTTTATAACAAGAGATAATATATTTTAAAAAAGAGCATATGCAACAACAACATTACAACAATTAAAGCCTTTTTCTCACTAGATGGGGTTGGCTATATGGATCAATCAACGCGAATGTGTTTTGTCTTTACTCTTTTTATGGTTAGGTTATTAATAGCTAAATTTATCCTAATGGTTTCTCCTATTGTTTTCTTTGGTCTTCCCTTACCTCTAGTTATTGGGCTATCTTCCATCTGATCAACTCTGTACATGAGCCTTTAACGTCCTTTGTACACGACCAAACCACCTAAGGCGTTTCTCCTATAGTTTCTCCTGCCGTTTTGTTCTTAAATATCCTCCTCACCACTACCACCATTAGCATATTACTAAACAACAACAAAATCCACCTTTTCCTGTTAGCTGTGGTCAACTACATGGATCAGGCAATGCCAACCTATTCTAATATAATACTAAAAAAGGAACAAAAAGAAAAAAGACGGAAGAGCTAAGATATCTTAGCTTTCTTTCATAGTGTCAGGCAGTCAGCATGTCAACCAGATTTGGTGGTTGTGTCTGGGTGGACTTTGTCATAGTTCAAGGACGTTTTTTTTTTTTCTCTAATCATGCCTATATTTATGGGATAAAATGGTAAATTTTGTACATCTCCTTCCTCATTGATGGTATATTTCACGCTCCTCTGTACACTTACTGACAAAGAAAATAAAAAGGGAAGAAAGCTAATGTCTTAACTTTCTTTTGGAGTGTCTGGGTGTTACCATTGTCTGCCACAATGGGAGGATTAGGTGGAGTTTGTTGTAGTGCTAAAAGCATTTTGAACAAAACTTTTTTATATTAATTTGATAAAATTGTAAATTGTGCTGCACCATAGCTGTTGAGTTTTTATATGGGATGATCCACAATTTCTGATGATCTCTACATAGATGAAATATTAGCTTTTATTACAAATAATTAAATTATGACTTGTGATCTAATTTTTACAGGTACACAATATACTCAACAGTCATACAAAGTAAGTGATTCTTTCCCCTTCAAATGGATAAACAAGAAGTGGAAAGAAGGTTTTCACGTGACCTCAATGGCAACTGCCGGAAGTCGTTGGGGTGTTATTATGTCAAGAAATTCTGGATTTAGTGACCAGGTTTGCTGTCAAGTTCTCTTCTATTTTGTGGTATCTTGGTATACAAGATTATCTGCTTGCTTTGGTGTATGATTCCCTTGCCCTGTTCAGAGTTTTTTTCCCCCTTTTTATTGGGGTATTATACATGGTATAATAGTGTTGGTCTTTTAGTGATTTTGTGAAACTTGTTTGAAAGTCTACTTGTCTAATACATTGGTATCGCTAGATTCATATATTCGACTCCACCAGGCTTTGTTTGCAAGTCTACTGGTGTAATTTTTTTTCCTGACATATAGTTGCCATTATTTGACAATTGTTTTGCACTCTTACCTGGATTTGCAAATGTCAGCTGCCATTTTTCTGTAGCCACTAGCTTCCTTACTTTCTTTGTTATCATCTATCTTTCTAATGTAGGTGGTTGAACTTGATTTCCTCTATCCAAGTGACGGCATCCACAGGCGTTGGGATAATGGTTACAGGATAACAGCAACTGCTGCTACATGGGATCAAGCTGCTCTTATATTAAGCATTCCACGACGCAGACCCAGTGATGAAACACAGGAAACTTTGCGTACATCTCAATTTCCCAGTACACATGTTAAGGTATGGTAATGGCATGATGAATGAGTCATAATTTCTGACTTGGACCAATTTTCTCACATTGGCTCTCCTTGTGTTCAGGAGAAATGGTCAAAAAACCTCTATCTTGCTTGTTTGTGCTATGGGCGCACAGTATGCTGATTTCCTTTGCACGCCAAAGTACTTATCCTTCACAAAGGGATTGTAGATTTTCACACGTATTGTGCACTCGTTCAACATTTTGTTTCTTCAGAAGCTAGTTGCGCAAACAGATATTATTGTTATAAAATATGTTTACTTCTATATCCTAGCTTCTCTCACTAATGCTCAAACGCGTCAAAATGAGCTTCTTTTTACCTATGAAAATACCTGTGTATCTCTAGCGGGCAAATCGTCTATTGAAAAGTTGATTAACAAATAGTAGGGTGTACAAAATCGAACAGAATCAACCCTCTTGAATCAAATGAAATTGAACAAAATCCATGAATGGTCGGTTTGGTTTGATATGTTAAAAAATTGAATCAAATTGCATATACTTGTATGTATACATAAATGCATACGATGTTAGAATTTTTAAAATTTACTTTTAGAAGGTTAGATTTAATTGTCTAATTTAAAATTTTAAATTAATTATATATTGTAATCAGAAATATATCCTTCTTGAGGAGTAGATGTTCAATGATATGGTAGTGTTGAATTTCAGTAAATCCTTCAATCAAATGGTTTCTAAATCATTTAAGGTGGATTTTTATTAATGTGAATTTATATTAATGTTAACAAATAGTTCTATATAATTGGAGGAATGTATTGAACTTCAATAATACGATACTATTGCACTTTTATCTCTTTTCGAGATGCTAACGATTTAAAGAGTGGTCAACATCAACTAATAATGAGGTAGTTAATATGTGAATTAAAAGCTAATAATATTTGCGGGCCCCTTAAGCGAGTCTATTGGTTGGGAAAAAATTAATGCATAAAACAAGAAAGAGACTATACAGTTGCTGCATAGACCAAGTATCAGTACTAATTAATAATACTAGACGATGCTTGTTTTCTCAACAAAAACATAAGTAGAGCACCACAAGTACACCATAAATCTTCTTTACTCAAAGTATGAAGAACAAGTTGAATATAAAAAGCAGTGGTATGATCTCACGTACCACCTCTGACACCATCCAACTTTTGCCCCACCCACCTCCATTCTTTACATTAGAGTTAGACACAGATCCAGAACTACCTGTACTATTAGCTGCAGTTTTGATTCGTTGTTATCCCAACACATAAAAAGAAAGTCAGTTATTGGAATAGGAAATGAAGCAACATTATGATAAACAAAGCAGGAGGGAATTAGTTTTAGAGCAAAATACTATTTAGTCTCTGAATTGTTGGTCAAATTATTATTTAGTCCTCAAATTTATAAAAAATACTATTTAGTCTCGAAATGTTTAACTATGTCAACTATTTAGTCCCCGAATTTGACAAAATACTATTTAGTCCATGAATTTGTAATTGTGTCAACTATTTAGTCCCCAAACTTGACAAAAATACTATTTAATCGTCAAATTTGCAACTCTGTCAACTATTTAGTCTCCTGGTTGTTACCCATTATAGTTGACAGAGTTACAAATTTGATGATTAAATATTATTTTTGCCAAGTTTGGGGACTAAATAGTTGACACAATTACAAATTCAGAGACTAAATAGTATTTTGTCAAATTTAGAGACTAAATAGTAATTTGACCGACAATTCAGGGACTAAATAGTATTTTACCTCTTATTTTTAATATATTAACATGGTTATATTATTATTCTTTTACTTTTCTTTTCAGTCCAAAAGTTAATATATCAATCTTAACCATTTGTTAATTTGGACATTACTGGACTATATTTTAGAGTAAATTAATGATTTAGTCCTTGAAAGATGTATGGTCTCTCAATTTGTTTTCTAAAAGATAAATTGTCTCAATTTAGTCCTTTAAAGATCAATTCCTAATCACTTTGATCATTTTATTAATATGTTAAATGAAAAGTTAACTGACAATATTATTACTGGATACTAATTGCCTATAAGTTAGAATTCAACAATAAAAATACATCAAATCTACAAATTAAGAATTATCAAAATGAAATACTTACATTTTTTATGTGTAGTTTGTAAATTTGATGTATATTTTATAAATTGTATGTTGCCAAAACATTATGCTTATAATTTTTAGTTACATAGAATTCAATTCAACACTTAACTGTAAATTAGCCTTTATTAATATTATGGGTAAAGTACTTTTGGTACCCCCAACGTTTACGCTTCCGGTCAACTATGTCCCAAACGTTTTATTGCGATCAAATATGCCCCTAACGTTTTAATTTTTGGGCAATCTTACCCTTTTCACTAACACCGTTAACCATTTTAACAGTTTTTGCTGACTAGGCATAACATGTGACATTAATATCTGACTGGAATCAATTTTTTCCATTTCATATTTTATTTTAAAAAAGAAAAAAAGAAAACGTGCTTCTTCAAAACCTCAACCTAAACGATTTCTTTTTTCTTTTTCTTTTAAATAAAATATGAAATGAAAAAAATTGATCCCAGTCAGATATTAATGCCACATATTATGCCTAGTCAGCAAAAACCGTTAACTATTTTAACGGTGTTAGTGAAAAGGGTAAGATTGCCCAAAAATTGAAACGTTGGGGGTATATTTGACAACAATCAAACGTTTGGGGTATATTTGACCGAACGCGTAAACGTTGGGGGTACCAAAAATACTTTACCCTTAATATTATTATTCCGGTTAACTTTTTGTTACTCATATTAACCAAATGATCAAACTTATTGAGAATTGATTTTTCAAAGATTAAAAAATTTAAACAACATACATATTTTGAGGAGTAAATTATTAATTTAATAATAAATTTATCTCAAAGTAGGTGACAAATAGCATTCAAATTGACAAATTATTATGTTTGAAATTAATTAAATTTTAGATAAAAATAAATTGAAAGGGCATATTACAAACATTTTAATAATTATATAATAAATTAAAAAAAAATAGGAGTGATCAAATTATAAGTCTACCAATATAAAGCTAAAAAACTTTTCTGCTAACTAATTAATTACCACTGGAAGCCGGGGTTGAACTATTGTTTTCAGCTTTTGCTAAGCCCTGGAACACCTTGGCTTCAGGAGAGTTAGGAGCTAAATGCAAAAGTTCTGAAACAACCCAAACACAATCATTCAAATCATAAAGCAACCCATTAAATTGAAGACGAAAATTTACTTATATATGTCAATTAAATTTAAATATATAACAACAACAATAATTAAAACTTTTTTTATTAAATGAGATTGACTGTATGGATCAAACGACACCAATATATTATGTCTTACACATTTCTATGGTTAAGCTATTTATAGGTTGATGTAACGACCCTTGCTCATTTGACACTATATTCGAGCCATACAGCGTTGCTTCTGGGCAACGACCAAACAATAACATGTTCCTGTCGTTGATTCATATTCATAAAAATTCGACAAAGTTTTACGCTGCCTGTCGACTACCTAACACAACTCTTCTCTTTTATCCGGGCTTGGTACCAGCTATGCAAGCATAGGCAGAGTTAAATTTAACATATATAATTAAGGGTTTTGCTAACCAGTGCCCTAAGGGTACTCTTTAAAGATTACTTTCAACCAATAAGAAGGCCTTAAAAAGATATTGATTGACTTTTCACAAACTTCAAAAAAATTAATTCAATCTGCACCAATAAAAAAAATCTTAACAACTGTCCTACTGCTTTTGTTGAATAAACCCTATAACTATAACGAAAATTTAACAATAAAGACTGATTTCATAAAAAAACAATAAAGAATGAATTAATTAGAAGTCTTTTTAATCTTTAGGGATCTAATTATGAACTTTTAATTTTCATTTTTTTTCCATTACAAATTGACATTATCCATTTATTAAAAATTATTAGTAAATTATAGACTTTGTCTTGAAAGTTAATTTATTTTGACTAAAATATTCTAATTTATATA
Source organism: Senna tora (assembly GCA_014851425.1). Lineage (NCBI taxonomy): Eukaryota > Viridiplantae > Streptophyta > Magnoliopsida > Fabales > Fabaceae > Senna > Senna tora. Next base: position 14,738,813 of record CM026271.1, read on the forward strand.
ATTAAATATGTATCCGACTAATGTAAAAAATATTTTTTCAAAAAATTAAAATATAAAAATAATTATTAATTTTATCTCAAAAGATCTAATAGTGACATAATAATTTTTTTAAAAAAATATATTTACAATAAAGTATATTTAAAAATTAAGGCATTTTAATAAAAAAGAGTACACATATGTTTCCTTTCAATTTTTTCAAGAGATGGAAAGTGAAAGTTTTTAAAATAAAGGTAATAAGAGAATAATATAATGAAAAATAAAAGAAATCAAACTTGCAAGCTTGTGTGTAAAGTGTAAACTAAAGAATATCCACATATGATTCATCAGAGTGGTAGTTTCTCCATTTATTTAGGATTAAATTAAGGTAAAGTTATTTAGGTGCTTGTTATAAAGTTCACCAATATAATTAAAACACGTGGCAAAAAATTTTTGTATAACCAATCATCGTAGAGAGAGAAAATGAAAAGCAATAAATTACATAACCAATCAAATAGGAGAGAGAATATAAATAATGTTTATGATTGGTGAACTTTATAGTAAACACATAAGCAACTTTACCTTAGTTTTTGCCTTTTTTTTCAAGTGTTTTGGGTTCGAGATTTACGTTTGAAAAATTCTTGTTAGGAGAGCTCTACCAACTTTTGCTAGCTCGAGTAAGATTGGTTCCAATAATAGCAGGGAGGACAGATGTGAACAAAAAAAGAGTGTAAAGTAAAGAATATACTTACCAACACACTCAGAGATGTTGGCGTGGTTATGACAAGCAGTTGGTAGGTGCACAGCGAGAGTTGCGTTGATCTTGAGGCCGAGGGAGGGATCGTCGCGATCTTTGATGAGAACGCAGAGGCACTTTTTGCTTTTGTCAAGCACCGGTTTGAGGCCATTGCAGCAGTCCTGGGTTGGGGCTTTGGCATCACCACCAACATAAGGAAGGCAAGTGGCTAAACCAACTAACTTGTCGGTGCATTCTGCTCTGTCTTGGGCTAAATCCGAGCTTCCAAAACCAGCCAACACAAGAAGAAGAACCACCACTATGGTCACTGTTAGATCCATGGAAGAAAGAGATAGAAGTAAGAAGCCAAAGGCAATGATAATGAATCTATAGAGAGGCTCTTGAATATTTGTGAGATGTAAGCAGCTTTATTGAGTTACGTTGGATCGGAGGGGGAGACACAAGATGTTGTTGACAGGTAGTAGGAGCCAGTGGAGCGTTATTGAAGTGGAGCCAAAATAAATGTGACACAACGCCATAACTAACTATTTTTCTCCTCTTGCATACTCTTGATGATAATCTCATCACTTTCACGGGAGCCTGCGTCATCACGTGGGAATGAATGCTAGGGATTAGGTAAGTTTATAGGTATAAAGTGAGATTAGAAGAAATGAAATTATATAATTATCATCAATGAAAACAAATCACTCAATTATTCTCTCCTTTTTCCCAAAACAATAGTTCTTGTGATATTTTGATTTTTTAAAATACCAATATGTTTTAAAAAAACAATTTCTTAAATAAATTGTCATTTGTCCAATACATGTGTGTAAACCGCAAGGGGTGAGTCAAAAGACTCAGTGAGAAACAAATCCATCTAGACGTGATAGTAGGGTACCACCACGAAAGGGAAGGGGTCACACATAAGTAGTTACATTATCATTAATTAGATAACAACACAACATTTCTCAACAACTAACCAAGGTCCATGTACCAATCATGCTTACATATACACACCATTCAAATGAGTCATACACATTCAAGACGTAAACCACTCAAGTGGTGTCCATACACCAATTTCAAGAAACAAACATAGATCTAGGTTAAATGAGAGCAATCCAAGATAAAATATTTGGGGGTAAAGTTGGCCACATGGTGTTAAGATCACTTGGGGACCATTTAGTGGAAGAAAGTTTTTTGGAATCATATAGTTTTAAAAGAAATTAGTTTACAAATTGGTGTCCAAGGTTTTTCAAGTATTAAAGAGCATGAGCCCTCGATTTAGATTTCAAAAAGGACGCGAAATGCATTATAAAGAAGAGGGTTGGTATGGTTTAAAAGGAAATAACTATGTGACCAACATTCCCCATTCACATAATTTTTCCCACAAGCAAACAAGGAATGAGGTTCAACTAAGTTCCTTCCCTTTTCCCTTGCTTACCTATGAGCACATAACAAATTCGTATATAAAGAGTCCATGATGGTCATTAGGCCAAAAGGTTACTTGTGGGGGGCGAGCCGTAGGCTAAGAAATTAATGTGGTGAGCTAGTCATCCGAGAAGGAGTCGAGAGTGGCTCCAGGGAGGCAACCTAAGGAGCCTTGATCGGTGGCTGAACTTACGGTGGTGAAGACAATGATCTTGGTGGTGGAAGAGTCACGTGAATGATAGAGATATAGGGGCCGAATATATGGGACGGGATATCTCGGAATGGTTGATCATCGTCCAAAACTTTGAATTTTTCGTAGTCGAGGTTCAAACCGGTTGTCACGGTTGTGATCAAATAAAACCTCAGAGTAACACAGGGCCAACCCAAGGGTTGAATCTCTCGCGGAATTTTCATATTAATCCTACAATTGGATATTGTCTAAAGCCAGCAGGTATTCACAGAATGAGTAGGGAGTTAATGGTTTAAAGGGTCAAATATAATATGAAGCAGGACCTCAAGAAGAATAGAACCAGCAATCATAGTCAATCATAAAATATTAAGGTATAATTAATTCATTTGAAATTTATCTTATTCATGAAAGTCATGTATTACGGGAGCCTATCTAATTATGAATGTTATCCTCGACCTGGAACATCAATAACATGCATCAAAAGATTTTATGATATTATTAAATAAACTAATTAATGCCCGACCGGGTTAATCAATTTAATATAATATTATTGCAATAAGAGATACAAGCAATCAAGAACCCGAAGAATAGAATTGTATTGAATTCCAGAAACTAGAAGACCTAAGTGCCTTTCCATATAAATCAAGTCTTTACTATTCGTTCATGATTGAATGTAGCAAGATAACGACATACGAAACATAGCAAATACAATCGTAAACTCGGAAAGGATAAATACAAAAGCAGAATGAAATTAATAAACCCCATTGAAGAGCTATCGGCTTATGTCTACACTAGTTCTTCTTGGAAATCCAAGAAGAATTTAGCCGCTCATATTCTCTCTGCACTCTAGATTATACTAATATGTGAGAATCACTGAATGCTTTTCAACCTTGTTAAACGTCTATTTATAATGCTCTGGGAGTCCCAATTTTATTCAAGTTAGTATGGAGATAAGTGATATTTGACATGGGTTTTGACTTTTGAATTCAAACCAATTTGAATACATCTCCAATTCTGACTGGACTCCATTGTATTTTCATGCATTTAAATTGTTGTCCACGTCATCTGCCACATGTGCTGCACTATTCGCTGCAGCGAGTGTTTTGGCTCGCCACAGTGAGTGAGTGACTGCTCGCTATGGTGAGTGATGTTGCTTGCCTCGGCAAGTGGCTCTTTGCTTGCTGTGGCGAGTGAAATTGCTGGCCGTGGCGAATGCTTCGTTCTTCTCTTGATTTGATCTCTTTTCAAGGGCTTGCTACGAGTTCTTGCTTTGGTTTCGGTTCTTATACTTGGAGTATATCTTCTCATTGATCCTTGTTAAGCCTACAACACTCAACAAACATCAAACGCACTTATCCAATATTTTACATATTTTACGAATAATCAGGAATATCAATAAATAATACTTTTTATGGGCATTTTATCACATTTTTGGCTCTACTCCTTATGTCAAAATATACAACATTTTTGGTGCAAAATCATATGTTTTTATCTATAATTTATGCTATTTTACACCCTAAAGTTAGGTTGATTTTGGGTGCAATCAAATCCCCCACACTTAAACATTTGTACTCCTGGACAAAGAAGATCTAAATCTGGAGCATTCAAGATCAAGCTAACTTAAAGGGTTAGTGCTCCCAATTAGAAATAAGAATTTACCATGCAAGTACTCAAGGTAAATTTTGATCCTAGGATCACTTCGGCCAACTAACCATGCATGAGAATTTCTTCAAGAATATTTATGACCAATTTTTCAATACGCTCATTGCCTCACCAATATGTCTATGGCTTCTTGGACTTGATGGATTCTGTAATTCCATAATATTCTCTCTATGTACACGTGGCACTAGCCTTCTAGAAGCATAACCGAATTTCGGATTAGTGACACGTGGCACCACTCGATGGCCTCGTACGTGTCCCATACCCACTATTCTCCCAAACTCTCTCGTAACAGAGACGTAGGAGTGAGATCACGAACATGGGACGAACATGACCCATAGGAACATGGAGCGCCACGTTCCTCGCTTCACCAATTATAAATACCCCTCACTTGGGGGACTAAGACAAGTCTAATTGACGATACTGAAAATTCATGTACTCTTTCATCCTATCGCTAATCAGAGACCCCCGTTCTCTCACCCATCACTTACAACATACCTCCAACAGGTGGCTCCCCGCCCGGAGCAACCCACGCGTTCTAGTCGCACATGACGACCACAGGTAACCTTCCTGCCTAACAGCTCCTATGGACGTTTCCTCTTTGAACTACGTGGACTTTTATCGCTTAACAAGGGTACGTAGGCACCTAGGTCATCACCTAAGGACAAGTCACCCAAGGTAAGACCCCTTGCGGTTCTTATTTTCAGTTATGAATTGTCTAAACAAAAAATGACAGTTACATTGGTGCCCACGCGGTCTTTCTCAGACCACAATGCCTTGCGCATTCTGCCGCTAAACGTCATTTCTTTTTCGGGGAGTAGGAGCATATACATAACACTTAGAAACCCATTTTTCGTTTAATTCTCTTAACAGGTAGTACTCCTATGGCCAACACCAACAGAACCCCTAAGTCATTACACAACCGACAAGACGTAACCAGCAACGACCAAAACAAACAGTAGCGAAGAACACAACTCTTAGCTTTCAAAGAAGCAGACGAGACAACAAAAAATGACGAACCAATAATCATCACCTCCAACATTGTGAGATATAAAGTCAAAAGGGTGTTAATAGATCCCAAATCGGCCTCAGACGTGCTATTTGCTGAAACATTAGAAAAAATGCATAACTATAAGGGTAAGTTGGTGCCAGACGAAGGAACCCTTATCGACTTCTCAGGTCGAACAGTTGAGACAAGCAGAACCTTCTTAACCTGGCTTGCCCTGGGGGGGTGCCCCCAAGGATCGATCACATAGAGGTTAAGTTCATTGTATAAATAGCTCCATCGGCGTACAACACAATTTTGGGTAGTCGTATCTACTGCTCATTTGGCGATACAATTCCCTATACATGGAGGGATAAGAGAAATGCAAACAGATAGAGAAGAAGCTTACGCTTGCTATCTAGCAAATCTCTCCATAAAAGACAAACCTGAAGTCTAAGATAGCAACGAAAGGACCGCCCCAGAAGTAGTGGACCTGCGGGATGAAATACCGGGAGCTCGCCCACAACCCACGGAAGATCTCGTGATTGTTTGCATAGACGAAACAAATAACAGAGAAATCCAAGTAGGATCCCTTTTGGATAAGGCGACCAAAGGAAAGCTTTAGGAGTTACTTAGGAAGTACAAGGATGTGTTCACTTGGAGCGCCGTAGGGATAGACCCATCACTCATCTATCACTCCCTCAATACGAAGGACGGCCCCAGTGTTATCCAGAAAAAATGACACTTCAAGGAGGAAAGACAACAGGCGTTTAATGAGGAGGTACAGAAGCTGCTGGACACTGGCTTCATACGAGAATCACAATATCCAGAGTGGCTCTCTAATGTGGTTATGGTAAAAAAGGCTAACGGAAAATGGCGAATGTGCATGGACTCCACCAACCTGAATAAAGCTTGCCCAAAAGACGCATACCCGCTTCCTAATATTGACAAGCTGGTAGATGGGTGATCGCACCCGTTGCAAGGTTGACCAAATTAACCGAATTAAAATACAATATAGCAGCGCAATCCGGATCGTATTCACTCAAGGAGCCTTTATTTAAGATCTTAAGCTAAAATAAGTGTCAAAAACATGGAATTAAGAAATTAAAATAATGTTTTGGATTTTCTTAGCTATCTACTAAATGAGAAGTGCAATGAAAGTAAACTAAAGAGAACCTAAATTATTATTTTTGGTATTTTTGTTAAATGAGCTAATTAAAATTAAGTTGGAATTAATATAAGAATGCTCTTGGAAAATGGAATTATATAGCTATCCTAGTTCAAATTGATATGGGAGTTTAATTCTTCATTAAGTTTTAAGGAAAAACTCCAAGTTACCACTTGAGTCTTGTGTTCTTTTTTTAGTGATTACTCATACTACCATAGCTAGCAACCAATCCAAAAGACACAATTAAGAATCACTTAATGTATGATAAAAATTGGGCAAAAGCAACTTGTTCCATTCTATATGTTGTTTGGACAACCGTCACAAACTTAGATGAATTAACATGTTATGATTCCTACTTCAGAGACTACCATAACAACATTAATCACCATCATATGCTCAATTGGTTTACACACACTCTCTTATATTTCTTAGAATACCATAACAAACACAGATGCATAAATTAATCATGAATCCTACTATCAGAGGCTATCTTAATAAAATTAAACATCGTCATAGCACATATGGGTAATGAAATTGCAATATCCAATCTAAACCATAATTTCTCAATACAAACATAGACAATGTACCCATAAATCTAAGTTCTTAAATTGCATAAAGATAAATTCTAAACCTAGGAAATCAAATATACAATTTACAAATAAGTATTAAGATAATAAACTCCCCTTTGAAGCATATGAACTCAAGCTTTAACTCCACATCCAAGAAGCAAGGATACTAGCCATACATGAACAGAGAAATGGAGAACTTATTCACTTGAATTATGGAGCTAGAGTGAAAATGTGAGGATGAGATAGATGATAATGTGGTGGTGGCGTGAGAAACAGATAAAGAAAATGAGAGTGTGAGAGATGAGATGATGATGGATGGTGAATGGGATGTGAAGGAGTTGAAGAAGAAAGGAGGCGTGGAAGAGTGTGGTGATGATAATGAGTGATATGGATGCTGAGGTATTGTGGTGAACGGAGAAAAACCAAAAGAAAATGGGAGAGAGTGAGGGGGGATAGACGTATGAGGCGTGAGGCCTCTCTCCTGCTTCCCCCTCCTTAAATTGGGGACAAGGATTTAGGTTAAGTGAAGCAAAGTGGGTCATGGGTATTGGGTTTGGATCATGGGCTTGGTAATATTGGGCTTGAATGTTTAACTTCAATTTTTGTAGCTTCCCTTCAATTACTTTTGCCAATCTACAATATAAAAATAAACCCAATATAAAATAATTCATCTCAATTAAAGAGTAATCACAAAAACAAAACAATTTAACCCTTTCTAATATTAATTTCATGTAATTACTCTTCAACTAAATTTATCCTAATAAATACATTTAAGCCCAACAAAGTATAATAAGAACCCTAAAATAAGATAGAAAAAATTATATAAGATAGGGTCTGATCAATGGGACAACGGGATATCGTTTACTAAGTTTCTTGGACGCCTTCTCATCAAGGTATAACCAAATCCAGATAAACCCGAAAGATCAAGAGAAAACCTCGTTAATCACTGATAGAGGAGTCTTCTGTTACAAATTCACGCCATTCGGACTGAAGAATACGGGCGCCACTTACCAGCAAATGACAGACATAGTCTTCAAAGAACAGATCGGCGAAAACCTTGAAGTCTACGACAACGACATGGTAGTAAAATCCCTGGAAGTTGAGCAACACCTGGAGGAAATCTTCCTAGTCCTACAAAAACACCAAATGAAGCTGAACCTGACCAAGTGTAACACCCCAATTCCCTATGTTCATTTTTACCTGGAGGAATTAGCGTGTTACTACATTTCTTACCTGAATTTATTAAAATTTTTACCAAGTTGAGTAATTTGATTGAGTTGGTTTTGGTTCTATCTCTTGGGTATCTCACTCGTTTCTCAAGCGGAAGCATAAAGTATAATCTTTACACACATAGTCAATTAACCATATTTACTTATATGTACTTTCATAAACTTTTACATACATAATCACATATTTTCATATATATATATACATATATGTGTGTGTGTACATCCATCAAAGGTCAAAGTCAACTAAAGTCCTAAGAAGGAGGAAGATCTAGAGATAGCAAGCATCTTAAGATCTTAGTCCTTAACCTACTAGTGGATAAGAACTATAGTCCATACATACATACAAACTATCCATATATTAACATAATGTAACTCCATCCCTTTCTATACATACCATCTAATAACCTCTATGGCCTTTCCAAAAACATATAAGGCACAAGGTCAAGGGATTGGAGAATCAAAAATCATATATAATCATCCATCATAATAGTTAGACAGGCTGAGTAAGGGTAATATATGTAGCTACATGCACTATTACATTGCTAATAACTACGATCCAACCATGTATAGGGTCATGCCTCAATTCCAGCTTAGTCTCCAGCGTAAGTAAGTACCTAGGCCTCTCATACACATCAACGTAATCATGAGATCATAATCTCAGTAACCATGGAAACCTGTTTCAAAACCGCTAATGTGTACCACTGTATCACCATATAGAAATCACTGCATTTCTCATTACATTTCATATCATAAAATCCTGGATGCACCATTATCATTAACTTTAAAACATATCATGGCATATATCATCATCAATGCATCGATTAAACATACATACGGTTGGCATGATATGGTACAATCATTATACTTCACATTTAAACATTTCATAGCAATATGGACATTTCATTATCATTCTTCATCATTTCATAAAACATGGAAATAACAAGCATTCAAAACATATGGGCATTTAGCCCTAATCTTTCATAAGAACATTGAGCATCGGGAGAGTTGTCCAACAACCACTCGCACATATCTATTCATTCATTTGACACACTGGTCTTCCCCTATGGGTCACAGTTTTGTCTGTTTCATTCATTTGACACACTGGTCTTCCCCTGTGGGTCAAAGTTTTGTCCATTTCATTCATTGGATACAATGCATCTTCCCCTCTTGGGTCACAATTTTATCCTTTATCATTCATTCATTCATAGGGTACAATGCCTCTTCCCCGAAGGGTCACACTTTTACCCTTAATCATTTACATTCACAGGATACAACGCATCTTTCCCAAAGGATCACCATTTTGTCCATGACCTCTCAATGCCATAAGACATAAGGTATCTTTCCTAAAGGATCACGATTTTATCCCTTGATCACATACATTGTAAATAAATAGTCCCAATCATGGTTATTCTAATTTTAAGCATGTCCTTCTTGATTTGGCCATACAAAGTCTACTAGCTTAAAATTAAACAACCAACACGGTGTTTTCGTAAACTTTCATCATCAATCGATTGAATGTTTTACCATCCCAAATTATGGCTCAACCGTGGAAATCCCAATGGCCGTCCCATACCGACAATTGGTCAATCGATTATGGACTTCTTCTTCTACAAAGAATGTATATGAAATACTTAGCTCTCTTTTCATTCTACTATGTTATTTCCCTTAATCTTTGTCACATATTGTTCCTTAATCATTTAGAACTATGTTTATGTATGTCATTGGACCTTTCAAACATAATTCAAGGGTATTAATTTCATTTTTTTTTTGCAAAATACAGGTAACAGTCAACTGTTGCAAGCCTGCAGCCAACTGATTGTGATGTGAGCAGGGAAAGCACGAATGGTGGCCAGAATTTACCTCCCGAAGCAGTTGCATTATTAAAAGCAAGAAGAGTTAAGAAAATCAAATTAAAGCCACCAGATAATAGTAAAAACGTAATTTACACATTTTGGGCTGAAAGTGGAACTGCACAACATGTTTTGGGCCTGAAAATATTAATTTGGAGAGCTTGGACCATGTACTATACATGTGGAGACTTGTTTAAGCCTAGATCTTCTTATTTTGGGCTTAAAATGATTATTTTAATTTGGGTTGATTATTTTTTGTGCGAAAATCATTATATTTAGGCTTTATTATTTAAAGTCCATTAGTTTTTTTAGACAATTATTTAAAATTTAGTGTTTTAATTATATTGGGTTTAAGTATGATTGTTAGAAAGACCCAATAGTTTTATTTTTAAGTTATGTTAGGATTTAGGGTTTTAATTGTTTTAGGATTCTAGAGTTTTCTTTTTTGGAGTATAAATACTCCTTCTCTATCTTGTATTTACAAAAAAAAAAAGTTAAGTTATGAATTTTATGAGAATTTGAATTATTCATCTTGAGAGTGAAATTCTCTCTAGGGTTCTTCATTGAACTAACAGACTTATCAAGGTTTGATCATCCTTGTGGCGTCTTCTAACACTTCGGGTCCTTGTTCGTTCGAGTTCAAGGGTTCAAGTGGATCGTTCGACCTTTGTTTAGCTTTCTTGGGGTAAGAATATTTCAGATTGATTGTGGGTTCGTGGGGTCAATCCCTAGTGGGTTCGCATCATTTGGTAGCAGAGCTTCAACCCTAAACAAGGTCATATCTATCTATTTACTTGTTTTTCGTTTTTGTTCATCAAAAACGAAAAAAACAAATTGTACTTTTTCATTGTTTTGTTTACCATCAATGCAATGCAACAACAATTGCAAGTTTTTGAATATGAAGTTGACAAAAATGTTGTGGAAGGAGAATGCCTTGTGGCCAGAAGAGATTTGATTTGCCAAATTGAAAAACATGTGTTGAATGAACAGAGGGAAAATATTTTTCGCACTCACTGTCGTGTTAAAAACAAAGTATGTAGGTTAATAATTGATGGTGGTAGTGTTACAAAAGTTGCTAGTACTACAATGGTGGAGAAATTGAATTTGCTTACCGTTCGACACCCTAGACCATACAAGTTGCAATGGTCGATTGAATGTGGGGAAATTAAAGTTGATAAACAGGTTCTAGTTTCTTTTTCAATAGGCAAATATTGTGATGAAATCTTGTGTGATGTTGTTCCTATGCATGCTGGGCATATACTATTGGGAAGACCTTGGGAGCTTGATAGGAAGGCTAAGAAGAATAGGTTTACCAATAGATATTCTTTTGTAATGAACAACAAACCTGTTACTCTTGTACCATTGACTCCAGAGCAAATATATGAGGATCAACTCAACATCAAAAAAGAGTGAAACAGAGAAGATTAAAATAAATGAGGGAAAAGAGGTCATGGAAGAAAAGAACCAAATTAATGGCCCAATGAAGAGTGAAAAACAAGATGAAATAACTAAAGACTCAACACCTTTAGTTCTGGGTATGAGAATTCATCCTAATGATTTTGTATTTGGAGATACATTTAATTTTATGGAGACAAATGTGCTTTGGCGACAAAAGTTGGATGAAGATTCGAGGACGAATCTTTTCGAGGAATGAGAGAATGATGTGAGCAGGGAAAGCACAAATGGTGGCCAGAATTTACCTCCAGAAGGAGTTGCATTATTAAAAGCAAGAAGAGTCAAGAAAATCAAATTAAAGTCGCCAGATAATAGTAAAAACGTAATTTACACATTTTGGGCTGAAAGTGGAACTGCACATGTTTTGGGCCTGAAAACATTAATTTGGAGAGCTTGGACCATGTACTATACATGTGGAGACTTGTTTAAGCCTAGATCTTCTTATTTTGGGCTTAAAATGCTTATTTTAATTTGGGTTGATTTTTTTTTTGCGAAAATCATTATATTTAGGCTTTATTATTTAAAGTCCATTAGTTTTTTAGAGAATTATTTAAAATTTAGTGTTTTAATTATATTGGGTTTAAGTATGATTGTTAGAAAGACCCAATAATTTTATTTTTAAGTTATGTTAGGATTTAATTAGGGTTTTAATTGTTTTAAGATTCTAGAGTTTTCTTTTTTGGAGTATAAATACTCCTTCTCTATCTTGTATTTACAAAAAAAAAGTTAAGTTATGAATTTTATGAGAATTTGAATTATTCATCTTGAGATTGGATTTCTCTCTAGGGTTCTTCATTAAACTAACAGACTTATCAAGGTTTGATCATCCTTGTGGCGTCTTCTAACACTTTGGGTCCTTGTTCGTTCGAGTTAAAGGGTTCAAGTGGATCGTTCGACCTTTGTTTAACTTTCTTGGGGTAAGAATATTTTAGATTGATTGTGGGTTCGTGGGGTCAATCCTTAGTGGGTTCGCATCAGATTGCACCTTTGATAACTTGCACATTTGAAACAGAAGGCTAACAGTCGACTGTTATGGCTTGGCAATCGACTGTTAGCTCTTTCTTCTCCAACAGTCAACTGGTTCCCCATAGCAGTTGCCTGTTCATAGAGATTTTGGGTTTTTATAAAATAAGAACATGACAGTCGACTGTTAGGGCTAACAGTCGACTGTTCATGTGAAATTCTGGGTTTTTACAAAATGAAGAACACGACAGTCCACTGTTATAGCTAACAGTCGATTGTTACGCTTCTGCCCTGTTTCGAAAATGCACTTTTTGCCCTGATTTCAAGTCTAAATCTCATGTTTAAGCCACATGGAAGGTTATACAATTATTTTAGACCATTTGTACGGTAAAATCCAAGTAAAACTCAGCCCAAAACATGCTTAAACTAGTTTAAATTCGATTATGACTGTCTACCAAACCCATAAGCCAAACCCATTTCCAAATCTTCATTTTTGGCATTCAGAGATATATGCAAACATCAATAGGCATCCATCTAAATTCTAAAATCATAGAAATGCAGGTTTATTCTCCTCATTTCAATCCAGAAGTTCAAAATCTAGAAGTGTGGTTTCGGAGTATCAACAGGCAAGTTCTTAGGCTTCATGATCACGAAAAGAGGAATCAAAGCCAACACAGAGAAATGCACGGTCATCCTGAACATGGAACCCCCTCGTTCGATAAAGGACGTACAAAGACCCAATGGAAGACTAGCGGCCGTCAATAGATTCCTATCAATAATGGCCGACCGGTGCCTCCCTTTCTACAAAATCCTGAAAATTGCACTAGCATTCCATTGGATGGAGCAATGCGAAAAATCCTTCCAAGAGCTCAAAGCTTACTTGGCTAGGCCACCGATATTGACAAAAACCATAAAAGGGGAGACCTTGGTGTTGTACTTGGCCACCACCAACCATGACGCAAACTCAGCCCTGATAAGGGAAGAAGGAGCTGAACAATACCCATTGTATTACACAAGCCACGCCTTGCAAGGAGTCCAACTACGATACCAGCGAGTGGAAAACCTAGTACTCACCCTCGTCCACTCAGCATGAAGACTCCGACCTTACTTTCAACAATATACAATCATGGTGCGAACCGACTAGCCCCTACGGCAAATAAAGCAGAAGCCAGATCTAGCAAGGTGAATGACAAACTGGGCCATAGAACTATCCAAGTTCGATATCAAATACGAACCTCGACGGGCAATCAAAGCCCAAGCACTGGCAGACTTCATTGCCAAAATGACTCCGTTAGAATGCTAAAAGGGGGACGCCCAGTAGCAAAAACAAAATCTGTCGCGACGTGCGGGCCATAACCAAAAAATTCCCCATGGCTAGTCTACATAGACGGCCCCTCAACTAGCATCCACAAGAACTAGAATCATAGCTGAAAGCCCCAACGAAATCTAGGTGGAACAAGTCTTGCGCTTCACATTTCCAGCCTCAAATAATCAAGCTAAATATGAGGGGCGTATTGTCATCCTTGGGTGAGTTAGAGGTGACCGTCTAGGAAAGGACTATTTCAAATAAAGTTTCTAAAGAATCTTGGGAGTATGACAGGGTGACTGAGGTGAGGTCTATTTCGGAATGGGATTTGAAATCCCCTTCTTCACTAGAGGTTACTAGTGGTTAGATGTTTTGAATGGTCCTGAAAAGGTCGGTGATATACTTTGAATCTAGGCTACAGGTTTCTTCTATGCCACATGGGCTATCGAAGTCAGGGAAGTTGATTCCGTGGAGTGGTCTAGTTTTAGGTATCTCTGTACGGTGTGGATCTATTGTCACCCTTTTGCGGGGCACTTCCTCCTTATGAGCCTCTGTTGTCTCTTTGTGGGTAATGGATACCTATTCTACGGCATATAGTTGGTTTTTGTAGATTCCTAGGAGTTTGAGGGCTAACTCCTCTGTTTCCTCATCTATTTTTGTTATATGTCTTTCTATCAAGAAGAGCAGTTCCTCCACTTGCACTTTGAGGTTCTCTATTGCTTTTTAGTTTCCGCTTGTTCTTCTATAATTGCATCCCTCATGGTCTTGAATCCTTGGATGAGTATACCCTTAAGCTCTGTTAGGTCATTTGTAAGAGGACGTGAAGGGTTTGGATTTAAAGGATTTATTGTGGCTACCTTGTTGTAGCCTGGTTGGGGTGTGATTACTGCCTCATTCGCAATGGCGAATGGTGGAGGCAGGTAATATGGGTTTTTAGTACTATTCATTGTGTTGAACATTGTGGCTTCCTTTCCCTTTCACTTGCTGTGGCGAGCAGGGAACAGCTCGCCAAAGCAAAAAAAAGAAAAATAACAAAATTTGAAAAATAAAGAAAAAGATGGAAAGTAGGGAGAAGAGTGGGAGGAAAAAGATAAAAGAATTGAAAAATAAATTCAAATAAAAACAAATACCTGTTTGGTTGAAGACGTAACCAACTTTTGGATCAATCCAATGATTCCCCGACAACGGCGCCAATTTGATCGGTGACTTTTTTGTAACTTCGAATTGCTTCGAATATGAGGTTTCAACCAGTCATCATGGTTGTGATCAAATAAAAACCTCGAGCAGCACAGAGTGCAATCCAAGGGTCGAATCTCTCACGGAATCTTCGTATGAACCTGCAATTAGTTAATATCTCAAAGCAAGTAGGTATTTGCAGAATGAGTAGGGAGTCGATAAATGTCAAATATTATAAAATAGGATCCCAAGAAGAACAGAGCTTGGAAATCATAGCTACTCAGAAGATATTCAGGTATGATTAATTCATTTAAAATTTATCCTATTCTTGAAAGTCATGCATTACGAAAACCTATCAAAACATTCATGTTATCCCCGGCTGGGAACATTAATAACATACATAAGGAGATTCTATGATATTATTAAACAAACTAATGCAAGAACGAATCAATCAATTTAATCTAATATTACCGCAATAAGAGGTACAAGCAATCAATTACCCGACGAATAGAATTGTATTGAATTCCAGAAGCCAGAAAACTTAAGCACCCTTTCGTATAAATCAAACCTTTACTAATTCGTTATGAGGAATCCAGCATATGTATACACATTCGTTCACGGTTAATGTATCAAGATTAATGACAAACGAAATGTAGTAAATACAATTGTAAACTCGGAGAGGATAAATACAAAAACATAATGAAATTAAAAAATCCTAATGAAGAACCATCGGCTCATGCCTACGCTAGTTTTGCTTGGAAGCCCAAGAAGAACTTAGCCGCCCATATTCTCTCTACCTAATCTATAATATGTGGGAATCACTAAATGGATTTTGAATTGGATTGAATACCTTTGCGAGACGTCTATTTATATTGCTCCTGAGACCTTCAATCTGAGTAGGAATAGGATGGAGATAAGTATTAATTGGTATGAGATTTAATATTTAAATTCAAACCAATTTAAAACCATCTCTAACGCCTTATTTATCTAGAAGTCTTTTGAAATTCGTCACTGGTCACTTATCCACGTTAGCATGCCTTGACACGTTGCATACTCGCTGCAGCGAGCTATGCATCCCTGCTCGTTGTGGCGAGCTGTTGTGTTCGCCATGACGAGTGATTCGCTTCTTTCTTGTTCTATTCTTGTTTTGGGCCTTGCTACTAGTCCTTGCTTTGGTTCTAGCTCTTGTACTTGGAGTATATCTTCCCACTGATCCCTGTTAAGCCTGCAGCACTCAATAAACATCAAACGCACCTATCCATTCCACGGATTTTGCGGATAATGAAGAATATCAATAAATAGTGCATTTTATGGGCATTTTATCACATTTTTGGCTCTACTCCTCATGTCAAATTATTCAACCTTGTTGGTGCAAAATCATATGTTTTTATCTATAATTTATGCTTTTTAGCACAATAAAGTTAGGTTGATTTTGAGTGCAATCAATGATCTACCCAACAATTGTCTTGTAAGGAGTCTTTTGCAAACGAAACCAAAAAGTGGCCAGCCTTATTAAATGTTCTTGGCACCCATGAAAAAGACACAAAATTAAAGGACCTACTAAGATCTAAAATTCTACTACAAGCTTGATTAATAAAAGAAAGACTAGACTCTCTCTCTCTCTCTGTGAGATGCTTGAACACCAAATATGCATCCCCTTCCACTATAATGTCTTTTACGCCAATTTTCAAAGCCAACTCCATCCCTGTTATCATTGCTTCCACTTCCAGCTGTAGAGGATGCAAAATTCCACACGCCTCCTTAATGAAAGTTGCAACACAAGCATTATCAGAGTCACGGATCAGTCCCGCCAACACTCCCTTACCATTAGACGTCTTCCCTGCATCCGAATTCCGTTTCATGCATCCTTCATTTGGTTGAGCCCATCCCTTCATTCTTTCTCTGTCAGCATCATCAGTAACGCCATCTTGCAGGTGCTGGGGGTGGCAATGGGCGGGTACCCGCTCATTTTTTTCACTATCCGCATTTGAATCCGCCTAATATATCTAATATCCGAACCCTATCCGAATCCGAAAAAAAATGTTATTTTCAATATCCGTATTCGAAATACCCAATATCTGAAACACCCTAAATACCCGACAAAATAATGGATATTGGATACCCTATAATCAAATACACTACCCGATATCCAATATCCGATATCCACCCAATTAAAAAAAGTTATAAAAGTAACATTTTAAAGTAAAAAAGATACATAATTATTATAAATTAAATTAAAAACAACAATTATAATAACAATAAAAACACAAATATTATTTAATAATATATATTATATTTAATATTTAATAATATTGTAACTGTCATTTTTGGCTCAGACAATTGTAATGTGAATTTAAGACCACAAGGGGTCTTAACCTTGGGGGACTTGTCCTTAGGTGATGTACCTAGGTGCCTACGTACCCTTCTGGAGGGATCAAAGTCCACGTAGTTCGTCATGATGACGTCTATCGGAGCCGTTAGGCAAGGTGGTTACTTGTATTGGGCTGTGTGCGGCTAAGACGTGCCTAAGGTACTCCGGGCGGGCGAGCCGCTCTTTGGGAGGTTGCCTTAGTGGGAGAGAGCTATGGTCTCTGAGGGCTGCTGGAAGCCCTGTAAGCGGTGTGCTCCAAGGAGGAGGTGAGACGGTCGGAGGTTGGCCGGAACGGGGGGCCAATGACGGGGCTCAATGTGCCGGGTGTACTCGTGAGGGGTATCTGAGGGAGCTCAGATACCGAGAGAGTGTAGGATATCAAAGATGGCGTATGATAACTCTCTGGGTCGTATGTGGTTCTATTTAGACTGGATTGCTTGCCTTAGTCCCCCGAGTGAGGGGCTATTTATACTGGCGTGTGGAGAGATTATGCTCGACCCACGACTTCGTGGGACGTGGGTCGACCCACGAGGCTTGTGGAGATCCCACGTCTGGTTGAGGGGAGACTCTGTCTGGTGACGTGGGTAAGGGCCACGTAATGGACGGATGAGTGGTGCCACGTGTCTCCAGCGGGTGCTGGCGCCATGCCTCTAGAATGTCAGTGCCACGTCACCCAAGGTGGGATTTTCCGAAGTTACATAAGTCCCCCAAGTCTACGGGTGTCGAGCGCCCGTGGACTTAAGTTCCTTTGCTTGTAAGACACTTGGGAATTTTTGCTGTCTCTATTCGTGGAATAGCTCGACCGCTTGGAGTCGCGGGTATGGGAGCTGGCCGTCCGACTCACGAAGTTGGCTCTCTCGCATCGCTCCGTAGAAAATGAGGTGTCTTCGAGAGAACACGCGTCGCGTTTTGGGTGGCTGGCCGCTTGGCTTTCTCAGCAAGTTTCTGAGCCATCTCTACAGGAAGTACGCGACTTACCGAGGTGGAGTCATCATTGCTCAGAGGGGCATTTCCCGAAATACCCTTCAAGGGCTAGTAAGGGAAATCCAAAAGTCAGGGGCTGCTTTGGTCATTTTTCGAAGAGCTCTCCTCTGACCATGTTCGTCCGTGGTTAGTGGCTGACGATGGCTTCCTTGCAGAGGGCTATTTGTTGAGGGAGCGGGCTTTGTTGCAGGTGCCACGCGTCAGGGCTTGAACGGGTGCTTCTGTCATTAAAGCATTTTGCCGCCGTTTCTCCCTCATTGAATGCGAGTTCGTTTCCAAGGCTAGCCATTATTAGCCTGGGTGGAGAGTTTTGCGAAAAAGCCCTCAAGTGTCTCGAGGCGACTCTTGAGTTCTCGAGGGCTTTTTGGTCTTTGCATCTCCTTTGCCCTGGTTGTGCATCCCGTCCGTTGCTTCTTTCCACGTGTGCGGTCGAAGCGAGCGGTTGTAGCTGGGTTTGATTGCAGAGGATAAGGGGTTTTATTCGTTGCGAGATTCGAGGGGTCGAAGTTTTTGAATCGTCGTGCCTTTGGGTGCCCTATAAATGCCCAACGTTTGAAATTTTGTGACTTTACATTTGCATTCACCTTTCTCTGTTGCCTCTGTTTTATCTGCTCTTGCCTTTTTGATCCCTGCTTCTTGTTGAATTGAATCTTTGTAATGGCCGACGGAGGTGACGATTACAGCTACTACCCATTTGATTTCACTGATTTGGAAGATCTTCCTTCCTCTTCCCCTCCTTCTCCTCCTCTGGTCCGGACTCGCGATACTGGTCGGAGCGGTGGGAGGAAGAATGGTCAACAGGGCCTGTCACCGGGGGGTGCCGCTGATGTCCCAGTTGTGGTACCTGCTATGGTGCCTACTGGTGGCGAGAGGGAAAGGTGGTTTCCTGTGCCTCCGTCTTCCAAGGGGGAGCGTCGTCAAGAGGTTCTTCCGAAGGAGAAGAGGAAGAAAGATGGGAAGGTTGGCGCGAGCGGACCTCGGGAAGGGGAAAGGAGGGGAACTTCTGCGACGGAGTTAGCCGAAAGCAAGGAAGGTGGTCCCAAGAAGCGTCCTGCTGGGGTTGACTTGCGACTATCTCGGCAGGTCGTACGGCGGAGTACTAACCGGGAGGATGCACAGGCGGAGGCTCCGGCGGGGGATGCTGTTCCTGTTTCTGCCCCTGTTCCTACCTCGGTTACCACTTCTGTCGCCGTTCATCAATCACCTATGAGGGTGATTCTTTCTACTCGTCCTCCTGTTCTCAGCCCCGTTGAAGGGGTGAATCAGCCTCCTACTAAGAGAGCTAGAGTGGTCGTTGAGGAGTCATCCCGAGACTCTTCCGTGCCTCAGATTGCGGCGGGAGGTCCTGTGGCTGTGGAGGTTGCAGAGTCTGGTAATGCGGCCGTGAAGGCCAGAGCCCTCACAGACGGAGGGAATGTAGTGGCGAGTCAAGCGGCTGCCACGAGAGATGTTGTTCCTGGGTCGACTGCCGGCCCTTCTGAACCACATGGGCCACCGTAGAGAGGATTGGCTTTTGAGCTGGTGGCATTGGGCACGCACTTCCCCGTGGAGATGCGGGAGAGGGAAGCTAGGGGGCTAGACACTTTGCCCCTAAATATTGTTGTTCAAGGCTTCAGCCGGGTTGTTGAGGCGTTGGCCGACTTCCACCAAGCTGGTCTTGAGTGGGAGAAGCAGGTGGTAAGTTCCCTCGTCTTGGTTTTTTCCTCGTTTTGTGATAGCCTTTTGTTCCTGACTCCGCTGTGTATGTGCGCGCTTCTTACAGGAGTAGATTCGTCGCGACCGGGATCAGTTTTCCGGTGTTGCGGCCTCTAGAAGCCAGGCTCTGGAGGTCTCCCAGAAGCAATTGGCGGATGTGCGGGAGCAGCTGTCTGCCAAGAAGCTGGAGTGTGAGGGTCAAGGACGCGAGGTTAAGTCTTTGACTGAGTAGGTCACCCATCTTAGGGCCGAAGCCGATCACCCTGCAGATGTTTCGTTCCTTCGCTCAGAGTTGGAGAGGACTCGCAAAGAGCTGGTCGTCCGTCGGGATGACGCTGAGAGGCGTCAGCATGAGCTGCATTCACTCCGTGAGGCCCTGCGGGATGCGGAGGCTCGTGCTGCTGAGAGCCTTTCTGGTCGGCTGGTGGCTGAGGGCAAAGTTGCCGATGTCGCCGATCGTCAGGAGGAGCTATCGGTGGAGAGGATGTACGGCATGCTCCTGGCGGTCGAACAGCTCGAGCGTCTCCGTGGGGAGAGATTCCCAGTGGAGTGTGTGGTTACCTTGCATCCTTCCTTGGATTTTTTTGAGGGTGAGCTTCGCGGTCGGACGGAAACGGACCCTCCGTTGAATCTCGCTTATCTTCGTCGATTGACGAATCGTTTGGTGGATCACCAAGTGTTGTCCCGAATTGGCGGGCGAGCTCTAGGGATTTGACCTACTTCTCAGCAGCTGGCTGAGGCGACCAGGCGGGGGTCGTCTGAAGATGTTGACCACGTGGAGCCGGCTAGGGCCGGGACTTTTCTAGATCTTGGGAATGCCCAAGATTAGGCTTATGTAAATTTTAGGGTGTTTACCCTTTGTAATGGGCGGACGCCCTCTCATTTTGGCATTAATGAGAATGATTTTTTGCAAAGAGTTTTTTCCTGCTTTCCTTTTCACTTCGGGGTAAAAAGTTGTGTGTGTTTGCAGTTTCTCTTTTTGTGGTTATCTCTTTACGTCTGAGTAAAAATATTTTTGCATGAGCACCGTGTGATCAGGATGATTTGTATGTGTGTTGCTAGCATGGTTCGTCGAACGTTCGTTTTGTGGTTTTCTCGCCAAAGGGGTTTGTTTACCGCGCTTTTGGGGAAATTTTAGCTTGGCCCTGGGGGCGCTTACCGTTTCTTGGGCGATTGAGCCCGTCGTCCCGTGATAGGACTTACGCGAGTACTTTGCAGAGTTGAAGTCCTGTCTCTATCTGAAAAGAAGTGCTTTCAATAATAAACAAAATGAATACATTCGTGCAGCCTCAGTCGGGCTAGCCTTAGGTAGGATGAAGGTAAGCAAAGTGTTTACATTCGGATTGCCTAAGTTAGGCGAGCCTTGGCCAGGCTGGAAATCCTAAATTCAAAGTAGAGACATATACGACTTGACTTAAAGGTAAAATGCAAAGTGCGTTCGGAGTCTTAAGCGGAGGTTAGGTCCGAGCGGGCGGACTCTGGCTTCTTTCCTCCTGACTATTTAAACTCGGAGGGTTCCTCGCGTGATTCTTTGGGACCAAGGCGGGCGACCTTGACGATCTTGGTTAGGCTAGCTGCGTAGCATGCTCGCGCCAGTTTCTGGTCCATCATTATTTCTCCAACCCCGTGGGGTGTTGGGAACTTCATTGTGAGTTGTGCGGTAGACACTACAGCTCTGGGTTTATTTAGGGACGGTCGCCCTAGGATTGCATTGTATGCTGATGGCGCTGAGACAATGATGAAGTCTACATCAAGGCTCGTGACCTTTGGCAAAGTGCCCATTGTTGTTCGGGCAGTGATGATTCCTTCTGCTGGAACCTAAGCTCCTGAGAACCTTATGAGCGCGCCGGGGAAGGGCCTTAGGCTGGCCTCGTTCAACCCGAGCTTTCTGAAGGTGTCGAAGTAGAGAACGTCTGCTGAGGATCCTTGGTCAATCAAGACTCTCTTGACTTCGTAGTTGGCGATAATCGCAGTCACTACCATGGGGTCGTCGTGGACAGGTACCTCTAGGTTAGTGAGGTCGAAGGTGATGGGGTCTCCCTTGGTTTCGCTCCTCTTCTTGTGCTTTGGAGCGTAGTCTAGGGTGAGTATGGAGCGTTCCATCCTCTTCTTGTTTTGCGGTAGGGAGGAGGTCCCTACTATAGTCTGCCTGCTATGACATTGATGACCCCGCGGGTAGGCGCTTGGCCGTCGGCTTCCCGGGGGTGCTCGGTATTGGCCCTGCTTTCCTCCTTGATGAACCTGCCGAGTTGTCCCTTCTGGATTAGGTCCTCGATCTGATCTTTCAGGTGGATGCAGTCGTTGGTTTCATGTCCGTAATCCTTGTGGAGTTGGCAGTATTTGGACTTGTCCACCGGTCTTTCCATTTTCCGCCTTTTGACCTGTGGGGAGAATGTGAGCATGTCAGAATGATAAATTTCTTCCAACACCCTAACGTGAAATCTGTTAAGGTGAGTGTAGCTCGTGAACCGTCCTCGGGGAGGCGTCCGTGGTTGAGGAGGCGACCTCTTCCTACCGCTCTTTTCCTTGGGGGTTTGGTTCTCGGTCCCTGTCTTCTCTTTTTTCTTCTCTGCCTGCTCCGTGTCGGCTTGGCTTACTAGGATTTTTTATCTCGTCCTTGGCGATCTGAGCGTTTTCCTCTTGAATGAACCGTTTCGCACGGTCCATAAGCTCCTGTAAGGTGGAGACGGGGCATCTGCTTAAGTCCTCGTAGAATTGTGAACGTTGAAGGCCTTGCTTTACGACAAAGATTGCGATGGCGTCCCGGAGGCCTTGGAGCAAGAGTCTGGGGGAGCGGGCCAGAAAGTCTTACAGGGTTTCTCCTTTCTCTTGGCGGGGACCAATGAAAGAGTCTTCGTTTTTCTGGTACTCTTTGCTGCTGGCGAACTGTGTAAGGAAATTCTGTGCCAGTTGTTCGAAGCTGTGGATCGAGTTGGTGGGCAGCAAGGAGAACCATCTCAAGGCGGCTTCCTTCAGGGTTGATGAGAAGACTCGGCACTGTTGGTCGTCCGTCATACCCAGTATCGACATGGTCGGGTTGAAGGTATTCAGGTGATCTCGCGGATCGGTTTCTCCTCCATAGGGCTCTATGTGGAAGGGCATCTTGAAACCCATGGGTACGTGCTCATTCATGACTTGCTGGGTGAAGGGGTGTCTCCCTTTCCCCTGGAAATCGATCGCGGGTCACTGGTAGGCATTTGCACCGTAGGCTGCGTACAGGTTGTAGGCCGCGGCCCATAGCATATGGAGGTAGGACTCTGGAGGGTAGTTAGGGTTTGGTGGTCGTGGGTAGTTCATAATGGGTCGTGCTGCCTGTCCGGCGACCATGGTTGGTCCAGGTGGGATCACCGTTGGAGGTGGTGCCGCCGGCAGTGACAACCGTGCGATCTCCATTGGTAAGGTCCTAAACATAATTGCGGTCAAGCCGGTAGGGTCATTAGAGGTCCCTATCGTCGCACCGTGTGGCACTAAGGGTAGCTAAGTGCTCATATTTGCTAGGGCGAGGTTCCTGTCCTCTTCCCCTCACTGTTGGCATAGAGCTGCTACTTCTGCTTCGAGGCGGGCGATCTCAGCGTCCCGTGAGTTTCTTGCTGGCTCTGTCGTCTCTTGACCACCGGTTGTGGGGCAGGGGACGTGCGGCATGCCATACGGGTGTTGAGGGCAAGTTTCCTCTCTAGACGTTGGGTTCTGGACCACGGTTTCCGTGACCGGTACCTGCGTTATTGAGGAGCTCTGAGGCTGAGTCACGTTTGATCCGCCTGCCTCGGATGTGACCGGTTCGGCCGTTCCTTGTCGATTCCTCGCGCTGCGCCTCAACGCGCTGGCGTCAACCGTGGTTGTGGGGACGTTCGAGTCGGTCATGATGTGTTGTGTCCTGTATCTGTATTGGAGATCAAAACAAAAAATAAGTACGGGTTTTTGAGTGTTAGGTGTATACTCCTCTACTTCCCGAAAAAGAAATGTCGTTTAGCGGCAGAGTGCGCAAGGCATTGTGGTCTGAATAAGACCGCGGTGGGCGCCACTGTAACTGTCATTTTTGGCTCAGACAATTGTAATGTGAATTTAGGACCGCAAGAGGTCTTAACCTTGGGAGACTTGCCCTTAGGTGATGCACCTAGGTGCCTACGTACCCTTCGGGAGGGATCAAAGTCCATGTAGTTCGTCATGGTGACGTTTATCAGAGCCGTTAGGCAAGGTGGTTACCTGTATTGGGCCGTGTGAGGCTATGATGTGCCTAAGGTACTCCGGGCGAGCGAGCCGCTCTTTGGGAGGTTGCCTTAGTGGGAGAGTGCTATGGTCTCTGAGGGCTGCTGGAAGCCCTGTAAGCGGTGTGCTCCAAGGAGGAGGTGAGCCGGTCGGAGGTTGGCCGGAACGGGGGGCCAATGACGGGGCTCAATGTGCCGGGTGTACTCGTGAGGGGTATCTGAGGGAGCTCAGATACCGAGAGAGTGTAGGATATCGGAGATGACGTATGATAACTCTCTGGGTCGTATGTGGTTCTGTTGAGACTAGATTGCTTGCCTTAGTCCCCCGAGTGAGGGGCTATTTATACTGGCGTGTGGGGAGATCGTGCTCGACCCACGACTTCGTGGGACGTGGGCCGTCCCACGAGGCTTGTGGATATCCCACGTCTGGTTGAGGGGAGACTCTGTGTGGTGACGTGGGCGAGGGCCACGTAATGGACGGATGAGTGGTGTCACGTGTCTCCAGCGGGTGCTGGGGCCATGCTTCTAGAATGTCAATGCCACGTGTCCCAAGGTGGGATATTCCGAAGTTACAATTATATTTAGTAATATATATTATTTGGATATTGGATATCGGGTACCCTATCCGTCCATTCATTTAGGACGGATACAAGGTACCCGATATCAATATCCGTATCCGTCCAATACCCAATGGGTAGTTATGTTTTACTATCCGTACCCTATCCGATATCCGATACCCATCGGATATCGGATAATTTTTTTGGACGGATACCATCGGATACCCATTTTCAAAGTATCCTTTGCCACCCCTTACTGCTGTACTTCCTCCCATGCTAACTCAACTCCACGCCAAATGTTCTCCAATTTAGGCGTTGCTCCCGAGATTGTTATTGCGTTCTGATCATATGAAGCTCATTCCCCATACGTGCGTGGATCCTCTGTTGTCCAAAGTTGTGCTGTCGGATTTAGCCACGGTTATAACCGTGGCTAAATCGGACAGCACAATTTTAGACTGCAGAGGATCCGAACTCCATAGACTTTGCTCTGAAAATTGAATCGAGGGGATTGCCAAATCCTAGCAAGTACAGGGCACTCAACCAAGACATGATAAGATGATTCAATCTCATTATTGCAGAAAGTGCAAGCTTCATCTACTTCCAACCCATGCCTATTCAATGCTTCACATGTTGGCAATATATCTAAACACACTCTCCACAAGAAATTCTTGTATCGAGGTAGGACGGACGGGCAGCTTCCATAAGGCCTTCCAAAAATTCCCACCAATGTAACATTGCGCCTATGGCAGCAGATTGAGTCCTTCCCATTATCCTGTCATCACCTCCTTGTAGCACGCCTTGACCAAGAATGCACCTTTTGGGTCTCCAATCCATGTCCACGTATCCACTCCATGTGCTTCGACAAGTGTCTTCTGTAAACAATTTAAAAATTCTCTCCTCTCTCCATTCATTTTCATCGGAGATAAGATCACTGACCATTAAATTAGGAGCTATGTCGTTACCTGCGTAATTAGCAACAAATGTAACTCTTCCTGGTACTCAAGGGTCTTTCTGCACGTCTATCCTCCTGCCAAAGTTCCAAATTGGTCCTTCCATCCAATTTTACCGTTAAGTGATGACCTGCTGATGTGTCACTCTCTCTCTCCTATGTGGTATACTTCCCTGACATGGACTTACACATAAACCCCCAAAAAGGCTGATGTGTAACCCTCTCTCAATCCCCACTCTCTCTCTCTCTCTCTCAAGCTCCCAATTCCCATTACCTCCCCACTTTGCTTCCCTCTTTCACTCTCTCATTGATCATCCTTTTCTTTCTTTCTCTGATTCTTTATTCCAATTCAAAACCTCATTGATGATCTCTTCCATTTTCATCTCACGTATGTTTTCCAATTACTCCTTTTAGAATTACAAGAATTGCCTCATTTCTCTTTGTTTCCTTCACTCCTTTTGTCTGTATTCTCCATTTTTACACAAGAACAAACAAGAGGCAGGGAGGAATCGCTGTTTTCGCTCTATATATGGCGTCTTTGGAACCAAACTTAGATTCCACCCATCCCGATACGTCGTTCAAAGAATCCAATCACAAAAAGCGCAAGAAAATCGCGGATGATCATAATTCGCTCAACCAGATTCCTTGGAAATCCCACACAGACCAGTAGATCTACTCCTCCAAGCTCGTCGAAGCCCTCCGCCAAGTCCTCTGTCGAACTCCTTCTCCCACGACCAAACCTACCGGAGGTCGCAAAATCCGTGAAACCGCCGACAGAATTCTAGCCGCCATGGCTAAGGGAAGAACTCGGTGGAGTCGATCGATTATGACGACTCCATTCAGTCGTTGGAAATTCCAGAGGTAACACAAAGAAGGTGAAGAAGGTGTCCAAAGGATTAGAGAGAACGACGTCGTTTTGAGGGTTCAAAGTGATGTGTAAGTCCATGTCAGCGAAGTATACCACATAGAAGAGAGAGGTTGACACATCAGCCGGACACATCATCATTTAACGGCAAAATTGGATGGAATTGGACGGAAGGACCAATTTGGAACTTCTTGCAAACATAAAGGACCAATTTAAACTTTTTGAAACATAAAAGACCAATATAAAACTTGGTGAACAACATAAGAGACCAATTTGAAATTTTGACCTAAATTCTTTCCCTATATTAAGCTTCTCCACGTCAAAGAGGAATTTCTTCCAATTTGGACATGGTAAAAACTTGAATTTGGGAAATATTGGGCCTTTAAAACTTGATGCAGTAAAGACGTTTCATTATTAATAAGTCTCCAACTTTGTTTCGCCAATAAAAACCTTGTTGAAGGTTTCTAAACCTCTGAACCCCATACCTCCCATCGCCTTAGGTATCGTCAATTTATCCCAACTGAGCCAATGAATTTTTGAGTGGGTTTGATTTGACCCCCACCAAAACTTGGTCATTAATTGAGATAGCTCTTTACATAAATAACACGGTAATAAAAAACAACTCATCGAGTATTTAGGGATTGATTGGGCAACTGCCTTAATTAATACCTCCTTTCCTGTTTTTTACAACAATTTCTCCTTCCAACCCTATAATTTTTTTCACACCCGCTCCTTAATGGATTTAAAGGAATTCCCTTTATTTTTTTCAACTAACGTTGACAACCCCAAATATTTTTCATTATACACCTGGTTACGAATACCTAA
This sequence comes from Senna tora, assembly GCA_014851425.1. Classification (NCBI taxonomy): domain Eukaryota; kingdom Viridiplantae; phylum Streptophyta; class Magnoliopsida; order Fabales; family Fabaceae; genus Senna; species Senna tora. The sequence continues at coordinate 14,765,954 of CM026271.1, forward strand.
TTCTTCCTTACATCCTTCACCTCATCATCACAATTTAGGCTAAAGAAAAGGGCGAATTTTTCAAAATTAATTTTTTGGCCTGAGGATTTCTCATACAAGTCAAGAATATTTAAAAACTCAAGACAATTTGCCCTGTTGGCTTTCAGAAAAAGCACCTCCTTGTTTTTTGAATTTTGAGAGAAATTAGGGCAAAATGAAAATATCTTTGAATATTGAATAGAGTGATGATGTGATGAGTTGTCAATTTCAAATCGTCCCAGCTTTCACATGTGAGAGAGAGTCCGAGAATTATAAGGGGATTAGATGTTTAAACTTTAAAGAATAGATAACATGTAAAAAATAATAATGAATAAAATATTATTACAGTAAGATAAAAATAATATATATTTTTAAAACTATTTAAAATAAAATCGGGGTACATGTTTATCTATTTAAAAAATTTAATGTTTATAATATATTCAATTTATTTTATATATAATAAAATTACTTGATATATTCAATTTTATTAAATTAAATTATTAATTTATAATAAACACTAATATATATACTAATACTAGTTCAGCCGTGATTGAACGACAGTTGAACTGTGAACCAGTGATTTTATCGGTTTAATGACCGATTCGATTTTAAGAACTATGGTAAAAAGAATATAATTTAATTATTTATATATTTCAAAATGCATTTTCTAACAATTATATTCATAAGTTAACTTAATTATAAATTAAATATATTATATAATTTATATAATAGTACTAAAGAGTTAAATTATATAAAAACAATTTAATTACCAATATATATACTAAAGTAAAATTATTATGTACATTTAGGTGTATTTAATGTTACAAATCACAATGATATAATATAAAAATCTTTCAAATTACAAAAAATTAAAATAAGTTTGAATTTACATGAGTTAATTTAAATTTTCATGGTATTAATAAATTGTAAAAGATAGAAAGCCAAGTGATTCTCTCAATTTTTATAAAAGAAATTATTATATTTTCAAAAAAATTATTTTATTTTATTTTTATAAAAAAAGTTAATTTATTAATGCTATAATAATTAAAGATATTTTTAAAATGTTATTTTATTGATAGAAAAATAATGATAAAGAATATTAAAATAATAAAAGACATACTAATAATAATAATTATTATTATTATTATTATTGTAACTGTCAGTTTTTGTTCAGACAATTCTAAGTCATAAATTAAGACCGCAGGGGGTCTTAAACTTGGGGGACTTGTCCTTAGGTGATGACCTAGGTGCCAACGTACCCTTGTGAAGGGATCAAAATCCACGTAGTTCGCTGTGTTAACATCCATAGGAGCCGTTAGGTAGGATAGTTACCTGTAGGTGGCTGTGTGCGGTTAGGACGTGTGTAAGGTTCTCCGGGCGAGTGAGCCACTCGTTAGAGGTTTCCTTAGGTAGGGAGAGAGCAAGGGTCTCTTTGAGTTGCTGGGAGCTTTACTGATGGAGATCCCCAGAACGGAGATGTGAGTGCTGAGGGTTGACCGTGTGAGGTGGTGAACCTGGCTCAAAGGTCAAGGAGATGACGTATAGTATTTGGAGCGATGGGTCTCACTTTGTGTGTTCGTTCTATCCTCCCCTTTGAGTCCCCCGAGTGAGGACCTTTATACTAAGTGTGAAGGAGGGCGTGGTCGACCCACGTTCCTGCTCGTCGTGGGTCGACCCACGACGGTTGAGGGCCTCCCATGTCTCGGGTGCAAGAGCGTAAGAGGGTAGATATGGGTTCTGGCCACGTACAGGGCAAATGAGTGGTGCCACATGTCTCCGATTAGCGTTCCTACTAACGTTCTAGAAGGCTAGTGCCACGTGTCCTAAGGGGGAATATTCCGTAGTTACATAAGTCCCCCAAGTCTACGGGTGTCAAGCGTCCGTGGACTTAAGTTTCTTTTTAGCAAGCTACTTAAGAAAAATTTCTCGCTAGATGTCTTTGGCTGATCGAGTTCGAACGCAAGTTAGTTTGGCTATCTGGGTCGGTTGTTTGGAAGAACGGATTTTGCATACTTCTTCCTAATTGCTTTCGAAGGAATAGGATGTTAAGAGTGCCACGCGTCTTGATCTGAACGGTTGACTGCTTGGCTTCCTTAGCAAGTTTTTTGAGCCGTCTCTACAGAAAGGTACACATCTTTCCGAGGAGGCGTCATCATTGCGTAGAGAGGAGGTTCCAAGCATGCCCTCTGGGGTATGTGGAGGAACTCCAAAGGTCAGGGGTATTTTGGTCATTCGGGACGTTTCCCTTTGATTTTTGGAGGCGAAGTTTCTCTGTTGCACCTTGACGAGGTCGCCCGCTGGCTTGGAAGAGCTCTGCTTGTTGGTCGTGCGGTTAGAGAGGGCTTCGTGAGGAGCTGCCTTTTGGAGAAGTGGGTTGTCGTTGACACCACGCGTCATGGCCTGACTGGTTCTTACTGCTTCAAGTTATTCGCAGCCGTTTTCCTTCATTTAAAGTTGATGCATTTCCGATGATTGCCATCATTAGCCTTGGTTATAGATTGTTCGTAAAGGTCCTTTGGGTTCTTCGAGAGACTCTTGGGTTTCCGAGGGCTTCTTGGTCTTTATTCCTCTGGTTCTTGGCTATTGGATCTGGACCGCTCATTCTTTCCACGTGTCTAGTTGAAACAGGTGGTTGCAGCCTAGGGTGAGTGCACTGGATAATGATTTTTCCATTGCGGGATTCGAGGGAGGCAGGGACTTTTCGAATCGTCGCGCCTTTGGGCTCCTTATAAATACCCTGCACTTGAAAGTTTTTGTTTTACCTTCTTTATCTTTAACGCTTCCTCCATTTCTCAGAGCTTTTATCTCTGATTCTCATACCCTCATCCTCTGTAAAGTTTCATCATGGCTGGTGATGATGACAGTTTATTTCCTTTCGACTTCACTGATTTGGGGGATCTATCCCCTCCTCCTCCTCTTAGCCGTACTTGGACCAGCAGCCAGAGTAAGGAGAAGAAATCAAGGCAGGACCTTTCCCCTAGTCGAGAAAAGATTGCAAGGGTCTCTTCCGGAGTAAACGGTGGTGGTGGAAAGGTTGTCCGAGGCATACTTCATCTTCCCCTGACAAGGTGCGTCAACAAGAGGATCTTAAAGGGTAAATGAGGAGGAAAGATGGGAGAGGAGAGTCAAAGAGAGATGGCGAAGACTCTAAGGGGAGAGAGAAGAGGGAGGTTGTAAGTGCGGGGAACCCCAAGAGTAAAGAAGCCCACTGGTACAGATTCAAGGCCTTCGTCTAAGGTTTCTCAACGGAAATCAACCACGGCGGATGCTCGGGTGGTTATGCCAGTGAAGGGTACTCTTCCTTCTCTGGGACCTATTCGCCAATCACCTATGAAGGTGGTTCTGTCGTCTCGTCTCCCGGTCGCAGGTTCTGCCGGAAGCATCGAAGGGCCTGCGAGTAAGAAGGCTCGGACAGAGCGAACGGTCGACTGAGTCGCAGATAAGTCTTCCACTACGGAGAAGGCCACTGCAGATGAGACAATGGCCGAGGCTCCAACTGGGGGAGTCGGCGCTGGTGAAGCAGTGGCTGAGGAAGCCGGAGCCCTCGCTGTTGGAGGGGATGTAGTGGTGAGTCAAGCGACCGCCACGGAGGACATTTCTTCGGGGTCAGATGTTGACCCGCTGGAGCCTGTCGAGCTGCCAGAAGGGAAGCCCCCTTTTGACTTAGTAGCTCTGGGCAGGTGCTTCCTGGTTGACATGGTCGAGAGGGCCGCTAGGGGGTTGGATACCAATCCCATGACCATTGCTATTCGTGCCTTCGGCAGTGCTGCGAAGGCATTGGCTGACTTCCACCAGGCTGGAATTGTGTGGGAGAAGCAAGTGGTAAGCATTCTTTTTCTTTTATTCGTGCTAACTTCTCAAGGTTTTCATATTGCTGATATTTTTCTGTTTGGTGTAGAACGACGTGCGTCTTCATTGAGACCAACTTCTTGGGTTTATGGCTTCTAGAGGTTTAGCTCTAAAGGCTACCCAGAAGAGTTTGGAGGCTATGAGCGGACAACTATCAGCAAAGGAGAGGGAGTGCGAGGACCAGAGTCGTGAGTTGAGGTCCTTGACTCATAAGGTGGCTCGCCTTAAAGCTGAGAGCACTCAAACTTCCGAGGTTAAGCTTTTGCGGTCAGAGTTGGAGAAGACTCGCAAGGAGCTTTCCATCCGTCGGGAGGATGCGACGAAGGGTCAGCATGAATTGCATTCTCTTCGCGACGCCTTAAAGAATGCTGAGGCTCACTCCAGCGAGAATCTTGCGGGCTGGCTGGAGGCTGAGAGCAGGGTCATCGATGTTGCTAACCATCAAGGAGAGATGCTGGCACAGAGAATGTATGGGATGCTGTTAGCGATCGAGAAGCTTGAGCGTCTTCACGAGAAGAGGTTTCTTACTGAGTGGATGGCTTCCCTGCACCCTTCTCTGGAGCTTCTTGATGGTGAACTTAGAGGTCGTCTGGCGATCGACCCCCCTTTGAACTTGGACTGTCTTCGCAGCATGGCTGATCACCCGCTGGACCATCACATTCTCTCTATTGTTGGCGGGCGTATTCTTGAGATTAGAGCTACTTCTCAGCAGTTGGCAGAAGTTGTCCAGACGAGGCCGTTGGGAAATGCTAGCAATGTCGAGCCTATGGAGGCTATAGCTAATGTAGATCTTGGGAATGCCCAAGAGTATGTTTCTGTAGGGTTGTAGGTTGTGTTCCTTGTAATAGGCGGACGCCTTCCCTTTTTGCTACATTAATGAGAATTAATGTTAAATTGCAATTTCTTTAACTGACTCTCTTTTTATTTCTAGGCAAAAGGTTTTTGCGTAAGTACAGTCTTTTGAATTGCTTGTCTTTTCACTTCTGGGTAAAAAGATTTCTGCATGAGTACCGCGTGATCAAGACGGTCGTATGCTTTTGCTAGTGTGTTTTTATGTGAACGTTCGTTTTAAGGCTCCGCTTTTTCGGAGCATTCGCGCCCGAGGGGCTTTTTAGGTGTTACCCGTGCGTCAGGGGAATCTTAGCTTGGCCTTGGTGACTTTCAAGCATTTTTTGGGCGGTCGGCCCTATGCACATCCTTGGTGGGGCTTTTTGCGAGTTTTCTCGGTATAGGCCATGTCTTTTTCAAGGAAAAGGAAAGTTTCGATTAATGATAAACAAAACGATTACATTCGAGTAGCCTTGGTCATGCTAGAAATAGTAATTCCTGATTTGAAATAAATGAAGACATGTGAAATTTAGCCACGAGGTATTTCGAGTGTGCAATGCAAAGTTCTTCAGAGTTTAGGTGGAGGCTTTGTTTGGGCGGGCAGACTCTCGGGGTTTTGCTCCGGACTCTTTGCTTTTTAAGGGTTCCTCGCGTGGTTCTTTGGGACCAGGGCGAGTGACCTTGGTGGTCTTTGTTAAGCTTGCTACATAGCAGGCTCGCGCTAGTTTCTAGTCCGCCATGATTTCTCCAATCCCATGTGGTGTCGAAAATTTCATAGTGAGCTATGTCGTGGACACTATAGCTTTGAACTTGTTCAGGTACGTTCGCCCGAGGATGGCATTGTACGCCGAAGGTGCGGAGACGATGATAAAATCGACGTCGAAGCTCGCCACCTTTGGTAAGGTGCCCACAGTTGTACAGGCTGATATGATTCCTTCTGCAGGAACTTGAGTTCCGGAGAACCCTATGAGTGCGTCGGGGAAGGGCTCCATGTTGGTCTCGTTTAATCCGAGCTTTTTGAAGGTGCCAAAATAGAGGACGTCCGCAGAGGAACCTTGGTGTATTAGGATTCGCCTTACTTCGTAATTGCTAATGACTACGGTCACCACCAGTGGGTCGTCATGAATTGGCCCTTCGAGATTTGTGAGGTCGAATGTGATGGGGTCTCCTTTAGATTCTTCCCCTTTTTTCCTATGTTTCGGGACATAGTCAAGGGTGATTATGGAGCGTTCTACCATTTTCTTGTTTTGCGATTGTGAGGTGGTTCCCTTCTACAATCCGTCTGCGATGACACTGATAACCTTGCGGGAGTGTTTTGTCATTGTTGTCCCTTGAGCGTTCCATATTGGTTTTGCCTTCCTCTTTAATGTACCTGCCCAACTGTCCCTTGCGAATCAGATCCTCGATCTGATCTTTCAAGTGAATACAGTCGTTAGTCTCATGCTCGTAGTCCTTGTGGAATTGGCAATATTTGGACTTATCCACTGGTTTCCCAGTCTTCCGTCTCTTCATCTGTGGGGGGAAATTGAGCATGTCTGAATGACAAATTTCCTCCAGTACCTCGACGTGTGATTTGTTTAGGGTAGTATAGTTGGTAAACTGTCCTCTGGGAGGCGTTCGAGGTCGTGGCGGCGAGCGTTTTTTGTTGTTTTTCTCTTTGGGACTTTGGTTGTCGGTCGCCATCTTCTCCTTCTTTTTCTCAGATCGCTCCAAATCGGTCTTGCTTATTAGGAATTTCCTCATTTTGTCTTTGGCAATCTGGGCGTTTTCCTCCTGGATGAACCATTCCGCTCTGTCCATTAGCTCCTGTAGGGTAGAAACTGGGCATCTATTGAGCTCCCCATAAAACTACGAGCATCGGAGGCCTTGCTTGATGACAAAAATTGCAACGGCGTCTTGGAGTGAGAGCTTAGTGAATCGAGCTAAGAAAGCTTGTAATGTTTCCCCTTCTTCTTGGTGGAAGCCAATGAAGGAATCCTCATTCTTCTGGTATTCTTTACTGCTGGCGAACTGGGTGAGGAACTTTTGTGCCAACTATTCAAAGCTGTGAATTGAGTTCGTGGGCAGTAGTGAAAACCATCTTAAGGCTGCTTTCTTCAAGGTCGAGGAGAAAACTGGGCAATGCTGGCCGTCCGTCATGCCGAGTATTGACATGGTTGAGTTGAATGTGTTGATGTGGTCTCGTGAGTCAATCTCTCCCCCATAAGGCCCTATATAGAAGGGCATTTTGAAACCCATGGGCACATTCTCGTTCATGACTTGCTGGGTGAAGGGGTGTCTCCCTTTTCCTTGGAAGTCGAAGACGGGCCAATGATATTGTCCCGAGTAGGTAGTGGACATGTTGTAGGGAGCGTACGGGTTGTAGGCTCCTGCCCAAGGCATATGCAAATAAGATCCTGGTGGGTAGTTCGGGATAGGCGGTCGCAGGTAGTCCCTGGGCGGGCGTACCGCTTGTCTGACGACCATCGTTAGCCCAAGTGGGATTGTTGGCGGAGGAGTTGGTGCTATGAGTGATAGTCGAGCGAACTCCATCGGAAGGGTTTCGAATTGTATCGCGGGTGGAGGACCGGCAGGGCCATTGGATGGACCCGCGGACGCGTTTTGTGGCGCTACCGCTATTTGGATGCTCGTATTTGCTTGGGGCGGCTTCTATTCTCTTCCCATTGTTGTTGATGTATGTCTGGTATCTCTGCCTCAAGTCGAGCTAACTCCATTTCACGCGAGGTTCTCGCTAGTTCCGCTAGCTCTTGGTTGCTAGCTGGAGGGAATGGGTTGTGTGGTATGCCATAAGGATGCTGGGGGCATGTTTCCTCCCTGGTTGCTGGCGCTTGGACAGCGTTCTCCGTGATAGTTACTTGTGTTGTCGAGGCGTTCTGCGGTTAGGTCGGGTTTGAGACTCCTGTTTCCGCTGAGGCGATATTGGTCGCTCCCTGCCTATTTCTTGTGTTACGTCTTGGAGCACTTGCATCGGTCGTGGCGGTAAGAGCATTTGAGTCAGTCATTTTTCAGAATTTTCCTGTAAAGAAAATTTAAAATATGGGTTTCTGAGTGTTAAGTGTATACTCCTACTCCCCGAAAAAGAAATGATGTTTAGCGGCAGAGTGCTCAAGGCATTGTGGTCTGAGAAAGACCGCGGTGGGCGCCAATGTAACTGCAAGGGGTCTTAACCTTGGGGGACTTGTCCTTAAGTGATGGCCTAGGTGCCTACGTACCCTTGTGAAGGGATCAAAGTCCACGTAGTTCGCTGTGTTAACATCCATAGGAGCCGTTAGGCAGGATAGTTACCTGTAGGTGGCCCGTGTCCGGCTAGGACGTGTGTAAGGTATTCCATGTGGGCGAGCCACTCGTTGGAGGTTTCCTTAGGTAGGGAGAGAGAGCAAGGGTCTCTTTGAGCTGCTGAGAGCTTTCCTGATGGAGATCCCCATGAAAGAGATGTGAGTGCTAAGGGTTGACCGTGTGAGGTGGTGAACTCGGCTCAAAGGTCAAGGAGATGATGTATAGTATTTAGAGCGAAGGGTCTTACTTTTTGTGTTCGGGCTTACTATATTCGTTCTATCCTTCCCTTTGAGTCCCCCGGGTGAGGGCTTTTATACTAAGTGTGAAGGAGGACGTGGTCGACCCATGTTCCTGCTCGTCGTGGGTCGACCCACGACGGTTGAGGGCCTCCCATGTCTCGGGTGCGAGAGAAAAAGAAATGACGTTTAGCGGCAGAGTGCTCAAGGCATTGTGGTCTGAGAAAGACCGCAGTGGGCACCAATGTAACTTCAAGGGGTCTTAACCTTGGGGACTTGTCCTTAAGTGATGTCCTAGGTGCCTATGTACTCTTGTGAAGGGATCAAAGTCCACGTAGTTCGCTGTGTTAACGTCCATAGGAGCCGTTAGGCAGGATAGTTACCTGTAGGTGGCCGTGTGCGGCTAGGACGTGTGTAAGGTACTCCGTGCGGGCGAGCCACTCGTTGGAGGTTTCCTTAGGTAGGAAGAGAGAGCAAAGGTCTCTTTGAGCTGCTGAGAGCTTTGCTGATGGAGATCCCCAGGAAAGAGATGTGAGTGCTGAGGGTTGACCGTGTGAGGTGGTGAACTCGGCTCAAAGATCAAGGAGATGATGTATAGTATTTAGAGCGAAGGGTCTTACTTTGTGTGTTCGGGCTTACTGTGTTCGTTCTATCCTCCCCTTTGAGTCCCCCGGGTGAGGGCTTTTATACTAAGTGTGAAAGAGGACTTGGTCGACCCATGTTCCTGCTCGTCGTGGGTCGACCCACGAAGGTTGAGGGCCTCCCATGTCTCGGGTGCGAGAGCTAAAGAGGCGAGATGTGGGTTCTGACCACGTATAGGACAAAAGAGTGGTGCCACGTGTCTCCGATTAGCGTTCCTGCTAACGTTCTAGAAGGCTAGTGCCACGTGTCCCAGGAGAAAATATTTCGTAGCTACAATAATAATAATAATAATAATAATAATAATAATAATAAATCATAACATTAAAAGAAGGAGGAACCAAAGTTATTATTGGACTTAAGGGGGTATTTTGGTAATAAAGATAGATTGTAGTGGAAGTTGAATAAAGTTAACTTTTTGGACAATGGAAAATCGAGTTTTAGATCAAAGTGTAATTTTTAATTCATAAGGAGTAGTGTTATTTTTCAAATAAGAGAGAAGAAGAGTGTAATTTCAATATCTCTCAAAGTCAAGTAAAATTTACTCAAAATAATAACAATAAATAACTACCAAATTATCTAAACATGTATTTTAACTTTGTACTTTTATCACATATATTTAGTTTCCTCCCACATGTTTTTTAATTATGTGTTTATATATAATTTTAAAAATCAGTGATCATAAAAAAATCTTACATTATCTATAAATAGGATGACCCATTAATACCAATTTAAGACTTGACACAACACTTGTTACCTTCTTACGAGTGATTTCATTGATTTAACTCTTTATTTGAATATAATTATTATGCTGACCCTACTGTCGCGTTCGGTTCTGGGATATAACAAGGGAATGGAAAAATACCTACTTTTACTCTCTTTTTTCCTTTGTAATTTTAAAAAAAAAATTAAAAATAAAATAAAATACAAAATATCTATTATACCTTTGATTTGACACAATCCTAACCTTCTTTTTTTTATTATTTTAATATAAGAGATAAAATGGTAATTTTAATACATTCTCATTTTATTTCCATTCCAAATTTTTACTACCAAACACGTCAAACTCATTCTCTTTCCCTTTTCCTTTCCCTTTCTACCTACCAAACTTACCCTACATTTCAAAACAACAGCAATGTGAACAGATTTAGAGTCTCTTCAATTTTGTTTTACATGTTAATTTTGTAATATTATAATTAATTAATTTATCAGTGGCTTCTTCAATTACAACAAAACTTACAAGCAATGCCAACTTTATTTATCTTTACTCATTTTTATAATTAGATTATTAATAGTTAAACTATCTTCATAATTTCTTATTTTCTTTGGCCTTCCATTACGCCTAATTATTAAACTATCTTTCATTTAGTCAACTATTCATACATGAGCCTCCTTTGTATATAACCAAATCACCTGAGACATGTTTCTACTAACTTTTTTTATGATAGATACCAAACTTTCTCTCTAATGAAATAATTTTTAATCCTATTATTTCTAATGCAATCCCTCATCCAACACAATATTCTTATTTATGCAACACTGAAGTTTTGCTCCACTAGCTTCTTCTAGACTTGAGAAAAACTCTAATTAGGTTAGCTTCCATATTACTTTCTTACCTTAGCCTCTCTAAGATGCATATAAATATGTTCAACGAAAGATGTAACATGTATGACACAGAAGAAAACAAAACAGTACTAATCAAGTGAGAGTAGAGTGTAACATATAGTATATCTGCAAGTTTATTTAATGCATTGTTATGCTAAATGGTGAAAGGATATGTATTCTGGGAAATTTTAGAAATCTAAATCATCATAATCAAGCTTCGGGGATAGGCATTCAGAAGGAACGCAACTAGTAATCAAAGGATATAAAGTAAGCTATACAACTAGAAGTTACTACTAGATTATAGAAAGCATGCCCATTATTGTTGTATTGAAATTAGTATCCTGACTGCCAAAATCTGTAGCAATGACTTTCTATATTTTCACTTACTAAGGTATAGGTAACACTGTCCACTTCTCTCATTTAGTTAGATCATTTCTTTGCTGTGGAGGTGCAACAGAAGTGGGTGAAAAAGGATCGTAAATTTGGTCAGCAGGATATACCTGCCTACCAGAAGCCACAGAGTGACTGTTTCCAAACTTCTGGTTTGGTGGCAAGTGGACATCTGGCCATCTCTGAGCAGGATGATTTTGTTGCATGGGCGTGCTTCCAGCCCTTGGGACACCAGGACCGGGAAAACTTGGCATTTGAGGGGAAGGAAAAAAATTTCTCATACCCATTTGCGGAACTGGAGACATAGGTGCAGGTTGATTGGGAAATGGTAAAACAGTGTGTCTGGGTGTAGTTGCCACCGCACCTGGTCTTCCCCCAAAGGAAGCGTATGCAGCAGCTTGAGTTTGATCGACATGGGCGGGGACTAGTGTCTTTGGAAATATTTGATTCACAGGTCGATCAGGAACAGCAAACCCAAATGATTGTGGCCGAGGAACAGAAAATTGTTCTCTTGTACCACCCTGAGAAGCAGTGTTTGGTCTGGAAACCACTTGAAAGTCTGCATTATGAGATTGCGATTGGAATGTAAAATTTCCAGAATTGGAAGCAGTCAAAAGTGGTGGTTTTACTGGTGCCTGGTAAGAAACTCCAGAAGAAGAAAGTGAAGTAGGTAGTGGTGGTGGAGGAAGTGAAGCAGATCCTGACAAATGATTTACAGATGAGTAATTGGCTGCAGGTAATGGTGGCTGCATTGACCCTAAAGAAGAAGGTAGTCCGGGGGAAATCCCTGCTTGATGTGGAGAAAAAGAAGCGGAATGTGACGCCATTGGTATATTTGACACTGGCAGCTTAAATGCAACATCTGATTGTAGAGGAACAGGTCTCGGAGGAGGAACCACAGATGGAGCCATCTGCCCCATATTGCTTAGACCAAGAGACACCCCATCTAGTCCAGAAGAGACCCCAAGTGGTATCAATGACCTGTCAGATACTGGAGCTGACAAAATACCTGACATTGGTTGAGGCATAGAAGGCATTAATGGACGGAGTTGTCCTACTGCTGGTTGGCTTCCTCCTATTGGAAATAAACTTGAAGCATTTCTTTGAGCTGACGAAGTCTGAATAGATACTATAGAAGGATTTCTTGGTGGCCCAGTGTGTCCCAAAGGCATTGCCTGGGTCATATGCGAGTGCTGAAAATTTTCTCTTGTTGGCTGTGTTTGCAGCAAAACAAAGGGTCGATTAGGAATAACTGAGTTAAATCCAGTGAAAGGTGCAGGTTGAGTAACAAAAGTGGAAGCCACGTTTGAAGTATTCATAGATTGTGATGGAAAATGGAGAGGTCTAGAGAGACCTGAAGGATTTGTGGGCGCTATATTGCCAGAAGAAGCATATACTGGGTTATGAGATGAAACTGCTGAAAACCATGGACCATAGTATTGAGAGTGATCTCCGAGCATTTGTGTAACTCCAGCTACAGGTTGCACCATGGCCATGTTTTCCATATCCATAGCAATTGGATGAGAAGGGGGATGGTCCTCACTTCGACTAAGAACATTAGTGTTATTCCCAGAAACTGACATAGTGGTTGAGGAAGCAGCAGCTAAATTCCCCTGCACAATTAACAAAAATTGTAAACTTTTTAATTACAATCAAATAATGTCAGTTAAAAAGGTCAAAAAAACGTGTTAAAACATATAAGACAACCATAAATCATAAAGCATCTCACAGGAGCAAATTTGTGAAACTCACTGTTACAGAGGCTATTAGCAGTTCAATGATGGACACTGCTGCATCCACTTTCTCAAAACTATCAGCGGATACATTAACATGCATCTCTTCATAAGAGCGAGGGACATCATTTCCAGGTTTAATTTCGTCCTAGAATTGAAACAGTTAATGAAGAGAAATGAGGGAGCATATGCAAACAATTTAGTATCCTGTCAAATAAAATTACAAGATATATCAAAGTGAAATTGAAAGATATAAGAGGAAAAACAGATCCTATCAGAATATAGTTTGTAACCAGCTACTAACAAACTAACCTTCTCTCCTGCTTTGATTCCATGAACTTGAATATTGGCTCCAGTTTCCTTATAAAGATTACCAAGTGAAGTAGTTTTTTAATTAATATATACATTAAAAAATTAAAAAAGCCTTGCAGGGTGAGTCTTGGAGCAACCGTAAGGTTACTTCCATGTGACTTGGAGGTCACGGGTTCAAATCCTGAATACGGCCTCTCTATTTGTAGGGCTAAGGCTATATATATTTGACCCTCCCCAAACTCTACCTAGTAAGAACCTCATACCTTTAAAATATATATTTAGGAGACAAAATACTATTTAGTCCCTGAATTGTTGGTCAAACTACTATTTAGTCCCCAAATTTGGGAAAATACTATTTATTCCCCGAATTTGTAACTCTGTCAACTATTTAGTCCCTGAATTTGGCAAAATTACTATTAAGTCCCCGAATTTGCAACTCTGTCAACTATTTAGTCCCCGAACTTGGCAAAAATACTATATAGTCTCCAAATTTGCAACCCTATCAACTATTTAGTCCCCTGACTGTTACCCTTTAGATAAGCAGCTGATGTAACCGTTAAATGCTGATGTGGCATGTGAGGTGGCATGTGCCCAGGCACTTAATGGTGCCACATCAGCATTCAACAGCCACATCAAATGGTGCTTGGTTATCTAACGGGTAACGATCATGGGACTAAATAGTTGATAAAGTTGCAAATTCGAGGACTAAATAGTATTTTTGCCAAATTCGAGGACTAAAGAGTTGATAGAGTTGCAAATTCGGGGACTAAATAGTATTTTTGCCAAATTCAGGGACTAAATAGTAATTTAACAAACAATTCAGGGACTAAATAGTATTTTGCCTCTATATTTAGAGATCTCAATCAACAATACAGCTTGTTGATTGCAAATAACCAATATAGTTATTATTATTTAACACAAGCTAGCATAAATTATGAGACAAGAAATGGTTATTACCTTTTCTAGCCGCTTTTGATTATCACCTTCAGGCCCATATATTAGGGCAGTAAAATTGAATCCAGGATATTCTTTGACCTGGAAAGATAATATTGCACTTGGAATAAGAAATAGCATCACATATAACTATAGCATTTATTGAAATTTAGAACATCACCCTGCATGTAGGACCAGTAGAGTTGTTATTTAATATGAAAGGCTTTTTTATACTTTGACATTTTATACTTGACAAGTGGAGTTGTTATTTACTATTGAAACAATCTGTTATTGCTTGTGACATGTGCTTCTACATCTGCACTTGGACTGTCTGTTTGACTAGGATATGTATGAGCAAATCTAAACACACTAGGGTAAAAAAAAATATTGTTTTTACTGTGTATTGAGTGGTGTGACTACAAGAATATAATTTTTTTTTTTTTTTTTGATAGAAGACTACAAGAATATATATACACATAGATGGAAGGCATTCAAACCTTTCCCTGATTCTAGCTACACTTAATTAAGAGAAACATTGACCCACTAAATAAGCTAGTAACAGAAATTACAGGCTGTACACGTAAAAAGAATTAATAGAGAAAGACATGCTAATCTCACAATATGACTATAACATTAGCTGTATTAAAACTTTACTTGGGGGTTGTAATAAGTAGAAATTTAATGTTGTCTTGTACCATAGTGCTACAAATACAATGGTCATATAGGTCAATCTCATTGACTAGATTTCCTGCAAAGGCTTTTCTCTTTACCTCTATTTATTCATATGGTATCAAAACCTGGTTAAGAGAAAATACTAGGTCATTTCGTGTAGTCACCCATTTTAGTGATTGTGCCACCATTCTCAAACTGGTAATCCGGTAGCTTGGTCTACTCATTCTTCTTTTGGACCTTGGGTCCTAAACTTTAGCTCTTCCAATCATATCACATCTTTTCTCTAAACATAAAGTTTCCTCCTCTCATCTTCCTATTGTTACTCTTGCCAAAGGTGTTCCTCCTCTCATCTTCCTATGGTTCAAAGATAGTTGCCAAAGGTGTTGGTCAAGCCCAACTCCTTTGATGTAGGACCAGTAGGAGAAAGGGAGAAGAGAGGAGATAATAGAGGAGGGAGAAGAATAAAAAGGGAGAAATGAATGAAAGAGGGAGAAAAGAACTCAAGCAAGCTGAATATTATTTACTCAATGCAAAAATTTGCTACAAGTAATGAAAAAGCCTCTTGTACAGAGAGGCCAAAGAGATACAGCCCTAAGTGATAAGGAAAACTAATTATTAAAATAAAGGATCGGGATCAAGATAAACTAAAACCTTTCACTTCCAATATACCAAAATATGCTATCCTATCACAAGATATTCAAAATATTAATATTTATCCTATTCGGGATAATTATTATATTCTTTTATTTCATCTAGAATATATGTCTCAGGCCAAAAAAAATTCTAGAATATATATCCTAGGACCTAAGGTTTTTCTTCATTTCCCCCTTAGCATTCCCCTCTGAAGAGGATAAGTGCTGGTAAGATTCCAAGAGGGTAGCATCTAGGAGGAGAAACTCTTCCTCTGTGATCCAAGTAGCATCCAAGTCAAGACACTCCTTTTTGTGAAAGAGATAGTAGTATAGAGGGCCATGAGAGGAAGTGGCGGTCAAAAGCTAACTGTTAAAGGGGACTAACAAAATTACTTAAGTACTCCATTGAGTATCTCATCCTATCATATGTGAAACTTTATATATCTTTAACACTCCCTCTCAAGTCCAACTGGTCTTACGTTCCCTCCAAATTTCTAATCGGAGCCCATTAAAGAATTTTGAGAGATCAGAAAACATAAAATCCATATCGTATATTTTTCTTTGGAAATGTGTCTTTATTTTCCATCAAAAGTATAAGGAATTGACAATGGCATTTAAATAGCATGGAATGAGATATAACAGAATTTTGGAACCAATACTTACAGGAAGTGGGACATTGACCTCTTTTAATAATGGTTTAAAACCAGGTGGAGGCTTGTAACTTGGATCTAATATTAGTATTTCACCTGGACATCATTAAGATAAAGACTTATCTTCAAATGAAGAGCAGTTAAGTGTTTGGGGAAGCGACAAAAATGAAAGATTTTTTTATCAGAAAAAATTATATAACAAAAAGGAATACACGTCAAAAAATACAAACCTACTACTTCCCGCTTTTCAAGTTCAAGCATTTCTGACTTCTAAGATAGTCCATATAAAGAAAAAATATATCAGTAGTGATCAGAAGTAAATAGACAGCAACAAAAAATAACAAGTTGAAAAAGAATAGTGTCAACCGTTTCTAACCTTATCAATTTGACTATCCGGGTAACTTTGATCTGGATTCTTAGCCAAAGATGAGTCTTGACTGCCCTCAACCTCCAATTTTCGTGATTTCAACTGCTGTGTAATTTGATCCACTCGAATCTACAAAACATGTAAAATAACAAGCAGCAGTTTCACTTACAGACAACACCTTGAAAATAAGAACTTCTATGCTGATAGCTGATTATTCATGTAAAATTACATAACATCACCCAAATTGTAAGGAATTTTTAATAGCTTGCAGATATGCATGACGCATTCAACCCCAAAGTGTTGCAATTAATATATCTTTACTAACCTTAATCAAATCTTTATTCCAAATAAATATAATACTTGAATTCAATAACATGCAAAATAATTGACAAAACGTAATTGACGAAGTACACAATCATGTAACTAATTGAAAGGATTCCTAAGAATACCTGCAAAGCTAAGGCTCTTCCTCTTCTGACAGCTGCATCCTGTGTCAAATCAGGTCCCCATTTTGTTTTCCTATGTATTTGTTTGGAAATTTCTTCACTGGTAGGTCCAGTGCTCCCATGATTTTTAGCGCCCCGGAAGATGGGAACCAATGAACCTGATAATTTGTTTTTTGGAATAACAAATCCAGATTTTGCAGCAAGCATCGAAAGCTTTTGGCCCCCAGTAGGCACTGCAGATGAAGTGACCCCAGACATCTTGATACTATCAGGTTTAGCAGCAGATGCTGATTCAGCGTTTGCGCTTATTTTCTATCCAACCACTTTGCACATATGAGGCAAACATGCAAAAAAACATCACTGATGAAAGTGGAGTCAATCTGCAAATAACATCATATTATTTTCAATTAGACTGGAGGAAAACCAGATTAATCTGACAAGATGCACCATGATTATATTCATCAGTACTACTGTCTTCCACTATATAACTTGCAATGCAGTAGGCTAGACATTAAAAACAAGAAAGAACTTCGAAATGCAAGAGTTGGAAATTTGATAATCAAGGTTTTGCTAAATTATAATTTATTGTCATAATTGTTAGATTGGTAGATGTTCAGCTAGAAGTTCATTTAGAAGATACAATACATTCCTCATTGTAACGATCGTCCCTGAAGGGGGTGTCGTATCGGGAGTTGCCACCAAGTTTTTGTCCAAGAAAACTTGGAAAAGGAAGTTCAAAAAAATAGGGTTTTGAAAACGGTTTAAAAATACTTTAAAATACACTGGACCAGTCATGCTAACCAAAAGATTCAGGTCTGAGAGTCTATTTGAGACAAGGGGAAGGTGTTAGGCACCCCTCAGTCTCCTATTCGGAGACAGTTACCCTAAAAATTAAAAATTAAAATAATCGAATTCTATCAAACAATTCATAACTGGGCTCGAACCAGGATAGAACCCTGGGGCCTACGTACCCTTGGAGAGGAATCAGAGTCCACGTAGTTCGCAATGCATACAGGTGTTTGTGTGATAACGCTCGCCAGACAAATGGGGTCCAGATAGCGTTCAT
Source organism: Senna tora (assembly GCA_014851425.1). NCBI lineage: Eukaryota > Viridiplantae > Streptophyta > Magnoliopsida > Fabales > Fabaceae > Senna > Senna tora. Next base: position 14,783,606 of record CM026271.1, read on the forward strand.
GAGGTGTGCCTAAAGGAACATAGGGGTTCCCTGGCACCTATCCACCATGTAGTCAAACAAGTGTGTGTGTGATGACGCTCCCTAGACATAAGCAGTCCAGACGGCGTTACTATGGTGTGCTTGTAAAAGCATAGCGGGCTCCTCGGCACCTATCTACGAAAGCGGTAAAATCCTACTCCACTAAGCAAACAACAATCTAGATATCCACAACTAAACAAACACGCAATCCTAGGTATCCACAACTAAACAAAAGAAATAAGAAAATCCTTGTGATACAAATGCAGAAAGAAAGGAAGCAAAGACATTCTTAGAGGGGTCGAGATCCCCTTTGCAACAAGGAAATTAAAACAGGAAGCTCAAGAAAACTTATCTCTTCGACCCCCTCTGCAACAAGGAAATTAAAACAGGAAGCTCAAGAAAACTTATCTCTTGAAGATAAACTTGCACTCGAACCTTCTCTTCGATACTCGAGATCTCAAGAACTCGGATGTGCCCCCAAGAAAACCAGAGAAGCCACAATAACTAGAAAACGTAGATAGGGAACAAGCAAACAACAGGGAAAACAGCTAGAAAACAAATAGCTTCAAAGAAATTCTAAAATATTCATCGAAGTACTGAACGAAGTTCTAAAACCATCAAAGTACCAAAAGAAAATCTAAAACCTGCATCATAATTGTAAGTCAGCATTTGAACACCAAAATAGCTCTTACGCATTTTGAAAGGAGATTTCAAAGTACCGAAACATGACCCAGGAAAACTGGGCAGCTCCTTATGCAACAAGATAGAACCACAACAATATGAAAGAAGGTTTAAACAACACGTCAAACATCTTGGGAGATAATTCGAGGTGCCTGAACATAATCTCCAATAACCAGACAACACTAGAATAACACTTCGGTACTTTAATCATCATGAAAAGAAGCTTTCAAATGTCAAGAACATGACCCACATAGAAAGGAACAACACTTGGACACATGACAACCCCTTTAACATCATAAAAGAAACTGTAAAAAAGAATACTACCAATATCATTTCAAGGTGATTCTTAGCATGTAAAAACATCCAAACCAGAACTTTGACATGCCTAGAACACTTCAATGCAGGTTGTTAAACTACATTGAATTTAAAGCCAACTTCCAACATATCAAAATGAGAACTTAACAGGTGTAATAGAAGACACCATATCATGAATGACATGATTTAAGACTCCCAAACTTGCCTAAAGGAACTAAGCTACAACCAATAAGTTCAGCAAGCAAAATCTGACTTTATCATGTACCTTAAACAAACGAAGACTAAATCCAAAAGAGAACAATGCAGTAACCAACGCCCTTGGCACACTTTGAAACCACACTTAAGCACTCTGATGTGCCTGCTCTTAAGGCCACATACGCTAGAAAGAAGACTAAGATGGACAAGGAGATTGGGCTTGGAGCTGAAGGGTCCAATACATTGGCAGAATAATCTGCTGCTGTAACCATTTCTGACATTTTTTCAGTACATGTGGCTGTATCCAATCCAATCCAAAACTGAAGTTCCAAATATATTCAAAATCCTGCATCCACTTTTAGAACGTCAACTAGAAACCAAACTACACTCTTTCTACACTGATGGTGGAACAGAATTTCATCCCCTTAAACAATACCTAAACACTCATGGTCAGTGTTATCAGAACCAGACCGGACCGGCCAGTTGGACCAAAAAACCGATAAACTGTCTGCCAGTCCGGTCCGGAATAACCAAAGAACCGTTCAGGTAGAAAACCGGTCAAGAACCAGCAAAACCGGTCAAGAACCGTCCAGACCGGTGGTTTAGACGGTTTAACTGGTTGTCAATTTGTGTTGTTTATGATTTAGTATTTATTGAGAATTTGTTGTGACTTGTAAGGATTGTTCTATTTCAGTATTTATAGTTTGGTTTGTGATAAGACTTGAGACTTAAATATGTTGATCCTTGAACTTATTTCAAGAGTTTAATATGATATTGCGGTAGTTTACAACTTGTTCTATTTTTTATCATGTTTAGATGGAGATGGAGACATATAATTATGAAGTATATAAATTTTTTATGATATATTTTAGTATATTTAATTAAAAAATATATTTTGATTGCCACAGGTTCAACCACGGTTGGACCATTGAACCATGAACCAGTACCTCAACCGGTTCAATGACCGGTCCGATTTTAAAAACATTGCTCATGGTATTCAACATCTCTTTTCACCACCATACACCCCACAACGAGTGGCCCTAGTAAAAATACGACATCGCCACATCATTGAAACAACCAAAAGTCCAAAACCCTTCTACACCAAGCTGCCATCCCATCACAATTCTGGTCTTATGCCTCCCAATATGCAACACACCTCATCAATAGGATGCCTAGTCGTAACTTAAACAATAAATCCCCTTTTGAACTCTTGTTTCACAAAACACCCAACTAAGGAAAACTAAGGGTTTTCAGTTGCCGATGCTACCCTAGGCTCAAACCATATAGCAAACACAAACTTGATCCCAAATCCACACCTTGTGTGTACCTTGGCTTCTCCAATCAACATTACAGTCACCTATGCTATGATCCAAAAAACATGAAAAATCTACATATCCCGAGATGTACTCTTCTTTGAATATTCCCTTTCTCCAATATTTTTTCACATCTAAAACCCAAGTTGGGAACATATTGAATCATCACCCTCACAGCCATCTTCATCTACACCTACTGACCTACAACTGCCACCATCTTCCATAATTGTCCAGGAGAGCCACTACAACAACATCTCCCATCCATGTACAAGTTGTGCACCATCACAACAGCCAGGTAACATTAATAACTCTGTCTTGTCTAATTCAATTTCTTCTACTCCTTCTCCTCTTAATCCCACACCTACACCATCCAAACCAATTATTACATACCGAAGCAAAACTACACCAAAACCAATCCTTTCACTCTCACCCCAACAACCTACAAACAAGCCCACTTGTTTTCCCACTGGAATCAAGCCATGAAATCAGAATATAATGCCCTCATTACTAACAAAACTTGCGAAATAGTACCATTCAACAATACTCAAAATGTGGTAGATTGCATATGGCTATTTCGGATAAAATACTTGCCTAATGGCTCAATTGACAAATACAAGGCTAGGTTAGTGGCCAAAGGGTTCACACAGAGACCTGATGTTGACTACCATAACACTTTCAGTCCCGTGGTCAAACCAGCAACCATAAAACTAATCCTAGCACTGGCAACACAAAAGGGTTGGGCAATACGCCAACTAGACATCAATAATGCCTTCCTTCAAGGAACCCTCTTAGAAACCGTGTATATGAGACAGCCCCAAGAATTCAAAGATCCCAAATACCCCAATCATGTCTGCAGACTAAATAAAGCAATATATGGTCTGAAGCAGGAACCAAGAGCATGGTACACAGAACTGAATAATTTTCTTATTTCTCAAAATTTTCTGAAATCCAAATCAGATACATCTTTGTTTATTTTACACAAAGGTTGCCTATCATTATATGTTATTGTATATGTGGATGATATTATCATCACAGGAAATAGTAGTAGTACTTTGAAATTCTCTCTAAAAAAGGTTCTCTCTTAAAGGTCTAGGACCTTTACACTATTTCTTGGGAGTGGAGGTAATACAACTCAGAGAACAGACCATACTAACACAGCAAAAGTATGTCGAAGATTTCTTACAAGATGTTAATATGATTGATTGCAAGCCCATGCCTAAACCTATGTCAAACAACAACTTTGATACCTCGCAGCAAGACAGTATACTGTTGACACCAAATTATACAGCCAGATTATTGGCAAGCTTCACTATCTTGCATTCACAAGACCAGATATCTCATATGTTGTGAACAAATTGTCACAAGCAATGCAACAGCCACTCTTGTCCCACTTGACAGCCTTGAAGCATTCTTACGCTATCTAAAAGGGACCTCACATTACAGGATTTCTATAACAGCTAAACAAGACACAAGATTAATGGCCTATTCTGACTTTGACTAGGCTGGAGATCCAATTGGCAGGTGCTCTACAACTGGATACATTATCTACCTAGGCCAAACTCCTATCTCATGGTCCTCAAAGAAGCAACGAGCAGTAGTATCCAGGTCTTCTACGAAAGCAGAATACAGGGCAGTAGCTGCCACAGTTTCGATGCTGGATTCGAAATCTACTTACAGAAATCAAACAACTATTGTGTACGCCTCCAACAGTTTACTATGATAATGCCAGTACTACCTACATCTGTGCAAATCCAGTGCTACAGTCGTATGAAACATGTAGCCATTCATTTTGTCCGAGACCAAGTTCAAAGCAACCAGCTACATGTTCAACACCTACATTCAACCGACCAAGTAGCAGATCTTACAAAACCTTTATCTCGTATAGCCTTTCGACATCATTTTCTCAAGCTAGGCGTGATCAATATCACCCCTAACTTGTGGGGGCATATTAACCTAGCAGAAATTAAGGCCTAAACCGTAGCATATTTTTTACATGATTTTAGGAGATAGTTATCTTAGAAAATAATTACTGTTTTATTTATCTTAAAAGATAAGTACTGTGTTTATTTTAAATTATTGTTTCCCTATTATCTCTCCTTAGGGTGTAATTCCAGTACCTTTGGATATCATAATGACGTCTCCCTAAACAGAACATTCGACCAAGCCCATAAACCATTCATAAAATAATGAGGTGGGAGAAATTTACAAATGGGAAAATAGAATGACTGTAGCTATCCATCCATCAGCACCAATCGAAAAACCAGAACCAAAACAAGAGAAGGAAGAAAAAAACACTGGAAGTATTAAAACAATAACCCAGAGCCAATGTAGAAGTAAATGAAAATCAAGAGACCAAGAACTAGAGAACATACATCTCTCCGTTTCAACCGAGAGGAATGCTGCTGCTCCCTCTTTCTCGGTGCTTCTCTAAAAACCAAGGTCTTTTCCGGTGCTCAACACGGTTCTCTCTCTCAGTCCCATTTTTCTTCTCGGTCAAATTTCGGAAATCGCCCAGCTCCCTCTCGGTCTGTTCGAGATCTGCTGCTCTATCTCCTTTCTCGGTCTCCTTCTTCGATTTCTCTCCAATCAACTCACAGCTCTCGGTTTTTGCTCAGCCAAAACCCCCCCATCAAACGCCTCTCAATCTCTCGTGCTCTCTCTCTCAATCGTGCTCTTTCTTTCTCACGCCCAAAGTCACGCCTCCTTCTCTCTATCGTGTTCTCCTTTTTCTTCCCTGCACTTCAAGCTCTTCTCTGGTATTCCACTCATGCTCTCACTCGATGCCGTGTAAAATGGGTAATGGGTTAGCAAGTTTGTTTGGAATTACACATTTTTCAATCAATTTCAATATTTAATGGTAGAAAAATTGAAAAATTTTAATGTTTCTTTGGCTTTAAAATTGAAATTTAAATTTTTTTTTTTTTGAATATGAAAAAATACAAGTTACAAGCTATTAAGATTATAGTAAATTTTTACCTCAGCTCCCCTGAGATAGTTCAGAGGAGCATTATCTATGAAATCAACAAAACTACACTGAAAATGAGTAAAGTCCATAAGGAGAGTATAGATATCACGATCCCCAAAAGTTGTTTCTGGCCATTTAACTTTGTGACAAGTTGATTATGGTGCATGTAGATCGTAACTCGTTGATGGTGATGGTTCTTCAACATCCGAAGAGTTTCTCGAATCCCCTTCAGCATGGTACCGTCCAGATGTTCTTCCGAAGGAGCAACCATACCGATGATAGGCACTGGATGACCATTATCAGCCGAATAAAAAGAACCCTAGATTCTCCTTTTGTTCCCTTTGTTTTGCTTCCAACACACATAGGCACAGAAATTATTTGTATGAAGACTATTTCTAGTCTGAACATCTTCGTTCCTGAACCTTCTGTTGGCAATCACACTCATTTCTTCCTTTTCTCCCATACCAAGCTTCCAAACCATCTTCATATCCTTACTCAAGTTGATGATATGATTAGGATGAATATCCTTGTGTTGGAAGCAAGGTTGTCAAAGTCTAGATTTTAAGTAAAATCGTAGATGGGGTGTAAAATCGTATCGTAAAATCGTATCGTAGAATCGTAAGATTTTACCTATGATAAAATCGTAAGAATTTTTTATGTTATATATATATATATAACATAAAATATAGTTGTGCCGTCATGCAATACTCCTTGTTCATTTGCAACATATATATGGATGTTAGTTAAAAATTAAAACAATTCATTTACAGAAGAATGAATAAATTAAATTAGTAGTATAATGTAAATAATTAATATACTTGAGAAACAATAGTAACGTCTAGAGTGAAATTCCCGAAGGAAAAAAAGCTGCTACTTTGACGTAATGACATCTAATTGTTATGGTAATTGACATCAAAAAATGGGTAGGGTTTGTAATTGGGCTGAGACATGGGCTGCAGATTTTTTTTTAACATCAAACAGGCTTTTTTTTTGGGCTGACATAAAATCGTAAAATCGGAGGTAAAATCGCCGATTCTACCGATTTTTCCCGATTCCACCGCGATTTTACTCCACCACGATTTTACCTACGATTCAACTCGATTTTAGTAGGTAGAATCGTAAAATCGTACGATTTTACGATTTAAATCGCGATTTTGACAACCTTGGTTGGAAGAGAATTTCATTTCTTGATTTATAAATGCTCCAACAAGTGACAATAATGTGGATTAAAAGGTCCTTTTTATCAAAAGCCTCAGTCCAAATACTTATATTATGTGAAGAAAGAAGTTGTTGAATCCACTCTTGGATGGAAGTAAATTGGACACTCTCTATTCGGATACCATAATTGGAACCAAACCATACTGCCTTAGTTGCAGGGCACTCCATGAATAAATGCTTATGGGTTTCCAAGAGATCACATCCAAAGACACACGTTCCTTGAATATTGAAATTTCTTTTTAGGAGGTTCTCAACAATTGACAATCGATTATGACAAAGTTTCCACCCAAACATAAGGATTTTATGAGGCAATGTGATCTTCCAATATTCTTTCCAAGCTTTAAATTGAAATTAGTTGGGGCTAATGTTCCTAGACTCAGTAAGTTTATTGTATCCATCCTTAACCTTGTAGTTGCCCTCCTTATTACCACTCCAATAAAGCTTATCTTCCCCTTGAGTAAGAGAGATAGGAATCTTAAGAATTTCTCTTGCAGTTGGGGCATCATAGAGTTGATGAACCAAAGTTCTATTCCACCTATGATTTGTTTCAACCAAGTCACTGACCCTATTAACTGGATTATCTATATTGTTAGTAGGGGTAGGCCAGTTTGCATGATTGAGGGGAATGTTGTGGCCTGTTCCAACCTGCCACTTCAGGTGGTTCAGAACCACTTCCTTAGCACTAAAAATATCCTTTCATTGTTTAGAAGCTGTTTGCGGGCAATTGAATCCTATAGTGCTGTCAGAGGTTCCATATTTAGCTCTCATTATTTGACTGAGAAGAGTATTTTTAGTATGAGTAATTATCCTCCAAATTTGTTTCGCCAGAAGAGCTTGATTGAACTCACTGAAATTTTTAACACCAAGACCGCCCAAGTTGATAGGTTTACAGGTTGCTTCCCAATTTAACATATGAGGCTTGTTTCTTTGCCTATCACTCACCCAGAAAAAATGAGCCAATAAACTGTCACACTTCATGGCCTCAGCTTTCGTGAGCTTGTAATAACTGAGGTGGTATAAAGACATAGAAGTCAAAACTGATTTGATTAAAGTGAGTCTCCCTGCAACAGAGAGCAGTTTACCCTTCCACGATTGTAAAATTTTAATGTTTGGTTAGTTTTGTTTAGTTCAATTATTGTGGCTTAGAATTATAATTACTAGTTTTTTTGTCCGTGCACATGCACGGAAAATTTTTTAAGTTGGCATGATAGTAATGTAAAAAAATATATAGAATTCAAAATTATTAATAGAGAACTAACATATTTGTATCTACTTAAATGGAAATACAAAGGGAGGCGTATAATTAAACATGTATATTCAATTTTCATTAAAAAATGCATTAAAATTTAATGATGATTATTATTCTAATGAAGTAAACTATAAACGTACTTGTACTCTCTGAAAATTCAAAATCAAAATATAAAGTTGTAGTGAACAATAAAAGGGGAAATTTTCGTTCACATTAAGCTTAATAAGAAATGTCATGAACCCAAGGGGTGTGGTTGAGTGAAAGGGACTCATCCATCCTTAACCAAGTGTTAGGGGTTCAATTCCTGCCTTGGGTATGCAGCAACTTTAAATCCTTGGGCCAGTTGTCCCACCCTTCAAGGTGCCTACAATTCAGCGAGGGTATTAGTCACTGTGCTCGACGGTGGATACCCTGGTCTAGACAAAAAAAAAAAGAAATGTCATGTAATTTAATAATAAAAAAGATAAAGATGCAAATGTGCTATCTAACAATTAAAAATTAGAAATATAGGAAAAGCAATTATACATCGTATTTATTACTTGACATTTTGAAAAACTTTTAAAATAAATTATTATTTTATTAATATAAAATTTATGTTTATCAACTATTCATTAAAACCAAAAATAAATAAATATGCTGTTAAATTATTTATATATATATATATATATATATATATAATATTAAATATTTTTTATTATCATTATATATTTCTCAATTAAAAAGTTTAAAAATAGTACTTTTATATATAAAAATCAATCATTATTATTGTGGACAGGATATGAGTAGAGTATGTGTATGGTACGTCTTTACCCGTCCCCAAACCCAATGAATTTGTACCCGGACCCATACCCATATCCACCGGGTAAAATTTCAGGATACTCATTGGGTATGGGTATTTTGACCATCCCTAATCTAAAGGTGATTTCTTTGATGTTGAATTTGAGTATTTAAAACCATTAACTTTTGATTATCAATCATATTAATTAATGGTATTTTATCAAGTAGGCAATTTATTCCTTCATATGCACGTTAGAATGAATAAATTATTTTAGTTAAATTTTTAAGAGTGTAAATTAGAATATTCGACATATCTAAAGCCTCAAATTAATAGTTGAATTTAATTTATTTATTATATAAATATATATCTATAGGATTCCTTATTAATTTGATTGATCAATTTTTTTTGTGCTACAATCTGATTGATTGTATTAAAATAATGAATTAACAATTTAATCAATTTGATCCCTAAAATGGACGTAAAAATAATTTTTTTTTAGATTTAAGAGATTAAATTAGAAAAATTTGTATCTTTCACAAATCAAATTAATACTTCATTTTAATTTAATATTACGCATAAGATGTTTTGATTTAAAAAAAATAACAATATAATTAATGGTAGCATTTTTTTCTTGAGAGTTAAGACACAAAATTAGAAGAATTTGTATCTTTCAAAAATTAAATTAGTAATTCAATTTAATTTAAAATTACATATAAAATCCTTTCCACGTGGCTATTCTTCATCTAAAGGTGATTGTTGAATTTGAGTATTTAAAACCATTAACTTTAATTGTCAATCATATTAATTAAAGGTATTGTATCAAGTAGGCAATTTATTCGTTATAGAAAAAATGATATAGAGAATTTATATTTATTTGTTCCTTATTAATATGATTGATCAATGATTTTTTTGGTGCTACAATCTGATTGATTGTATTAAAATCATGAATTATACTGATATACATAGTTGACATCGAGATAATGTAATTGTAACTGTCATTTTTGGCTCAGACAATTGTAATATGAATTTAGGACCGCAAGGGGTCTTAACCTTGGGGGACTTGTCCTTAGGTGATGCACCTAGGAGCCTACGTACCCTTCTAGAGGGATCAAAGTCCACGTAGTTCATCATGGTGACGTCTATCGGAGCCGTTAGGCAAGGTTGTTACCTGTAGTGGGCCGTGTGCGACTAAGACGTGTCTAAGGTACTCCGGGCAAGCGAGCGGCTTTGTGGGAGGTTGCCTTAGTGGGAGAGAGCTATGGTCTCTGAGGCCTGCTGGAAGCCCTGTAAGCGGTGTACTCCAAGGAGGAGGTGAGCCAGTCGGAGGTTGGTCTGAACGGAGGGTCAATGGCGGGGCTCAAGGAGGTGAAAGTACTTGTGAGGTGTATTCTGAGAGCGATGGGTGATAATCCTGCAGGTTGTATATAATTCTGTCCAGGGTTTAATGTCTCTGAGAGTCCCCCGAGTGGGGGCCTATTTATACTTGTGTGGGGAGATCGTGCTCGACCCACGACCTCGTGGGACGTGGGTCGTCCCACGAGGCTTTGTGGAGATCCCACGTCCGGTTGAGGGGAAGCTCCGTGTGGTGACGTGGACAAAGGCCACGTAACTGATGGAGGGTGGTGCCACATGTCTCCAGCGGGTGCTGGGGCCGTGCTTCTAGAACGTCAGTGCCACGTGTCCCAATGTGGAATATTCCAAAGTTAGATAAGTCCCCCAAGTCTACGGGTGTCGGGCGCCCATGGACTTATGTTCTTTTTGCTTGTAGGACACGTGGGAATTTCGTTGCCTTTATTAGCGGGATAACTCGACTGCCTAGAGTATGGGAGCTGGCCGTCCGACTCGTGAAGTTAGTCTTCTCACATTGCTCCGTAGGAAAGGAGGTGTCTTGGAGAGGACACGCGTCGCGTCTTGGGTGGCTGGCCTCTTGGCTTCCCCAGAAAGTTTATGGGCCGTCTCTGCAAGAAGTACGCGGCTTACCGAGGTGGAGACATCAGTGCTCAGAGGGATCTTTCCCAAAATGCCCTTTGAGGGTCAGCGAAGGGAACCAAAGGCTAGGGGCTGCTTTGGTTATTTTCCGAAGAGCTCTCCTCTGGCCAGTGGTTGGCAGCTGACGATGGCTTCCTTGCAGAGGGCTGTTTGTTGAGGGAGCGGGCTAAGTTGCCGGTGCCACGTGTCGGGGCTTGAACGGGTGCTTCTGTCATTAAAACGCTTTGTCGCCGTTTCTTCCTCATTAATGCGGGTTCGTTTCCGAGGGTAGCCATCATTAGCCCGGGTGGAGAGTTTCGCGAAAAGACCCTCAAATGTTTCGAAGCGACTCTTGGGTTCGCGGGGGCTTTTCGGTCTTTGCGTCTCCTTTGCCCTGGCTATGTATCCCGTCCGTTGTTTCTTTCCACGTGTGCGGTTGAGGCAGGCAGTTGCAACTGGGTTTGATTGCAGAGGATAAGAGGTTTTATCCATTGCAGGATTCGAGGGGTCGAAGTTTTTGAATCGTCGCGCCTCTAGGTGCCCTATAAATGCCCAACGTTTGAAAGTTCGTGACTTTACGCTTGCCTTCACCTTTCTCCATTGCCTATGTTCCTTGCTCTTTTGATCCCCGCTTCTCTTGAATTGTATTTTCGTGATGGCTGGAGGAGGTGACGATTACAGCTACTACCCATTTGATTTCACTGATTTGGAGGATCTTCCTTCCTCTGCCCCTCCTCTTCCTCCTCTGGTCCGGACTCACAATACTGGCCGAAGCGGGGGGAGGAAGAATGTTCAGCAGGGCTTGTCACCGGGGGTTGCTGCTGATGCTTCAGTTGTGGTACCTGCCACGGTGCCTACTGGTGGTGAGAGGGAAAGACGGCTTCCTGTGCCTTCGTCCTCCAAAGGGGAGCGTCGTCAAGTGGTTCTTCCGAAGGAGAAGAGGCAGAAAGATGGGAATGTCGGTGCGAGCGGACCTCGGGAAGGTGGAAAGAGGGGAACGTCTCCGGTGGAGCCAGCCGAAAGCAGGGAAGGTGGTCCCAAGAGGCGTCCTGTTGGGGGTGACTCGCGACCGTCTTCGCAGGTCGTACGGCGGAGTACTAACCGGGAGGATGCCCAGGCGGAGGCTCCGGCGGGGGATGCTGTTCCTATTTCTTCCCCTGTTCCTACCTCTATTACTACTTCCGCTTCCGTCCTTCAATCACCCATGAGGGTGATCCTTTCTACCCGTCCTCCCGTCCTCAGCCCTGTTGAGGGGTGAATCAGCCTCCTGCTAAGAGGCCCAGGGTGGCCGTTGAGGGGCCTGTCCGAGATTCTTCCGTGGCTCGGGCTACGGCGGGTGATCCTGCAGCTGTGGAAGTCGTTGGGTCTGGAGATGCGGCCGTGGAGGCCAAAGTTCCCTCAGACTGAGGGAATGTAGTGGCGAGTCAGGCAGCTGCCACGAGAGATGTTGTTCCTGGGTCGAGTGCCAGCCCTTCTGAATCCCTTGGGCCACCGGAGGGGGGATTAACTTTTGAATTGGTGGCATTGGGCATGCGCTTCCCCATGGAGATGCGGGAGAGGGAGGCCAGGGGGCTGGACACTTTGCCCCTGAATATTGCTGTTCGAGGCTTCAGCAGGGTGGCTGAGGCGTTGGCCAACTCGCATCAAGCTGGACTTGAGTGGGAGAAGCGTGTGGTAAGTTCCCTTGTCTTGGTGTTTCTCTCATTTCGTGATAGGTTTGTATTCCTGACTCCGTTGTATGTGTGCACTTCTTGCAGGAGGAGATTCACCGCGATCCGGATCAGTTTTCCGTTGTTGCGGCCTCTAGGAGTCGGGCCCTGGAGGTCTCCCAGAAGCGGTTGGCGGACGTGCGGGAGCAACTATTTGCCAAGGAGCTGGAGTGTGAGGGTCAAAGACGGGAAGTTAAGTCCTTGACTGAGGAGGTCGCCCGCCTCAAGGCTGAAGCTGGTCACCCTTCCGAGGTTACGCTTCTCTGCTCGGAGTTGGAGAGGGCTCGCAGGGAGCTGGCCGTCCATCGCAATGACGCTGAGAGTCGTTAGCAGGAGTTGCATTCGCTCCGTGAGGCTCTGTGGGATGCAGAGGCTCATGCTGCTGAGAATCTTTCTGGTCGGCTTGCGGCTGAGGGCAAGGTTGCCCACGTCGCTGATCGTCAGGAGGAGCTATCTACACAGAGGATGTATGGCATGCTTCTGGCGGTTGAGCAGCTCGAGCGTCTCCGTGGGGAGAGATTCCCAGCGGAGTGTGTGGCTTCCTTACATCCTTCCCTAGAGTTTTTTGAGGGTGAGGTTCGCGGTCGGACGGAAACGGACCCTCCGTTGAATCTTGTTTATCTTCGTCAACTGACAAATCGCTTGGTGGATCACCAAGTGTTGTCCCGAATTGGTGGGCGAGCTCCAGGGATTGGACCTACTTCTCAGCAGCTAGCTGAGGCGACCAGGCGGGGGTCGTCAGGAGGTGTTGACCACGTGGAGTCGGCTAGGGCCGAGACTTAGGTAGATCTTGGGGATGCCAAAGATTAGGTTTATGTAATTTTTGGGGTGTTTACCCTTTGTAAATGGGCGGACGCCCTCTCATTTTTGTATTAATGAGAATTTATGTGAAGAGCTTTTCCTGCTTTCCGTTTTACTTCGGGGTAAAAAGTTGTACGTGTTTGCAGTTTCTCTTTTCGTGGTTATCTCTTTACGTCTGGGTAAAAAGAATTTTTGCATGAGCACCGTGTGATTAGGACGGTTTGTATGCGTGTTGCTAGCGTGGTTCGTCGAACGTTCGTTTTGTGGTTTTCGCACCAAAGGGGTTTGTTTACCGCGCTTTTGGGAAAATTTTAGCTTGGCCTTGGGGGCGCTTAGCGTTTCGTGGGCGATTGAGCCCGTTGTCCGTGGTAGGACTTACGCGAGTACTTTGCAAAGTTGAAGTCTTGTCTCTAATAGAAAAATGAGTGCTTTCAATAAAACAAAATGAGTACATTCGTGCAGCCTCAGTCGGGCTTGCCTTGGGCAGGCTGAAGGTAAGCAAAATGTTTACATTCGGATTGCCTAAGTCAGGCGAGCCTTGGCCAGGCTGGAAATCCTAAATTCAAAGTAGAGACGCATATGACTTGACTTAAAGATGAAATGCAAAGTGCGTTTGGAGTCTTAGGCGGAGGTAAGGTCCGGACGGGCGGACTCTGGCTTCTTTCCTCCTGACTCTTTAGCCTCGAGGGGTTCCTCGCGTGTTTCTTTGGGACCCAGGCGGGCGACCTTGACGGTCTTGGTTAGGCTAGTTGCGTAGCATGCTCGCGCCAATTTCTGGTCCGCCATGATTTCTCCAACCCCGTAGGGTGTTGGGAACTTCATTGTGAGCTGCGCGGTAGACACTACAGCTCTGAGCATGTTTAGGGACGGTCGCCCTAGGATCGCATTGTATGCTGATTGCTGAGACAATGATGAAGTCTACATCAAGGCTCGTTACCTTTGGCAGAGTGCCCATTATTGTTCGGGCAATGATGATTCCTTCTACTGGAACCTGGGCTCCTGAGAACCCAATGAGCGTGCCGGGGAAGGGCCTTAGGCTGGCCTTGTTCAACCCGAGCTTTCTGAAGGTATCAAAGTAGAGAACGTCTGCTGAGGATCCTTGGTCGATCAAGACTCTCTTAACTTCGTAGTTGGCGATGATCGCGGTCACTACCATGGGGTCGTCGTAGACTGGTCCCTCTATGTTAGTGAGGTTGAAGGTGATGGGGTCTCCCTTGGCCTCGCTCTTCTTCTTGTGCTTTGAGCGTAGTCTAGAGCGAGTATGGAGCGTTCCATCCTCTTCTTGTTCTGTGGTAGGGAGGAGGTACCGCGCTGTAATCCGCCCGCTATGACACTGATGACTCCGCGGGTAGGCGCTTGGCCCTCAACTTCTCGGAAGTGCTCGGAATTGGCCCTGCTTTCCTCCTTGATGAACCTGCCGAGTTGCCCTTTCCGGATTAGGTCCTCGATCTGATCATTCAGGTGGATGCAGTCGTTAGTTTCATGTCCGTGATCCTTGTGGAACTGACAGTATTTGGACTTGTCCACCGGTCTTCCCGTTTTCTGCCTTTTGACTTGCGGGGGGAATGTGAGCATGTCGGAATGATAGATTTCTTCCAACACCCCAACGTGAGATCTGTTGAGGGGGGGTGTAGCTCGTGAACCGTCCTCGGGGAGGTGTTTGTGGTCCCCGTTTTCTCTTTCTTCTTTTCTGCTCATTCCATATCGGCCCTGCTTATCAGGAACTTCCTCATCTTGTCCTTAGCGATCTGAGCGTTCTTCTCTTGAATGAACCATTTCGCACGGTCTATAAGTTCCTGTAAGGTGGAGACGGGGCACCTATTTAGTTCCCCGTAGAACTGTGAGCATCGAAGACCCTGCTTTATGACAAAGATGGCGACAGCGTTCTGGAGGCCTCGAACTTGGAGCGAGAGTTTAGTGAAGCAGGCCAAGAAGGCTTGCGGGGTTTCTCCCTCCTCCTGTGAAAACCGATGAAGGAGTCTTCGTTTTTCCGATACTCTTTGCTGCTGGCGAACTGTGTGAGAAAGTTCTGAGCCAGTTGTTCGAAGCTGTGGATCGAATTGGTGGGCAGCAAGGAGAACTATCTCAAGGCGGCTTCCTTTAGAGTTGATGAGAAGACTCGGCATTATTGGCCGTCCGTCATACCCAGTATCGACATGGCCGAGTTGAAGGTATTCAGGAGATCTCGCGGATCGGTTTCTCCTCCATAAGGCTCTATGTAGAAGGGCATCTTGAAACCCATGGGCACGTGCTCGTTCATGACTTGCTGGGTGAAGAGGTGTCTCCTTTTTCCTTGGAAGTCGATCGCGGCCCACTGGTAGGCATTTGCACCGGCGGCTGCGTACGGGTTGTAGGCCGCGGCCCATGGCATGTGGAGGTAGGACCCCGGAGGGTAGTTTAGGACTGGTGGTCGTGGAAAGTTCATGACGGGTCGTGCTTCTTGTCCGGCGACCATGATAGGTCGAGGTGGGATCACCGATGGGGTGGTGCTGCCGTCAGCGACAGCCGTGCGAACTCCATGAGTAAGGTCCCAAATTGAATTGTGGGCAAGCCGGTAGGGTCGCTAGAGGTCCCTGCCGTCGCACCGTGTGGCACTATGGGTAGCAGAGTGCTCACATTTACTAGGGCGAGGCTTCTGTCCTCTTCCCATCGTTGTTGGCGTAGAGCCGCTACTTCTGCCTCGAGGCGGGTGATCTCAGCGTCTCGCGGGTTCCTCGCTAACTCTATCACTTGTTGTGGGGCAAGGGACGTGTGGCATGCCGTACGGGTGCTGAGGGCAAGTTTCCTCTCTAGATGCCGGGTTCTGGACCACGGTCTCCATGACGACTACTTGTGTTATTGAGGAGCTTTTGAGGCTGAGTTGCTCTTGACCCGCCTGCCTCGGTTGTGACCGGTTCGGCCGTTCCCTGACGATTCCTCGCACTGCGCCTCAGGGCGCTGGCGTCAGTCGTGGTGGTCGGGACGTTCGAGTCGGTCATGACGTATTGTGTTCTGTATTTGTATTGGAGATCAAAATAAAAAAAAGTACGGGTTTCTGAGTGTTAGGTGGATATTCCTACTCCCCGAAAAAGGAAATGCCGTTTAGCGGCAGAGTGCGCAAGGCATTGGGGTCTGAATAAGACCGCGGTGGGCGCCACTGTAACTATCATTTTTGGCTCAGACAATTGTAATATGAATTTAGGACCGCAAGGGGTCTTAACCTTGGGGGACTTGTCCTTAGGTGATGCACCTAGGTGCCTACGTACCCTTCTGGAGGGATCAAAGTCCACGTAGTTCATCATGGTGACGTCTATCGGAGCCGTTAGGCAAGGTTATTACCTATATTGGGCCGTGTGCGGCTAAGACATGTCTAAGGTACTCCGGGCGGGCGGGCCGCTCTGTGGGAGGTTGCCTTAGTGGGAGAGAGCTATGGTCTTTGAGGCCTGCTGGAAGCCCTGTAAGCGGTGTGCTCCAAGGAGGAGGTGAGCCGGTCGGAGGTTGGCCTGAACGGAAGGCCAATAGCGGGGCTCAAGGAGGTGAAAGTACTTGTGAGGTGTATTCTGAGAGCGATGGGTGATAATCCTGCAGGTTGTATATAATTCTGTCCAGGGTTTAATGTCTCTGAGAGTCCCCCAAGTGGGGGCCTATTTATACTTGTGTGGGGAGATCATTCTCGACCCACAACCTCGTGGGACGTGGGTCGTCCCACGAGGCTTTGTGGAGATCCCCCGTCCGGTTGAGGGGAAGCTCCGTGTGGTGACGTGGGCAAAGGCCACGTAATTGATGGATGGGTGGTGCCACGTGTCTCCAGCGGGTGCTGGGGCCGTGCTTCTAGAACGTCAGTGTCACGTGTTCATATATGCTTCGTTTTCTTCTAACAATTTTTTCGTCTCGTCTATATAATTAGATCCTCCGGTAGCGATGGATGAAGGGAAGAATTTGAAGAATTCTTGAGTTTAGAGCATGTGTAAGCTAAGCCCAGGCTTTAAAGAAAGTAGTAGAAGATTTTTTGTCCATGATTGTGTGGTTTGTGGTGATTCCAATCAAGAACCCGGAGTTCGGAAAGAGAGTGACCTGCACAGCCATGAGAGAAGCTCCTTCGTCGGAAATGCTCAAGGTGGGTACGAGTGACCGGGCTTGGGGGAGACACCATTAGAATCCGAAAGATGGTTGAAATCTGCGTCGGATTCGGCGACGGTGTTGTCGGGGACGTAGTTGATGACCGGAAAGAGGATTCCGGCGGCCATGTGAGGCTGGCGATGAGAGGGACGAAGTTATAGAGAATGAGAGAGAGGGAGTGTTTGAGTTTGGGAAGAACAGTCAATAGAGTCAAAAAAGGATGGTGGGTGAGGAAATTGTAGAAATTACAAAAAGGGCATTACTATTGACAGTGTTTTAACATATAATTGTAAATTGGATTAAAATATAGTTAATTTTTATATAGGGGCGGGGAGTGTACATTTTAAAAATAGAGGGGAGTGGAGTGTCTTTTTGAGATCTCTCAGAGGATGGGAGTGTATTTTACTCTATTAATTAATGGTATTTTATCAAGTAGGCAATTTATTCCTTCATATGCACGTTATAAGGAATAAATTATTTTAGTTAAATTTTTAAAAGTGTTAATTAGAACATTCAGCATATTTAAAGCCTCAAATTAATAGTTGAATTCATTTTATTCATTATAGAAAAAATGATATAGAGGATTTATATTTATTTGTTCCTTATTAATTTGATTGATCAATTTTTTTTGGTGCTACAATCTGATTGATTGTATTAAAATAATGAATTTTTTTTTATAACTTATTAAAATAATGAATTACACAGATATAAATAGTTGACATCGGGATATTGTAATTATAGGATATGAATTTGATATTGATGATTAAATTGATTTCTATCATTTAAGGTTGAAATTGTTAATACAAAATCTCAAAAAAAATCACATAAATTTCATCAGCTTTTATTACAAAAATGCCATACAATAACAAAAGGTCCTTGAGAACATTTGGACACAAAATTTACAATTTGATCAGCATACGACCCCCATAAAGTGATCCCCATCTTGGTCTTTCTGAAAAAAAGATACTTGTTAATATATGACATAAGACTGATGTTAAAATGTTAAAAAAAAGGCTTACGTAGCGTCTTCAATGTCAACAGTAACTCGCTTGTTCTTCGAGTCATTGGGTGAAGACTGATGAACTTGGGACATGTTATAAACGCGACCAATCACATATGAAAATCAAAAAATCATGATGATGTTGATAAGTCTCTAAAAAATCGGTCTTCACTTAAAAAAAATATTGTGAGAGATTTCATTATGATGGAGAAAATTAATCTAAGAATATACCAACTAATATATTCGGATCAAGCTCCCCAGATATGATTCGTTGAGCCTCAACAAAAGAAAATAAAAAAGATGAATAGAACCATCATCATTAGTAAGTGCTACTCAAGTTTGGAACATGAAATTCAGCTTAAATGCATGCATGGTGGGACGAAAAGAGCTACTCGCAGATACAACGTTGAATTGAGACATAATATATACATCTCTCTCTTTCAGAATATTCCTAAATTTGCTTGAAAAAACACTCTTAATCAAAGCATTTATCTTAGATCTCTGTCATTATTACAACAATGTCAAATTTTTTAAATCGTTTTCTATAAGAAATCCAAAAAAAAATTGTTAAATGTTGAATACAAAAGAATAATTTGAGAAAAATACATTTCTGTCACATAAAATCATTTCAAGAGCATTATGTTGGCATGTTTTTGGATAGGGAGGCGTCTCCCACAAATGCACGACCCGGACCTTTATCTTCCATGTAGTATTAGATTTGTCAATTGCGCCTACAGCATCAATAAATTGATCCATGATCCAGCGAATTTATGTCCTAAAAACGAATTTGGAAAAATTCGTGAAAAAAATTAATAAAAAACATTTGTTGAGATCTACACAAATGCTTTGCAATTTTCACTTTCTTTGATAAGATATTTCAATGAGGTATAAAATATAAATTGAAAAGTGTTCAAAGACAGACCGATAAATACAGAAGCAAGTAAATGTAGACCGAACTCTTCAGAGTACGAAATAAGTGAATAAAGAAAGAAACAATACTTACAAATATAAGTTAGTGTTACAGAGGAAGAAAAATTCACCGTCTAAAAAAAATGAGGAATATATATTTATAGTGCCTTTTGAAAAGAAGTGGGAATATTGAGATTGGAATTATCTAATTAATGCGTCAGAATAAATTACAGCATATATCATGGACTATTTAATGCTGATTTTAATCAGATATGAAAATGTATCAATTCCTCATTAATTGCAAATATTAAAATCAATTTAAATTTTTATGATTGAGTAAATCAAAATATATTGAATTAGACAATGCCACGTATGCATATCTTATATTACATGACAACTAATATGGCTTTTATGTGGTATATTAAACGACATGTGGATTTATTTTCTCAAATTAAAAATTTTGTGGTATGAGGTGTTGATTGAGCAAAGGATTCCTTGATCCTATGTGGCAAGAATTGGAGCTAGGTATGTTATTATTTATATATATATATAGGGGCCGTTCGCTTGGAAGAGAGGTGGATGGAAAGGAGAAGTAAATGCCCCACCTACTTTTACTTTTTCATTTCATGTGACACTTTAAAAAAAATATATAAAATGTCTATTATACCCTTTGATTTGACACAATCCTAACCTTCTTTTTTTTATTATTTTAATATAAGGGTTAAAGTGGTAATTTTAATACATTCTCATTCCATTTTCATTCCAAATTTTTACTACCAAACACATCAAACCCATTCCCTTTCCCTCTCCCTTTCCCTATCTACTAAGCAAACGTGTCCATAGATATATAGATATATAGATTGGAATTAACTTTAGAATTGGATTCATGAATGGCCTTTGGAATTAAATAGGCCAAATTACTCTTTTGGTCCTCACGTTTGCACAAAGTTTAATATTGGTTCTCAACGTTTCAAAAAGTTATTTTAGGTCCTCAACGTTTTTTTTTGTCAAAATTGGTCCTCTAATATAACATCTGTCTGGTTTTGCCATTAAATGTTAACGTGGAAGGCTTATTTGGCACATCCTCTCTCATACTTGTCATATTTAAAGAAGGTGTTTTAGGACACATGTTTAGTTTTTAACCATGTATATTACTTTAGTAATATATATAGATATATAGATAATTGATAAAAACATATATATGGTAAATAAAATGCTTAAACAAAATTTTATAAAAAAAAATGCTTAAACAAAATTTATTTTAATTAGTGCACTAATTTTGGAGATTATTATAGATATTTTATGATATTTTTTACAATTCGTCAATCAAAAGAATCACAGAAAATATTTGAAAGAATCAAAACATAAACATAAAATTTTTAATATAAAAAATTATTTTTTTTACGGGTTAAAATTATTATTATTATTTTATTTTTGATTAATTATTTAATATATTTTTAAGATTAAAAAATAGGTTTATCTGATTTTTTTTACTTTATTTTCAAATTTTTTATCTGTATCTAAAAAATCCAATTTGTTAGAAGAATTTTTTGATATTTTCCTTAATGTTTGTGAATGGTAGTAATATGTTTATACGCTTTTATTTTCTTGTTATTATTTTTTTAAAAAAATTTGTTTTAGTTTACTTATAATATATATTTGAAAATTTTATTTATAAACTTTTATTTTCTTCAATCCATTCATATTTAAAAACTTTTAATATTGTTATAATTTTTAAAATTATAAAATACATTTTTTTTTTAATTTTTTATTATATTATGTTTATCTAAATTTTTTATTTTACTTTATTTTAAATTTTTTATCTGCATATAAAAATTAATTGAACATTAAAATTTGAACTAATATAAAATTATCTTTAGATTTTTTAATATGATATTTATTGGTTTAAATCAATTAGTGATGAGGTCAATCCAATTGAAATAAATGATACAAAATATCAGTGTAAATTGATTCGTGGATCATGCAAACATTTATGATATGATTAATTATATACAATCTGCATTAATTAAAAAGGTTGGGTCAAAGAATGATCTCAGCCGTTGGCTTGGAGGTAAGCTAGATTTCTTCGAAGGATGACGTGACAAAATTGCAAAACATGACACTTCAACCACGTGGCAAGAATTGGCTTCATGTACTTGACTTTAGTATATATATATATATATATATATATAAATAAATATATAAATATAAATATATAGATAGATTTTAGCTTATGTCAATATTTCCCCCCAATTTTGCTTTCTGCTCGCTGCAGTGAGCAAAATGCTCACTGCAGCGAACAGGCCCTTTAAAAAGGGGCCTTGCTGCTCTCTGCTCACTATAGCGAGCAGCCTTGTACACGGCGTCTGACCCCAATTTTTTAATTATTTTAGTGGTATTTTATAAAATATATTCCCGTATCCCCCTCTTCTTTTCTTCCATTCCCGTATCCCTAACCCCTTCTCTTTGGCTCCGTTTGGTTCAAATTTGGGTCAGTAAAGTAATCCAATTGTTGCTGTAAATAAGAGAGGGAAAGTAAACAAGATTACAATGTAAAAGATGAAAAATTGTTTGGTTGAAAAAAAATTGAAGAAAAAGTAGGGTCAGTAAAGTATGAAAAAATACTAAAATATTCCTAAACTAAGATCTGCGGAGTCGATCAACTTCACTCAAAACCTCACAGACTTTTCCCTATCAACTCAGATCTGCATAGCTCAAAACCTTGCAGCTAGAACCAGGGTACTGTGAAGATAGTGAAGCAATAAGAAAATACCCCCATGAACTTAGATCTACCGTATGCGTAATGTTGAAGGTCTCGACGGCGATGATGGCGGATCTCGACGGTGACGTTGACGGCTATCGACGACAACGGTGGCGGATCTCTCTCCATCACTCGATGACGATGGCTATGGTGACGATCTCGATGGCAATGGTGGCAGCTAAGGCAAAAGACTGATCGGATTTGTTGAGACGTGATGCAAGAAAGAACAGAGAAGAAAATTGGGGCTGAGATGTGAAAAATGCAAAGGGTATTTGAGTCTTTTCACACAACTTGCCTGAAAGAAAATCAGATTGCATCGATATATTGAGGGAAAATTTTGCTGCAAATTAGTTTACAATGCAAAGCTGGATTACATTACATAAAGGCATACCAAACAGATTTCTTTTATTAGGGATTGTGTCAATGCCTTTGCAAAGTTTAGATTGCTTCACACCAAACGGGCCCTTCATCTTTCCCTTCCCCCTTTCCATCCTTCACAACCGTGACCCCAACCCTTGTCTTTTCTTCTATTTATTTCATTTTCCCTTCTTCCCCTTCCCGTTCCTCTAACCCATAACCCCAACCACCACAGCCCAAAAACCGTGCACCTCCACCGCCAAACCCAGCCGCCGTCTTGCCCAACCCGTGATCCCTTTTTGCCTCATTCCTCCTCTTTTCTTTCTCTTACCTCTTCCATCTTTCAAACCGTGCCTAACCCCAATTACTTTTTTTTTCTCCAATTTAGGTAATTTCCTAAATACCTATTTACTTATTAATTATTATTTTAATTTTATTTTCTTGCATTCCTAATTCGGTCCTCCATTCCTCCCCATCTTTGTATCACAGGTTCACAGGGTTTAGAGTGATCTATCTTCCTTCGTTCACACGGAGACAGAGAGCTATGGTGTTCATTGTTCCTCCCACCCATAAAACCTTAGCGCTAGATGTTGACCCTAAGACGACCTCTCTCCATGCCTTAAAATTTGCAATCCAGCAAAATATCGACATTCCCATATCGCATCAACGTTTGTTCCTTTCGCAGAGTCTCCGATTGCTCGGCCACGATGATTCCGTTCTCATCTCCGATTTGGGAGTTGGACCTTACTCCACTTTAACACTCCACGTACCCTTCTTTGGGGGCACTCAACCGCCCGCCGTTCCCAAACCTCGCTTCGATTTCCTTAACTCCAAGCCTCCCCCAAATTATGTTGCCGGTCTTGGACGTGGTGCCACCGGCTTTACCACTCGTTCTGATATTGGGCCTGCTCGTGCAGCTCCTGACCTTCCTGATAGGTCGGCGACCACGGTTGGAGGTGCTGCCCCTGCCGCGATTGGAAGGGGAAGAGGAAAGGGAGGTGAAGAGGAGGAAGAGGACGAAGGCGACGATAAAGGGTACGATGAGAATCAGAAATTTGACGAGTTTGAAGGGAACGATGTGGGTTTGTTTGCCTCCGCTGAGTATGATGAGGACGATAAGGAGGCTGATGCTGTGTGGGAAGCCATTGACCAGAGAATGGATTCGAGGAGGAAGGATAGAAGAGAAGCAAGGTTGAAGCAGGAGATTGAGAAGTATCGGGCTTCGAACCCGAAAATTACGGAGCAGTTTGCTGATTTGAAACGCAAATTGTTTACTTTGTCTGCGCAAGAGTGGGATAGCATACCGGAGATTGGGGATTATTCTTTGAGGAATAAGAAGAAGAAGTTTGAGAGTTTTGTGCCCGTTCCTGATACACTTCTTGAGAAGGCAAAACAGGAGCAAGAACATGTTACAGCATTGGATCCCAAGAGTAGGGCAGCTGGTGGAACTGAGACTCCGTGGGCACAAACTCCAGTTACCGATTTGACTGCTGTTGGTGAGGGTAGGGGCACTGTGCTGTCTTTGAAGTTGGATAGGCTCTCGGATTCAGTTTCAGGGTTGACGGTCGTGGACCCCAAGGGGTATCTCACTGATCTCAAGAGTATGAAAATAACCAGTGATGCAGAGATTTCAGATATTAAGAAGGCTAGGTTGCTACTTAAGAGTGTTATACAGACGAATCCTAAACACCCACCTGGTTGGATTGCTGCTGCGAGGTTGGAGGAAGTTGCTGGCAAGATTCAGGCTGCAAGGCATTTGATTCAACGAGGTTGTGAGGAGTGTCCCAAGAATGAAGATGTGTGGTTGGAGGCTTGTAGGCTAGCAAATCCAGAAGAGGCCAAGGCTGTTATAGCCAGGGGTGTGAAGTCAATCCCCAATTCCGTGAAGCTGTGGATGCAGGCTGCTAAATTGGAACACGATGATGTGAATAAGAGTAGGGTATTGAGGAAGGGGTTAGAACACATTCCTGATTCTGTTAGGCTGTGGAAGTCAGTTGTGGAGCTTGCTAATGAAGAAGATGCAAGACTTTTGCTTCATAGAGCTGTGGAATGTTGCCCATTGCATGTTGAATTGTGGCTTGCACTTGCAAGGTTGGAAACTTATGAAAATGCTAAGAAGGTTCTAAATAGAGCAAGAGAGAGGTTATCCAAGGAGCCAGCCATATGGATAACAGCTGCGAAGTTGGAAGAAGCTAATGGCAATACCTCCATGGTTAGCAAAATTATTGAAAGAGGTATACGGGCTTTGCAGAGAGAAGGTTTGGCTATTGACAGAGAAGCTTGGATGAAGGAAGCTGAGGCTGCAGAGCGGGCTGGCTCTGTTGCAACTTGTCAAGCAATAATTCACAATACAATTGGAATTGGAGTTGAAGAAGAAGATAGGAAAAGGACATGGGTTGCTGATGCAGAAGAGTGCAAGAAAAGAGGCTCTATTGAGACAGCCAGAGCTATATATGCTCATGCCCTTACTGTCTTCTTAACTAAGAAGAGCATATGGCTCAAAGCAGCACAGCTTGAAAAGAGCCATGGAACAAGGGAATCCCTTGATGCTTTACTTCGTAAAGCTGTTACCTACAGACCACAGGCTGAAGTTCTTTGGCTTATGGGTGCCAAAGAGAAGTGGCTTGCTGGGGATGTGCCTGCAGCTCGTGCAATCCTCCAAGAAGCTTATGCTGCCATTCCTAATTCTGAGGAAATATGGTTAGCTGCTTTCAAGCTGGAATTTGAAAACCACGAACCTGAGAGAGCTAGAATGCTGTTGGCTAAAGCCCGAGAGAGAGGAGGTACAGAAAGAGTATGGATGAAATCTGCAATCGTTGAGAGAGAACTGGGAAATGTTGATGAGGAAAGGAGGTTGTTAGATGAAGGGTTGAAGCTTTTCCCTTCATTCTTCAAATTG
Organism: Senna tora; assembly: GCA_014851425.1. Classification (NCBI taxonomy): domain Eukaryota; kingdom Viridiplantae; phylum Streptophyta; class Magnoliopsida; order Fabales; family Fabaceae; genus Senna; species Senna tora. Next base: position 14,808,840 of record CM026271.1, read on the forward strand.
TGGTTGATGCTTGGTCAGCTTGAGGAACGGCTTGCTCAGGCTGCTCAACAGCTTGATAAGCATGAGGAAAAACTTGAGCACTTGAAGGAAGCTAAGAAAGCTTATGAGTCTGGACTGAAAAACTGTCCTAACTGTATTCCTCTTTGGCTGTCTCTTGCCAAACTTGAAGAGGAGATGAATGGACTGAGTAAAGCTCGTGCAGTTCTCACTATGGCTCGGAAGAAAAATCCTCAGAACCCTGAACTCTGGCTAGCTGCTGTTAGAGCAGAATTGAAGCATGTAAATAAGAAGGAAGCTGATATTTTGATGGCAAAAGCACTGCAGGAGTGTCCAAACAGTGGTATTTTGTGGGCAGCATCAATTGAGATGGTTCCTCGCCCTCAGCGTAAAACCAAGAGTATGGATGCCCTCAAGAAATGTGATCATGATCCCCATGTTATTGCTGCTGTGGCGAAGCTATTCTGGCATGACAGGAAGGTGGACAAAGCCAGGACTTGGCTGAATAGGGCAGTTACTCTAGCTCCTGATATTGGGGATTTCTGGGCATTATACTACAAATTTGAACTTCAGCATGGAACTGAGGAGAACCAGAAGGAAGTATTGAAAAGGTGTGTTGCTGCTGAACCAAAACATGGTGAGAAATGGCAAGGTATATCAAAGGCAGTGGAAAACTCTCACCAGCCTATAGAAGCCATGTTGAAGAAAGTAGTGGTTGTACTTGGGAAGGAAGAGAATGCCGCTGAGAATGGTTCTAAACACTGAATAGCAGGATTGTAGCTTCTTAGCTTTTCAGTTTTGGATTGTGTACTAGATGATCTAATAGTTTTGTTAGTCTTAGCTGTGACCTCTGGTTGTCGTATCTCGTACTGATTTTGATAGCTTGATTCTAATGATAAAATCCGTAAATTAGATTTAAGGAACTTCTGTTAATCTTCTACATAATGTCTGATCGGAGCATCATTTGAAATATTTCTATGGACTGATTTATTTCACTGCGGTAAATTATGTCTATTGTTGTAATATATTGATATTGAAGTGCTTATCAATGTCCTGTTATGACCTTTTGTCCTATGATCTAATTATGTCAACTGCTGCTCATGGTATAATGTGATAGCTTTTTAAACTAAAATTGTTGGATATATTGGTTGGTCAAGGCTGCTGGCTTGCTGCTTATATTGGAGACAAGAAAGCAATGGGATTATCGCTCAACTTAGAATGTAATCTGTGATCACGTGTGGAAGTTTTTTTTATTTCATTATAGGATGGCATTACAAAATATATAGTTTTCAGTTCGAAGAATTTTGTCATATGCGACATGAGTGTTGGACATACATCATATATGATACAGCTCTATTTTTGTAGTAGTTCTTCATAGCACATTATAAACTCATTGAACTAGCAGCATTATGATTTCATTGTTACGAGCAAAGACTTCAAAGGCATCAAGAACGGCTGCAGGTGCCTTTAACGAGACTCGCCCTGATCATCAAGTACTAAATCAAGGGAGACACGAGCAATTAGTCTTGAGTGCTTTCTAGGTGTATGCTATCTAGGTGTATGCTATCTGCCCATCAATGTAATATCTTTCTTTTACAAACTCTCAATGCAGCAATTAGTCTTGAGTGCTTTCTAGGTGTATGCTATCTGCCCTTCCTTTTTCTGCTTGTCTCTTCTTCTCACTGTATAGATTCTGGAATTCACAGAATTTCTTCTTGCTAAACTACAATAATATTTCTCTCCCTCTATTTTTTAAAAACTGTTTTTAAGCACAGCGAGAAACAATCAACCAGATTGATGGGTTGCTCATATTATTTTTATTTAACTACTCTTTAGTCTTTACAAGAAGATGCTTTCAAAATTCTAATGCAGGTTGATGAGGATGAACCTTATTGGAGACAAAAGAAGGAAGATGAAGAATTGGAATGGTCCCATAATTCCACTCACCTAATATCCCATTTGGCTCAATGTTTCAGTAAGTAGATTTATCCCTTGATCTATTTCTATCGTTCTTTTTAATTTTGGTTCTCTAATCAAATCAATAACTTGACCTTATTTATGTTCCATGTCAGTCATCACTCATCAGCATAGATTTATTGATTGGTGTCTAATTTATTGACGAAATGGACAATTGTTTTCTAAGCCTTCTTATTCACCTTGTGACAAAAGCATACTATTCTAATCCAATACTTCAATAGATTTTCTAGCTTTCTTTTAGGATATTTATCCTTTCATCTACGGAATTTAATTACTCCTTCATCCACAGGGACCAAGTTTCCAGGACTGGCTGTTTGGTTTTTAGTTAGCACTTATGAACTTTTTTTCCTTTTGGAACAGAGAGAAAAAGAAGGTTCTGTTTCTTGTTTTGTCCCATTCAGGGTTCTTGCAAATGAGAGTTTAAATGAAAGACCCCTTCTTCCTTCTCTTCTCTGTTTTTGCATACAGAGCACCAAACATTTTGCAGAATTTATTAAAACGTGTTACTTGCATTTACTATGTCACACTACCTAAAAATTGCTTACAAACACTGCAGAAAAATGTTATCACCACATCATTTTCATTCATTCTTTCTTTTTCTATTATTACTGATCCGTATTTTGGTGGAAGTAGCTAATGCTATGCTTGGATCGCGATCATGGATAGGAGGACTCTTTCACCGCTCAAGCACCAGAAGTAATGACAAGTTTCTTGACTATCCCTTAAGCCCTCTTGAGGTAAAAAGATGAAAGTTGAACTTGTTGATTCTTCTTTTCAACTTTTATTTAATTATATATAGGATGGCATGACAAAATGTAGTTCTTAGTTTGAAGAATCATGTCATATTTGAGTGTCAGACATGCCCTGATCATCAAGTACTAACAGCATTTTAGTTTTATTGTTAGGAGCAAAGACTTCAAAGGCTTCAAGAACGGCTGCAGGTGCCTTTTGACGAGACTTGCCCTGATCATCAAGTACTAAATTATGCGCTGCAATATTTCTTTCTTCTCCATTATAGGCAGACACAAGCACTGAGCCATTTATACACTGTCTAATGCTTTCTCTTACTTTATTAAATTCTTAGCTGCTAGCCTGCTATATTAAACTGGATTTCATTATCATTAACTTTTAACAGGAAGCTTTAAGAGCATTGTGGCAGTGTGCTTTTCCTAATGTTGCTCTGAGAGGATTGATATCTGACCAATGGAAAGATATGGGATGGCAAGGTCCAAACCCATCCACCCACTTCCGGTAAGCACAAAGTTTTCTTCTTCTTTTTACTACTGCACAAGAATCCCGTGATTTATTGAGACAGACACCAATAACAACAACAATCAAAGCCTTTTCCCTCTAGGTGTAGAAAGCATCAATATTCAGCTTAAATTGACATCTTTTGTGGTCCCCAAGCATATTAATATGAAGTTTTTTATGATGTCTAGTTGCTATGTTATGTAGACTTGTTTATATATGCATATACGCTTAAAATGATCTGCATTATGCCTTACCTTTTCATTACCATAGTATTTTGCTATTCAAGGATATTCTAACTCATTGCTTGCTTGGCTCAGGGGATGTGGCTTTTTTTCCCCTTGAAAATCTTCTATTTTTTGCAAGGACATATCCGGTATGTATTTCCCTTGAAAATCTTCAGTTTTTCGGGACCATCAAATTGTCAAAAGCATAATTGCAGACCTCTTCGGTCTTGGGCTCTCCTCCTTCATTACGCCCTCCAGCCCTAGATTCGATCAAGGGGTTTCTTGAATTCCTTGGTACAAATTTTAGGATCAATATGGGGAGTGTGGTGAGGAGTTGCATACAATCGATATTGAAGCTGGTGAACTCATTGATTAGAATGGTTGGGCTAGCCATGATGCTATACGCTGGGTGGATGATAAGGTTTTGGCAGAGGGAAACGGGCGAGCTTCCCTTTGGTGGAGATTCTGATTACCCACCTCCCTGGTAGCAATTTTCGTTTCCCTCTTCTCATTTTTTACTTTATTCTAGATTTATTAAACAGAGGAATGAGCAAATTTATGCCTACTTTTGGATAAATGAAAATCACGGACCTGACCTGAGTGTTGTTTTGAGACAGAAAAATTATTAAAAAAATAAAATGCCTTTGGACAACTTGAGTCTCATGTTTGCCTTGTCATTCACTTCTTATTGGCAACGGTAGGCAAAGAGAACTAATAATTTTGTTCAGGTTATCGGTAAGCTTGCTTGATTGAGTTGGGGTACTGGGACTGGCTTTGGTATGTTCCTTGGCGCATACATTGAATGCTGGGTAAAATTTGTGAATTTCTTTTTTTGTACATGCTGTGTGGTGGGTTTTCGCCTATTTTGTAGACTTGCATTTTGCTTCAATGCTGAATAAAACTTTAACTTTTTCTATTCCATATGGACTCATCATGAATGTTTGAATGAAATATTCTTTTGAAATTCTTTTGAAATCAGGTTCATTTACGCATTCCTTGGCCTTGGGGTTATTTTCTGCGTGATCACTTGTTGGGGTCATATTGCTGCTGAAACTGCTAACGGATGTTGCCTCTATTTGGTATCCTTTTCTTGAAATTATTAATCAAAGATATGACTGCAGCGTTCCCCAACTGTAAAAAACTTACTTTAGAGATAAGTTCAATTTGTTTTCCCATAATTTATTTTTCCTTTTTTTTAATATCTTCCTTTCCTGCACTTTCTCTATGTTGTAACGTCTTTCTTTTGAGTTCTTAAAAGAAACAAATGAGGTGGATTCGTGCTTGATAGAAGGTTATAATCAAATGTCTGTTTATATTTATTCCTCTCTGCCTCCGTTTCATTTATGGCTTGTGATGATTTTGAACACATCACACCTCGCATACTTGAAAGTTTTGGAGAAGAGGACGCTGAGTTTTAAATATACAGGACAGAACATAAATATAGTGTTTCTGATCCTTGATAGTTGATTCTTCAAAAATAAGTAAGTGGAACATATCTTTTTTTTTAATAGCTTATCTCTACATGTTGATTCTTTTGAAAATGTTCATCCATATATTATGTTTTTGTTGGGGACTTGATAGCAAACTCCTTAAGAACACTATGTTTTTTGTATCTATATATATTGGAGATCAGGTGAATTATTTTCATTAATCAGATGAGCGTTTACCTTAACTGATAATAGTATATGTTGTTTATCGTTTTACTCCTGATGCTAGCGGCTGTAGTAACTGTTGATGTAATTTTAAACCAAGACTGGGAGAAGGTTTGTTATAAGCTCACACATCTCAATAACATATTTTGTTATTTCAGTAGCTTTGTTGAATTTTTTTCCTCAGTGATTTGAAATTGAAATTGAAATCAGGACTTCCCAGAGGATCCAATGGGAAATTTTGAACAGTTCAAGAATTTCGTTTGGTCAAACTTTGAGATGTGCAAATGGGTAGGCCTGTCTATTGTTATCATACAGGTAAATATCTCCCTTTTGTTGTGCACTATCTAGCCCTTTGGATCATGGAACTTGAGTGAAGCCATATTACAGAATGTCCAGTTTTATAGTCAACTGGGTCATTTTAGCACATATGCTAGCTTATAATTGTTGGGAAAAGTCTTGTACTCTTCTACCAGTCAAACAACAAAGTGCAACTTATATGTCTGGGACATAAAATTAGAAAAATGTAGTTCCATTGTTCTTTTGTTGCTTGCAGAAGTTATGCATATCTTTTATTGTGCTTGTGATGTAGGACAAGATAGAATAGAAAATTATGGGGGAGAAAAGAAAGAAAGGAGGGAGAAGAGAATAAAAGGGAGAAAGGAGAAATGGAGGGAGGAGTGGGAACAAACTTTAAAAATTATATTCTATTCATCAAATCTGCTTACAAAAGAGAGAGGGCTTAATATATATAGGGAGCCCAAGTCAACATTGATAAACACAACACTCACCCTAATAATTAAGCAATTACAAATTCCAAAAACAATAAAACTAGGTTCATGTATCAACTTCAAAATATATCATTTCCTAGGTGCAATTTATTTCTTTATTCTTTTTCCTAGATAGTAATAATTCTTTTCTTCTTTCTAGAATATGTTTTCCAATACTTTCATCATTATTTGATTCTCCATAATTCTCCCCGACTGAAAAGAATTCTCCTCTGGAGAGTAAAAGTATTTGTAATACTCTAGCAAGTCAAGGTGCGAACTTCAGTGTTCTATGATAATAGTAACATCCAAATTTGAGGTCAAGTGTTTGGTATGGTGGCTGAAAAAAATGCGTTTTGGCTATGGAAGTAGCACTTTGTGTATTCCAGTGACTTTTAAAAGTGTTTTAGCAACTTTGGAACAATGGAGGGAGGAGTGGGAACAAACTTTAAAAATTATATTCTATTCATCAAATCTGCTTTCCAAAGAGAGAGGGCTGAATATATATAGGGAGCCCAAGTCAACATTGATAAACACAACACTCACCCTAATAATTAAGCAATTACAAATTCCAAAAACAATAAAACTAGGTTCATGTATCAACTTCAAAATATATCATTTCGTAGGTGCAATTTATTTCTTTATTCTTTTTCCTAGATAGTAATAATTCTTCTCTTCTTTCTAGAATATGTTTTCCAATACTTTCATCATTATTTGATTCTCCATCAGCTTGGTTTTTTGTGCATGTATATAGTTAGTTATTCAAGCAAATGGAATTGATTTTGTCTATCGTATTTGATTTTTCAGTGCTATACATGATCAGCTCGTGTATATTTTGTGGTGTACTTGGTTACTTTTCTCCATTATCGATTTTAATACATAAGAATGAAATTACTTTTGGATGATGAAAGATCCAATTCTGGACGGTTGTCTGCCATTTCACTTGCAGGGGCTCTTTTTGTTATTGGCAATGATACTCAAAGCTCTTGGACCGCATCAATATTATGACAGTGATGATGAATATGCTTCAGACAGGGCTCCACTCCTGAATAATGCTGCATATCAACCCCCTTATGTTGTTGATTCTGCATATGGATCAAAAAGATGATTCCTAAATTATGAAGATCAGTGAAAAGGTAAAATAGATTTTAGTCCATTGACTGATCTTGATTTTTCATTTAAGATTCATCCTTCGTCCAGGAGGTAGTTCAGTGTCGAAAAAAACTTGTTGATTTAAGATTCAAGTTGGTGCTGCTTCTGCTATTTCCATTTTTGTCAACTCTATTTCCGATTAACAGTTTCAGAACTTAGAAAACTTGCTAATGATGCATTTTGCAAAATGCGATACAGTGCTAGCTTAACACTTTTGATCCAAGTGAACATAAATTAGGATGCACAATGGGAAATGCGTGCAACTTTACCCAGTTCTTTGCAAATTTCTTGCTAACTGATTGTTTCCTTTTTTCTTAAATTGGTAAACAGGTGACCTCATCCTTTTCAGTTGGACCCTTAACATTGGGATGGAAAGGAAGGAAAAACAAGGCTGATGGGAGAAACCAAACTGGTGCTTTTGACAGCCAATCTCTTACACTACACTTATTGTACTATATTGATCAATCTCTTATAATATGTAAAGTCCATAACATCTTAATATACCCCTACTCCTTCTGTTGGAAGCAATATAGCTTATAGCTGGATGTCAGATCAACACGTGAATGAAAATTCTTTGATTAACATGGTCGCTATTCAGGTTTCCATTATGGCTACAGAGTAAAGTGTATGATATATTCCTCGAGCACCCACGTGAAAAGTTGAATAAATCATGGAAGTACAGTTATTATATGTTTATTATAGGGATCTTTAATACAAACTTGCATAACCGAATAGATGCTTACCGTGTCATTGCCTTTAAAATGTTTCTAATATATTAAGTTTTTTTTTTTTTGTAGAATTAAACAACAAATATTTAAAAAAACTTGTTATTGAACGACTTTGACACATTGGTGGGTATCACCGATGAGTGCCCTGGCTTCCCCTCTGACCGCACCCACTTCGACCTCAGTGGCGCCGCTTTTGGCCGCATTGCTCACGCCAGCCAAAACTCTCAACTCAGGGACCGTGGTCAACTCCCAATCATCTACCGAAGGTACCCTATGCTTCCCCTCAACCTCCCTACTACTGTTTCTATCTATTTATTACCATCATTCTTTAATTTGCCTAATTTCTCATTTAAAAAATGTGTCATGTATATTACTGTTACATTTTTTGTTATTACAAGCTACCTTATTATATATTTCCATAACTACCGTGCTTTCCCTTTTGGGATCACAAGTATTAAGTGTCCAATAATTGTATATAATATATTTTGTAATATTCCTATATATTATATCCATCATTATCCATGCTTTTTTACATTTGGGTGGTTGGACTTGGGTTTTTGTCTCTTATCTACCACTTTCAGTTTTAACTTTTCATTGTCTTAGAAACTGTTTCTTTTAGGGAAGAAAGAAAATAGTTCCTCATCTAGAAATGAAATAAATGCAGTAGTACAGCACTCTTGTGTAACTTACCATATGCAAGTTATTTTATTTACACCCTTCTGGCTTGAATATTGGCAACAATTTTAATTTCTAGGAATTTTATATGAAACCTGCTTCCTCTTTTTAAGAACAAGTTTTTCTTTATTTTTACCCCCTTGTTTGTTTGTTTCTGACTCTTAATCTATCTTTCTTTCTTTCTTTTTCTTTGTAATTTTACAGGACAAAATGTAAATACCCTGGAAAAAACATTGCCTTCCATGTTAATGAAGGTTCCACACCTTTTTGGCTGTCACTTTTGGTAGAGTATGAGGATGGAGATATTGCCTCTATGCATATACAAGAGGTAAGGCATCTTCTTCATCTTTAATTTATTTTATGCTATGAGAATAAAGAAGAACTTCAGGTGTCTCACAGAATCAGGTGCTATTACAGCTGAGTCAACAAATTCAAACATGACACACAACAAAGTCATCAACTTTTTTCCTTAATATATTTTTTAGTTAGAATGTGCACTTTCTCTCTTTAATTAAAGTTCTAAAACAGAGCATAGTATATTCCATATCTTTACAAAACTACTTCTTGAAAAGTGTTGCCAGATTTGACCAAAAGAAACTTGCCTAAACGTGCACTAAAAGCATTATGGTCACTCTATTCTATCCGTGAAAAGGCAATAAGCATGGCTAGTTCTCTTATAATTCGTGTTGGGACTAAACAATTCCAACTATTGCGGACTTGTCTCCTTCCCTCACATGCTATACAGCATGCCCTGTTCTCTTCTATTTAAATAACATTAGCCTAACGACTTCCTAATGGTCTTTTTTCTTGCACATATATATATAATGAACTCAAAGCATGTGATCATGGGACCAATGTATATGTAGTTTCTCTTTGGTGGGTTGTGGATATTGTTATTATACTGAATACTGAGACTGATTTTTTTTTTTTTTGAATTGTAATTTGGTATCGGCAGGCAGGGTCCAGTGAATGGCTTGAGATGAATCATCTTTGTGGTGCAAATTGGAACATTATTGGAGGACACCATTCTCTGTGAAGCTAAGCACTTCCACTGGAAAAACTCTCTGCCTGAGATGTTATTCCAAGCAAATGGTCTCCAAAAGTGATCATGGTAGGGCATGGGTAGGGTACTATAATTCTCAGACCCGGATCGGACTTGAACGGGTATCAAAATCAATCCCCATACCCGGACCCTACGGTTAGTTAAATCCTCATATCCGTATCCAGACCCAGACTCATAAAAATTTGAAATAAATTATTATTTTATTAATATAAAATTTATTTTTATCAATTTTTTTCATCTATAATCACAAAAAATAAAAAAATTAAATCATAAATATAAATGTACAATTAAATTAATTTAATATCTATAAGATATTTAACATTTTTTCTTAGAATTATATATTTTCTCAACATAAAAAAATTTAAAAATAATACTTTATATATATAAAAATAAATAATTACTATTGTGGGTAGGGTACGGGTATGGTACCTCCTTATCCGGACCCGGACCTGTTGACTTTGTACTCGGACCCATACCCAAACCCACAGAGTAAATTTTCAAGATACTCATTGAGTATAGGTATTTTGATCATCCCTACCAAAAGCTACTTACACCTCTCGCCTCAATTTTTTCCATTAGCACACAACCCCTCTTCCCAAAGGGACTAATATTCTAATAATCATAAAACAAGTCTACGTTTCCTTTTTTATAACTTCCAACGGTGTATTTGCTTTTTCTGATTTCTCTTCCTTTTTAGCTTTTGTGTACCTACTTTTTTGTTTTTTTTGCTGGGTGCAGTGTGTGAAATATTAGGGTATAATTGGTAAAGAATCCAAACAATAAAATCTTAGTGTTTAAAAAATTTATATCATATTTTATACATATCAAACACACTTTTTATTTCTCTTAATTTTTTTCTTTTATCTCTTTTCTCATTTTGTATTTTCTTTACTTAAGCTTATCGGTCAGATGTAAAAAGAGGATGGCTTTGTCATCTCCCTGGTTCGTTACAAAGAAATGGCGTCGGAATGGAATGGAATGGAATGGGTCATTGCATTGAGGCTGAGCGTGCAGTGGGCGGGACGCGGGAATGCTAAAAAGCTAATGGAAATGTCAGGAATGCCCTTTGTACCTATTTCATCGCGCAAAAGAGTGTACACGATTCTGAAGCACAGCAGTGAGAAAAAAAAGGTGGATAGCTTCTTCTCTGGTAGGGCACGCCGTGTTCGCAGGACACCGTGTTAGCTACATCAGAGCACGCCGTGTTCGCAGGACGTCGGTGGTGGCAGGACGTCGGAGGTGGTGCCTAAAGTGAAAGCTGCTCCTTGTCGTCTTCTTCGTTGTAGCATCTGGACGCGGTAAGAAGCTCTTACTCTGAGATTTTGGTTGTTGCGCTTCGGATCTTCTCATCTTCATACTCTGTGGTGGGCTTGTCTCTTTTCTCCTCGTATACTCCTACCCTTTTATTTTGAGCTTATTTTTACACTAAAGCCCCTGAAATAGAAACTAAGAAGAAAGCACCTTCTTTATCATTGTTTGGAAATTTCTTGGAAGCAAATTTATGCTGAATCCGAAGGTTGAAGGTTGATTGTCCTGCTATTTTCTTCTTTTTTCTTTGTTTTAATTTGGAGAAAACTACAATCTCCTTTTACCCACATGAGAAGCTTGCAATATTTCTCTAGAAGGAAGGTTGTAATTGGTAATTACACATTTTCTCGTATGAATTTTGGAGGAAGAGATAATAAGGGTATTCTTTAGGGGTGGTTCAAGAGGCTTATAGGCACAGCAGAAATAGTAGGAAACCATTTTAGGTACTGGTGGGTATGGTTCAAGAGGCTTATAGGCACAAGTAGCAAACTTGTTAACTCCTTAATTAGTGGTGTTAGTGTTGTATATGAATAATAAAATAAATAAATTCCTAATCGTGCACCATTTGTCATACTGAAAGGCACACCTAACTCTTAGGTTTCTTGACAAGTTATATGTGATAGTACTAATATATGTTATACATATCCTTAGCATAAACAAAAGTCATAACATTATCCAAAGAGGTTCATTAGTTGATCAATTACTAGTAAGTGATGACATCCTCTTCTTCTTTTCTTTTTCTTATTTTCAAAAAAAAAAAAATCTGATAGTAATTTAAATTGGTATTAATAAATTTTATTTTGATATGCGTGCATATCAATGTCAATGTGAAGTTGCCAACAAATGATTTGGAATTGGATTGAGAGTAATTTAAATTGGTATTAATCTTTTGGATTGTTTGATGATAAAATAAAGAGGCCTCAAAATGGCCCATGCTGCTAAGGCCCACTAACGTCCCTGTCTTTTTTTTCTTTTTTCTTTTTGAAAAAAGTCACTTTTGAGAAATAATTCTGTTCCGACCAAAAAAAAATAAAACCAAATAATTGTGTGAAAATAAAACCTATTAAATTATTTATATTTGCTTATTTGCCCCATGAGTCCATGACAATTGAAGTGTGCATCAAATTATGTGGTGTTATTTTACCAATTTTAATCTACACACCAATGGTATGCATTAAAGTTTTTACCTTTTAGCAAATCTTTAGTTAATATATACTTTAGATCTAGCCATTACAAAGCAAGTAGGGGTAATCCATTATTTGCATACTTCCAGTACATAACTATTAACTAATAAGATTATATTAACAACTCAATTATTGAAAAATTAGATTGAGGCCAATAGTAGATTAAGAAAAAAAAAGAGAGAGAACTTTAATTACTTACACAGCATAAAGAAGCATTTATGCTATCATGCTTTATTGTAGTTGGCTTTCTATCAATCCTTTTATATGCTTTGTTGTCCTTTTCTACATTTATGATAGCTGCGAATTTGGCTTGGTTTCAAAGGAAGTTGGCTTTTAATCATCTAAGTTTAATTATGGTAATTTAAAGTGTGTGTGATGATTAACTTGGATGAGATTGTGCATGAGGTGCTTTACTTTGTACAGTCATGGACGAAGTGACAACACAAACTATCGTCGAAATAGTCGTTTGCACGGTGACTTTAGTTGTTGCAATACACAATTGTCTAATGCATGAGGCACTTAGCATTGGTCTACGTCGTAATCGCTTGTGTAGTAGGTCTTTTACCTTAGACTTTCACAACAAACCATCCCGGCTTAGGAACCTAGTTTATAGTAATGACGGCAACTGCTACAACGTTCTTCGCATGTATAGAAATACATTCGATCGCCTATATTCCATGCTTGACGAAATAGGTGGGTTGAAACCAACGAAACACATGCTTGTGGATGAGCAAGTGGCAATGTGTTTGAACATACGTGCTCATCACGCGAAGAATAGGGTCATCCAATGGAATTTTGGTCGATCGGGGTCAACAATTAGCAAGTATTTCAAATCGTTTTGAAAGCAATAATACGTTTGAACCGAGTTTTATATAAAACTCCAACCGCAGTGCCAAAGGATTCCACTGACCAGAGGTGGAAATGGTTCAAGGTAAAAATGTTTTTTTGTACATGTTTGGTTTGATTTTTCATTTCTGTAATAAGAACTGACAATCAGTGCAATGTTTGGTGCAGAATTGCCTGGGTGCACTCGATGAGACACATGTGAAGATAAGAGTGTCTCCAGACGATCAGACACGGTTTCGAAATCGAAAGGGTGATGTGACCTTCAACGTACTCGGTGTCTGCTCCCAAGATGCGCAATTCATTTATGTTTTGTCTGGCTGGGAGGGATCTGCAGCTGACTCAAGGGTCTTAAAAAGTGCCTTGAATAGGCCACGTGGCTTCAAAGTCCATGCGGGTGAGAATCTAACTTGTAATTTTATATTTAATTTTCAATGTTATGGCTTTGACATTGAACATCTTTTTACGGTGCAAAGCGATATTACCTAGTTGACGTAGGCTACAGCAATGCAGAAGGGTTTCTTGCACCATTTCAAGGCCAAAGATACCATTTGAATGAGTGGAGAGAAGGTCGTCATCCAACAAACTCGAGAGAGTGTTTCAACATAGACACTCGGCTGCCCGAAATGTCATTGAGAGATGTTTCGGAATGCTGAAAAATTGGTGGGGTATACTGAGAAACCCCTCATATTACCCTGTGAAAACCCACAACCTGATTGTTATCGCTTGTTGCACAACCTGATACGTCGTGAGAATGTTCGGGATCCCCTGGACGATGAGGTTGAGAATATGGTCCCCGAACCCACTGAAGAACCAGTGGAAGATGACCCCCCAATAAGCACAGTTGAAACTAGTGAAAGATGGACTACGTTTAGAGACAATCTCGTTGCGGAAATATTTAACGAGTTTAGACGTGGAAGATGAACACTTTATCTTCTTTTGTTTCATTTGACTGCAGTGAATTGGAATGTGTTATATGAAATTATATGTAAAGCTTGTACATTTGACTGAAGTGAATTGGATGGTTTGTACTTGTACATTTGGTGACTTTAATTTGTACTTTACTTCTTGGTTCAGTGAAACATTAATTGGTACATTTCTTGACTTTTTGTTCCAGTGATTGTTGTCAATTCCAGGGAAAAGCGAGGAATGGATTCACAAGCTGATAACGTTGAGATCAAAGGCTCAAAACACAATTGGTTCGCAGAAGAAGACGCCGCACTGGTGTCTTGCCTTGTTGCTATGAAAGAGGAGCAAAATCACATGCAGGGTTCTAAATTCTGTAATGGTCATCTCGGTGTGCTTGAGAAGATGATGGAAGAGAAGCTCCCGGGTTGTGGGTTGAGGGGAAACCCCCACATACAATCAAGGATCAAGACAGATGATCGTGCACGATATGGTGTTTGACACAAACACCAATGGCTTCGGTTGGGACGACGACCGACAGATTGTGGTGGCAGAGAGATATTTGGGATGCGTTCATAAAGGTGAGGAATCATTCTTTACGTTGTCAATGAAGTCCTTTATTATGTAATTACTTAGGACTGAAAATGAAAGTTTGTCACATTGATGTTTTCCTAATTTATTTATTTTGGAACAGTCCCATCCGGATGCTAAACAATATAGGTACAAGCCCTTCCCCCACTTAATCGATTTGACGAAGGTATGGGGGAAGGATAGAGCTACCGGGAGTGAATCTCGAGATGTCGAGGACATCAATGACATGCCCGATGAAGACTTGAATGGTTTGGAAGGATTAAACAACACTGAACAAAATTAGACTCCCCCTGGACAATATTCGTCGGACGAACAAACACAACCCTTATCGACGGAGTGTGAAAGGGCCTCGACTTCCTGCAAGAGGAAGCGAAAGAGCCCTAGTAATGATGTCATCGACGGTTTCAAGGAGATTACTGTACCTTTTTTGCACTGCCTTGATAAAATAGCTGACGGGATGGATAGGATTGCTCACGAGAAAGCCCTCGATGATAAAAGAGATGCTCTAGGTGAAGCACTCTAAAGTGGACGGGCTCACAGACGATGAGTTGGCCCGTGCGCATCTGAGGCTTGCAAGTGGTCCAGCGCTCTTAGTGGCCTTCTTCGACCTTCAGGACTGCCTCAAGCTGTAGTGGCTTCAACAAATCATTGGGTAAATACCCCTAGACGGGGAACTTTTTGTTGGGTCCTATATGTACCCTATATATATTTTGTGTTTTGGTCATTGCTTCGCTTCTGCAAAGGATTGGGGCATGTCTACACCTGACCGAAAGACAACCCTCTGAAGGTTTATTTTTTCTATTTGTGTGTTTACATGCTGCACAATCTGTGATTATATTTACATTTTTTGATGTTTTATTTCTCAGCGTATTTTGGAGATAGACGCGTGGATGTCCTCCGAATGTTTATTTTCTCTAGCATTGGACGAAGGTATTACTACAGAATGCACTGCATTCTGCATTCACAATGCAGAAATGCACCACAATGCATCAGAATGCATCTGCATTGTGCTTCAGATCATAAAAGAAGGGTTGAGTGTGTTGACCTTCGTCCAATGCTGGAAAAAGCAAACCTTCGGAGGGCTTCAATGCGCCTATCTCCAGAATACGCTGAGAAAAAAAAACACATCGCAAAAGGTAAGTATAAACACGGATTGTGAGGCATGTAAACACACAAATGTAAAAAATAAACCTTCAGAGGGCTGTCCTTTGGTCAGGTGTAGAGACTGCCCCGATCAGCACAAAAAATCCATGGCTACAACACAATATATATATATATATATTGGGTACGTATATAGGACCGAACAAAAAGTTCCAAAAAGTGTTCCCCGCGTAGGGGTATTTACCCAATGATTTGCTGGAGCCACCGCAGCTTGAAGCGGTCCTCAAGACTGAAGAAGGCCACTAACATCGCTGGATCACCTGAAAGCCTTAGATGTGCACGGACCAGCTCATCATCTGTGAGCCCGTCGACCTTAGCATGTGCTTGACATAGAGCCGCCCTTTTCTGATTGAGCTCTTTGTCGCGAGCATTCCTGTCTATCCCTTCAGCTAATTTATCAAACCTTAAACTCCTTGAAACCCTCGATCACATCATTACTAGGGCTTGTTCGCTTCCTCTTGTGGGAAGTCGACACTGCTTCACAGTCGGTGGGTGGGGGCTGTGTCATATCGTCCAACAAATGCTGTCCAGGTGGAGTTTGATTCTGTCCACTGTTCCCCACGCCGTCCAAACCATCCAGATCTTCATCTGCATCCCGAGCTTCAGCCCCGGTTGCTCTGTCCTTTCCCCATACCTTCGTGAGGTCGGCTAAGTAGGGGAACTACTTGTACCTAAACTGTTTAGCATTCGGATGGGACTGTTTCAAAAGAAATCAATTAAGAACATATCAGTGGGACAAACACGCATTTTCAGCCATAAGTCAAAGGATAAAAGGACTTCATTGACACCGTAAATAAATATTCCTCACCTTAATGTACGCCTCCCAAACATCTCTCTCTGCCACCACTAACTGTCGGTCGTCGTCCCAACCGAAGCCATTGGTATTTGTACCGTACACCATATCGTGCACAGTGGACCAGTTCTTCCCCAGTGTCTGGAGTCTTGACTGTATGTGTGGGATTCCCTTCAACCGACATCCTGGGAGCTTCTCTTGCATCTTCTTCTCAATCACACTGAGATGACCACTACAGAATTTAGAACCCTGCATGTCATTTTGGTCATCTTTCATAGAAACAAAGATTGCCACCAGTGCTGCGTCTTCATTTGCGGACCAATTGTGCTTTGAGGATCTACTGTCAGCATTATCAGCTTGCAAATCCATTCCTCACTTTGCCCTGCAAATGTAAAAATTAAGAAGGCAAGAATTAGTCAACCAAAAACTCAGAAATATACAAATGACTGTTTCACTAATTAATTCACGAATCATCCTTAACACAAGAAGTCAAGAAATTGACAACAGGTCGATCGATAAGAAGTCAACTAATTTACAAGTACATATATTCAATTATAAGAAGGCAAGAATTAGGGGATCATGGGCATTCTCACTACGTATCAGGTTATGTAACAGGCAACAAGTGATAACAATAATGTTGTGGATTCGCACATGGTAAAATGAGGGGCTCCTCATAATAGCCCACCGGCTTTTCAACATTTCGAAACATCTCTCAATGACATTTCGTGCAGCCGAGTGCCTCATGTTGAAACACTCTCTCGGGTTTGTTGGATGGCGACATTCTCTCCATTCATTCAAGTGGTATCTTTGGCCTCTGAATGGTGCAAGAAACCCTTGTGCATTGCTATACCCTGTGTCAACCAAGTAATATTGCTCTGCATCGTAAAATGATGTTCAATGTCAAAGCCATAACTTTTTGAACAATTTAAAAAAAAAAATACAAGTTACATTCTCACTTGCAGGTACTTTGAAGTCGCGTGGCCTACTCAAGGCACTCTTTAACACCCTTGAGTCAGCTGCAGAACCCTCCCAGCCAGACAGAACATAAATGAACTGCGCATCTTGGGAGCACACACCCAGTACGTTAATGGTCACATCGCCCTTTCGGTTTCGAAATCGTGTCTGCTCGTTCGGATCCACTCTTACCTTTACATGTGTGCCATCCAGTGCACCTAGGCAATTCTGCACCAAACATTGGACTCATTGTCAATTCTTATTACAGAAATAGAAAATCAAATCAACCATGGACAAAAAATATTAAATATTACCTTGAACCATTTCCACCTCTAGTCAGTGGAATCCTCTGGGACCGGGGTTGGAGTTTTATATAAAACCCGGTCCAAACGAATTATTGCTTTCAAAACGATGTTGAAATACTTGCTAATGGTTGCCCCCGATCGACCAAAATTCCATTGGATGACCTTATTCTTCGCGTGATGAGCAAGTATGTTCAAACACATAGCCACTTGCTCATCCACAAGCATGTGCTTTGTGGGTTTCAACCCGCCTATTTCGTCAAGCATGAAACATAGGCGATCAAATGTATTTCTATACATGCGAAGTACGTTGTAGCAGCTGCTGTCATTACTATAAACTAAGCTCCTAAGTCGGGTTCGTTTCTCGTGAAACTCTAAGGTAAAAGATCGACCACGCAACCGATTACGACGTAAACCAATTCTAAGTGCCTCATGCATTAAAAAATTGTATAATGCAACAACTGCAATCACCATGCAAACGAGTATTTCCTCATCAGTTTGTCTTGCTAGTTCATCCATGACTGTAGAAAGTAAACCACTTCAACCACAATCTACTAAACAACAACAAAAGTTAACTAATGATATGCATAGAAATTGACCAATGAGTATAATTATTGGCTAAAGGAAAAACCTAATGTGTATTTTGTGCCTACTGCCTTGGCTATCATGTTTCTTCAATCCAACTTATTATCTACATATTCTACTTACAAGAGTGCAATAAGATCATCAAACTAAAAGAAAACACCCATTTGCCTAAAAGAAAAGATTTGGAATCTTTTAATTTTGTTCTGTTTGGTAATAGTTGTTAAATTTTTTTTTATTTTAAAAAAAAAATTAAAAAAAAAATCAGTCTATAATTGAAAAGTAAAAAAACAGAATATGTGTTTTGAGAATAAAAAACACAAAACAATTACAAGATGTTTTGAACTCTAAATTTTTTAATTAAGAAAATACAAAAACCAAGTCTTTTAATAAATAGGAAAACAATTTTAATATACAATAGTGGAGAGGATTCAGATTTCAAAAGAAATGATCTGCATTATAGATGGGACAGTAATGAAAACTGGGAGTGAATTTGGCATCTGCATTGTCACTTTAAGAATTAAATTTTTTATTTGGTCAACACTTAGCTTGTTAATGGATAAACTTGGCAATGAAGGTGTGAATGTTTCTACCCTTTGCTCTTCTTCAGAGGAAGACAGTAATAACGTTTTTCGCCGCTGTCCTCGAGTTACCGAGATTTGGAGTATCCTTTAATTCGCCTTGTTCAATTTCTCAACCCAAATAATCTTCAAAATTCCTACGCAGCTCTAATGAAGAAGACAAGACTAGGAATTGGAAAAGCTGTCTAGATTTTACCAACATCTACATATTCATTTACTTTGCGATAGTAGTAGTGCATAGCCTCTTTAGAACCCCTACTTCCTCCTTTGAATAATCCCTCAAAAACATAAAACGAAAAAATGGATTCTCCCAACAAAGATTAATGTCAGAAAAGAGAAGCCCACAATCACTTATGAAAATTAAAGTTGTTAAAAATTTTGTGGAAAAAACAAGAGTGGAAAAACGTCCAGAGCTGAGAAGAGTGGAAAAAACAAAGGAAATGTTGGCTACGGAAGAGCAACTTGCTTACCGTCCAAAGCTGAGAAGACGAACCAGATGCAGCCAACTACGTTCACCGAAAACCGCCGTGCTGAAGCCACAGACGTCCTGCTAGCACCATCTTGCTCCAGTCAAGGGTTGCGATTCAGAGAGAGACAAGCTTCCACGGATCTTCTCTTGCAAATGTGTGGTCCGTATCAAGCATGGGTGTTTACGGGCCTACCAATCCTAGGAATAGGTCTTCTCTTTGGGAGGAGCTAGCTTCTGTTTATGGGTTATGTAGTCCCCATTGGTGTGTGGGAGGGGATTTTAATGTAATTCGCTTCCCCATGGAGAAGTTAGGGGGTTCAAGGATCACTAGCATGAGAGGGTTCGATGATTTTATTAGAGAGTGTGGCCTGAGAGACATCCCTCTCTCAAATGCTTAATTCACATGGTCGATCAATTGAGGTAGGGTGATGTCTTCTCGAATAGATAGGTTTCTGGTTACATCTGCGTGGGAGGATAGTTTCCCATATCTAATTCAGGAGACCCTCGTACTACCCGTGTCTGATCACTTCCCTCTACTCCTTGAATCAAGTAGAGTCACATGGGGACCAACCCTTTTTCGTTTTGAAAATATGTGGCTCCAACATCCCTCTTTCTTGGATCAAGTTAAGGTTTGGTGGCAGGAATGCTTAGTTACAGGTTGGGAGGGATTTAGATTCATGAAGAAGCTAAAATATGTGAAGGAGAAGCTTAGGGTTTGGAATAGGGAAGTTTTTGGAGACATAAGAATTAAAAAGAGGAAGATTTTAAAAGAATTGGAGACTTTAGATAGGCTGGAAAGTGATGAGGGCTTAATGGAGGGTCAAAGTACTCGTAGGTTGGCTCTTAGGAATGAACTGGATGAGGTGATTATTAAAGAGGATATTAGTTGGCGTCAAAAGAGTAAAACTAAGTGGGTTAGGGAAGGGGACGTGAATTCGACCTACTTTCATAAGGTGGCAAATGGGAGAAGGAAAAGAAGTTGGATTAAGGAACTGGAAATGGAAGAGGGGGGGGGGGGAGGATCGTTAGGGATGTTGACTCAATCTCCAATGAAGTTACCAGGTTTTATAAAGAGTTGTATATTGAGGAAAATACGGAGAGGCCCTTCCTTGAAGGGTTAGACTGGTCCCCTATAGATGGTGTCAAGGCTGAGTGGTTAGAAAGGCCTTTCGAGGAGGAAGAAGTAAGGAGAGCGATATGGATAATGGACAAGGAGAAAGCACCGGGCCCAGATGGTTTTAACATGGCCTTCTTCCAGGCTTGTTGGCCCATTTTGAAAGAGGATTTGATTAGAGTGTTTCATGAGTTCTACTATAATGGGAAGATCAATACTAGCATGAACTCGACTTTTATTACTCTGGTCCCTAAGAAAGATAGATCCATCAAGGTGAGGGATTTTAGGCCTATTAGTTTGGTCTATAGTGTTTATAAGGTGATCACTAAGGTGCTTTCTCTAAGGCTATGAGAGATTCTTGGAGATACTATTTCGGAGAACCAAAGTGCGTTTGTGGGTAGTAGGCAAATTCTTGATGCAGCCTTAGTAGCCAATGAAGTGGTAGAGGATGTAAGGCGACGACAATGTAAGGGTTTGGTGTTTAAGTTGGACTTCGAGAAGGCGTATGACAGGGTAAATTAGGGTTTCTTAGATAAGGTCCTATGTCGGAAGGGTTTTGGGGATAGATGGAGAAGCTAGATTAAGGGTTGTCTCTCGTCTGTTGCATTTGCTGTTATAGTTAATGGTCAGCCAAAACAATGGTTTAAGGGGTTTCGAGGTGTTAGGTAAGGGGATCCACTCTCTCCGTTCTTATTCACATTGGTTGTGGATGTATTGAGTCGTATGTTGTCTAGGGGAACTGAGAGAGGGCTGATAAAGGGCCTGAAGGTAGGCAATGATAACCTGGAGGTCTCACATTTACAGTTTGCAGATGATACCATTCTTTTTTTACAACAGGATAAGAAAAACTTTCAGAATGTTTTTTCTTTGCTTCAAGTTTTTGAAGTTATATCAGGACTTCGTATTAACCTTAGTAAGTGTGGGATTGCGGGGATTAATGTAGAAGATAGCGTAGTGGAGAATCTAGCAGGTATGGTGGGTTGTGAGGTTTCGCAGTGGCCTCTAACCTACTTGGGAGTACCGTTGGGCAGGAATCCCAGGGCTGAGTCTTTCTGGGATCCTGTGATCCATAGAATTTCCAAAAGGCTTGAGAGTTGTAAAGGAGCCTATTTCTCGTTAGTTGGCAGGATTACGTTAATTCAGGCTTCGTTGTCGAGTATCCCATTGTATTATCTTTCTTTATTCAAACTCCCAGTTAAGGTGGCAAGCAGAATTGAGAATATTATGAGAGATTTCTTGTGGTCGGGGAAGAGTGAGTGAAGAAAGATCATTTGGTCAGTTGAGAAGTCTGTTGTAGGGCTAAAGAGGATGGGGGATTGGGTCTAGGTAATTTGGTGTCTAAAAACATCTCTTTAGTGGCTAAATGGCATTGGCGGTTCCCTTTGGAAGTTACTTCTCTATGGCATAGGGTGATAAAGAGCAAATATGGTGTTCAACAAAATGGTTGGGACGCTAATATTGGGATTAGAGCTACTCATGCAAGTCCTTGGAAATTTATATCTCAGGTATATCATTCCTTCTCGACTTTGCTTTCCCTTCGGGTGGGTGGTGGTACTCGGTTTCGCTTTTGGGAGGACCATTGGATTGGTGAATCTACTTTTATCGAACTCTGTCCTCGTTTATATGGTTTATCTTCTTTACACAAAGCACCAATTGTTGATTTCATAATAAATCATGATGAACAAATTTTTTGGAACTTCCACTTTTCTAGAAATCTTAATGATAGACTTACAGAATATGTTATTTTGTTATTAGATATTCTTGCTCCTTTTCGAGCCTCTTCGGTTCCTGATAGCAGGACTTGGAGTTTAGAATCTTCGGGCTCATATACTTGCTCTTCGTTTTTTAAATACTTGACTAAAACCCCAAATCCTAATCCTAATCTTCTTTCTAAATCTTTCTGGAAAATAAAGGCTCCTTATAAGGTAAAGGCTTTTGTTTGGACAACGGCACTTAATAGAATTAACACTAATGATATGCTTCAGACTCATCGTCCCAATAAGGCGTTATCATCGGATGTGAGTGTCATGTGTTTTAGAAGGTCTGAGACGAATAGCCATCTTTTTCTACACTATGAAGTGGCAAGGTTTATGTGGAATATGCTGTTTGGTCTCCTTAAAGAGAATTGGGTATGTCCGGCGGATCTGGGTATTTTTCTGGGTATGAAGTTTGTGGTCTTTGGAAGGAATAAGGAACATAAAGCTCTTTGGCAATGTGCAGTTTTGGTGACGCTATGGTGTCTTTGGCTGGAAAGGAATGCTAGGGTCTTTAATAATAGATTCCTCTCACCTCATCTATTGTGGGATAGAATTACCTTTTTGTCTTCTTTATGGGCTTCGTCGAATGGTCTGTTTAGAGGAATGTCCATTATGGATATTCAAAGGGATTGGAAGGCCCTATTGAGATAATGTTTTAGTTTCCTTTTTGCTTATTTTCCTTTTATTTTCTATTTCTGAGGACTGCTTGTCCTCGTGTTTGTAATCTTCCTTTTATTCAATACAATTTCTTTTTTCTATAAAAAAAAAAATATAAGTTGTTCTAACTCCAACACACTTTGCCAATTGACTGCATGGGGTCTCATGATGTTTTGCAAGCAACAAGGAGTCAATTGGAAAAAGAGCTTTGCTTGGAAGATCTTCACAGAATAAAAGACCTTCCTTCTTACAATCTGTTGTACCATTGGCAATAGCTCTACTATTCTATTCTATTCCCCTGCTCTTCAAAATTTTGTAATTATGGTAGGCAGCTCAATAACAATTTCTATCTTCGAATTACAGGGAAATCTCCTCCTTCTGAATAAGTTTCATCGGTCTTTGTTTATGTTCTTTGAAGCTGACATTAGGTAAATTAAATGAGCTAATTGTTAATTACAATGAGGGTCACCTATCACATTCAGATGCATTTCAGAATTATTCATGTTTCTATATTTATTGGATAATTCAAGCGACAAACAATATAGTTCATGCCTTGCCCACCAAGAAATGCTTATATGCTTATATGCTAATACAAAATAGTTCAGTTTGAAGAATTTTGTCATATGCGACATGAGTGTTGGACATACATCATATATGATACAGCTCTATTTTTGTAGTAGTTCTTCATAGCACATTATAAACTCATTGAACTAGTCTTTTGTTTCTACAATTTGGCTGTGAGTTCACACAATCAACTCTCCTCCCATCCAAAATTCTTCTCTTTTGCACATCAAGTCCCATATATTGCCTAATTTTCCTTGAAAAGTCAGCAGTATTAGCACCTGAACAAGTTGGCAAACTTTGTATACATAGCTTATTATTAATTGCAATAATCTTTATAGTGTACCAACTTTAGGAAAAATATAATCTGAAACTTTACCTTATTTCAACTTCAAAGAAACAATTAATTTTTGGGTGGCTCAGGGGGAAGTGTGTATTTTTGTTCCAGACTTTGCTTCTCTCCTGAGACTGGAGTTTTCTTTGTTTGTCCCTTTTTTTGTTGAGGCATATGATGGAGATGCTAATATCTAGAGTGACCTAAAGTAGAGGACATTTCTATGAATTTATGGTTTGGAATAAAGTTTCTATGGATTTGAATTATTTTCATCGTAGGTGAGGGAGATTGAGCAGGAAGCAAACACAGAACCTGAAAAAGTCCAGCAGAAAGACATTAAGCAAACTGCTGCAGTTAATCTATCGAAAAGGTTGAAGGATTTTCGTTCTCTCAATGATGCTGCCAGCTTGAAAGGTGACTGTCTTTTGCCCCCTAAACCATTTCAATCATAAACCACCCTCCCTCCCTCCTCTTATGCCTCTTTTGTCACATAGTATATTCTGGCAGTTCTGTCATGGATCAATTATTTCATTGTGTTTATTTCATAAATATTTGGTGTCATGAAGAGCTATATTTGAAGAAATGATTCATCATTGAGAATGAGATTTTCTATTTTGATGTTTATTATATGTTTGTTCTCATTTGCCAACTAATTACGAACCAATGTGTTACACATGCAAGCACAGACATGAGTATGAGTAAAATGTCACTAAACATAAACAAGACAAAATAATGTAGAATTTTAACATGTCTATTAGTACACCACACTTGGATCACCAAATGTCACCCTACCTTTCTGTCGTCACTATTTTTTTTTAATTTCCTCTTATGTCTGTTGTTATCAGCTCTGGAGGAATGGCGGAAACGGAAGATGGAGAGAGCCAGACAAAGACAATTGGAGAAAAATGGAACATCCTCCTCCCAAGCTTGACTTTTGTGCACTTGGGACAATTTTGAATTACTGGTGTACATTGCTCAGCAGTTACCATACGCCAATTCTGAAAAATGATATGCTTTTATTTTTACCATGTTTTCCATGGTTTAATTCTGATGTAATTATATTTGCTGCTGACTGAATCTAGTTATGCTTTACGTCATTATAATATGAATGACAACCCTTTTGCCCCTCTAATCAATAGCATTATTTTTATTTTCTGTCCTGCTGTACTAAAGGCAAATTAAAGTATTTGTGACTTGAAAACATAAACCAGATTGAGAGGGGGTGTGGTCTCTCAAATGAACATAATATCTATACTAAAGAAAATCTAACCAAAATCCTAATGTATTCTCTAAATAGTTGCTATTTTCTTTGGAAAGCCTTATAGTGTAAGCACCACCCCAGAATTCTTACCCTCCTCACATGGAGACGTACCACTTTTTTTAAAGATGGATGTTTTGATCTTCTAAAAGACTAGAGTTTTCCAAAAAAAAAAAAAAATAGAAAAGGTTTTCATAAAATAAATTTTGAATAAGGGTTAAAGGGATATGGCTAGGGGTGATCAGCGGTTCGGGTCAACCCATCAATCCGCCAAAACCAACCCAACCCGTCAGTTTGGGTTGGGTTGGTTCGGGTTGACGGGTTGGTTCGGGTCCAAAATTTCAACCTGCTTATCGATTGGTTCGGTTAGCGGATTTGAAAATTATGAACCCGCTTAATCCGAACCAACCCGCTCTAGTATATATTATTAGAAAAAGAATTTATAACACATTAAAATATTAAATCACTAATACATAAACAACAAATACAAATTGTTCATATCTTAAATATGTCAATTTTAGTTTTTTTCAAGTTCTTGACTTTTTCCTAAATGAAAATAAGTCTTTTTGGTGAAGATAAATAATTTAAAAGTTCAAAGAAAAATAAAAAAAGTCAAAAAAATAATAAAAATAAATTTGACGGGTTGAATCCGAACCAACCCAACCCAACCCGCTCATTGGCGGGTTGGTTCAGTTCGGGTTCAGGACTCTTTTTTTTCAAACCCAACCCAACCCAACCCGCCGAACTTTGATCGGGTTGGTTCCAATTTTTCCTCAAACCCGAACCAAACCAATCCGCGATCACCCTTAGATATGGCTTTATGTTTAAAAATTGGTATGCAAGCTTGGTCGGACTCGGGTTTCTATTCAAGGCAAGGGGAACGTGTTAGGTATTCCTCGTCCATAAGACGCTTACCTAGAATAAAAATAGTAATTTATGTTTGGCCAGTATTTCCACTTTTGAATATACACGTGTTTTTAGGAGTTTTAAAAGGGTGTACTTGACCTAGGATAAGAGCATAAGGCTTACGTACTCCTCTGCGGGAATCAAAGTCCACGTAGTTCGAATTAGGTGTGTGGGGGACTCATGGAGTCATGTAACACTTAGAGTGTATGCCACAGGAAAGCAAAGAGTCCTCTCTTGGCACCAATGCTAAGGGTAGCAAGCAAATACAAGGGGGTCAAATGAGAGAACATGTGTTCCTAGTTGACTTTGGGTCCATCAGGATCAAAGGAGAAAACGAATCCCTCTCTAGAATGAGCCATTTCGACAGGCATTGGGGTTTTCTCGTATCGATGACAGTCGAAAGAGGCCATGTGAACCTCTCGTTGAAGCATTGGTGACGTACAACTAAGGAGAAACATGGTTTCTCTCATGATTTAAGTCATCTAGGCAGCCGCTTAAATCAATTGAAAGCAATCAAGGAAATCCTTAAACAATGATATTATAGGTGAACGTCGCAACTTCCAAAGAAGATGTCGCATTGTTCATGGCCAGCTTACCTTTGAAATACAACTTAGGCAAGAATGTCGCAACATTCGGCAATGTATGCTCCAATCTTCGAATTTTTGGCCTATTTTTTATACTTATGATCCGTTTGATTCGAATCATAGGCGTTTTGTAGACCTTTTGATCTGTCAAGGACAAGAACAGACACAAATTTAGGTTTTGGGAATCGATCGATGCCTATAGGTGAAGACTCCGATCGATGCCCTAGCCAATATGGTTAATTACAGACAAGATTTTCCCTACAGAAAATATTAGGCAAGGCCTAATTGAATAATTAAAATGATGATTGTGATTAATGTATGATGAGTTATGATGATGATGATGATGATGATGATGATGATAAGCTTGAGGCTTTGAGATAATTGAAAATACCTAGGAGGTGATAACTCCATAAAATAGAGTTATTTGGACATTCATTATAGACAAATTTTATCGCCTAAATTGTTATTGAGTCGCATTTTGGTGGAGTTTTAGAAGGAATTGTGATATTTAGTTTATTAGTGATGTTTTGTTTAATTTTGGTTTGATCAAAGCTTTTTTTTTTTTATTGTATTTTGATTATTGTCCTAATGTTCGTTAATGCATCGTCCTTATTTCAAGCATAAAACGGTGCAAAACAACTTGGTTTGGAGCACTTGGGAAGCTCGGGAAGCAATTGGAGGCATAAAGGAGTAACTTAGGCATGAGTTTGATGCAAATTTGGTAGTGGGACAGAGGAACGACATTATAGCGCCATCCTACAACGTTATAGCGCCACGACAAGGAAACAAATGCAGGGACAACGCTATAGCGCCATGCTGCACCTGAAGTTCAGCGGCATAAGCATAGCGCCATAGCACTATTGCGCCGTGCTATCGCACTGTGTCGGGGGCAATTTCGGAATTTCGTCATTTTTAGCCTATTTAAGCCATTCTTCCTCCAAGGTTGATTATTCTGATTAGTATTCACACTAGATTAAGACTCGTGCAAATGCACGGGTATATTTTTAGTAAAATTTACATTGAAGAGGTAATGTTATGGGGAGTTAGTGAGTTTTGACTCTTCAGTTTTTAGCTATTAGATCTGTCTCGAGATCTATATTTCTTAAATATAAAAAAGAAAAAAGCATTTTAATATTAATAGCAATTGTTATAAATTGCATAAGTTTATATTTTAACATTTAAATAACTTAAATTCATATAAAAAAAACTTAAATTACAATATGTAAAAAATATTTTATGTAGTCAATTGAATTTTTACTTTTGAGGTAATAAAGCATATGTTTTACTATTTTTAATATACGACATATTTGATTTAGATTCAATTTGTTGAGTTTATTAGTTCTATTATAAGATGGGTTAAATACAAACATTAATTCATTGTTTGAAAAAATAGTAGTACTACTTAGTAGAGTAAATTATATTTCTCGATCCCCTCTCTTTTGAAACATTACACTCTTCTTTCTTAAGAGATAAGAAAATTTATAATTTTAGCCATTGTGAACAAACATTCTTATGTTTATTATTAAAATAATAAAATACTTATTTGACTAACATAAATTAAAAAAAAAATTAAATACAAAAATTATTTTTAATTAAAAAAATAATTGTGAAATAATCATTTTTTTAAAAATAAATCATAATTTGTATATAAATAAGATGTTTATAATTTATATACTATAAAACTTATAACTTTCAAATTTTCTTCACCATTTTAATTTAATTGGTTCAAATTGCAAAAATAAAAAATAACAGCACAACTAAAATATAAATAATATATTTATTGAAATAACATAAGATATTTATTTTATAAAACTTCAAATAAAATATAGTATTTTGACAAAAAAAATATAATAAACATTTTCTATTCAAAATAAATAACAGTAAAAATCATATTATTTAGTATCATCCTTTAAATATTTACATTTGAAGTCATAAAAAATGTTTGGAAATTTTGTAATATGTACTATGTATTCAATATTTTAGATTTCAATTGAGATTCAATTTATTAAGTGCATTAGCTCCATTATAAAAGTTGTTAAATATAAATCATATCATACAAACATAATTAATTACTTAAGTAAATAGTGATGATATTATGAAAAGTTAAATAGTAAAATATATTAGACTTATTTTATTGATCGAGAAATTCTTAATACATTCTATTCTTTGAGAGATAAAATTACATACAGTTTCACCTATTTTCACCAAAGTAAAAATATATATAAATTTGTTTTTGATGAAAAATCACAAGCTAAATGAAAAAATATATTTCAACTGTAATCTTCATTTTATATTTTTACAATTACTACCAATTAAAGTAAAAAAAACTAAAAAGGTGAAAAAAAACTTTTATGTCTTCTAACTTTACATCATTTTTTAAATTTGTCACTAAAATATTTTTGTAGTAAGTTTTGACAAAAAAAGTTTTGAATTTGCAATCGATTTTATCTTTAAAGTTTTAAATTTGTTCCTAACATGTAGTATTGTCTAAATCATTAATGTCAAATGAAATTGTCTAACTTTTGTCCTAACATATCGATTTTGAAAATGAATTTGATTGCAATTTAGAAATTTTGTGACAAATTTGATTTAAAGAAAAATTATGAATGAAATTAGAACTTAGTATAAATTCAGAGATACTTTTATTAAAATTAAAGATGTAAAGAAGGTTAGAAAGTTATAATTTTAATAATATACTATAAACTATAATTTTAATACGAAATTTGATTTTAATTGTAAATTAATTAGTTGACTTTAAAATAGGATTTTCTTCACCATATATAAAATTGTGGCCACTTGAAAATATATTAATTTTTTTTATGCAAAATAGACTCACAAATAAGTTTTTTTTTTTACTATTTGAGTTGGCTTGAAGAAACTTGGCTTTGATTTATGATCAGTTTGGCGTTCGTGACTTGTGAACAGTAAATATGTCTTGGAAAATATTTAACATTTTAGATTTTAATTGAAATTTAATTTTTAAGTCATTCATTGTATTATAGAGTAGTTAAATACGTACAAATATTAATTTATTGTTAAAGTAAATATATAATAGCATTATTTTGAAAAATTAAATAATAAAGTAAATTGCATTCTATTCTCTTGATAACTTTTTAAATTATACTCTCATATCTTTTATTTTAAAAAATTCTACTCTCTCTCTCTTTGAGAGATAAGAAAAACTACAAAGTTATTCTTTTTTTAATCAAAATACCCTTATGTTTATTATTTATATAATTAAATATGTATTTGATCATTATTAAAATTTGTTTAGAAAATAACTTAAAATAAAATACAATAAATATTTTCATAATGAAATAATAATTTACTATCAAAACTATAACTCTTAGGGCACCTTTGGTTGCTTGCGAAAGTGATATAATCCATTTTTTAATCCAACATTTCTTCCAACATTCTTCTCACCAAACATACTTAACTTTTTACAATGTGATAAAATTATGTTTTTGTCCTTATTTTTTTAGAGTGGATCATCTAGAGTAATTTTCTACAATTCTACAAAATTTGCTACTTTCATCACAAGTATTGAACACACATTCATAAATTTAATTATTTCCAAATTTAAGAAAAACAAACTTCAAACACACAATAAAATAAACATAAAAAGTATAAGTTCATTCTTAAATAAACAAATACAGACATAAAATGTAGTGTGAATCGTGATTCGTGAATGGGGGTGGTGGGTGAGTGAGATGAGAGTTTGATTGAGTTTGTGTGAATGAGTATCAAGTAATGGTGATGTGAGTGTAATTTTTTTTTTTAATTTGATATGATATATAATATATATATATATATATATATATATATATATATATATATATATATATATATATATATATATATATATATATATATCACCGGGTCCGGGGCCGGGGTGAATACGTCCTTACCTGTCCCTAGACCTGAACCCGGTCCCTAGTGAACAGTAAATAAACAGTAAAATACTAACAAATATATTATATATTTTGAATATATATATATATATATATATATATATATATATATATATATATATAGGCCAAATTACTCTTTTTGTCCTCAACGTTTACACGAAGTTTAATATTGGTCCTCAACGTTTCAAAAAGTTATTTTAGGTCCTGAACGTTTTTTTTTGTTAAAATTGGTCCCTTAGCGTAACATCTGTCTGATTTTGCCATTAAATGCTGACGTAGAAGGCTTATGTGGTACACCATCTCTCCTACGTGTCATATTTAAGTGACATGACACCCTCTTTCACTCAAACTCAGCAAAACGACGCCATTTTGATTCATCTAAATCTTCTGTTTTGAATCAAAACGGCGTCGTTTTGCTGAGTTGGAGTGAGAGAGGGTGCCATGTCACTTAAATATGACACGTAGGAGAGAGGGTGTACCACATAAGCCTTCCACGTAAGCATTTAATGGCAAAACCAGATGGATGTTACGTTAGAAGACCGATTTTGACCCAAAAAAAATGTTGAAGACCTAAAATAACTTTTTGAAACGTTGAGGACCAATATTAAACTTCGTGTAAACGTTGAGGACCAAACGAGTAATTTGGTCTATATATATATATATATATATATATATATATAATGTAAAAACGTACATGAAATTGACTGAATTTTTAAAAAAAATATTTACTGTAGTTGATTTGACGTTAGGCACAGTAAAAATGTTATATGTTTTTTGTTAGAATATTCTGTAATTAATTTGAATATTGTGTATATCCATGACCATTAAGTCTAAGATTAGATTAGGATTGTAATCAATTATTTTTCTTATTATTTCTTTCCTTAGATAGGTCATTCTTTCTGTATAAATTGATTCACTCACTCTAATGAGAAACAACTTAGTATTTTCTCTCATTTACTCTCATGGTATCAGAGCCAGAGAGCTCAATTGACTTCCGCTGCTACTGTGTTCAATTTTTTTTCCTTCCGAGACAGCTTTCTCATCGGGCAGTGAGTGCATCACACTAAGCCCGCCCTTTTTCTCTCTCGTCTTGACTCACAGCCCCTTGGGTATTACTCAAAGGCTCCCCGCCGGCCTATCCCCGTTCACCGGTGCCGGAGAAGCCCTGCCACGCGTTGTCACGCGCCACCACAGCGGACAGACCCGTTTCCCACGCGCCGACACGTTAGAGCGCGTGAGACACCGCCTTCCGTCGCGGTTGCTTCTGTTCCTCCTCTCGGCATATTTCCAGCCAAACCCTGTAATGTCGACGTCATCCACCACCGGTGACAGTACCGGAGTTACTGTTCCGGCCACTGTTCCGGCTCCTGTTTCGACGTTTTTCCCGGATCATATGACTTGCCTCCCATTAATACTTCCTACCGGTTAGATGGGAAGAACTACTTGAAGTGGTCTCAATTAGTTCAGATGTATCTCAAAGGTAGGGGCAAATTGAGCCACTTGGTACAGGACCGGCGAAAAGTGATCCGACATTTGAAGCTTGGGATAACTCTGATTCCCTAATTATGTCTTGGCTGGTGAATTCCATGACACCGGAGATAGGTGATACGTGCATTTTCCTCACATCTGCTAAAGCTATATGGGACTCTATTCGGCAAACCTACTCCAAAGTTTGTGATGGCGCTCGAATTTATGAGCTGAAGACCAAAATCCACCGTGCCAAGCAAGGTAATATGTCCATTACTGAGTACTCTAACTATTTGAAGAGCTTATGGCAGGAGTTGGATCACTATCAATGTGTCCCGATCAAGGGAAGCGAAGATGCAGCTACCTTTAAGGCTTTCTTGGAGAAGGAAAGAGTCTATGATTTTCTTGCAGGTTTGAACATGGAATATGATGCTGTGAGAGTTCAGATCCTTGGCAAGGATGAAATACCACCAGTGAATGAGGCAATTTCGATTGTCTTAGCTGAAGAAGGACGGAGGGGTGTAATGATAGAAGCTCCGCCTGTAGAAAGTTTTGCTCTTATGACGAAAAACAATGTGCAAAATTATGAGGTAACTGATCCAACCAAAAGTTCTTTGTGGTGTACTTATTGCAAAAAGCCTCGCCACACAAAGGAAAAGTGTTGGAAACTTCATGGAAAACCTCAGAACACAAAGAGAGGACAAGATCAGGCTCATGTAGCTATTTTGGATTCTACAATTGTACCAACAACCAATGTTCTCAACTTGAATCCTGAGGAAATTGAGAAGCTGAAGAGTTTGTTGGCAATCTAGCCGTATCCTCTACTGCCACTCCAGCAACACCTTCTACTTCAGGTACTTGCTCTTTGGTATTCTCAGGTATATCTTCTCAATCTTCACCTCATGTTTCTTCTATTTTTAATGTTTCGGATAAAGCTCCTTACGATACCTGGATCATTGATTCACGTAGCTTAAAAGCCAAGAAAATCTAGAATGCTCTTTGTGACACATTGCAACGTTTGTGCCCACGTGAGCTTGTCAGAGGGCTACGTTGCAACATTAAAATGCATCATCTTGACGTTTGAGAGAAACTGTGAATTTTTTAGCTTATTTTTTGTTCCGGAACCTCACCGAGACAAAATCTAATATCTACAGTTTCCCCTCTTTGTTTTATCTCTCATAGAGGCGAAATTGTTTTGCCGTGTAAAGGGAAAAACAAAGACCAATATGCGCCTTTTGGATGGGCCAATTGGGCGATGGTAGGAGTGCATAAGATCTTGTTTGCCGCCAAGCGGTAAGGATAGATGATGCATAGACTTGCCTTGTGGCATTCTGATTTGGCAGGGATTAAGCTGTAGCAGATGCGAATACTGGATTCCTGTGTTCCATTAAGGTGTTGGCAGGGACAAGTGGAGGCGTAGATCGACGTCTATCATTCAAGTTTAGTAGTCACACGTTGGTTGTAGCGTAGGTTTTGACTTGATGTTTAGACTAACAGGCTTAACCTAAACTCTAATGTGATGCATGCAAGTGGTGTAATGATGTGCATGCATGGCAAGGATATAGCATACGTAGTATGTATGCAGGGCATGAATATGACAGGTATGTATGTATCCGAAATAGCAAACATGATAAAGAGTAAATAAATCCCAATCACGACAATAAGAGTGCAACTAATAGAGTGTGTTGCATGGTAGCTGTAGTAGTAGAAGAATGTAAATAATACAGTTGTAGACAACAATTTTTTCGGGGCTTTTCCCAAGTCAAAACTCAAGTTTAGGCTTAGACGTTGCGACGTATACCTCTATAAACAGGCCTTCTAGAAGTTCCCAATGTCGAGACGTTGGTCTCTCACGTCGCGACGCTTATTACAAATTCAATTTTTTTAAAATCCCACACATATCCATTTATACGGTGTCAACGTCACGACGTAGGCCTCTCACGTCGCAACTTATATGAGTATTCGAATATCCCCACGGTTATGCCTTTCATGGAAACCTTTGACCTGTACCAACGCCGCGAAGTCCAGTGGGAATTTAGCGAAATTTGTTATTTTCCTAGCCAGTAAATAGTGCCTCACTCCACAGTATTCAACATAGAGACTTACACAGTCACACAATAGTCAGATGTGAATCTCACTCCCTTAACTCTCTCTAGAGCCTTCTTTAGCCACTCCCTAAATTCAAGAGTGCTACTCTTGAATCTCTAATATCCCTAGGATATCCCACTACCCCTGGTACGCATCTAAAATCCTAGCATCCTAGGTATTTCGATTAATTGCAAAGCCCCTAGCTTATCATTAAAATCATTACTTTGCATCACTTTTATCATTCTAAAATCATACTAGGCCAAGTTTGGAGTTATTGGTAGGGTAAGCTTTGTCTTTAATTAACTGTAGAGGCTAGGGCATCGGTCGGAGTCTAATCAATGAGCTTTGACCGATTGCCAAAAAAACGCTCATATTATTGTTTGATATTGTCTGTGACAGGTACATAAGCCTAGAAAATGCCTTTGGTCAAAATAAAATAGATCAAAGGTACCAAATTAGGCCGAAAATTCAACAAGAAAGGCAAGAACACGATGAAAGTTCTGACTGGCCGTATGAACGCTGTGATGTTTGATGCTGAACATATGTGAAGATTGTTTAAACGTCACGATGTATCCGCATGATTGTCGCGCCGTACAAAGGTAAGCTAACTCTAAACGTCATGACGGGCCTTGCACACGTTGCGAAGTTCACCCAGAATTCAATTCTTTATTGCTTTCCTTCATTGCTGAATGTGAATTTAAGCCTTGTGATTGCTCGTACAAAGCGAATCATTAGAGAGACCTCGTTTTTCCTTAGATTCATGCCGCCAACACTTCGACGAGTGGCCTGCGTTGCCTCCGTTAACTGTCATTGGTACGAGTGAACCCTAAATTCATGTCAAAAGCCTTAATCTAGAGTAGAATGCATTTCCTCCTTCGATCCTGGTTAACCCAAAGTCAACTAACTAGGGACACACGTTCTTCCATTTGACCCCACTGCATGTTCTTACAAACCCGTAGCGTAGGTGCCAAGCGATAACTCCATAAAATGGAGTTATTTTGGTGTTTATTCACTACAACAAAATAGGTCTTTAGCCATGGTCAACACAGGCATCTAACGGCGGTTGCGAGTGTGGCTAGAATTCTAACGGCAATTGCGTAACCGTCGTCGAACATTGCGTAGCGACCTACTCTAGCGACGGTTAACACAACCGTTGGAATAACCATTGTTAGGCACAATTTTTAACTAACGGCGGTTGGAACCGTCGCTAGAATATCATTTTCATCTCCCATTTTACGCCTTAATAGCGACGATTAGAACCGTTGCTAGATTAGCTTTACCTAACGATGGTTACTACTGCCTGTTAGATATGTTGGGTTCTTTGGAACTAAATATTCGCCCATGGGGGAGTCCGATCGGGTCGAGTGATGACTCGTTGGAAAGTTCGCAGAGAGACGAACAAAACGACACCAAGAAGACGCTCACCAGAGGTCACACGAGCCCGCACTCCTGGCCCAAAGTAGGCTAGGTGATCATGATATTTTGTTCACTTTTCCTAAGTCCCACATTGCTTAAATCAACGATGGAAGCTCTCTTATCCTCATATAAATAGGAGGCATTCCCCACCTTCACATTTGCTCATTCTATGTGTTGGAAAGGGGGTCCCATTTGGGAAACTACACTCAGTATAATTTTTCTCTCTCTCTCTTGAGTCATCTTCCGCTCATCAGTCATGGACACATCGTAGGTAAAGTCCTCTGTTTGGTGTGGCCCTTTTCGGAGTTCGTCGTTTGGAGGTCAGCCCTAGTGGAGCAGAGGCACTGGTAAGATCCGAGGTTTTAGCGATGACGTCCAGGTTAGTAGCTTCTGCAATATTTATGTTTTGCCTGGATTTATTTTCAGTTTTTCTTTTAGGTCCATGGATCGGGTCGGATCATGTGGATCCAGGCCTTTCCTTACATTGCCATTAGGTGCTTCCAACCGTCACCATTTATTTACATTTTTCATTTATTCTGGCGATGGTCACAACCGCCGTTAGAATCCTTGTTTAACATTCATACTCAACCTATTCCAGAGTTTACACATCCATAAATAAACTCCAACAACAATGACAATAAATAAATCAAATCTAGTAGAATTTGAGATAACTTCAACACTACTAATAAAGTTTCAACTGCATATAAACTCAAAATAAAGTCTTGACAACATGATTCTCAATCTCAAAACATAAAGGATACATTAATAGCAATTAAAAAGTTTATTACTAACATTAAAATACAACTAATTAAATAGGACTAACATAAGTTGACTGTGGATGACTACATCAATATATAGGATCATGGATCATGACTAGCTCTAGATGATCGTCGACGTGATGCTTCTGCGCTGCCTACATCAGGTGGTTGTAATTACAAAAAAAAAAAGACAGTTAGATTTTATAATAATGTACCGTGTCTATTTTAACATTGCTGTAAAGAAAAGAAACATTTTTGTTACCTGTGATTTACATGAACTTGCTGAGCTTTCTCCATTTCACGTTCCTTTTCTAGAGCTTCAAACTTTTCTTTCATCCGAGCTTGCTCCATTTCACGCTCTTTTTCTAGAGCTTCTAACTCTTCTTTCACCGAACTTAGCTCAGATTGCAAGGATCCTTCATTTGAATATTCACTACTTGTAAAATTGAAATTTAAGTTGTTGAACCGATAATTAGGTAGCCCAAAAACTTGAGAAGGGCATGGACCTAGTCCTAACCCTCGAACTCATCCAGAATGCTCATTGTCTAGCACTTTCCCCAATGCATCATCCGATGAAACCACACCAGTGTATGACTCTAAATATTCTTGCTCATGAAGCTTTTTTGAAACTTTTTCCTAAAATTTCAAACATAATTGAGGGTTGATACAAGTACTATGCAAAGGATCCACTCTTGATTAGCAATAATACAGCAAGGAACTAAAAAAAAAACGAATCTTGAGATGAACAATTGAAGATTTGAACTCCTCATTTCAAAAAAAAAATAAAGAAATAAAGAAAGTCTGAAGCTAAAGAAAGACATAATGTAACACATAATATAGCCCTTAAAACAACATCTTTGGAACTTAAAGAAGGGTTCTCAAGAGAGAGGAGCAAGCTAACAGCAGAATTCCTAACTCTGGTAACCCTCTCTCGGCTGGGAGAAGAACCCTCTCTTAGTCTCTTCTCCCTACCTAGGTTACTATCCCTAGTGTGGCTAAGAGGAGGAGGAGGAGGAGGAGAAGAAGAAGAAAAAGAAGAGAGATCCTCCAAGTCAGTGAAGTCTAAGGGATACAATCCTACAATCAGAAAACTCTAAATCAGAGAAAAAGGGAAGAAAGGGAAAAACCAAGGAGACAACACTCACTCTCATCTTCGTTGGCCATGGCAAAATGCAACCAGCAAGCAAGAAGCTTCAAAAGCCTTCAAATGCGAAGAAAGGAGTAGAAAACTCTCAGAGATAGAGGGTCAATGATTAGAAAATTTGAAGGTAAACAATGCCTTCTCCCTTTCAATATTGGGAGTATTTATAAGAACCTAGAGGCGCAACGATTCAAATCACAGTCGCCCTCGAAACCCGCAACGAAAAAAAAGTAATTATCACCTACACAAAATCAAGACTGAAGCCAACGGATCCAACCAAACACGCACCAAGAAGAACGACTCAGATTCGAAGCCATCAAATCACATTGGGGAAGACCTAAAGTACCCTTGGGAGCCAAAAAGTCCTCCAAAAGGCCCCTAAGGGCAAGTACGAAAACCCAGAAGTAGCAGCCAATGATGCCATCTCTTGGAAACACGCGAGCGTTAATGTGAAATACGGCTTCACAAGAAAATTACCAGACATCCGATGCAATGCCAGCCAACGGAATCCCGACGCGTGCCATCCCAGGCTAACCACTCCTTTGAAATAATCTCTACAAAAACTCAAGTTCTCTCGAAGGCACACTCGACCGCCCCGACTGGCATCCCCGGGAATTCACCTTTTTATGCAATGATGACGTCTCCTCAGAAAGACGCGAACATTTCGGTAGAGATGACTCAAGAAACTTGCTAAGGAAGTCAAGCGAATAATCGTCCAGATCCGGACGCGTGGCATCCTTGGCTACTCACTCCTCCGAGGTAATTTCCAGAGAAACTAAATTTCCCTCAAAGGCACATTCGACCGCCCCGAGTCCTATGAATAGCGGTGGTCTATCTTGCTTTACAAATAACTCATGGCGGGCGACCTTGCTCCCAATACTCTGCAATAAACAACTTAAGTACACGGGCAGTCAAAACCCATAGACTTGGGAGAATTATGTAACTCTATAATATTCCCTCCTATGAACCCTTGGCACTAGTCTTCTAGAAGGTT
This sequence comes from Senna tora, assembly GCA_014851425.1. Lineage (NCBI taxonomy): Eukaryota > Viridiplantae > Streptophyta > Magnoliopsida > Fabales > Fabaceae > Senna > Senna tora. The sequence continues at coordinate 14,846,943 of CM026271.1, forward strand.
AACCGGACCACGGGTCAGTGACACTTGGCTCCGCTAGATAGGGGAACCCCCAGGATCGTGGGTCGAGCCCCATGCACAGGAACGTGGGTCGACCACGTTCCTCTCTACCTCAAGTATAAATACCCCTTACCTGGGGACTTGGGTAAGTAGAACAATACACTCAACATAGTAACATACAACGTGATCCTCACTACTTGAAATCTACCCAAGAGACACCAGAGTGTACTTATTCCTCACAGGATACACTTGTTCTCTTGCTCTAAGTATCACATAGAGACCCTTGCTCTTTCACCTTCTACATACGAGGTACCTACAACAGGTGGCTCGCCCGTCCGGAGCAACTCACATGTCCTAGCCGCACACGGCAAGTACAAGTAACACTCCTACCTAACGGCTCCTATGGATGTTCCCTCTGTGAACTACGTGGACTTTGGTCCCTCTACAAGGGTACGGAGGCACCTAGGTCATCACCTAAGGACAAGTCCCCCAAGTTTACGACCCCTTGCGGTCCTTGTTTCACATTATGAATTGTCTGAACCAAAAATGACAGTTACAATAATTAATTCAATGTTTGGTTATACCTAGTTACACCCCCAAAAATCTTTCAAATCATCATCTCAAAATACACCAAGGTATATATAAGGCCTAGAGAATGCAAAATCGAGAAAACCTTCTACACTAGCAGCATATTCGAGTGAATAATGTGGCTTACTAATCCAACTTCTATCCATAACCACACCTAAATCATATTAAAAAATCAATTCAAAGCATAACCTAAGATTAATCAACTTATTACATAACCTAAGCTTTTATAACATTTAAAATTGAAGGAAAAATAGATAAAGAACAATCTAAATTAAAAAAAATGCTTGATACAACAACACAGGTATATATAAGCACTTGTATAAATGTGAAACTTGCAAGAATAAAAAAGTAAACAAAAAATTAACCAAGAATAAGAGGTTGATACAACAACACCACCTATATTAGAATTAGAACATGTCAACAAATTTTCTTGAACACGTACACGTATACAAATTTTCTTGAACTAAAGGTCAACTTAGAATTATGTAGCAACAAATGCTCATATTTCAATCAAAGGGTTTGATAATAAAAAATTTACTTTTATCATACTTACTTTCAACTATATTGATGTACTTAGAAATGAAAGAACAACTTTAGAAACCTTGCAATTTAGTGAAGTCGCAATTGAACCTACGAAAAATATGTTTTCACAAGAGAACAAAATAGGAAGAAGTCATAATGGGAAAATGATAATGATAAAATTAAGGTAATTGGACCCTACTATTTGATACTATTTGGCATGATTTTATAGAATTTATGGAGCCATATAGCTTGCATAGATGTTATTTTAGGATAACTAGGGACTAAATTGCAATCTTGCTAATTCTTTGGTTTTAATAGTTAAATTTTGATAATTCCATAGTTTTAATTCTTGTGCTTTTGATTGATCATCTTTGGGATGTTCACAATTGCTTTTGGATGCTTTTTAGGTCATACAAAAGAAGATTAGCAAGGATATCAACTTCAACGTCATAACCCGTGCCCAATTTTTCAATTTTAGCAATTTAACTATGTTTAAAGTCAATAAGGAGTGCTACTGATCATTGTGAGTGTCAATGCCATGTTGGAAGTTATTGACCCTATACACTGTGTTTATTGTCCATTATTGAGTGATATCTTCTTGTGCTTGTATTCTCTGGAACTTGTTTTGATTCTCAGTTGAAGCTTTACATGCATCGTTCGGTTAGAAATGATAGAGGCACTCATTTCATTACCTGTGCCCAAACACAAACCACACACTTTTTTCCATTGCACCCCACTTTGAGCTTACATGTTAGCAATTACCAAAGCATTTTCATATTTATTTTATTCTAATCAAACATTTACTTATTCACATCGTTGTGTGTAATTTTTCACTCTCTTGATTAAGATGTCATGCATGGATCTTGAGAAAAGAAAATGTGTGAAAAAGAATAAATAAGCAAAAGAATAGAAATAAAAGGAAAAATAAAGATCCCAAATAAGGCATTTCTTAGTGAATTGAGAGTGGAAAATTAGATTAGTTTGTGAATAGGTGTCTGTTCACTTGGAAATTTATCATTATTAAATGCTTGGTTCTTGTCTATTCTTTTCGTATACACCACTTCCATTTTTAGTCATTCATCCAACACTACAAGCCTAAAGACCTCTTGATCTTTCCTAGTAATGCATTCGTAGTAGATATTTTAGAAACATTACAAGCTTATGGTTGAGTGCGACATAAGTAAATTGAGTGGAATAACTCAACGTTGGTGAGGAGTGAAAGTCAATATATTCTTTGATCAGTTGTACATTCTTATTAACTGTTAGACATGCTTATTTATGTCATTGTTGTTTGATTGAGAATGAGATCAATTGATTGGTTGCATTCATATCTGATTCTGATTAGAATTCCATTGCGCCTTGTGCATTACTTGACTGGCTTTTGTCTAATGCTTTGCCTAGGAGTGCAAAGGTTTCAGTGTGGGGGAGTTGATAATACCCATATTTACCTTACTATTTGGTGCTATTTGGCATGATTTTATAGAATTTATGGAGCCATATAGCTTGTGTAGATGTTATTTTAGAGTAACTAGGGACTAAATTGTAATCTTGCTAATTCTTTGGTTTTAATATTTAAATTGTGATAATTCAATAGTTTTCATTCTTGTGCTTATGATTGATCATCTTTGGGATTTTCACAATTGCTATTGGATGCTTTCGATCATACAAAAGAAGATTAGCAAGGATATCAACTTTAACGTCATAACCCATGCCCACAGCTTAAGATGCAAAGAAGAAAAAAAAGCACATTCACTGTGTTACTCGCTGCCAGCAGGTACACCAGATCTGATGCGCGAATTTCAGCAGCAAATCCGTTTTGGACCATTCCGAGTTGGGCCCAAATCATCCAATCATGCCTAAAATGACCTATAAGATGAAAAAAAACCTATTCCATCATAATTCGTTCATCCCCCAACATTTTCCATCTCTTTTCTCTCATCCCTCTCCATCTTCTCCATCTCCATTCCATCTATATTCTTCTTCTTCCCCATTTTTCTTGTTTTCACCTTCATCCATGGCTACCATTGGAGGGCTAGAGCTTGGTAGAGCTTCCTTCACCAACATGGAGTGCTAAACTTCTTGGGTTAGAGGAGATTTAATGAAGGCTAGGGCATTGAGACACAAATAGGGAGTTCTTTTTTTTTTCTCTTCCACTTTTTCTTTACATTTTCATGTTGATTTTATCTAGATTTAATTTCATGGATTTGTATTGAGCTAAGGATTATGGTTGTAATCTCATAATGGAATGGATTGTGTTAGTTTGGATCTTATTAGTAACTTTGATTCATGGATGATTGTAATTAGGTTTAATTATAATTGATTCTTGAATGCTCAATAAGATGGTTGGTTAACCATTGAGTGGAACCCATATCTAAACATTGATTACCATTACTTAATTGGGTTGATTAGCTAGTTTTAGTTAATGAACTTGAATTGAATTGTTATATGAAGCGATAATCGAATGGTAATCATTGCTTGTTTAGGTTAATTAGGTTGCTAATTAATTTGGGTTGTATGGTTCACATGAAGTGAGAACTATAATTGGTTAATTATAATTGAATGTTTTTGTATGAACTCTCGATTATGTTGGATTGATGTTACTAGCCGGATTGAACCTCTAATAGGCCATTTTATCTTCCTTGCACTTATCTCTTTTATCTTGCTTTCATTATATCCAAAAATACCAAAAAGATATTTACATTTGTTGCCTTTACAATTAGCGCACACAAGGTGTTTAATGAAATACCACAACGAACACCAATTTGTTCTTAGTTTGTGTAACTGTCGTTTTTGGTTCAAACAATTCATAATGTAAAATAAAGACCGCAAAGGGTTGTAACCTTGGGGGACTTGTCCTTATGTGAGGGCCTAGGTGCCTACGTACCTTTGTTAAGGGATCAAAGTCCACGTAGTTCGAAGAAGGAACTTCCATGGGAGCCGTTAGGTAGGAGTGTTACCTGTAACAGCTGTGTGCGGCTAGGACGTGTATGATGCTCCGGGTGGGTGAGCCACCTGTTGGACCTCGCGTAGAGGATGAGAGAGCTAGAGTCTCTAGGTGGTGCTTAGAGCAAGAGGATGTGTGAATCCTGTGAGTGAAGTAGTATGCTCTGACGTCTGTTAGGTAGACCTCAGGTAATATTGATCTTGTTGTATGTTACTATGTTGCCAGTATTGTTCTTCTCTGTCAGTCCCCCAGGTGAGGGATATTTATACTTGATGTAGAGGAGAATGTGGTCGACCCACGTTCTTGTGCCTGGGGCTCAACCCACGATCTGGGGAGTTCACCACGTCTCTAATGCGGGAGAGTATGCGAGTGATTATGTGGAGAGGCCACGTTCAGGGCCATCGAGCAGTGCCATGTGTCACTGATCCATGGTCTGGATAACCTTCTAGAAGGCCAGTGCCACGTGTCAATAGAAGGTGTAACTTTCGTTTTAGTTCAGACAATTGTGATTTGTAAATAAGGACCGCAAGGGGTCGTAATCTTGGGGGACTTGTCCTTAGGTGAGAACCTAGGTGCCTACATACCCTTATGAAGGGATCAAAGTCCACGTAGTTCATCATGATTGAGGTGCCGTATTTTGGGAATATGGTGGATTCGCCAAGTAGGCCAGGGGTTGGTGGAACTCTTCTAGATTTGCCATGAGTTTGGCTAGTTCTTCTCGTAGCCGGTCGCTCTTGTGTGCGGGAGGCTGGTAGCCCTATGACAGTGCCATGGTAGAAGTGCAGTGGTCGTGCGGCATTTCATATGGATGCTAAAGACATTGGGTTGTTTAGGGCGAATCTCCTTGAGTTGTTGTTAGGGATGGAGTCATAATTCTGGTGCTGACTTGGTTTTCCTCTGATTCCCTGTTTGAACTGTGCCAGTGGCTCCAATTGCGTCTGCCATTAGGTTTGCTGTGACAAGGAATAAATTTACAAAAAGGTGGCCCTATCCACCGGAAGCCGTTGCTTTGGGCATCAGGTGCATTTAGGAGGTTTGATAATGCTATAAAAAAATAAATATATTTGTACTCCCTCTTTCCCCCTATAGTAGTGTGCCGCCTGTCGACATCGACTGCTCGGTGAGCTAGGCACTGACGGCCGGGTAAGACTGCGATGGGCCTCAATGTCAAATCTATTTTTGGTTCAAAGGACTTACAAGATAATTAAGAACTGCATAGGGTCGTAACCTTGAGACCTTCCCTTAGGTAAAGACCTAAAGTGCCTACATACCCTATATAGGGATCAAAGTTTACGTAGTTCGAGTTAAGTGATCGTGATAATCAAGAGATTATCTGTGAGAAAGAGGCCATGGGCCAATGAAATAGTGTGGTGAGCAAGTCGAGGTGGTCTGAGGAGGTAGCCGAGAGTGGCTCTGAGGAGGCAATCGAAGTGCGCGCCTTGGGTGGGGGAGCACCCAATCATGAGGGCTGTGATCTCGGAGGTGGAGGAATCATGTAGGCTTATGTGATTGAAAGAGAGAGATGGAAGCCGAGATTATGGGAGAGAATATCTTAGGTAGTTATAGGAGTAAACTATGAAAACATGTTGAGAATATGAGAGATGATGTAAGGTTTCTAGATGCAATATTTATAGCATGGTAATCGAGTCACAACCCCTTTTACTGAAAGAGTTCTTTAATTTCGACGTGATAAGAGCAAAATTTTTCCACGAGGATGAAATTTTTTTTTTCTGAAGCTAATCTAATTCGGGGATGAAGAACATTTTAGTAATTTTTTATATTATACATTAATATTATTTATATAACTTTATTTTATATATATTAATACTATATTTTAATTAACCCTAATAAACACTCACTAGTCAAAATCACAAGCCACCACACGCATTCAAATAAAGTCGTTCTTTCCTCTCCGTTTATGCAGCGTGAAGGTAAAGATTATTAAAGAAAACTAGATTGCAATCCGTGCTTTGCACAGCCTTCTATTCAAATTATTTTAAAATTTTAAAGAATTTATTAATTAGTAATTATATTTAATTTTTGCTTATATGATTCAAAAAATTAGATTATAAACATTATTTTATCAATTTTTGGTGATTAGCCACAATGCTTTAAAAATCGAACCAAAAAATTAGTGACCCAAACAAAATTTTAGATCACAAGTGAATTGGTTTAACTGGTCGACCGTTGATTAGACCGGATGATATCATATATAATTAAAAATATATTATACATTTTTACATCTAGTCAATATTAATACGCCCAATTGATTTACAAATTTTAAGTGTTTTGTAGACATATACACTCTAAGAATATATTTTTATTAAAATATTGTTACAAACTATAAACAAAAAAGAAATGTGAAATGCTATTATAAATTTTTTATTAATATATTTTTCCTTTGTTAATCAAAATTTTTAACAATTTTGATTTTGTTTTTCTATTATTACATGATTCATTATAAACAATAATAAAAATTTAAAGATATATTCAAATATTAACCAACAGTTAGTCGTTAAAACATAAAAACCTTTAAACTTGTTAAAGTTTATAAACATTATCATTCTATTTTACAATATATAATTAATCATTTAGGGGACGTTTGGTATGATGTATCTCAGATAACATGGTATCTTACATACCATGGTATAAAAGAGTGTCATCTCATATGTATGTTATCTTTGATACTCATATTTAGTATGATCTTTGACATCAAAGTGATATAAAATGTAAGTATTTGGTATAAAATGGTGTCATAGAAAATACCGTGTTATTTATTTTTGTATATTTCAAATTTACTCTTATAAATTTAAGCAAACTAACTATTATATTTATTCTATAATTATTTTCAAAATTTCATAATGTAACTCTAAATTAAAAAAGAAAAATTAATATAGACGACAAATTTTTTTAAATAATTAAATAGTTTAATATAATTAAAAAAAATTATCTAAACAACCAACAAAATGTGGGTTCAAAAAAATATGGCGTTTTTAATAATTTATATAAAAGAAAACAAAATATAATTGATAGGGATAATATTGGTAAGTTCAAAAAAAGTTCACACTCAAGGATGTCATATCAGGCCAAAAAAAGGGAAATTGGATTCGGTGCAATTCGCTTCCGTGCAATTCCTTTAAAATGCACATTTTTACTTCATTTTTGAAGTACTAATATGGACTCACACTAATAATAACTCACCATGAATAGATTAGAGACCAAATTATTATCATATTGGTAAATATCATTACCTTAAATGGATTAGGGATCAAATTGTTATTGATATTGAAAAATAGTCTCACAAGGCTATTTAGTGATGATATTTGTCAAAATTGATAATAATTTCATCCCTAATCCATTCATGTTGGGTTATTATTAGTGTGAGTCCGTAGTAGTGCCTAAAAAATGAAGTAAAAATGTACATTTTGAAGGAATTGCACCGAAATTGCACGGAAGCGAATTGCACTAGATCCAATTTCAAAAAAAAGGATGTCATATCAGATGACACAATATTTTTAGTGTCATGAGATCGGTGTTATGTGATGACACAATGTTATCTCATATAATACTGTATTATCACATGACATCATAACAAACGGGGTCATCCAAGATAATATGTTATCTTAGATGACACCCTTAGGATGACACCATACCAAACGCCCTTAGTTCAATTTCAACTTCTCCTTCACTATCATTTTGCTATTTCTCACTTTACTAAGAAAATTTGAATAAATTTTAAGTAAATGCCAAGTGTAACTACGGAATATTCCACTTAGGGACACGTGGCACTGACGTTCTAGAAGCACGGCCCCAGCCCCGACTGGAGACACGTGGCACCACTCATCTATCTGTTACGTGGCCCTCGCCCACGTCACCACACGGAGCTTCCCCTCAACCAGACGTGGGATCTCCACAAGCCTCGTGGGACGACCCACGTCCCACGAGGTCGTGGGTCGAGCACGATCTCCCCACGCACAAGTATAAATAGATCCTCACTTGGGGGACTAAGCAAGTGAACCATCCCCGATATTCCCCACTCTCTTGGAACCTGAGCATCCTCAGATTAGTGGTGTCAAAACGGGTCCAACCCGCGGGTCAGGGTCGTTTACCCACAAATACGGGCGGGTTGGACTGATGGAAAAATGACCCGCAGGTAAATGGACCCGGCCCGTTTGACCCGTTTAAAATACGGGTTTAACCGGATTACCCGCGGGTGCGGGTTACCCGTTTTTTTTTTAAATAATTAATAAATATGGGACGAGTTGACAAAATTATTGTATTTGGATGCATTGACTTTACTTAATTTATATTTTGCTTTTATGAATTTATTTATTTTTTTGGACTACCAACTCCAACTTTAAAATATAGTTGTGTTTAAAAAATTAAAATATAGTTGTAAATTAAAAAATAAAAAAAATTTTAAAAAAATTGATATTTAAACGGGCCAACCCGTACGGGCTGTTTGACACCTCTACCTCAGATACCCCGTGCAAGTCCTCTCCGCACCTTGAGCTCCGTCATCGGCCCCCATTCCGGCCAACCTCCGGCGAGTTCACCTCCTCCTTGGAGCACACCGTTAACAGGGCTTCCAGCAGCCCTCAGAGAACATAGCTCTCTCCCACTAAGACAATCTCCTAAGAGCGACTCGCCCGCCCGGAGTACCTTAGGCACGTCTTAGCCGCATACGGCCCAATATAGGTAACAGTCTTGCCTAACGGCTCTAATAGACGTCACCATGACGAATTACATGGACTTTGATCACTCCCGAAGGATACGTAGGCACCTAGGTGCATCACCTAAGGACAAATCCCCCAAGGTTAAGACCCCTTGCGGTCCTAATTTCAAAATACAATTGTCTAAGCCAAAAATGACAGTTACAGTGGTGCCCACCGCGGTTTTAGTCAGACCGCAATGCCTTGCGCACTCTGCCGCTAAACGGCATTTGTTTTTCGAGGAGTAGGAGTATACACCTAACGCTCAGAAACCCGTATTTGTTTTTGTTTTGATCTCCAATACAGATACAAGACACTCACATGGCAGACACGAGCGATTCCTTGAAATCCGTGCACGATCGACCGGATGACGCTCCAAGCGACCATTACAAGCGACATAAGACGCAGCTCGTAATCTTCAACGGTGTTGGCGGCACGACCGAGATGAATAAGCCGCTGGTCATCACGGCCAACATCTCAGGGTTCGACGTCAGACGTGTGCTAATAGATCCCGGGGCTGTCACCGACATACTCTTCACCAAAACTTTGGAAGGAATGGCCCACCAGGAGGATCAACTAGCACCGGACAAAGAAACTTTTGTCGAATTTTCCGGTCAGGTCGTTAAGACACAAGGAACCCTCACGACGTGGCTCGCCCTGGGTGTCCAACCTAAGGTTGTCCGCACTCAAGTGAGGTTCGCCATATCGGCGGCACCATCAGCATACAACGCAATTCTAGGTCGACCGACCCTGAACAAGCTTCGAGTCATCATATTCACAGCGCATATGGTGATGAAGTTTCCTACGCTGGCCGGGATCGCAGAAATACGGGCAGTTCCGAAAGCCTACGTGTGTTATGCGACCGACCGACCCGATACTAGCAAAGGCAAGGGCCGCGCCGCGAACCCCCCTGAGATAGTGGACCTGCGAGATGAAATCCCCGGAGCCATACCACAGCATATGGAGGACCTCGTGAGCATCTGCATAGACTAGGCGAACGGGCGAGATGTCCGCGTAGGAACTCTCCTCGACCTAACGGCCCGAAAGAAATTCCAAGAATTGCTCACTCAATACCGAGATATATTCGCCTGGAGCGCCGCAGACATGCCAGGGATAGATCCTGCGCTCATATGCCATTCCCTCAACATCAAAGATGGGCCCGGGGTGATCCAGAAGAAGCGGCATTTCGGTGAAGAAAGGCAGCAAGCAATCAATGAAGAGGTTCAAAAGCTCCTCCACGCCGGCTTCATACGCGAATTACAATACCCCGAGTGGCTGTTGAACGTGGTGATGGTCAGAAAAGCGAATGGGAAATGGCGAATGTGCGTAGATTTTACCAATCTGAACAAAGCCTGCCCAAAGGACGCTTACCCACTCCCGAACATAGACAAACTGGTCGATGGGACGGCCAGGCACCGGATGCTGAGTTTCTTGGACGCCTTCCCCGGGTACAACCAGATCCAGATGAACCCAAAGGACCAGGAAAAGACCTCCTTCATGACAGATAAATGCGTCTATTGCTAAAGGGTAATGCCTTTCGGACTGAAGAACGCAAGGGCCACCTATCAGAGGATGATGGACATCATCTTCCGAGAAAAAATAGGTCGAAACCTCGAGGTCTACGTCGACGACATGGCAGTCAAATCCATGGAGCTCGAACAACACCTGGCGCATCTCGAAGAGCTCTTCTTGGTCTTGCGGGCACATCAAATGAAGTTAAATCCAACGAAATGCGCTTTCGGCGTATCGGCGGGAAAATTCCTGAGATTCATGATCACACAACGAGGAATCGAAGCCAACCCTGAGAAATGTGCAGTCATTCTCAACATGGAACCACCACGAACGGTGAAAGAAGTACAGAGGCTGAACGGAAGGTTGGCAGCCCTCAACAGATTCTTATCAAGAATGGCTGACCGATGCCTCCCCTTCTACAAAATTCTAAAGATAGAACCAGCATTTCAATGGACTGAGCAATGCGAGAAGTCCTTCCAGGACCTCAAAGCCTACCTAGCTAGGCCTCCGGTGTTAGCCAAGGCAATCAAAGGAGAAACTCTCGTACTTTACCTAGCTACCACCGATCACACTGTGAGCTCGGTACTAATAAGGGAGGAAGGAGTCGAACAGTTCCCAGTCTATTACACAAGCCATGCCTTGTAGGGAGCCCAACTTCGGTACCAACGGGTGGAGAAGCTCGTACTTGCTCTTGTCCACTCGGCCAGAAGACTTCGACCCTACTTCCAACAACACATAATCATGGTCCGAACTGACCAACCCCTGCGGCAAATACTACAAAAGCCAGACTTGGCAGGGCGAATGAAAAACTGGGCGGTCGAGCTTTCCGAGTTCGACATTCAATACGAGCCCCGTCGGGCGATCAAAGCCCAAGCCTTGGCAGACTTCGTCGCCGAAATGACTCCGTCAGAACGCCTTCAGGGGGACGCCCCGGCTTCAAGTCACGATGAGTCAATTGAGCCACAGCCAGAAAAATCCCCATGGCTAGTCTACGTAGACGGATCCTCGACCGGGAAATCCGCCGGCGCCGGTATCATTACAGAGAGCCCCGACGGAATCAAAGTGGAACAAGCTCTGCGCTTCACGTTCCCTGCCTCCAACAACCAAGCTGAGTATGAAGCACTCATAGCCGTACTAGCGCTAGCTTACGACCTAGGCGCCTCAAAGGTCAAGCTATTCAGCGGCTCGCAACTAGCTGTCGGACAACTAAATGGAGACTTTGAGGCAAAGGACCCCACTATCATCAAATATGTGGAGCGTGCCAAACAAGAAATCAACAGGTTCAAATCCGTCTTGATCACACGGATCCCCCGGAACCAGAACACCCAAGCTGATGCCCTCTCCAAACTAGCCACCACACCGAGCCAATCGGGACTTAAGACGGTCTTGCGAACCACGCTTCACACCCCAAGCATAAGCCTAGACGTGTTGCCGATCACAGTCGATAATTCCTGGATGGCCCCAATCAGGGCATATATAACGGCAGGCACCCTGCCCACAGACAAAGAACTCGCCTGAAAAATCAGGAGGCAAGAGGCTTGATACTTTGTCTGGGGGAACAACCTATACAAAAAGGGATTTTCATCCCCACACCTCCGGTGTATCTCGACTGAAGAACCCAGCTACGTGCTACAAGAAATCCATGAAGGCATATGCGGCACGCATCAGTCCGCAGGGGCCCTCCGAAAGCGAGCCCTGCGCTCTAGATTTTATTGGCCAACAATGAGAGCTGATTCAGAAGCTCTAGTCGCCCATTACGACCAATGCTAGCGCCACGCTACGTTTATACACCAGCCACCGGGTGAGCTAAAGCCCATCGACTCCCCATGGCCCTTCGACACATGGGGCATGGATATCCTAGGCCCCCTCCCTCAGGGCACGCTCTAGAGAAAATTCCTCATCGTGGCTGTCGACTACTTCACCAAGTGGATCGAAGCCGAACCCCTGGCCACCATTGGATCTCAGAACGTTCAAAAATTCCTCTGGCGAAACATCGTCACCCGCTTCGGTCCGCCGCACACGTTGATCACCGACAACGGACGACAATTCATCAGCGAGAAGTTCGAGGATTTCTGCAAAGAATGGAGCATCAACCATAGAACCACTTCAGTCGAGTATCCGGCGACCAATGGACAAACGGAAAGAGAAAATCGTATCATCCTCGAAGGGCTATGAAAGCGATTAATGGACGCCAAAGAAGGTTAGGTGGACGAGCTCACGTCGGTCTTGTGGTCATATAGAACCACAGTACACACGGCCACAGGAGAAACCCCTTTTGCTCTAACGTACGGGCATGAAGCAATCGTCCCAGCTGACATCGGAGTTCCCTCAGATCGGGTGCTCAACTACTCTGATAAAAATCCGGAGAGCCTATTGGTCAACCTCGACGCGGCCGAAGAACGAAGGGAAGCGGCGGCACTGAGAAACATTGCGTACAAACAGCTACTGGCGCAAAAATACAACCGAGGCGTCCGACCTCGTAAATTTGAAAGAGGTGACTTGGTCATGCGTATAGCGATAAACAATAGGCGCGACGGCCTACACGGCAAGCTCGCCCCTAATTGGGAAGGCCCGTACAGGGTTATTGGGATCGCCTCGCACAACGCATACAAGTTAGCACACCTAACAGGCGAACACGTCCCAAACACTTGGAATGCCAGCAGCCTTAAGAAATATTTTGCTATATCTTAGTCAATAATGTTTCTTTGCGCCTTAGTCCAAAGGCCAAGCTCGCAGGTACTTCACTACGTCATAGTCCCAAGACGAATGCCTCTTGCCTTGTCTTAGTCCCAAGACAAATGTACTACTAACTCATCTCAGTCCCGAGACAGTTACTCTATGTGTTTAAAAAGAATAGAAATGCAATACGATTGACCAACTCTCGTGCTCAAAATTTCTTTGTATTCACATAAGGGGACTATCGCCCCAAATTTACAAGGGGACTATCGCCCTGAAATTACAAAACCGCAAAAACAGCGGTCTAAAATTAAGCATCCTCTGGTAAACGCAGGGACCCGTCCGACCGCGGTGGATCCCGTCGAGGATTTGGAGGCACCTCATAATCCTCGATTCTCAAAGGAGAATCTCCTCGAGCACGAACGCGAAACTCCCCGCCGATATTCTCCCAGGAAGGATGCATCCTGGCCCTAACATCCGGAGGAACAGAGATGCCCATTAAGTCCTCCAGGTGGGCTATGCCGTTCTGCATCCCGTAATTCGCGAAACGCAGAAAGTCCTGATGACGAACCCGCAGGGCGCTAGCCTTGCCCTCCTGAAGCTCGCCCTCCAACTCCTCCACTCGCGCCGCCAGCCGAGTGTTCTCCTCCTACAGCTCCTCGATAACCTCCTACATAAGGATTACAAGAGGATCAACCACATCCAACGAAGTACAACAAAACTAAGGGAAAAGCGTCCTACCCCCTCAAGCTCCTGTTGATACGCGTAGCCCGCCAGACGGCTTAGCAACCGCATGGTCTCCGTGGCCATACGCTCTAAAGCATAATCATCCCCATAATCGAGAGGATAATGCTGACGAGCCAAGATGACTCGCTCCGCCTCAAACGGGATCAATTTCCCTCTAAAAGAGATACCCTCACCTAGAAGTCGGATGGGCATCTCTTCGGGGGGTACAGGGGTATAAGGAACCTTCCTACGGTCGAGACGAGTCAAGCTAGTCTCACCCACCTGATTCGGAGCCACAGCACCTTTTCCCGTAGGGTCTCCGCCCGCCTTGGCACCCTTATCCGCCCCCGCCGGTGGAACGACGGTAGTCACCAAATCCGACCGCTCGCGCTTCCGGCTTTGAGAACTCCGCGGAGGATTCAGCCTCCCCTGGATCCTGCCTAAAGTCAGCCTTGCGAGAAGAAAACATTCACGACCTGGTAAGAAGACAGAAAGAAGGGATACAAATTCACCAACATTGACTTACCTAGAGCTGTGACCGACACCATGGCCCCCTTCAGAAATTCGAAGGCCGTTTCCTCGTACTCCTCCCGATCGTACCGAATCCGGAGAATAGGATTAGACCACTTGAGTGGGAAAAGCGGGTGCCAATCGGACGAACGAACCCAAGGTGCGCAGAAGCCTTTCTTGGGAACCACCTTGAAGAAATATGACCTCTAGGCATGGTTGTTACCCGGTAGGTCGGTGATGGTGAAGCCTTTGACGCGCGACTGGAAACACACCCATCCATGCGCCTCACGGACGTGGAAGAGAGACAGAAACACACTGGGGAGAACCTCCAACCTGTATGACCGACATAACCTGTCGAAAACACTGAGTATTGACCAAACATTCTGGGTCAATTGCGCGGGACAAACATTCAGCAGGTTGAGCATGGCCTCAACAAAGCCAGAGAACGGAGGAATAAAAGCGGCGTTGTAGGGAACGCAGAGGGGAAGAACGAAGCCGACACCGTCGCTCTAGAGAATCGTCTCCCCCTGCCCCATTGGCCTTATCTCATAGCCCTCCAAGAGAGGAGCGAAACGTTCCTCCCACACCTTTTGGATGCCGGCCCCCAACAGCACCCGCGACACCTCACCAGCATCCGCCGCCGACACATTCACCATCGAGCCCGGTTCCGGCTCTGCAGAGTACCAGCCAGCAGAGGCAGACGGAGGAGGAGTTGTCGGTTCTCTATCCTCCCCCGAGAGAATCTCCCGGAGATTCGCGGAATCCCGCGACATGATGAGAGCATCCACTCTCTCCCTGACACCTTCCATGGCCACCAACAGGAGGGACTGCTCAAAGTTCGAATCCCGGGAAGGGCACACGGAAGCAGCGGCACTAGCAGAAGCCATTTCTCGAAGTGGCGGAGAATTGAAGATCACAAGGTCTAAGGATTGGGAAGGAGAAGATTCGCAGAATAATGGGAGGCCCAGCAGACGCCTCGCAGCCCAAGAGGCGCAAAAACGAAGCGACTTCGAAACCAAAGGGAATGACCAAACGAACCTTGACCTTTGGATTTCTCCCACCAGCCCTCGAGGGGCATTTCAGGAAAAACCCCTCTGAGCAATGATGACTCCACCTCGGCAAGTCGCGTACTTCCTGCAAAGACGGCTCGAAAACTTGCTGAGGAAGCCAAGCGGCCAGCCATCCAAGACGAGACGCGTGTCCTCCCCAAGACGTCTCCTTTCCCACGAAGCGATGCGAGGGAGCTAACTTCGTAAGTTGGACGACCAGCTCCCATACCCGCGACTCCAAGCAGACGAGCTATCCCGCAAGTAAAGGCAACGAAATTTCCTAAGTGTCTCACAGGCAAAGAAACTTAAGTCCACGGGCGCCCGACACCCGTAAACTTGGGGGACTTATGTAACTACAGAATATTCCACCTAGGGACAAGTGGCGCTGACGTTCTAGAAGCACGGCCCCAGCCCCCGCTAGAGACACGTGGCACCACTCATCTATCTGTTACATGGCCCTCGCCCACGTCACCACACGGAGCTTCCCCTCAACCAGACGTGAGATCTCCACAAGCCTCGTGAGACGACCCACGTCCCACGAGGTCGTGGGTCGAGCACGATCTCCCCACCCACAAGTATAAATAGACCCTCACTCGGGGGACTAAGCAAGCAATTTAGTCTGAACATTACTACACACAACCTTGAGGATTATCATAAACCATCCCCGATATTCCCCACTCTCTGGGTACCTGAGCATCCTCAGATACCCCGCGCAAGTCCTCTCCGCACCTTGAGGTCCGTCACCGGCCCCCATTCCGGCCAGCCTCCGACGAGTTCACCTCCTCCTTGGAGCACACCGTTAACAGGGCTTCCAGCAGCCCTCAGAGACCATAGCTCTCTCCCACTAAGGCAACCTCCTAAGAGCGACTCGCCCACCTGGAGTACCTTAGGCACGTCTTAGCCGCACACGGCCCAATACAGGTAACAGCCTTGCCTAACGGCTCTGATAGACGTCACCATGACGAACTACGTGGACTTTGATCCCTCCCGAAGGGTACGTAGGCACCTAGGTGCATCACCTAAGGACAAGTCACCCAAGGTTAAGACCCCTTGCGGTCCTAATTTCAAATTACAATTATCTGAGCCAAAAATGACAGTTACAACAAGGATAATAAAAAAATTTGTTATATAACTTAGAATAACAAATAAATAAAGATAAAAATAAAAAATTCAAAGAAAAGGAACGCAAATATTAATTTTAAATAAAGTATAAAAATATATATAATTAATTATTTAGTTCAATTTCATATTCTCCTTCATTATCATTTTTCTATTTCTCACTTTACTAAGTAAATTTGGATAAATTTTAACAAAATGCCAATGATAATCAAAAATGTTTTTCTCTCCATGTAAATATAACTCAGAGTAACAAACAAATAAAGATAAAAATTAAAAAATTTTAAAGAAAAAGAACTCAAATATTAGTTTTAAATAAAGTATAAAAAATATATTTAATGAGTAAAAATACACAAAATGAATTTGAAGATAATTAAAAATACAAAAGGAAAAATAAAAGAAGCTACATTGCTCCAATAATAAATTTCTAATAATTATAGCACATGCTAATAGAGTGAAAAGATAAATTGTTAAAATGAATTAACTAAGGATTAATTACATTATATATTAATGTAAATTAATTATAATATATAATAAATGAAAAAATAGATTGTTTGTATTGGATAAGAAAAATTGAAAGATGAATAGTAACATAAAAGTATTTATAATATAAAAATAAATAGCAGTCCAGGAAAAAGGAAACATTATAATATATTAATGAAATTATTAATTTTAATAATAAATAAAAGAAAGATAGAAGTTTAAAAAAAAAAAGAAAAATGATGAGAAAGTGACGCGTGGAAGATATTGATTCTTGTTTTATATATAGTAACTAGATTGTAACTCATGCTTTGCACGGGATGTATGTATTCATCAGTTATGAGTTTTTTATAATTGTAAGATATTCTTTTACAAAATCTAAAATTATATATAATTTTTATTCTTATTCTTTTATTATATCAAATAATAATATAAGTTATATATAACTATTATATAAATTATTTTTTATTAAATTTTATAAAATTTGTTTCATAACTTTCATAAAAGTTTCATTGCCTCAGTAGTTATAAGTTAATCTAGCCCGAGTTTCAAAACAGTGTTTGACCTTAAGTGAAAGCAAACAATCTAAATGAATAAGGTTCAACAACTTAAGTAATTGTTCTGTCAATTTTTTTGGTCAAGTCATACAATCAACATTAATACGCACAGTTGATTTACAAATTTAAAATATTTTATAGACTATATAAAATATAAGAATACATTTTTATTAAAATATTTTTACAAATTATAAGCAAAATAAAAATGTGAAATACTATTATAAATTTCTTATTAATATATTTTTCCTTTGTTAATTAAATTTTGAAACTATGTTCATTTTTTCCTATAATTACATGGTTCATTATAAACAATAAAAAAAATTAAAGATATATTAAAATATTAACCAATACTTAGTCCTTAAAAAATAAAAATCTTTAAACTTGTTAAAGTTTATAAACATTGTTATTTTATCTTACAATATATAATTAATCATTTAGTTCAATTTTAACTTCTCTTTCACAGTCATTTTGCTATTTCTCACTTTACAAAGCATTAGTGATGACTATTGAGTTATTTTGTACCATTAAAAGAGTGGGGTGATTTGGTCAAAAAAGAAAATTGTATAAAAAGTTGAAAAAAATTTGACAATTATTTTTTATTAAAAAAAGTTTTGGATAAAAGTGTAAAAATTGTTTTATCTATTTAAAGAGGGAAATATAATCATTCAAAATAAATAAGAGAGAAGTGTAATTTTAATATCTCTACAAAAGTCTAATATACTCTAATACTCTATTATAAATGAGATGTTATAAAATAAATAAAAGATTAAATTGGTAAGAATACCAAACAATAAAATCATGGTGTTTCACAATTCCTAAAAATAATTTACATTATATTTTATACATACCAAACACACTTTTTATCCTAATTTTTCTCTCTCCTAATTTTTCTCTCTATCTTGCTCCTCACTTTTCTCTACAGTACTTTCTTTTATTCTACAGTACTTTCTTTACAATGCTTTACATCCGTTCATTTATATCAAATGTACCGTAACTACGGAATATTCCACCTAGGGACATGTGGCACTGACGTTCTAGAAGCACGGCCCCAGCACCCGCTAGAGACACGCGGCACCACTCATTCATCTGTTACGTGGCCCTCGCCCACGTCACCACACGGAGCTTCCCCTCAACCAGACGTGGGATCTCCACAAGCTTCGTGGGACGACTCATGTCCCACGAGGTCGTGGGTCAAGCACGATCTCCCCACACGCAAGTATAAATAGACCCTCACTCGGGGGACTAAAAAAGCAATCTAGTCTCAACAGAATTACACACAACCTGAAGGATTATCGCACATCAACCTCCGATATTCCCCACTTTCTGGGCACCTGAACACCCTCAGATACCCACGTAAGTCCTTTCCGCACCTCGAGCTCTATCACTGGCCCACATTCCGGCCAACCTCCGGCAAGCTCGCCTCCTCCTTGGAGCACACCGTTAACAGGCAAGAGCAGGTGAAACAAAGGCAACGGAGAAATGTGAACGCAAATGCAAAGTCACAAACTTTCAAACGTTGGACATTTATAGGGCACCCAGAGGCGCAACGATTCAAAAACTTCGACCGCTTGTATCCCGCAACGGATAAAACCCATTATCCTCTACAATCAAGTCCAACTGCAACCGCTCACTTCAACCACACACGTGGAAAGAAGCAACGGACAGGATGCACAGCCAGGGCAAAGGGGACACAAAGACCGAAAAGCTCCCGAGAACCCAAGAGTTGCTTCGAGACACTTGAGGGCCTTTTCGCGAAACTCTCCACCCAGGCTAATGATGGCTACCCTCAGAAACGAACCCGCATTTAATGAGGGAGAAACAGCGGCAAAACACTTAAATGACAGGGGCACCCGTTCAAGCTCTAACGTGTGAAACCTGCAACGAAGCCCGCTCCTTCAACAAATAACCCTCAGCAAGAAAACCACCTTCAGCCACTGACCACGGACGAACACAGCCAGAGAGGAGCTTTTCGAAAATGTCCAAAGCAGCCCTTGACCTTTGGATTTCCTTACTAGCCCTCGAAGGGTATTTCGGGAAATGCTCCTCTGAGCAATGATGACTCAACCTCGGTAAGTCACGTACTTCCTGCAGAGACGGCTCGAAAACTTGCTGAGGAAGCCAAGCGGCCAACCATCCAAAACGAGACGCGTGTCCTCCCCAAGACGTCTCTTATTCCACGGAACGATGCGAGGGAGCCAACTTCGTGAGTCGGACAACCAGCTCCCATAACCGCGACTCTAAGCGGACGAGCTATCCCGCGAGTAAGGGCAGCGAAAATTCCTAAGTGTCTTACAGGCAAAGGAACTTAAGTCCACGAGCGCCCAACACCCGTAGACTTGGGGGACTTATGTAACTACGGAATATTCCACCTAGGGACACATGGCACTGACGTTCTAGAAGCACGGCCCCAGCACCCGCTAGACACACGCGACACCACTCATCCATCTGCTACGTGGCCCTCACCCACGTCACCACACGGAACTTCCCCTCAACCAGACGTGGGATCTCCACAAGCCTCGTGGGACGACTAACGTGCCACGAGGTCGTGGGTTGAGCACGATCTCCTCACACGCAAGTATAAATAAACCCTCACTCGGGGACTAAAAAAGCAATCTAGTCTCAACAAAATTATACACAACCTGAAGGATTATCGTACATCAACCTCCGATATTCCCCACTTTCTGAGCACCTGAGCACCCTCAGATACCCCACGTAAGTCCTTTCCGCACCTCGAGCTCCATCACTGACCCCATTTCGGCCAACCTCCGGCAAGCTCACCTCCTCCTTGGAGCACACCGTTAACAGGGCTTCCAGCAGCCCACAGAGACCATAGCTCTCTCCCACTAAGGCAACCTCCTAAGAGCGGCTCGCCCGCTCGGAGTACCTTAGGCATGTCTTAGCCGCACACGGCCCAATATAGGTAACGACCTTGCCTAACGGCTCCGATAGACGTCACCATGACGAACTACGTGAACTTTGATCCCTCCGAAGGGTACGTAGGCACCTAGGTGCATCACTTAAGGACAAGTCCCCCAAGGTTAAAGACCCCTTACGGTCCTAATTTCAAATTACAATTATCTGAGCCAAAAATGACAGTTACACGTACGTTAGAATTCAAAAGTAAATTAAATTATTGAATGGTACGTTTTTTTTTTAAAAAGCACAATTTAAAATAATAATAATAATAATAATAAAATGGTAAATTTTACTAATTTAAAAAAAAAGAGAAAATATATAAAAAAAGAATGACATGAGGGGATGTGGTTCTTGTTTTATAAGAATATATAGATAGATTTGAAATGTAGCAGCCACCAATTAAGTCGCACCACCATTCTCTATGAATCTCTATTTTCATTCTCATTCTATACTCTTGGCTTTTTCTCCTTCAGATCTATCCTTTCATTTTCTATTTTTCTGATTTCAAATTCCATAACTATATTTTTGGAAGACCTAATTGATTCAACTAACATCTTCCAAAGACCCAATTAGTGAATTATAAAGAGAGAGGCCAAGAGTCTTTAAAAGAATCCATTACAAATCACTCTGCATGTTTTCAAATATAATGTGAAATATTTTTTATTATTTTTTAAAATAATAAATTAGATAAAATAAAGTAATTTTTTATTTACCGATAATTTTTTGCCAACTTCTCACTATTTACATTACATTATATTTTTTAATTTTTTTAATAAAAAAATATTTAATTTAAAGACCATGAATCGTGTAATTTATTTTCAATTTTTAAAAAATATAATATAAAAATATTATTATTATATTTTAAAATAATAAATTATTAAATCATGAGAAATTATTTATTTTTTCACTTTAATAATAATTATTCAAAGTGTCTACTTTTTTTTTCCACTCTCACATCACTTATAAATATTTAATAAATTATTAAACATTTATTAATATTTATTATTTTTTATATTTAATAAATTATTAAATATTTATTTTAGAAGACCATTAAACTATATATGGATAAAAAAAAATAGTATTTTGATGAACTAAGTGAGTTCTTCAAATTATTCACTGGGGACTGAAAAAAAGGGAGAGTGCTAGCGGTGGAAATTAAAATACAAACACCAATAACAATTAACCATTACACATATATACAAGAAGTCAAGAAGATGCCATGCTACAAATACAACAACAAAACCCATCCAAGCTAAGGCATCACTCCAAAGTCCAACACTAAAACAAAACAAAAAAAACAAAGAAAGAAAGTCCCATTGCATGCACCACCAGAAACGTAACTATAGGTGGAATGGAACTTCTCATCACATTAATTCAAGGAACACAAATTAAGTATAAAAAGAAGTATAGCTTTCTGTGGGGGTATATGTGTTTCAGACACGAGTTCCAGTAACAGGAGCAGGTGTACCCTTATGCATTGGATCTGCGGCCGCGCCGCCGTAGTGGTCGGTGTCGCGGTAGCCGGGGCCATACCGGCTGCTGTAGAGGCCGGCGTGGATCATCAGGAGGTACAACAGCTGTGTGAATGTTAGGATGATTATGAAGGCTTCCACTACCCTCAGTCTCCACCCTCTGTGCCCTCCTATGTTTATCTGCTTGCAAGCCAGCCTACAGTTTCATCATCACACATAAATAAAACACCACCTTTAATAAAAAATAAATATATTCATATGTTTGATAGTAAAAATTTAATAATAAAAATAAATATTTTAATTATATTTTTTTTAAAATCGATAAAAATAAAAACGTAAAAAAAAAAAATAAGTGAATTCAGTGGACCCTAATAGAAAATAGACTAGGTTTATATAAGAAATTTTATATTTTGTTTTGTCTATATATATATATAAAATGAGTAATATTACGAGGGTTAAATTTAAGTTCCGCATGTATATATCTTATTAATCAAAAACTTTATTTTTTAAGGATAATCAAAAAACTTTTTATATTACCAATAAAAAAGAGAAACGTATGATTAAAAAACCTATAGTAAATATATGTATATATAATTAAGAAACTTCACTTAAAGTTTTTCTTTAGATAAATTATATATAAGTGAGTTACTTATTAAAAAATCTTTATAAGTATTTTCTTTAAAAAATAAAATAATTATTATTATTATTTCTCCACTGAAAAAATACTTTATTATTGTATTATTATTATTTTACCCAAAGGCTAAGAGAGTGACAGCCCAAGCAATGACTGAGGAAGCTCCTGCTGCTGCTAAACTATCATTCCTCCATGCCCTGAGGTGGTTGCTGCCTAAGAATTTTGATACAATGCCCAAAACAGAAGCTAACATCGCAAATATCAAGAAGAACATGGTAGCACCGTTTCCTCCAAAACCTGCAAAAAATCAAAAGTAAAAAAAAAAAAAAGTTATTTTGATTGTGAACTTTCATAAAACTATAATTTGTAAAAAGAAAAAAAAAGGTTCTTTTTCGTTTTTTAAGGAAAAAAAAAATATTATTTCCGTTTATTAAATTTAAAGCATACTTAAGCGGCTATATATACAAGAATGATGATGACCACTAGTTGCTGATATACTTCCATTACAATTTATAAGTTTGAGAATGTGTTAATTAATAAAATTAGATTTGTATGCATATTTTTGTTATACAAAAAAAACAAAAAAATTAATATAAACTATGGTGGGTATGTTCTTTTGGTGGAGAAGAAGAAGGAATGAGAATGGAAAAGAGAATGGGAGAAGATGAGGGAATAAAAATGTCATGTCAATGTGATGTGAATGGAATAAAAATAGATAAAAGTGAGCATGACTAAAAAAGTAAGAACAAAAACATAATTTTATCATATTATAAAAAATGAAGTTTGCATATTAAAAAGAAAAGAGGAGGAGAAGGCATTACAACAATTATTCGTAAAGAATATGGCCTATAATTAAAAACCTAATAATAAGAATATGAAAACTATACCTATTTTTTTAAAAAAAAAATCTTAATTTTAGAGAGAGAGAGAGGACTTACTGGGGTGATTAGTTGTGCCATTGATGAACCTATTAAGGCACCAACTAGCAAAGCCGAGCACAATGAAGTACATGAGCAAGTTAAGAAACAGCAATGGAGCTGCTATGTTTCTTCCCACCGTAGCCATAATATAATTAATTAATTATACGATATTTCTTTTCGATGAGAAAATGAGAGAGATAGAATGCTTGAACTTCTTGAGGCCAAAAGAGGGGTTGTAGTGAAGGCAATATATAGAGGCCAAAAGGGTGGTTTGAAGACACGTGTCAAGCAGCAGCGTCTTGCATGTGTGGTGGTCTTGTACAGGTGTTAGGACACTTGTCATCAAATTCTCTCGCTGTTTTTTCCCATTAAAAATTAATCTCTCTGCCCTTCGGAATCTCGAAGTTCATTAATCGGTGCGTTATCCACAATAGAAGAAAAAGGTTTCTCACAACGTTTTGCACACAGACTAGTGTCCAAACTCTATAAAAGAAATATGTCTCAAATCTCAATGGTTCAGACATGGTCAAAATTTCAAATTGGTACCTTATGTTTGCACGAAGCTTTATATTGATCTTCTGTGTTTCGAAAAGTTTAAATCGGTCTTTTATATATTTGCAAAAAGTTTCAAATTGGTCCAAGTCACGTGACGTGCTGAGGTGGACTTATCATCTCTCTTACGTGTCTATTTAAACTGACGTGTCATACCATGTCATTGCCATGTCATCATCTACTATCATATGTGATGGCGTGGCGCTGATGTGACAATGATGTGGCACAACATGTCAACTTAGATGGACACGTCAGCACGCCATGTCAGCACTTAACTTAAAAAATTGACGGAAGTGGACGGAAGGACCAATTTGGAACTTCTTGCAAACATAAAGGACCAATTTAAACTTTTTGAAACATAAAGGGTCAATATGAAACTTAGTGCAAACATAAGGGACCAATTTAGGATTTTGACCAACATATTATTATTCTTTTAATTTACATTAATATATATATATATATATATATATATATATATATATATATATATATATATATTAACCCCTAACATTAGTTGTCCAATTAATGTTAAGTGTGAATTTTTAAAATTGGTCAATTAATCGAACACTTTCAGCAATTTAATTACAAGATGGTTCGTATTTACCGATTAATTAAGATTAATTTATTATTAGATTAATATTTGAATTTACCAATTAAGTAATTAATTTAATTTTTAAATTTGAATAAGAATTGATTTGGAATTCATATTTAATTATAATAGTTTGTGATTGATTAAATTACTCACAAACTTAAAGAAAAAAAATCCCAAACTCACAGTTGAGAAAATGAGTAATTTATGAGTAATAATAATCTCATTAAATTACTGAGAAAGAATTCATCATAGATAATGTTTTTTGTTTTAAATAAATAAATGTTAAACAGAATTGATTAGTCTTATTTTATTATTTATTATAATTATTTAATACTATTTTAATTTAATATTTTGGAGGCTTATTAATCATGTAATAAGACACTTTATTTAAGTAAGGTTAGAGACTTTGTGAATGCAGCTATTCTCGTTGAGAGACTCTCTTATCATAACTAAGAGTGCAATGCGGGTCGAGTTTAAATTAGTTGAGACTGGACACCAAACAAAACAAAACAAGGCAACTTATTTTGACGTTACTTGAGAAATTATGAGTTTCTAAGAACCGATAACTTTCTGTTACCTTCTTTTGCCCTATCAATGTACATAGTCCGAATATTTTATCTGATCTTGCGGTCTCATGGGTTGCACCGTTGCACAAGTCTTGACACTTCGTATTAACCATGTCTTGTAGTGTCCTGGGTATGTTTTATATGTACGATCTTATTTTTTTTCTCCCAATTGTGATTAGGAATATAGAGGTAAAATACTATTTAGTCCTTGAATTATTGGTCAAATTGCTATTTAGTCATTGAATTTGTCAAAAATACTATTTAGTCTTCGAATTTCTAACTCTATCAACTATTTAATCTACGAATTTATAACTCTGTCAACTATTTAGTCTCCAAATTTGACAAAAATACTATTTAGTTCCCGAATTTGTAACTCTGTCAACTATTTAGTTCCTGGTCGTTACCCGTTAGAGTTGACAGAGTTGCAAATTTGGAGACTAAATAGTATTTTTGCCAAGTTTGGAGACTAAATAGTTAATTGGGTTGCAAATTTGGTGACTAACTAGTATTTTTGCCAAATTTAGAGACTAAATAATTGACGGAGTTGTAAATTCGGAAAGTAAATAATATTTTTACCAAATTTAAGAACTAAATAATAATTTGACCAACAATTCAGAGACTAAATAGCTTAGGAATATAATTAAGCTAATGACAAGGATTGTAGGTGTTGAAAAGCATTTTAGAAGACCACAACTATGATGCTTCAGGCCAGGGTATGAAACTATGAATATTGACAAATCCTGCTTATTTTTCTTTGCTAATGTCTTGGATTCTATTACAACTAATGTTGTAAGAACCGGACGGTCCGACCGGTTCAACCGCCAACCGAATACAAAGACGAGTCGGTTGGACCAAAAAACCGTTTTTGCAGTTGGACCAGATTTAACCGGAGTTGGACCGGTCAACCGGTGGTCTAACCGGTCCAATTTTATTTTTTTAAAAAAATTAAAAAATTAAAAAATAAAAAGGAAAAATAACATAAAAAAAAGAAATTAGAGAAATCTTAAAAATTAAAATTAGAAAAGTCTTAAAAATTAAAATTTTAAAGTTATGATTATCAATAATTTAATATTTGGTTTGATTAAGTTCTTTCAAAGCTTGACAAGTCTTAAAAATTAAAACTTTGAGAAGTTATGTAATTTAAAACTTCAAAATTATGTATATTGAAACCTAAAATTTGAGTGATGTCATTTTATATATTAAGAATATTTATTATTTATTATTTATTGCATCATCCGGTTCGACCGACGGTTCGACTGGTTAAACCGATCAAATCATGAACCGAACACTTGTCCAAGTCTTTGTCCAATTCGATTCTTACAATATTGATTACAACTGATGTCTCTGATCTGCTGGGTATTAAGAATAGTCTCGATCCAGCTGTTTATTTGGGTTTGCCAATGATTTTGAGCAGATCTAAAATTGAACCTCTTTCTTTTGTTAGAGATAGAGTTTCTAAGGTTTTTAGCTGAAAAAATTAATAATTTTTTTAATAGATGTATAATGTATTATTACTTTTTTTTTTTACCCAGATAAATTTTAAAACGTTTGCTAAGTTATTGTAAATGACTAAAGTACTATTTTGATCCTTAATGTTTGCATGAAGTTTAATGTTGGTCCTTAATGTTTTAAAAGTTTAATGTTGGTCCTCAAAGTTTTATTTTTGGTCAATTTTGATCCTCGAGCGTAACACCGTTAACTTTTGCCGTTAAATGATGATGTGACATTCTTATGTGGCACACTCTCTCTCCTATGTGTCATATTTTAATGACTTGGCATGACACATTGCTACCACGTCACCCCAGATGATGATGATAATGATGATGATGATGATGAAGGAGAAAAGATGATGATGTGGCAATGTGGGGGGGGGGTGACGTGACAGTGATGTGTCATGCCACGTCATTAAAATATGACACGTAGGAGAGAGTGTGTGCCACATAAACATGCCACGTTATCATTTAACGGCAAAAGTTAACGGTGTTACGCTCGAGAACAAAAATCGACAAAAAAAAAACTTTGAGGACCAACATTAAACTTTTGCAACATTAAGGACCAACATTAAACTTCTTGCAAACATTAAGGACCAAAATAGTACTTTAGCCTGAAATAATTTAGTCAATGAGAACCAAGAGAAACCGAAGGCAATAATTCTCTCCCACTCAAGTTACTTTATAAGAGGCAAAATACTATTTAGTCCCTGAATTGTTGGTCAAACTATTATTTAGTCCCTAAATTTATCAAAAATACTATTTAGTCCCCAAAATGTTTAACTATGTCAACTATTTAGTCCCCAAATTTGACAAAAGTATTATTTAGTCCCCGAATTTGTAACTTTGTCAACTATTTAGTTCTCAAACTTGGCAAAAATACTATTTAATCACCGAATTTACAATGAGTTGTAAATTCGGTGATTAAATAGTATTTTTGCCAAGTTTGGGAACTAAATAGTTGACAAAGTTACAAATTCGGGGACTAAATAGTTGACATAGTTAAACATTTTGGGGACTAAATAGTATTTTTGATAAATTCGGAGACTAAATATTAGTTTGACCAACAATTCAGGGACTAAATAGTATTTTGCCTCTTATAACAATACACTAATTTAACAACGGTCAACTATCAACAATTGGCTTCAACCGTGGTTAGATTCCATAATGTTCTATACTTAGCTACAACTCATTACCCACGGTCATAACCGCGGGTAAAGTGAAGGAAAATTTAGACAAAAAGATGAAAGTCATTTTCATGATGAAGGACCGTGAACGGCACTGAACGAGAAAGCTACGCCTCCTAGTCGTTCTGTTTCGTGGCTGAATGGATGATGCGTTTTTTCTGTGGTTTTCATGAGTTAAATCCACGTATTTCTGGATCTGCGTGAATGGGATGATGCATTTTTCTGAGGTTTTCATGAGTTAAATCCATGTATTTCTAGATCTGCCTGAATGGGAGGATGCGTTTTTCTACTTTACCTGCGTGAGCTGCTACGATTTCGAAGAGCATTTGCATCGATCGATACGCTTTCAAGAGCTCCTTGACAGATATTCCTCTTGTTTCAGTCATAAGATTCCTCATCATTCTCTATATGATTCTCTTTCTGTCTCCTTTTTTTGGGTATTTTGTTCATTTCTCGCCTGCATGATCATTTCTCTGTTGTTGATGTTTGAAGGAATCATCAAGTGAATTACTTCATTGAAAGATTGATTTCCTCTTTTCTGTAGTTGAACTTGAGTGATTCGTGGAGGTAATATTGCATAATTGCGCTTCTGATGTGCTGTTTAACAAATGAAAGAAAATGAATTTTATTTCATGACAAGTTTAAAGTTCTATTGTACTTCTTTTAAGACAATTTTGTCATTTTTTTCAGAACTTGTTAGAGCAAAAATATAATAGAAGAGCGTAATTTTATTGAACCTAATATTTTAATGAAACTTATGTTCAGTTGCTCTGCATCATATTAGAGAGCCAATATTGTTTTTTTGTGGGATTCAGATCTGCTAAAGTGCAGATCTGGTAAAGTGCATAAAGTGCACAATATGGATCATCGGATGAAACTGTTACAGTACGGACACGAATCTCAATTTTTATTTAATGGTTTGGATGATGCACTTCATATACTTTACACATTTTGCACTTAATTTAATCCTCTTTCGTTCTTTGTGGGATTATTGCTTGTTAGTTTGGGGTTTAATGATTTTCTCTCTTAACTAGTATATTTGTGGACTATATACTGCATGTGTTAGTTTAGTGTATGTTTCCTCTCCACTTGTGCTTTATATATGAGTAGGCTGGTTGCAGTGTTGTATGCTACATTTTAGATATATTTCACTGCCTTCCAAGTTGCCATTAGTGGATTCACATTTTGTTCTGTGTGGAGCACAATCATATTATATTTAAGTAATTTGACCTTAAGCTAATGCTTGTGGGATTGGATGTGATTTTGCGTTTATATATAGGGAATAAAAAAATTGTATATTGTGGCCATGCTCACGGATGCTAGAATTACCAAAGATAGCTACTTCTCTTTTCCAAATCCATGTACTGTGCATAAGGTAATTCTTTAATTGTTTAACTTTTCATTTCCCTTTCCTTCTTACTTATTCTCTCTTCATTGCTTCCATTGCTTTTAGACAATTTAGCAGTACTGGAGTTTGACATTGATTGAATAAACCCTACAACTTTTTTTCTAATTTTTTATTGATTGGCTTGTACTCGTTTTCTCTTTTTCTTTTTGTCATGATAAGAACATTGTTTTTCTAATTTCTTATGTTCTTTTTCTGTGTATATACTTGTTCAATATTCTTCATTTTCTGTGTATATATAGTTTAACATGGGTCTTTCATTTTGACCCTTGAAACACTGCAGGAAAATATGGTTCTTAATCCCATTAATAAGAGTGCAAGTGCAAGCAACATGCACATCATTCTATTTAGTAGTAAACTCATTATTAAGCTTAATCTAGTGCATAGCTAACTGAGGAAGTCTCAGTCCGAATTCAAATCTGAACTATTTAGTCAAATGATTCTTCAATTATTAATGTTAAGCCTGTTTAAAAACAATAATGGTGATGGGGCACCACTACATAGCTGGACAGCCGGCCTCCTAACACGGTCGTCCGACCATCACCTGTCCCGTTACAGTACTATTGTAGTATCCACGTGATATTGTGCACCACTCGATTACACTTTACACTGTCCGAGAACACTGTGCGCTCTCGATGACACTGTACACTCGGTAGCTTTCAGCCCCTAACACGTCCATCGTCACGTCTATCACCGCCACTTTAGTCTCCTCAGGCACCCCTATATAAACCCCCAACCCAACAAGAGTTCCACACGACTTTACTACCCACGGAGTTCTCTGGTTAATCTATGACTTGAGGCTCCCCCTCTTTGTAGAGTACTCACCAAATGGTAATTGTTATAGGATAATGGTATTCCACTGACAACTGAAAAGGAAATTTATAAGTAAATAAAGTTAATGTTGGCTTCTAGAATATGTCATTTTATATGGTTCAGCATTGACTCCTTAATTTGTGTGTCAATAATTTTAATCCAATACTATTGTTATATATTCTGTGTCAATATTTGTGGTCCACTGCATGAATTGTAAATATTTCCTCAGTGAAAACTTCAACTATTATATCATAGCAGGTCTTACCAATTTTTCCTCGGTTTGTCAACCTTCCATTGAAGAGATTCCAAATGGCACTTGCTCACATACTACAGGGTTTAGCTCATACTGGTCCAGCTTTAACACCTGCAGAAAAATTATTGGTTCCAATCCATGGAATTGTTCCTTAGAGAGAGATGGCCTTGTGATTAAGAAGGTATGCCTTTTATCTTTCTTTGTTATACATATGCCACAATTTTTGAGTGTATGGGGACTAGTTTGTTATTTCCTATAGAGAGCAACACCAAAAAAGGTCATGATATTGGCTCATCATAATCATTTTGATTTTCTTAATTTCATTTCTTATATACAATAGATATTGATAAAAGTTCTTTTCATGAACAACACTATCCATCAACTTCAGCACGCCGGAAATCCTTGGAGACAAGTTATGATATGCGATCCACTGATTTTTGTTGTTGTTGTTATTTTGTAAGAATTTTAAACTTCTTTGTTGGATACTAGTTTCATATTTAACATTGTGAATGCACATTTTAACTTTATGTGCTGACTTATTTTGGTTGTTGTGCTTTTGATGTATGTTTCAAACTCTATTGTAACATTTTGGTTTTAATACATATTTACTATCTTTGAGAAAAAAAATACTTCTTGATTTCATTAATGAAATCTATTTTTGTCAACTATAAGGTCAATATATATGTGTTTATTAGGTTTATGAAAAAGAAAAAAAATGAGAAAAATCAAATGGCAGAGGCAAAAATAAATTTTTTTAAACTAGCAACCATTGCTATCACGCATAAACCCACAGTTTAGCAACGGTTAATAACCGTCGTTAACACTAATCAATGTCTACCGACGGTTATTCTCGCGGTTGCTATAACCGTGGCTAAGTATGAATTTTCAAAATTCGTCAACTCATCGAACACTATCAGCAATTTCCAGCATGGTTCGCATTTACTGATTAAGATTAATTTATTAATAAATTAATATTTCACAACAAGAAAAATGAATATTTTCAACTATTTATATTTCGACGGAGACTATTAATTGTTGAAAAAAAAGTAAATTTTTAATAATTAAATTTTGACCGTTGAAATAAGTTGTTGAAAAAATTAAGGCTAAAGTACTATTTTGGTCCTCAATATTTGCATGAAGTTTAATGTTGGTCCTCAATGTTTCAAAAGTTTAATGTTGGTCCTCAATGTTTTTTTTGGTCGATTTTGGTCCTCGAACGTAACACCGTTAACTTTTGCCGTTAAGTGATGACGTGGCAGGCTAATGTGGCACACCCTCTCTCCTATGTGTCATATTTTAATGACGTGACATGCCACATCATCCATCTTTGCCACATCATCTTCATCTTCTTCAATCCTCTTCCTCTTCCTCCTCCTCCTCCTCCTTCTTCTTCTTCTTCTTCATCATCATCATCCCCACCACCACCACCCCACCGCCAATACCACCACCACCGCCGGTGCCACCGCCGCCACCGTCGCCACCGTCGCCACCACCATCTCTAAAATGGCTTCATCCCCAATCCCCTCCACTTCCCCAAACCATGCACCCTTCATCCCCAATCGCCTCATCTGTTTCATCACTCTTCCTCCTCCTTCTTCTCCCTCCTCCTCTCCTTCACCTTCTTCTTCACTCGAGGCTTGCAGAGAGGGTGCGTGCGTGCAAGGGAGGACAGAGAAAGTGTAGGAGAGAGAAGGGTCGAAGGAAGCCATGGGAGGAGCTTTGCTGAACCTGCTTTCATCACTGCCTGCAAAAGCTTGAAGGGATGGTGACCGGAAAAAATGGTGGAGCGATTGGGGATGAAGGGTTCACGGTTTGGGGAAGTGGAAGGGATTGGGGATGAAGCCATTTTAGAGATGCTGGCGGCGACGGTGGCGACGACAACGGCGGCGGCGGCGGTGGGGTGGTGGTGGTGGGGATGAAGAAGAAGAAGAAGAAGGAGGAGGAGGAGGAAGAGGAAGAGGATTGAAGAAGATGAAGATGAAGATGATGATGATGTGGGCAAGATGGATGATGTGACATGCCATGTCATTAAAATATGACACGTAGGAGAGAGGGTGTGCCACATCAGCCTGCCACGTCATCACTTAACGACAAAAGTTAACGGTGTTACGTTCGAGGACCAAAATCGACCAAAAAAAAACATTGAGGACCAACATTAAACTTTTGAAACATTGAGGACCAACATTAAACTTCATGCAAACATTGAGGATCAAAATAGTACTTTAGCCAAAAATTAATGATAGTATTTACGACGGTTAGCAATTGTCGATATTTGTTAAAAATATTATTTTTGACAATACATTGGTCGACTGTGACCTTTGAAAAAAAATACTGTTGAGAAAAGTGTTGTAAAAAAAGTATTATCGACAATTGTTAACCATTGAAAATACTATTTTCTTTTTTCAACAACTCATTTCGACGGCTAAAGTTGTTTTGATTGTAGAAAAAAGTATTTTTTCAACAATCAAGTGACCATCAAAATATAATAGTTAAAAATACTCATTTTTCTTATAGTGTTTGTATGTATTTACCAATTTAGTAATTAATTTAATTTTTAGAATAATAATTGATTTGAAATTGATATTTAATTGTAATAATTCGTGATGAATTAAATTACTCACAAACCTAAAGAAAAAAAAATTCCCAAACTCACAATTAAGAAAATGAGTTATGTCATTAAATTACTCAGAAGAATTATCCATATATTTATCTATTTAAATAAATGTTAAACAAAATTGGTAAGTCTTGTAATTCCATAATATTTTCTCCTATAGACACGTGACAAAAGTCTTCTAGAAGCACGATCAAGCCTCAGATCGGCGACACTAGTCTTCGCCATACTCTCTCGTTATAGAAACGTGGGGGAAATCCTATGAACATGGGTCGAGCACTATTAATGAGAACGTGGGTCGACCACGTTCCTCCCCACTTCAAATATAAATTTCCCACACTTGGAGGAGTTAATGAAGGTCTAATTGACAGATAACATAGCTCCCTTACTCTCTCAGAATACACTCATTCTCTAACTCTAAAACACCATTCATAGACCCTAGTACTCTCACCTATTACTCAACAATATACCTCCAACAGGTGGCTCCCCCGCCTAGAGCAACACACACGTCATAGTCGCACACGATCACTACAGGTAACACTCCCGCCTAACAGCTCCTATGGACGTTCCCTTTTCGAAATACGTGGACTTTGATCCCTTAATAATGGTACGTAGGCACCTAGGTCATCACCTAAGGACAAGTCCCCCAAGGTCACGACCCCTTCGGTCCTTATTTTCAATTATGAATTGTCTGAACAAAAAATGACAGTTACATTGGCGCCCACCGCGGTCCTTCTCAGATCACAATGCTTTGTGCATTCTGCCACTAAACGCCAATTCTTTTTCAGGGAGTAGTAGTATACACTTAACACTCAGAAACCCATTTTTTGTTCAAATTTCTTAACATGCAGTATTCGTATGCCAACACCAGTAGACCCCTCAAGTCATAACACGGCCGGCAGGATGTCACCATCAAGGACCAAAACAAACGGCAACGAAGGGCACAACTCGTAGCCTTTGGAAAGGTAGATGAGACAATGGAAATTGATGAACCAATAACCATCACAACCAGCATTGCAGGATATAAAGTCAAAAGTGTGTTGATAGACCCCGGATCGGTCGCGACGTGCTTTTTGCTAAAATGTTGGAAAAAATGCACGACTATGAGGGTCAGCTGGTGCTAAATGCAGGGACCTTTATTAACTTCTCAAGTCGAGCTGTTGAGACCTGCAGAATCTTCACAACCTGGCTCGCCTTGAGAATCCCCCCAAGGGTCGCCCGCACAAAGGTTGAGTTTGCTGTATCAATAGCTTCATCAGCAAACAATGCAATGTTGGGTCGTCCGACCCTCAACAAGCTCAAGGTAGTCGTATCCACTCCTCACCTGACAATAAAATTACCCACACTTGGAGAATTGGAGAAATGCGAGCAGACAAGGAAGAAGCCTACGCGTGCTGCCTAGCAGATCTCTCCAAAAGAGACCAACCTGAAGCTCACAATCATAACAAAAGAAGTGCCCCAAAAGTAGTGGACTTACGGGATGAAATTTCGGGAGCTCGTCCATGAAAGATCTTTTCAATGTTTGCATAGACAAAGCAAATAGCAGAGAGATCCAAGAAGGAGCCCTTCTGGATTAGGCAACCAAAGAACAACTTCATAATCTACTCATGAAGTACATGGATGTGTTTGCTTGGAGCGCCGCGGACATGCTCGGGATAGATCCAGCAGTCATATGTCATTCCCTCAACATAAAAGATGGCCCCGACGTTATCCAGAAAAAGCGGCACTTCGGCGAAGAAAGACAACAAGCGATCAACGAAGAGGTACAGAAGCTGCTAGACGCCGGTTTCATACAAGAGTCACAGTATCCAGAGTGGCTCTCTAATGTGGTCATGGTAAAAAAGGCCAACGGAAAATGGCAGATGTGAGTGGACTTCACCAACCTAAATAAGGCCTGCCCAAAAGACGCATATCCACTTCCTAACATCGACAAACTGGTAGATGGAACCGCGGGGCATCGTTTACTGAGTTTCTTAGATGCCTTCTCAAGGTACAACTAGATTCAAATGAAACCGAAATATATGGAGAAGATCTCCTTCATCACTGACAGAGGAGTTTTCTGTTGCAAAGTCATGCCTTTCGGATTGAAGAACGCAGGTTCCACCTACCAGAGAATGATGGACATAGTCTTCAAAGAGCAGATTGGATGGAACCTCGAAGTCTACGTCGACGACATGGTGGTAAAGTCCCTGGAAGTTGAGCAACACCTACAACACCTAAAGGAAATTTTCCTAGTCCTAAGAAAACACCAAATGAAGCTGAACCCAACAAAGTACGCCTTTGGAGTATCAGCAGGGAAGTTCTTAGGCTTCATGATCACGCAAAGAGGAATCGAGGCCAACCCAAAAAAATGCGCGGCCGTCCTGAACATTGAACCTCCTCGTTCGATCAAAGACGTGCAAAGGCTCAACGGAAGACTAGCGGCCCTCAACAGATTCTTATCAAGAATGGCTGATCAATGCCTCCCTTTCTACAAAATCCTGAAAGCTGCACCGACATTCCATTGGACGGAAAAATGTAAAAAGTCCTTCCAAGACCTCTCAAAGTATACTTGGTTAGGCCCCTGAAACTAGCAAAAACCAAAAAAAGGGGAAACCTTGGTGTTGTACTTAGCTACCACCGACCACACAGTAAGCTCGGCCCTGATAAGGGAAGAAGGAGCTGAACAATACCCAGTGTATTACACAAGCCATGCCTTGCAAGGAACCCAACTACGGTACCAACGGGTGGAGAAACTAGTACTTGTCCTTGTCCACTCAGCACAGAGACTCCGACCTTACTTTCAACAACACACAATTATGGTTCGAACCGACTAGCCCCTGCGAAAAATATTGCAGAAGCTAGAGAAAGAACATTGTATAATTCCATTTTTTATCAGTAGTGGAGCTTCTGCGTCTAATAAAGAAAGTGATAAAGCTTATGTAGAAAAGGATGGATCCTCGGGTAGCAATAAATGCTCAACGGCTAATTCTACTAATGACTTGATAGGTTCCAGCTCATCTAGTCCTTCATCTTGTCCTTTAGCATGTGGTGGCAAAGAAAGGTCTCTCTTACCTAGTCCTTTATTAGCAGCACGTGATGGTAGAGCAGATTTGCTCTTATCTTCAACGGCTAGTGATAACAGCTCATCGCCTAGCTCACTAACCGAAGACACGTCGCCATCCTCCTGCTCACCTACTCGACAAGCTACTCGTCCTTTGCTCCATGATTCACGTGATGTGTCCATTGAAACACATAAACATTCTCAGCAATGTTCATTGGGCTGAGAATCAACTTCACACGAGGCCCAACAAACACCTACAGCCCAACCGAAACAAAGCACTCACCATATGACTACAAGAGCTAAGGATGGAATATATAAGCCTAAGCATCCTTTTGTAGGCTTACTTCAAAATGAAAATCCCTTTTCATCAAGTCAGTACACTGAACCAGCATCTGTAAGAAGCTTTATCTTTATCTCATTGGAAGCGTGCTATGTGTGAAGAGTTCACAGCTCTGAAAAATAGTAAAACTTGGGAACTCGCTGAGTCAACTGGACATCAAAGGTTGATTGATTGCAAATGGGTCTTCAAGGTGAAATACAAGGAGGATGGATCTATTCTGAAGCATAAGGCAAGGTTGGTTGCCAAGGGATTCCAACAAGCTGAAGGAGTTGACTATGGAGAAACCTTTAGCCCAGTTGTGAAGCCTACAACAATTAGAGTAGTTTTGACGATAACAGCGACTTTTGATTGGGAAGTTCGTCATCTAGATGTAAATAATGCTTTCTTGAATGGATATTTGCAAGAAAGTGTGTTTATGAAACAACCTGAGGGTTTTGTTGATCCACAAAAGCCAAATCATGTCTGCAAGCTCATCAAGGCTCTTTATGGATTAAAACAGGCGCCCAGAGCATGGTTTGATAGACTTCGCTTCACTCTGATTCAGCGGGGGTTTGAAAATGCAAAAAGTGATATCTCCTTGTTCTACAAGAGGAATGCTAATCTCACTGTGTATGTACTAGTATATGTTGATGACATACTAGTGACAGGTAATAATAATGCTTACTTGAAGTCTTTCATTCAGAAACTTAATGATACTTTTGCTTTAAAAGACTTAGGGTCTCTACTATTTTCTTGGGGTTGAAGTTCACAGGGATAAGTCAGGTTTTCATCTATGCCAAGCAAAATATGTTATGGATATTTTGAAAAGATTTAATATGGTGACATGTGCCCCTGTGCCTACTCCTATGGTAACGGGTAAAAAATTTGTAGCTCTTGAAGGTGTACCAATGAAGAATCCATCTACTTATCGACAGGTCATAGGTTCACTACAATATTTGGTCACTACAAGACCAGATATTGCATACTCAGTTAATAAATTAAGTCAGTTTCTTGCAAGTCCAACTGAAGATCATTTTCATGGAGTGAAAAGAATCTTGAGGTATCTTAAGGGAACCTTTCAAATGGGTTTGCACATTCGACCTTGTAGAGACTTGAAGCTTACTGCCTTTACTGATGGTGATTGGGCAATAGATCTTGATGATAAAAGATCAATGGGAGGCATATGTGTGTTCCTAGGTGATACTCTAGTGTCATGGTCATCAAGGAAGCAACGAGTAGTTTCAAGATCCAGCACAGAATCAGAATATCGAGCATTGGCAGATGGAGCTGCAGAAATTCGCTGGTTTTATTCATTGCTAACTGAACTTGGTTTATTCTTGAAACAGCCTGCCACAATTTGGTGTGATAATCTTAGCACAAAAGCTTTGGCTACAAATCCTATTCAACATGCAAGAAGCAAGCATATTGAAATTGATATACATCTTGTTCGTGATATGGTTATGAATTGCAACTAGCATATGGTTTGACAAAGCCTCTTACACAGACTCAATTTGAGGATTGGAGATACAAACTTGGTGTGATATCCTCACCCTCTCGTTTGAGGGGGAATGTTAAGACAAATAATTAGTAATTAGCTAGTTGTAATGTATTATCTCTGAGTAGTGGTGTACAGCTGTCATGTGTCATACGTGTACTATCTCTAGAAACATATTTACCCTAATAATAGAGTATATAAAGAGAGGCTAGGGTACACTTTACCTACCTCTACAGAATTACACAAATATACAGCTCTTTATTCTTTCTCTATGGGTCAGACTTTTGGCACGTTTGGCTACGTGAATGTTAGATGTAATTGGAATGATAATGGTAATGGGAAAGGGAACGGTGATGCATGAAGGAATGAGAATAGTAATATAAATGTGATGTGATGTGAATAGAATAAAAGTGAATAAAATGATAATTTTACTTTTATATTAAAAGTGAAAATAGAATAAAAATGAATAAAAAGATAAAAACAAAAATATAATTTTATCATATTATAAAAAATAAAATATATTTGATAGAATTAATATTCGAGAGAGCCTTATATTACATGATAAATTATGTGTATTAAAACTAACAACCATATAGTACTTTGACTCATGGGATGACAACGCTGAACAATCCTCAAAACGGTGGAATGAAAGAGATGTGATGGGAGTCTCCTCCCAAGAACCTGCGCTGCCCAGTCTTGTACTTTGTCTTTTTTATTAAAAAAAAAAAATTAAGAGTTATACAGACAAAGCCTAACAACTCTTTACTGCCTAGTTCCATCAAAAAAAAAAACTCTTTACTGCCTAGAAACTAAAGAATTGAAATTGAAAAAGTAAAGTGGGACACTTTTTTATTTTTATAAATTAAAAAAAAAATATTTATTATTTTTTTTATTTAATATAATTATAATTTTTTTTAATTATTTTAATATATAGAGTAAAATAACAATTTTAATATAATTTTATTCTCATTTTGTTACCAAATTTTTATTGTTAAACGCATCAAATCATTCCAATTTCCATTTCGGTGATCGTGACATAGATTTGTTGAAATGAGTGCTCCGAAATCGACTCTCGTTCATTTGTGTTAGGTGAGAACTGAGAAGTGAGTTAGCGCGAATTTCTACCTAACTTCAGTTGATAGTTGGCGCTC
Organism: Senna tora; assembly: GCA_014851425.1. NCBI lineage: Eukaryota > Viridiplantae > Streptophyta > Magnoliopsida > Fabales > Fabaceae > Senna > Senna tora. The sequence continues at coordinate 14,885,751 of CM026271.1, forward strand.
TATATATTTAATACCATTTCATTCACACAGATGAGACGTGAGTCCTCACGTTTATCTCAACCAACCCTGTCTGCGCCTAACAATATTGATTCGGGCAAGTAAGACCCACTTTTTGTGAGGCAAAAGAAACACTTCCTCAAGATTGCCTGAAAAGAAGAAGAAGAAGAAGATATGACAATGAGAAAGAGCATAAACGAGGTGGAATTGCAGGATTTAGGGCAGACTGGTTTATCAATCGAGGAAGCCGAGAGATTTCACAAGGTCTTGAAGGAGACGATCGCGCTTGTTGAAGGTTCTGACCCACGAGAACTATGGCGCGAGCTGGTGGCTCGAAGAGTGCTGAAGCCATGGCATCCACATCAGCTGCATCAGCTCGTCTACTACTCAGTCTATGCACAGTGGGATGCTTCTACCAAAGGCCCACCTCTTTACTGGTTCCCCTCACTGTAAGCGATTTGCTTTACTTTTCCTCGAGGATTTGCGTATTCTGATCAAAATTAATTTCACAAGAACTCCGTTCTTTTATTGTCCTCCGAGTTTAGCTATTTTCTCAATTTGATCCGTCGTTATTGGTTGTTTGTGCTGAACTTACTTCTGGGACCAAAATGAGGCTTCTGTCAAAATAATTTGGAGAGTAAAATTTTTGTTTAGGTCCATGATTTGAAAAGAACAAAAAAGAGAGGTTTTCTACATTAATGGCATTATTGTAATATATATTTCATCTTCTTTAAACTCTATATCCTTTTAGTCCATAAACATATAATTTATTTCAATTAAGTCCAAGATAGATAGAAATAATAATTTTAATCCTTAAAAATACAATAACTCAGTTTAATCCCTAATATATGGAAATGGCAAATTTTAGTCCCTAAGAATATAATTTGCCTCAATTTAATTCTTAATGGATGAAAATGATAAATTTAGTTCCTAAAAACACAATTTGTCTCAATTTAGAGACAAGATAGATGAAAATGATGAATTTAATTCTTAAAAATAAAATTTATCTCAATTTAGTCCCTAAAAATTAATAATTTATATGTAAAACATTGATTACAAGCATATATATATATATTTAAATTTCTATTGTGGTTGTATATGTAAGTAATTGTGTCTTAAAGTCTTGATTAGACTGTAAAATATAAATCAATTTGTTTTACATAGTGTGGAAGATAATTAGATAATGCCTTAAATATAAACAAAATAGTAATGTCAAGAAAAGTATATAGGCGCACACCTTATTCAAATTGTAAAATTTAAACAGATCTAATTGTATCTTAAAATATAAGTGTGTCTTAAAGTCTTGATTAGACTAAAATATATATATATATATATATATATATATATAAAAGTTAACTTATATTGTAGTTTTTAGAGACTAAATTTATCGTTTTCGTCTATTAGGGACTAAATTGAACGATATAGTATTGGGTGAGGTGGATTATAGAGAAAATATATTTCCAAACTTGTTTTTTAGAATAATTTTTTTATATCTGTTTTTAGAATAATTTTATCAAACAAAAATTTTCATTCTTTTGTTTTTAAAACTGTTTTCAAAACAAATTAATCAAACAAGTTTTTTTATTTTTGTTTTTCAAAACTTGTTTCCAAAAACTATTTTGAAAATTGTTTTTAAAAACACAAAACAAAAACAGTTGTCAAACAAGTTAGTCACTAAAAATAGTTTTTATTGTAGTTTTGCGTGTGCATTTCATATTTTTACGTTTTGTGATAGGGACAAAATTATGGTAGAAGGTATAGGGACTAAATTTGAAAATTTTCATAATTCAAGAACTAAATTGGTCATATAAAATCACTAAATTTGATATTTTCATGATTTAAGGATTAAATTGAGACATATAACCTTTCAAACACCAAAATAGTAATTTACTCTAATTTGAACTCTTCTCCGGTCTTGACCTTCTTTCCTACTCTGCTAGTGCCCAAAGACATGAACTGGTCCACCATTTTCATTGTATGCTTGTATAAAGATATAGAGTGAACTAACAATTTGATGTCCACTTTTTCGGCCTACATGGAAATATATTAGGAAGAATATGAGTTCATCTCAGAAAAAATAAATTTGTTGTGCGTTAGTCTTTTGAGTCACTTGATAAAAGGACTAATTTGAAATGAGTTATTAAGGACCAAATTGTTAGTTTTATATGTATGTGTAACAGTAAAATGCCTGTTTATGATATACAGTTATGTGCGAATCTGGAATTTACTGAGCCTTCATTTTGCAATGAATTCTTCTTCGTATAAAAAAGCATTTTCCTGAGGTTGTCTTCTTAAAAATTATCATAATGTTGAAATAATACAATGTTATAAGCTATAAATGGGAAAGTGTTTCAATTTTCGAACTTAAACTTCTCCTATTTCATATTTGAATACTTGGTACAAATGATCTTTTCTCTTTTTTTAATTAGTTGTTTTTTGAATCTACTGGGATGAATTCTCAACGTCTTATGCTCCCAGTTTGGTTCATTTTCATTTTGGTTTTGTCATAATTCTCAAGTTTGTCAACAAAATCTCTATCAACTGATTCAAAGAGTTAACTTTCTGGTCTGTGCGTTTCTAGATGGCATGCAAGACAGACGAACCTGGGACGTATAATGGAATTGTATGGTCCAAAGCTTTTGGGAGCTTCATACCAAGATCCAATAAATAGTTTTAGTTCCTTTCAGAAATTTTCAGTTCAACATCCTGAGGTAATTACTCATTTTGTTTGTTATTTTGACTTTAGTGTGAGTCCTATGTACTTTTCTTCACAATGCGTTAAACTAACTGCAAGTAGCATCTATTAATTAATTTCAGATTTACTGGTCAATTATTCTGAAAGAGCTTTCAGTATCATTTATTGAAGCTCCAAAGTACATCTTAGATACTTCTGACAAATCAAAACATGGAGGAACTTGGCTTCCAGGTTCGGTCTTGAATATTGCAGAATGTTGTTTGCTAACGAGGGAGCATCCAAAGAAAGAAGATGACAGTATAGCTGTTGTATGGAGAGATGAAGGTTTTGATGATTCCAAAGTTAATTGCTTGACACTGAAAGAGCTTCGAGAACAAGTAATGTATGCTCTCACTTGGGCATCAATAGCTACAATTTACTCTTGGTCAATTGTTGTAGACCGAAGTTAAGCTATCATTTTATTTAGGTGTTGCTTATAGTCACAGCTTATCTTTTTGAGTAAATTACACTCCTCTCCCTTAGAGAGATATCAAAATTACACTCCTCTCTTGAGAGATATCAAAATTACACTCCCTTCCCCTCCCTTAAAAGATTAAAAAACCTAAAATTTTACCCTTTTTTTACTAAGATACTCTTTTAATAGCATTATTAAATTTCTAAAATAAATACAAGTTATTATAGAAATATTTTTTTAAAAAAATTATTATTTCACTATTATTTCTTTTGAGTTCAAAATAATTATTTTATTTTATATTAAATTTTAAAAAAATAATGTTTATATTATTCAAATAAATATTTAATTATATATATAATGAACCTAAGGGTATTTTGGTCAAAATAATTGAAATTGTGTGTTTTCTTGTCTCACAAAGGAGGTAAGTGTAATTTTTCAAAACAGGGAAAGGAGTGTAATTTACTCTATCTTTTCTTATATTAATTGTCATGAACAGAATTACTTGTGATTCTTTACTTGCTACACTTTTGTAAGCTCAAAACCTAACAATTTGAGGAAGAATACAAAGCTGAAAGAACTAACTCTTTTGCTGATTACCTGCTATAGGCATGTTCACTTTTTGTATGTTCATAACCTTCCTATGTTCGTGAAAAATATCAAATTATTTCTATTGAAACATTTGGAATGGAGTGTTTCCTTACTATATAGATAAAGAAGAATATATTTATCCACATTTATTTGTTTGACTTAATAAAATGCTGATCAGAATTCCTTATATTATCTTAGTCCTAGTGTTTTGAGTTATGCACCATGTCCTCTGAATTATAGCTCTGAACTTCTTATGAAAGAAACCAGAAGCTTCACATTTTTTTTTTTGGAATTGACAATTTTTTTTTTTTTGAAATTGTTTGATCTATAACTGTATCTTGAAGTGGATTTTGATTTTGATTTCATTTATTTTTATATTATCTAGAATATGCTGCAAAAACATTTCATAAAATTATAGGGCTTGAAGCAAACAACCATTTTAGTGGTAAATTAATAGTTCTACGAGATTATAGTGTCTGATTTCCAAAGTAATGTATATTTTGGTCTTGTATAAGTTCTATATATGAAAATGTGGAATTAAATTTTAAAATGTGACATTTTCTGAGTAATTTAATTCTGCCACATTTTAATTTCATCAGTATATTGAAACTGAACATTATGTTGATGATATAGTCCTGGTTGGAGATTCTAAAGAAGTAAATGAAAAATTAGAGACGTGGAGACAAGCTTTGGAGACATATGGATTTCGTATAAGTCGAAGCAAAACGGAGTATATGGAATGTAAATTTAGTGGTAGGGAAGCTGATTCTAGGAATGAGGTGAAACTTGGAGATCATTCCATACAAGAAGTCACAAGTTTTAAGTAATTGGGAACAATAATACAAAATAATGGAGAAATAGAGGAGGACGTAAACCATAGGATCCAAGCAGGATGGTTGAAATGGCGGAAGGCTTTAGGTGTTATGTGTGATAGAAAAATACCACTTAAGTTTAAGGGAAAATTTTATTGCACAGTTATAAGACTAGCTTTATTGTATGGTACTAAATGTTGGGCGATAAAAAGCCAGCATGAGCATAAATTCAACGTGGCAAAAATGAGAATGTTGCGTTGAATGAGTGGTCACACTAGGATGGATAGGATTAGGATTGATTGCATTAGAGAGAAAGTTGGGATAGCACCTATTGTAGAAAAATTAGTTGAAACACGCGTTAGGTGGTTTGGTCATGTACAAAGAAGGCCGTTAGAGGCTCCTGTACGTAGAGTTGACCAGGTGGAAGATAGCCCAATAATTAGAGGTAGGGGAAGACCAAAGAAAACAATAGGAGAAACTATAAGGATGATTTAGCTATTAATAACCTAACCATAGAAATGAGTAAAGACAAAATATATTAGCGTCGCTTGATCCATATAACTGACCTCGCCTAGTAGGAAAAGACTTTGATTATTGTTGTTGTTGTATTGAAACTGAACATTAGGATTGTTTAAGTATCATGCATCTGTTACTTGTCTTCATTTTTTTCCCCTTGTATTTCATTTTATGCATTTGATCCTTCTCCTTTTCAGGTTTTATGGTTATTAGTTGTTTTTTATTTATAATATATCTTACCTTACTAGCTTATTTCTTTTGTTCATGTTTTATTAAATTATTTCCAGGGTGGTAGCAAATGCAATAGCTGCTACATTCTCAAAGGGTGATGCAATTGCAATTGACATGCAAATGACAGTCAATGCAGTTATAATATATTTGGCAATTATCGTAGCAGGATGCGTTGTGGTATCAATAGCTGATAGCTTTGCACCAAAGGAAATTGCTGTTCGTCTGCGTGTGTCAAAAGCAAAGGGTATCTTTACACAGGTGACCTTTCAATTTGATACGATGATATTTAGAGTATATGTTCTGCTAATGGAATTGAGACAACTTGATGTTATGAACTGTCTTTCTCTTGGTCAGTGACCAAACACTATGTGTGACCTTTCAGCTCCTCCTGGTGCTTCTTATTTCTTACTAACTCCTACAACATCTCCGCCTGCTCCCTTTACAATTAATGTATCCTTTTGAACCATTATACCGCCTGGTCAAGCAGTACATGCAGCTCTTTCCCCCTAACCTATTCATTCCTCTGCCAATGAGTATATACCTTCTTAATTGGGCATCTATCATTACCACACCCGTCCCAAGGAAGTTTCACCTTGTCCCTAAGATGAGAAGTTGGAAACTGTTCATCAATCAGCTTGAATGATTCATAGGTACTTTCAAAGTCAAGTAATTCTTCCTACTAAATTAATTCTTCATAACCTCCATTGCTAGGAACTCCTAATGTCCCTTGTGGGTTCAGAAAGCCATCTTCTCCATATCCTGCCCCCTAACTCTGATTTGGTTATACTTGTACTGTAACTTTGAATCAAACTTGGTAAAAAGTTTTGCACCCCAAATTTATCCAGTAGCTCATTTATTTCTGGAGTTTTTCAAGGATTATATTCTTCTTCAGTGCCCTGTAAATATGTAATCCTTACAAAATCTCCAATTCCCATCTTAACCAAGATTATATAAGACTAGAAAAGAGGCTGGTACTTGGTATTCTAATTCCTGTAGGTTAGGACTCTGATTATGGTTGTACATTAGTTATAAAGACCCCTTTCTTCAGGCTGGTACTAGGCTGGCAGTCACACTGCACCTTCAAAAATTCCCTTGAATTATTCCAACAACCTTCATAGTTATAACCATTTTCTTTTTCTGTCAGAATGGGAACCAAATTGTGAAGAATTCTGAGTTGTATGCTCAGTTATTTTATTCCTTAATTATGCAGAAAGCCAAACAAGCTTAAATAAGGACCATGGTTACAGGTTAACCACTAGAATCCCTCAAAACTAGGACCCTATCTAATTTAAAATATTAATTCAGATTTGGGTAACTTAATATATCTAAGATTTAAATCAAAATTTAAACTAGATAACCGATAAGTACTAATTTAAGTAAAAACAAAATTACTAATAGTAACTAAATAATAAAAAGTAAAAACAAAGTTACTAATAGTAAATAAATAGTAAATAATAACGACGTACCCTTGATTCTTGATCATCTTCTTTGATCTTCAGCATGTATTTTGTAGTAGCTAGTGAAAAAACAGAGTTGCTTGAATTCGCTGATTCAATTTCAGCGGAAAAGCTAAATATTTATACACAAGTTATTACAATTAGTCATAAAGATAATCCTTAGAAATTAGGCAATCAGAAATACTAATTATGACCATGTGGGCCTAGGGCTGGTGGATTCCAACATTCTCCAAGCTAGGGAAGATGTGTCAAGCATACCCAGCATGGACAAGAGTTCTTCAATTTGGTTAGGAATATGTGCAACTTGGTGACTACTAGGGACATAATTTAGATTAACCACATTTACCTCTATCTTTAATGAAGTGCCAGTCTATTTCTCCATGATTGGTCTTGTTATGATGAATATGATTTTATGCTATGCTGATAGTAGCTATATTATCACATCTAACCTTATAAGATCTTTTAGAGTGATCTTCAGCTCTTCAAGGAGTCGTTTTAGCCACAACTCCTCACAAATTCCATGGCAAGTGCTTTAAATTCAGCTTCAGCACAACCTGGAACTACAACTAGCTGCTTTTTACTTTTCCATGTCACAAAATTCCCCCAAATAAGTGCAATATCCTAAAGTGGATCTTCAATTATTATTTATTAACATCTCTATCCTAGTTTGCATCTGTGTAGATTTCTATATCCATATTTACTGTCTTCTTGAGGAAGATACACTTTATTTATAGGTGTCATCTTCAAGTATCATATTCATAGACTCTATTCACCATCTCCATATGCTCTTCATTTGGCTTATTCTTAAACTGTTTTACCAAACTTGTTGGGAAGGGTATGTCACGTCTAGTATGAGAGAGGTATATCAGTTTACCTACATGAGAACAAATACTGAATAATTTCGTATTACTTTACAGACTTTGGTTCAAGAATATTTATATACGATTAAACCTAGTACAGTCTGAAAGTTGATTAATCTAAAAATGAAATATTTTGAAATTCGTAACCCACAAATCAAGGGATTAAATACAGCATAGTCTTCCCCTTTTTAAAGGAAATATCCTGCCTGTAAATGCTATCAATTACAACATTAAACAGGGATGTTATACCAGATTTTCAGCATTCCCCGTCAAGCTAGGGAATAGATATTCTCTATCCTTAGCTTGCATACAATCTTTTGAAATGCTAACTTGTCAAGCCCTTTGTTTGTGTATGTGCTAGCTGGCCTTCTGTGGGAAAATTTGGAGTACATATCAAACCACTATTGAGTTTCTCTTTTAAGAAATGCCTATCCACTTCCACATGTTTGGTCCTGTCATGTTGGACTGGATTGTGGGCAATACTGATTGCAGACTTATTGTTGCAATAAAGCTTCATAGGTGGCTCACATTTTATTTTCAGATCATCTAAAATAATTTTTAGCCACAACTCTCAAATTCCATGTGCCATTGAACGAAATTCTGGCTCTGCACTGGACCTAGCAACCACTGGTTGCTTTTTACTCCTTCATGTTACCAAAATTTCCACCAAGAAAAGTGCAATATCCAGATGTTGACTTTCTGTCCAAAACTGAGCTAGCATAGTCTGCATCAGTATATGCTTCAATCTCCATTTTTGTTCCTTTCTTGAACAGAATTCCTTTACCAGGAGTCCAGGACTACCTTTCAAATACTGCAAGATACGGTGTACTGCATGTAGATGATTCTTCCTAGGATGTTGCCTAAATTGACTCACTACATTTACAACATATGCAATGTCTGGTCGTATGTGAGACAAATAAATTAATTTCTAACAAGCCGCTGGTACATGCTCTCTTCAACTGGTTTATCTTCTATGAATTCTCCCAACCTATGATTTGGTTCAATAGGGGTCACAGATTTAATGACTCCACTGTCCAGTTAGTGGAGACTTGCCCTGCAACTGCAACTTCACTCCCCCCCCCCCTGCCCCCCAATATAAGGATTCCTAATCTGTGCAACAGAGGTAGTAGTTGATGGAACAATATATTTGGTGGCTTAATGCTTAAAAAAACTATTCAGTCTATGTAAGGAAATTGTGTAATTGGAGAGTCTCTTGAATGTCACATTGTGTAACCATACAAGCAATAGCATCGAAACCACATATGACTAATCTTAATCTGGTTGTAATAAGTGCATTGAGGATGCTCACCATTGTTATGATCCCTTTGTCCTTTTTTTCCACTATGATTATGATCAGTGGTCTGTGAAGCAAAAGCAGTATTTGGTGGTCATACCTTAAGCATTAAATGTGGCATAGAAAATATGTGTAGTAGACAGGTTAAACATCCTCCATACAGGTGAGGGTAGGTTTGGTCAAAAATTGGCAGCCGGCTGGTTTAAGGTCAGATATAAGACCATTCAAAACAAGAACAATTTGCCACTTTGTCACATCTGTTCATTGTGTCAGTAATGGGCAATAATTCATTGAATTCCTTCACTGTTTGAACCCTTAGTGATAGAAATTAACCAAGAAGGAGGGTTGAATTGGTTTTTAAAAATTAATTCCAAGTATGGAAGTTTATAGAATGAAAATTGATTTGATAAAATAAAGTCCCTTTGAAAACTTCAGTTCTATTATTTAATGAAAGTAAGTTCAGGTTAGTGAGTTATGCAGGATAATAAAAGTCAGGTTAATGAAAATCACACAATATTTATAGTGAGGTTTAGATCAATGATCCTACGTCCTCACTCTCTCTCTCACTTAAAAGAGCAAGAGAGGCTTCACTAGAATGGGATTCTTTGAATTACAACCTTAGGACCTCCACAGCAAGGGCTAAGCTTCACAAGCTTTTAAGCCAAATAACCAGGCAACCCAGGAGGCTCAGCACAATTGCTTTTACTCTTGAAGTAATTAAACAAAAAAATTTCCCAATACAACCATGAACCCACAGGAACCTAACACTCCCAAGTCAACTCTAGTTTCTATCACACTAGACAACTAGACAGAATGGGATAAGTAGAAGAACTGAATGGAAATGGGTAATACAATCACATAAACTCACACAGCGCAATAACAACAATTAAACACAATTATAGCAGCAAGGTTTCAGGAAGCAGTAAGATGTATAAGCTTTTCTCTCAATTCAACTTCATGAGTCTTCTTGGTTTGATGTCTTCAATTTATAGTCTCTTTAATTGTTACCGTTGAAGGGCAAGATAGATTTGAAGATATTTCTCTTGCTCTCTTTTTCTATAGTTCTGGCGAGACTTCTTCAAGAGATATGAAGACTTTCTTCTTTTGATGAACCTAGCTTTCTTTCTTTCTTCTTGATGTTTTTCGATGAGAGCTAAGAAAAGAAAGACATAGCTTGAATTCTATAATCTTTTCTGCACATATTTTAGTCATCATATATAAAGTGTGAAGAAGGTCAACTCAGCCATTAAATGCATTGTCTCACTTTTAAGAGAGAGAAAAGAAGTCTGATTTTTGTTCAAGAAATAAGCATGAAAAGAAGTAAATAATTTTGCTGCCATACTTCCCTTAAGATAGAGTTTGTCTCCAAGTATATCTATTTTGTCCTTTAGTACGTAAATGCACAAGAGATTTTGTCAAAAGCAAACATCTTTTCTTTGCTTCATACGAGGCTATCCAGCAAAGATGGAGCAAGGCATTAAATGTTCTTAAATTAATTTTGAAAACATCCCTTTTTAGTCTTTGAGATATAATTAAAAATGTCAAGGGAGAATTTTTGTTTTCATAATTTTTGCACTTGAAAAAATGATTAATTGGTCCTTAAGGCAAGTTGGGCTTTTAATATAAAAAATACATTGAGCTTATTTATGGATAGATGAAGTTTGAGGAATTAGCCCAAAACCATATTTTTGTCATTTATCAAAAAATAATTAGATAAGCATAAACCCAATCAATTAGTAATTGGACATATTTGTATCTAGCTATGAAATAAACCACTTCTCAACTGAGGCAGGCCAATAGCGGTAGTTAGAACTTAGAACCAATCAATTTTAGGTTGGGCAATGGTTATACTTGGTGAACTAGAGAAGGAAGAAGTGATAATACCATATCTGAGGTACTGGGGATGACCTCAGAGTTAGCAATGCTGGTTTGCATTGACGACAATGCTGCAGGATGTCAATCAGATACAAAATGCACGGGAAACCAAAAGTAACAGCTAACCAGATGAATGAAAGCCTTCATCTGGTTATTCTAACTTTTTTTCTTGTAGTAATTTTAGTTCCTTGGAGGGATTGCTCAGTGGAGAGTTGTTTAAGCGAACTTTTTTTCTTGTTTCTTTTCTCCTTTATTTAGTCTATTCTAGCTATAGTTGGATTCCTTATCTTCCTTCCTTGTACAAGTTTTCTTTCTTGTCATAAATATTTTATCTTCATTGGTCAACACCATTATTCCTGGTTACCAAACAAAATGTCCTGGTAAAAGAAACACCTAGGTGATGAACTCGCAAAATATTCAATATCAAACAAACTTTATTGCATTTCATTCAAGATATATAGTAATAGTACACTCTCTTGGAACTTGGAAATACTATTTGAAGTTTAAATTTGTCTTCAGGATTTCATATCAAGAGGCAGCCGGAAGTTTCCTTTGTACAGGTACAGATTTTTTTTCCATAAAGTTGGTTACTGCATTTCTTAATTCAAGAATTGAATAATAAACTCATATTTAATTGGTTCACTATTATGATGGTTGTGTCCATTTGATCTATTTAGCTTATTGTCAATATTTTAAGCTTATTTGTAAATTGCACTTGAAAATTTGAAATATGTCAAGCATAACCGTAATTTAAATTTTTGTTTGATGGATTTAAGTCTGTAGATTCTTACAAACAATTCATTGGAAACATCACTCTGCATATTTCTCCTTGCAGTCGAGTCATTGAGGCAGCCACATGTAAAGTTATTGTTCTCCCTGTGATAGGCAATGATATAGGAGTACCTTTAAGAGAACAGGACCAGTCATGGAAAGATTTTCTCTCTTATGGCAGTCAGCATTCTAGGTAATGTGTATTGCGCTGTGTATATTAGACTACTTCATAGTCTAATCAAACTCCAATTTCTTCTAATCAAAATAATTACTACTATAAGATCCTACAAACAAAAAAGTAGAGAAGTTACATTGCAGTTTTGTCTTGTCTCACTTCAACCTTTAACTATTGGCAGATCAAATTATTACTCTCCAGTTTATCAATCAATTAAGTCTGTGACCAACATACTCTTCTCATCAGGAACAACTGGTAAAGGTTCTACCCAAGTACACGTCCATTCAAGACTAGCATTATAATGATTTTCTAATTTTCCTTTTGCTTTCAACAGGAGAACCAAAAGCTATTCCTTGGACTCAACTTTCACCTATTAGAAGTGCTGCTGATGCATGGGCTCTCATTGATATTCAAGTTGGAGATATTTACTGCTGGCCTACAAATTTAGGATGGGTAATGGGACCAACACTGATCTATTCATGTTTTCTAGCTGGTGCAACTCTTGCTCTATACCATGGATCTCCACTAGGCCGTGGTTTTGGAAAATTTGTTCAGGTTATTCCTCCAACTCTAATATTATGTTGCTTATGTAACATGTACTGCAAGCATATTATCATTTTATTATTATTGTTTTTTTTTTGGTCATTTCAATGAAAGAGAACAAGACCTCCACATTTATTGATGAAATTAATTCATTTCATTAGCTCTGGTAGGTCTTGCACTTCTTTGTGATATTGTGGCATGTTGATGTAGTAGGAAATATGATGGGGATGGGGATATTATGGGAACTAAGTTGAAGAATTCTGGGAACTTTTCTTTATCGAGGATGTTGTATTTATTTTAGTTGTTGAAGATCTTGCATTGCTATTTGATTGGGTGACCATGTAAGTGGTTTTGTCTAGGTTTTCAGAGTTCCAAATTGGATTATGGTTTTATTTGATTTTAATTGTGTTGTGATTGTAACAAAGCTTGCGGGAGTGTTAGAATAGTATGAGGATATGATGGCTAGGGTAAACTTAGTATGTTAATGACTAGTGGGCATAGACTTGTAATACATGTACTAACTCTTGTACTCGACCTAATTTACAATTATAAATAGATACACAAGGTGTCTAGCTAACTATGATGTCAGCAAAACCCCTTTAGTATTATTATTATTCTTTCTTTCTCTTCTCCTTAGTTAGCTATGCTTTTTAATGTTATAATACTATTTGTCTACCTTAGACAATTTATCTTCAAAAGATAAAAGGAAGTTTGGAAAAGTTTATTTGCATTGTATCTGTCTAAGTGGCTACGGAAACTGGGATGCTTGCCTTACTGTTTGTTACTGTTCCTTGTCCAACTTGCAATTCAGAATTCAAAATGTCTGTTACTATCTTCTACATGCATCCAGTATACTTTTTCAGTATTTAAAATCATTTTATCATGTATAAATTTGTACATTAATTCAGTGTGTTCAGATTCTAGTAAGGAATAAGCATATTTTTTAAATATGAATGATATAGTGTTTACAAAGAGTACTTTTTTTCTGTATATAGAAATGTTTTGACTCTACCTAGTGGGAAAAGACAGAACATGTTGGCGTCGCTTGATCCATATAGCCGACCCTACCTAGTGGGAAAAGGCTTTGATTGTTGTTTTTTTTTTATAGAAATGTTTTGACTCACACAATCATTCATCACATAATGTGGGGACTTGGAGAGGTCCTATACCCGCACAATATGACATGAGTATGCCTATAGGAAGCTGAGTTCTATCATTTTCTTTGAATTTGATTGATATGGTACACAAGCCCTGCCTTGTCTATTTAATATTTAATACAATTTCAGGATGCTGGTGTAACTATTTTGGGAACAGTTCCAAGCTTAGTAAAAACTTGGAAGAATACTAATTGTATGAAAGGCTTAGATTGGACGAAGATAAGGTGATTTCTTTTGGAACTTTAGTTAACAAGTAACTGAAAAGATCAATGAACTAAATAATGGTTAAACATGCAGGACATTTTGTTCCACTGGAGAAACTTCAAATGTTGATGATGACCTTTGGCTTTCTTCAAAAGCTTATTACAATCCAATCATTGAATGTTGTGGTGGTACAGAGCTTGCATCTAGTTATATTCTAGGAAGCCAACTTCAGCCTCAAGCTTTTGGAGCATTTAGCACAGCATCAATGACAACTGGTTTTGTCATCCTCAATGAACAAGGAGTTCCTTATGTGAAAACATTTCCTGAGTAGCTAATTTCTTTTCTATTGTTGTATTTGTGTGTGTTTTGTTTAATTTAATTTATTTCAATTTTCTTTGTTTGTTGTTGCTTAATTTAATTTATATTCTAACTTTTTTAAAAAACTTCTTCTACAAACTTGGGATCATATAATATCATGCCAATACCCCTGTGTATTTTAAATCAGAAATCATATTTAGGAACAACAATGATTAACCAGAAGCCTGTATCTCAAAAATTGAGATCACTAATGGACATGAATTAAAATTCTCCACATACATTATGTTTTGCTGATGACTACTTTATGGGTCCAGCTATTAGATCAATCAAAAAAAATTTTACTTGTTAATTCTTTGATCTTCTGTTTCACTTCCCAGTTCGAATATTCTTATTTTCCTGATTGGTTTTCTGCATTTTCACTAGTAGTTGTCTAAATTGTCTTGGATAAGATAAACATTTATCACATTATCTTTATTTTAGCAATTCCTTATACAATTTATTGTTTCAATATTCTAATTTCACATTATATGATCTCCTTGACTAATATAACAGCCGGGTGATATTGCTTGTGTCGGTGAAGTGGGACTTTTTCCTCACTATATGGGAGCAACTGATAGATTGCTTAATGCTGATAATGAGGAGGTTTACTTTAAGGGAATGCCAATTTACGAAGGAAAGGTAATGCTTTACTTAAATTTTATGCTTATTGGGAATGCCCATTTGAGGTCCTTGTTAGAGCCGTCTCATTAGAATCAGGGACATGATACAGCCCACCTCACAGTACCTGAATATAGCAGTAGCAGAAATAGACAGAACAGAGAAATAGAAAAATAGAGTAGGATGGCTGAATAGTGCTAGAATATGTGAAGATTTCTGATGAAATGAATCTTCTATTCTATGAGAAATGAAATTTACACCATATTTATAGCCTTACAAAGTTGATGAGACTACCACTCAACTTCTAACTACTACCTACACATAATAAATGCTATTTATAGCCACAATCCAAACAATTAGGGGTGTTCAAATCCAATCCCATCCAATTCTAACCGATTCAATCCAATCCGATCCAACAAAATCCGATGAAAACCGACCTTTTATGGGATCAATTGGATGGGTGAAGAGCAAAATTGATCTCATTGGATCGGATTATGGATGATCTTATGTGCCAACCGATCCAATCCAATCCATTTATTAATATTTTAATTTAATATATATATATATATATATACTTTTTAATATTTTATTTGTCTTGTTATCTTTTTTTTTTGTTCTATCTGATTCGTTAATATATGTTTGCAATATATATTAAAATGTTTGTTGTATATTTGCATTAATATGGATTGAATTGGAAGCATCACTTTTGCAAATATTTTGAATTAGATAGCAATAAATTTTATTATAATTGAATTTCAGTATTGGAATTTTAATAAATATTAGTATTGTCATGTTTGAATCGCTAATTTTCGCTAATTTTAGTTTGTACTCTTTATTTTGTTTGGATTCTATTTGGATGTGAGACCAAAAGTGTACTCTATATTAACGAAGATTGAAGAATAAATGTGATTTTTAATTTTTTTTACATAGAAAACCGATCAATCTATCCAATCTGGTTTGGATTGAATGGAATGAAGCATTTCCACTGGATTGGTTGAAAAAAGTGTCCCAACCGATCCAATCCAATCCGTTGAACACCCCTATCAAACAATACAAATAATAGGATAGATAACACTCCCCCTCAAGTTGGAGCATAGATATCACACATGCCCAACTTGCAAACTAGGGTATGGAATATTTGTTTACTGAGGCCTTTTGTGAAAACATCAGCAAGTTGCTCTCCTGAAGTTACTTAGTGCAAGCCAAGGATACCACTAGTAACCTTCTCTTTGATAAAGTGCCTGTCAATCTCAATGTGTTTTGTTCGATCATGCTGCAAGGGATTATGAGCTATACTAATGGCAGCCTTGTCACAAAACAAGGACAACTTCTCCTTTTCAAGTAGGCCTAATTATGCTAAGAATTTTTATACCCTAGGATTTCACAAATTCCTTGTGCCATAGCTCTGTATTATGCTTTTGCACTGGATCTAGCAGCCACACTATGTTTCTTACTTCTCCAAGTAACTAGTTTCCTCCCACAAGTGTACAATATCCAGATGAAGATCTCTTGTCATCTAATGATCCAAGTGTACAATATCTGGTCTAGTGTAGGTAAGATAGATAAGCTTCCCAACGAGTCTCTGATATCTCTCTTTATCAACTAACTCCCCAACCTCTAATTGAAGTGTATAGTTACTTTCAATAGGAGATTCTACTGGTTAACACCCTGCCATGCCAGTTTCCTTTAAGAGATCTAGAATATACTTCCTTTGGGAAATAAAGATTCCTTTTCTTGATCGAGCAACCTCTATTCCCAAGAAGTACTGCAATTTATCCAGATCTTTGATTTTAAATTCCTGTGCTAATAGCTTTTTCAAGCGAGACATCTCTTTCTTGTCATCTCCAGTCATGACTATATCATCAACATAGACTATGAGAAGAGTACGTTTGCCCTCCTTTCGTCTTATAAAGAGAGTATAGTTAGAAATACTCTGTTGATAGACACAGGAAATCATGGCATTACTGAATTTGTCAAACCAAGCTCTTGGGGATTGTTTCAATCCATATAAAGCCTTCTTCAGTCTACACACCTTTCCTCAACTCTGTTCATCATCAAATCCAAGTGGGATCTCCATATAAACTTCCTCTTCCAAATCTCCACGGAGAAATGCGTTCTTCACATCAAATTGATGTAAGTACCAATCCAAATTCGCTGCACAAGATAACAAAACTCTAATGGAGTTCATCTTTGCAACTAGAGCAAAAGTTTCCTGATAATCCACTCCATAGGTCTAAGAAACCAGTCTAGCATTGTATCGTTCTACTAAACCATCAACTTTATGTTTCATAGTGAAGACCCATTTACCGCCCACCAATTTTATGTCAGACGGAAGAGGGACCAGATCTCAAGTCTCATTCTTTGACAAGGCCTTTAGTTCTTCAACCATGGCACGCTTCCACTTGGGATCAGTAATAGCTTCCTTCCAATTCTGTGGAATAGACATAGAGGAAATAGACAAGGCAAAAGCTCTATATGATGGGGATAGGGAATCATAAGAGACAAAATTAGACATAGGATACAAGGGATGTTTAGTACAAAACCTGACACCTTTTCT
Organism: Senna tora; assembly: GCA_014851425.1. Taxonomy (NCBI): domain Eukaryota; kingdom Viridiplantae; phylum Streptophyta; class Magnoliopsida; order Fabales; family Fabaceae; genus Senna; species Senna tora. The sequence continues at coordinate 14,902,912 of CM026271.1, forward strand.
ATGAGCAATAGGCATATCAGAATCATCAGGAAAAGTAGGTAACTCACCAATGGGAGAAGATTCAGCAGGTCAAACAGATTGCATGATATCTTCTTCAGGTTTGTCGTCTTGGTTCCTCCTTGAGTAAGTTTTTAGATCAAGTCTATCCAACCTCTTCGATTTTTCAGCAATCTCCCTCAAAACATCAGTCTCCCCCGAAACTTCAGTCTCCCTTACATCATTCAAATCAACCAGTTCCTCTTCCTCTATAGTATTCTCCTTCAGAGAGGTGATGAAGATGTGCCAAAGTAGGGTTCAGTTTCACAGAAGGTGACATCCATACTAACAAAGATTTTTCTAGAGGGATGATGATAGATGATAACATTTGTAACCTTTCTAAGTAGGAGAATACCCTATGAAGACACACGCAAGGGCTCTAGGATCAAGTTTGCCAACATTCCTAGTGGGAACAAAACAGATACAACCAAACACTTTAGGGGGAACAATGTATTCACAAGTACCCGTTATAACTTCAAGGGGACCTTTAGAGGCATCCGGTTGATAAGATAAGCTGCAACTAAAATAGCATCCCCCCAATAAGGTTTAGGCAAGTGCATGGTAAACATGAGAGATCAAGCTACCTCAAGGACAACTGGTTTGATGTATAATACCATGGTTTTCCAAATAAGACTCCAAGTGGGTATTCATGTACTCAGTGCCATTATCAGTTTACAAAATTTTTATTGGAGCATTGAATTTTGTACAAACCATTTTATGAAAAGATTGGAAACAAGATGAAACTTCATATTTATTCTTTAACAAATAAACCCAAGTAGTGCGAGTGCAGCAATCAATAAAAGTGACAAACCACCAACAACCAGATAAAGAGACAGTTTGAGTAGGACCCCAAACATCAGAATGAATAATCGCAAAAGGAAGCAAACATTTATTATTACTCAAAGGATAAGAAGTTCTGGTGTGTTTGGCAAACTCAAGCATCACAAAACAAAGTTTCAACTGACAAATTTTCAAACAATTTAGGAAAGAGTTTCCTTAACACAAAAAACGATGGATGTCGTAACCTCATATGCCATTAGATAATTTCCTGATAAACATCCTTGTTAATTGAAGAAGCGCTTGTTCTGAGCTGTGAACATTGTCAATCACATACAAACCATCATGCAATCTACCACTACGAATCTTCCTCCCGATGTGGAAGAGAGAGCAATGTCGAGTGTACAAAGTAGAGAACCAATCCCAGAAGCAGGAGAAGACGATTCTTTAGCAATTCGAACATTCTCTCCTTTAGAACATGAAGTGTATTTGGACAGGTTTTTAGAGGACCCAGTCATGTGTCTATTCGCACCAGAATCAATAATCCAAGTGGGAAGATGAACTTTAAAAGCCATATCTGAGTGCACATAATTAGAAGTGCCAATCGTACGGGAGTCAAGTTTGGTCAAAAGAAGACGAAGGTACTGAATTTTTCATCTGAAGAGAGAGAGAGGCTCCAGAATCTGTATTCCTAGTGTCTCACCAGAATCAGCCATGTGAGCTTGACTCTTTGAGGAGGTAACATTCTTTCCTCCACAACCTCGATTCAGGCGGCCATGTATCTTCCAACAAGTTTCCCTGGTATGTCTTGGCTTACCACAATAATCACATTTCAAGTGATTTTTATCCGAGGTGGAGTTTTTTGCTTGTTCAAGAGAGACAGCTAGTCCAGACTTCTCAACTAGTGCTTGATAAAGCATGACACCATGTCTACTCTCTTCTTGTCCCACAGCAAGGAAAGCTTCTTCAACATAAGGGAATGAAGATTTTCCCAAAATTTGAACCCGATTCTGATCATAATCAATATTGAAACTAGTCAGAAATTCATATACTCGTTCTTTTTCAATCATCTTATGAAATAAAACAACAAGCTCAGAACACTTGGCCTGAAAATCTTGATAGTAATCCAACTCCTGCCATAGTGTACTTAATTTAGAGTAATATTCATTAGCTGTTAGCTCCCCTTGCCTTAGCCTATGAATTTTTGTTTTAATTTCATAGATTTGAGCATCATTCCCTTTGCAAGAATAGCTACGTTTGGCTGAGGTCCACATTTTTTCAGCAGTATCAAGTAACAAATACTGTTTGGCGATGCTGGGTTGCATGGTATTGATCAACCATGTCATATCAAGGGAATTTTTAGAGTCCTATTGAGCATAGGAGGCATCTGAAATTGTAGGAGGTTTTTTCTCACCAGTAATATACCCAATCAGCTTGCCAGACTTGATATATAGCAAACATGCTCTCGACCAAGCAAGATAGGTGCCGGCTCCATCTAACTTTACTGCACTGATATGAGCAAGAGAATTTCTAACAGTTTTTAGTCACCCATAATGGAAGAGTGATAAAACTAGGAGCAAAACGCAGAAGACAGCTCAAAAAATGCAGAAAAAACGAACTCAAGAATAAGCTCGCCAACGTGCGGGGCGTGTGGGCTGGCGGACGGCGGCCAGACTTTGGAGTTTGTCTGGCGGGAGGGAGAGCATTCCGAATATGCCGGCAGTGAGGCAAACGAAGGTCCAGGGGAATGTGAAATGTCAGATCGACAGACTGTCCAAAAAGCTCCGAGTGGCGTGTAGCGGCACGTGCAATGGTCTCGGGTGCCCGGAAAGCTGGAGAATGCCGATTAGGTAGTAGGCAAGTGTTTGCCAGAGTGGTGACAGCATGGGAGGGGGAAAAACTCAACCTCCTAATTATACACAGTGAAGGGAGGAAGCAAAAGCTTAACCCCCTTCAAATTCAAGAACCCTAGGGCTGCGGAAGGAGGAAGATACTCGCTTCAGGACAGCGGGGCTCTGATACCATAAAGACTTGTGATGAAATGAATATTCTATTCTATGAGAAATGAAATTTACACCATATTTATAGGCTTACAAAGTTAGTGAAACTACCACTCAACTTCTAACAACCACCTACACATAATAAATGCTATTTACAGCTAGAAAACAAACAATACAAAGAATAGGATAGCAAACAATATGATATTCACAGTAAAATGTTCACAGTAGCAGGATAGTCAAGGTACACAGCACATAGGTACCAAGAAAAGACAAAGAAAGCAGTAAGAGCGGAAAATAAAATATTCCTTGACGTTCGAGAGGTTAGGAGCTCTCCCAATTTCCTCCAAAATCCAAATTCTTGCCTACCTCCCACACAACCGTCAGAGATGCCTAAAAGGTTGTCAGAGTTAGTTATGCAGTGTCAAATCCCTCTTTTGCCCCTGCCATGGGGTCTTTACCTTTTTCACTTGGCCCACCCGTATTCTTTCCCTTTCTACTGTATGTTTTATGGATTACATCAGGACACCAATTTCTTTAAAGTAAACTAGTTAGTGGAAGAGTAGAGATATACAGAAATATTTAGCTCTGAATTTTGGATCTTTTAATAATTGAGGATCAAAGTTTTGTCAATAGCTAGAGGGTGCAAGATATGAATTTCCATTAGGACTAGAGACCATTTTGATCTTTGTAAGGATTTTCCAACAATCTATGATAGTAAATTAAATGTTGTTCTTATTGTTTGCATTTCTACTTTGAAATTTAATATTTCATTACATTATTGTTATTTTTTGGTTTGTTTTAAGTGATGAAATTACTAACAAACTACTATGTCTACAACAAACAAGCCTTTTCCCACACGGTGTGGTCGGCTACATGGGTCAAACGACGAAAACATGTTTTTTCTTGACTCATTTCTATAGTTAGGTTGTTGATAGTTAAATCTATCCTCATAGTTTCTCTTATTGTTTTCTTCGGTCTTCCTTTACCTCTAGTTATTGGACTACTCTTCATACAGGAGCCTCCAATGGCCTCCTTTGTAAATGGGCAAACCACCTAAGGCATGTTTTAACCTTCTTTTTTGCGATAGGTGCCACCCCAATTCTCTAAAATACTATCATTTCTAGTCTTATCCTTTCTAGTGTGTCCATTCATCCAATGCAACATTCTCATTTATGCGATATTGAATTTTTGCTCATGTTGACTTCTTATCACCCGGCACCATATAACAGTGTATGTCTAATAATTGTGTGGTAGAAATTTCTCTTAAGTTTGAGTAGCATTTTACTATCACAAATAACACCTGAAGCTTTTCTCCATTTTATCCATATAGCTTGTGGCTTTTGTATAGAATGATTTCCATGTTTCACCTCCACCATATAATTAGTATACCTTTCATTGAGTTCACATTCCATATACTTGGTTTATTTCACTTATACTGAAACTGAATTTTTCCAAAGCTTGTTTTTACATCTCTATATTTTTGTTTATTTCTTTTATCGAATCTCTTGTTAGCAAAAAGCATGCACCGTGGCGCTGCCTCTTGGATATGTTTTGTAGGTACATCTAATACCAAGTTAAAAAGTTAAGGGAACGTCTAATACCTTGCTATAATCCTATGGTTATTGGAAAATCCTTTGTGGCTCCACCTTGTGTTCTTACACATGTCCTGGTCCTATCATATACATATCTTTTATTGCTCAAATATAAGCCATAAGAACTCATTTCGTTTCCAAAACCTTTCCATAATGCATCTCTTGGTACTCTATGACAAGAATTTTTTTAAATTGATGAAGAACATCTATAAGTCCTTATGAGCTCTCTAATATCTCCATCAATCTTCTTAATAAGTATATCGCCTCTATCAATCTCCACTTATCTCAATAACTTTACCATCTCTATGGTTGACCTCCCTGGCATGAAACCAAATTAATTCATTGTAATTTGGGTTGGGTGTCCATCTTTAAGCTCCACTCTGACATTCTCCGGTAACTTCATAGTGGGGTTCATGAGCTTGATCCTCCTATAATTTCCCCTATAATAAACTGCTATGTCTAACTTGATGAATTTTTTAGCAGCACCTCAGGAGACATGGAGATATAATCAAGAGAACCATTGGAGGCTATTTCATTGTAGAAGGGAGGGCTGATGACACCATGAATCTTGGTGGTATTAAGGTATCACATCATCCACTATTTTCCTATCTTTTCGTCATTCTCCCTGTTCTGCATGACTCAAGATGTAGAATCTATAGGAATGGGGGGTTTGTTGGATATATATATATGACTTCAGAATTCCGAAGCTTTCAGGTTGATGGCCAGAGTAAATTTAGTGAGAGTGATCTATACTCTAAATCAACGGTGAATTATGCAGAAAGTTCTTAAATTCACATGGTTATTGTTGTAAATTTGGCATTCTTGGGGTCACTACAAATATTTGAATTTTCGGTTTTGATATGCAGACAAGTTCTGTAGAAATTGAGCGTGTCTGCGACCGGGCCGACGAATGCATTTTGGAGACAGCTGCCATCAGTGTTGCACCAGCAAATGGAGGTCCAGAACAATTGATTATATTTTCGGTTTTAAAGAAAGGATACAACTCAAATGCAGAAACCCTAAAGATGAAATTCTCTAAAGCCATTCAAAGGAACCTTAATCCTTTGTTCAAGGTATACTTAGCTGGATTTGAACATTTGTAATTTCCACTATATAACTCTGTGAAATCATGTTGACATTGCATATTGGTTTATAGAAACCCTAACCTGGCATAAGTTTATTTTAGGGTAAGTTAATGATTTGGTCCTTGAAATATGTATGGTTTCTCAATTTGGTCACTGAAAGATAAAATATCTCAATTTAGTCATTGAGAAATCAATTCCTAATTAGTTTGGTTATTTGATTAATAAGGACAGATAGAAAGTTAACTAAGTTAACTAACTACAGTAGTAATCGATGTTAAATGACTGATAAATGATTTAAGAAAATAAACACATTAGATTTACAAATTAAACACTGTCAAAATTTTTGACAGTTTGCATTTTTTATGTGTAATTTGTAAGTTTAGTGTATTTTATTTTAAAAATTACACATTATCAAAACACATTGTTTATATTTTCAGTTGAATAGAATTCGATTTAACATTTAACTATCAGTTAACCTCCATTATTATTGTCAGCTAACTTTCCATCCTTCCTATTAATCGAAGGACCAATGAGATTAAGAATTAGTCTTTTAGGCACCAAATTATGATATTTTATCTTTTAAGGACTAAATTATTAATTTGATCCTTATTTTATCATCAGATTTGATGTTCTCAACTCTATTGTATTATATTAATACGAAGAGTGACGTCATTTTAAGTTATAAGTTAGTATTAATATTACATGTGTAATGTCACGTCATTATTTCAGGTTAGTAATTTGGACAATATAAAGTGTTAGAACAAAATCGATTGCAATTCAAAATTTTTTAGAAAAATCTACTGTAAAAAAGGTTCATAAACGAAAATAAAAATTGGTGTAAAATTCGAGGAAATAATACATGCTTTTGCCATTATTTTATTCACTGATTTGATGTTCAAAACTCTATTACATTACAGGTAAGCCAGGTTAAAATAGTACCGGAGTTTCCGCGAACAGCTTCCAACAAATTACTAAGGAGAGTTCTGAGGGATCAAATGAAGCATGAGCTATCAGTTAAAAGTAGACTTTAGGGAGATTGTTAATTCTCATGCGAAGCCTTTATGTAATTATAGTGTTAAGCTATGGAACAGAGATGTGTTGGTTTCATATGCAAGTAACTCTGCTTAAACAATATTTATATTTGAACAGAATTTTACCAATTCTTACATGTTCGTGATCCTTGAGTGCCTCATTCAACCAGGCATGCTAATTTTTAATTAATACTAAAGAAATCTGAGTACTGATTCTCAGTTTCGATTAATTTACTCAATCAGAATGCAACGGTATTAACCAACAGAATATTGGTTGGAGTGGTAAGTATTCTATTTTTCCTTAAGTAAGATCTCGGGTTTGAGACTTGTGTATGAAAAGATTTATGCTGGGAGATCTATACCCCGTTATGGGACCTCAGTTAACTCGAACAACATTGCTTCCAATAAGAGGATACCTGTGGGAAACCAAAAAAAAGAAAGAAAGAATGCAACGGTATTATAGAGACCATATTTAGAAAAAACTTATGCTGGGAGATCTATACCCCCGTTATGGGACCTCAGTTAACTCGAACAACATTGCTTCCAATAGGAGGATATTTGTGGGAAACCAAAAAAAAGAAATAAGGAATGCAACGGTATTATAGAGACCATATTTACATGTTAACTACTAAAATCCTAAATAAAATATGTCATATTACTAAAACAACTAATCAACTAGTTTAAATTTAAAACAAGATAGGGATCCTATCTTAAATAAAGATAACGACTAAATTTAAAATAATAATTGACTTAATAAATGACGCTAACAAAGTAAATAATAATAAGACTCCTCCTCAAACTGCGGAAAGGATATTCATCATTCTCAGCTTGCCACTTAATTCTTTAAACTTGTTGCCATATAAACTCTTCGTTAGAATGTGTGCCACCTAAAGATGAGGTGTATGGCTTAGGTCCATATTCCCACTATCCAAATTTTCCTTGATGAAGTGGCGGTCAATTTCTAAATGTTTGGTTTGGTCATGGCGTACAAGATGTTTGGAAATGTTAATAGTTGCCAAATTATCTCACTTGACTTCCATAGGATTGTTTACTAGTATTCAAAATTTATTGAGTATCCTTTTTAGCCAAATCCCTTCACATATGCCTTTGAGACAGTGCTCTAAATTCGGGTTCAGCACTACTTCTAGCAACCACTAATTGTTTAATTCTTCTTAAAGAAAATTCCCTTCCCAAGTGATGACTTCAAATACCTTAAAATTCAATAGGATGCCTCTAGATGTTCTTCATTAGGACATTTCATAAAGTTTGACTTATCACACTTATAAGAAAACTAATATTGGGTCTAATGTGAGAGAGATAGATTAGCTTACCTACCAACTGTTTAAGCACCTCCCCGGAGGTTTCAACCCTCCTCTTTGAGAGGCGCACCACTTTTTTCCTAATGTTGCTTAACTTTCGAAAAAATTAGAGTCGCCACCAAATTTTTATAAAAATTAAAAAATAAATTTCAAAAATGAAATATAAAGCACCTCCCCCGCGTCCATAGAACAATTACCTTAAAATAAAAACAATAATTTAATATCCTTTGTTTATCAAAAAAAATAATTTAATATCCTTTATTTCCACTTATAGGCTATAGCAATACATGTATTTATTTGAATTTTATAAAGGTGAACTTGACCTATTCTAAGGGTTTGCAGGCACATGCAGTGAGTCAAATAGGAAAACGTGTGTCCCAAGTTGACTTTGGGTTGACTAGGATCAAAGGCGGAAATGGACTCCACTCTAGACTAAGGCATTTTTACATGCAATTAGGGTTTGCTCATATCAATGACAATCAACATGGGCAACGCGAGCCACTCGTTGAAGTGTTGGCAACGCGAATCTAAGGAGAAACAGGGTTCCTCTAATTATTCGCGTTGTACAGGCAGTCACAAGGCGTATATTAATGTTAAGTAATCAAGGAAAACATTTAAAAAATTAGATTTTGGGTGGACGTCGCGATGTTCAAAGCCAGCTCACCTTGCACGTCACAACTATCATGGGTATACGTCGCAATGTTTAAGCAATCTTCCCATATTTTTAGCGTCGGACATTGTGACGTTCATATGACACATCATGACTTTCATCGTGTTCTTTACTTTTTGTTGAATTCTCAGCCTAATTTTGTACCTATGATCCATTTGGTTTGGATCGAAGGTGTGTTGTAGGCCTTTGTACCTATTAGGGACAATAGGCAATAATTTAGGCATTTTGGCAATTGGTCAAAGCCTATGACTTAGACCCCGACCGATGCCCTAGCCTCTAGGGTTAATAACATATATAACTTACCCTGCGAGTAATTCTAGACTAGGCCTAGTATGATGTTAAAATAATAAATGTGATGATATGATGATGATAATGCGAAACCTAGGGCTTTGAGATAATTGAAAATACTTAAGAGATTAGGGTTTATATTGCGTACTTGGGGTAGTGGGATATCCTGGGGATGCTAGAGATTCAAGAGTGAGACTCTTGAATTCAGGAAGGGGCTAGAGAAGGCTCTAGAAGGGGTCAAGGGAGTGGAATTTTTCCTTGACTAGGGTGTCTAGGCTGCGAGACTATGTGTTGAATACAGTGGATGAGGCCCTATTTATAGGCTAGGAAAATAATCAACTTGGCTGATTTCATGCTAGACGTCGCGACATTGGGCACCTACGTCGCAATGTTGGCACGGATCATGGACTCCTGGAAGGTGTTAGGGAAGGAAATATTCGAATATTCCCACGTACGTCATCACGTGAGACCTCGACATCATGACGTTGCTACCGTGTTAACGGATACGCGATAAATTTCGAACAAATTTGAATTTAAGGTAGGCATCGCGACGTTAATGGTCTACGCCGCGACATTGGGAGCTTTCTAGAAGCCTATGTCAAGAGGTCTACGTCGCGATGTGTAGGTCCCACGTCGTGATGTTTGAACCTAGTTTTGAGCTTTGACCTTTATTTTGACTCAAGACGGGCCCAAAAAAATTGGATGTCTACAGTTTTCCCTCTTTGTTTTTCTTGTCGTAATGGTGAAGGTGTTTGCCGTGTAGAGTTAAAAATAAAGACTTAGGCGCCCTTTTGGACGGGCCAATTGGACTAATAGAGAGATATCCTGTATGCAGCAAGGCGATAAAGATAACTGATGTGGGATTTTGTATGCCATATGGCAGTAAGGATAAATGATGGGTAGACTCGTCGTGTGCCATTTCGACTTGGCAATGATAGTTAAGTCGTAGCGAGTGTGAACACTGGTTTTCTGTGTGCCATTAATATGTTGGCAAGGACAGAAGAAAGGCATAGACTAGTGTGTGACTTTCATGTCTAGTAGTGACGTTTGGGTCGTGTTTGACTATGTGACTAGGTCAAACTAGCCTAAGATAAAGCGTATAGACTGATAGTACGATGTACATGCATGGCATGAATGTACCAGATAAAGGATATGTGCAATGCATAGATGTGAGTGCAACAAATAAGATTATGTAAGGCATATGTGGATATAGTAGACATTGAATTATTGATCAAATAGTAGCATGTAACGGGAAGCATGTAAAATATGCCGCATGGCAACAACAGCAAGTATTGGTAATGGTGCTACATGGCAGCAATACCAAAGCAAAAATGAGTAGTATCATCCCAAAGGTACTAAATTAAAAGATCAAAAGCCAAGCACCCCAGTGGCTAGTCAACCTCATCTTATGGTGCCACGGTGTCTAGTGACGGCGGCTCCAGTACACCCCACTATTTGTACACCTCGGCTCGAAAATCCCGGAAATAGTGGTGATCACGCCGATGCTCCAGTTGTATAGCCTGCAGTGCGACTAGCACTACTGCCTGAATGTCGTACTATGGAGCAAGTGGAGCTGGTGACTGAGGTCATTGCTGTTGGGCCCTCGATCGTGTGATTGATCTTCATTCTTCTCGGTACGTAAAATCTTGTCGTTAGGCGATCAATTTTTATTTACCTAATTATGTAGTAAGACATAACTAGGGTTGATCTCTCTCGCAAAATCTCAAATCGAAATAGAAAAAAAAAAGAAACAAAGAAAGAAACACCAACCCGACTCTTTTAATTTTATGGTGGCCAACTCGTTAACCAATTTTTTCTTTTTGCATACTTTAAATATAAAACAATTTCCCTCTTTTTAAATTTTTTTAATGAGTCCATAACACTTTAAACTTCACACTCAATTTTTATATCTTCAAATTCTAATATGTAATAATGTAAATTCATGAACTTAATTGCTAATAAAAAGAATTGGGTTAAAATAATTTTCCTAACATTTGTTCATAGTCAAAGAGGTGAGGAAAAAAAAAAAAGCTAGAGGATTCTCACTAGCTTTTAGCCTATTACCACGTTTACTGCATGATCTTTTTTTTTTTTTGAGTTAAATAACTTTTTTCATTTCCAACTTCATTAAGTTTTAATGTTTTATAATAAATTTTATAAAAAAATCAAACAAATTTATTAAAAAAACAGGTCACCCGCGAGGACCCATCAAAACCCCTTTTAGCGGGTCAAACGGGCCGGGTTCCTTTTTTTACGGGCTAATTTTCTAACAATCCAACCCACCAAAAAATAGCAGGTGTAATTATGAATATTCTCCTGAGGGACACATGGCGCAATCATGTCATCTTGAGCAAAGAGACCAGTCAAATATACACGTGGCACTATTTGATTGGACCTAGTAAGGCACTATCCCACTGCTCTTCCCTAAACTCTCCCTGGGAGAGTTCGTGGAGCATGATCTCCACAAGGATGTGGGGCGCCCACGTCCATCCCCCCACAAGAACTATGAATAGCCCCTCACCTTGAGGATTAAACACATTCTAGACATCAAATATCTTCACTTTAATATACACATACTCTTGATCACACCCAAAATCATTACTGGTTTTAGTGCTCATTTGGCATATATTATATTGTTTAATCACGCATTTTGCATATAATTGTGCCTTATTTATTATGAAGGGTGTTGACGTTGTTACTTGCTAAAATCATGCTTTTAACGCTTATTTATTACAAGTCTTTTGAGGAATACTTTTTGATGGACTTTCATGCAAAGTTTTGTGTTGCCTAGGTGTTCCTCAAGGACCAAAAAGCAAGGAATAGGAGAAGGAAGGACTAAAAGACTTAAAGACAAAAAGATCAGGCCAGAGCAGCTCAAACAAAGCAGTATGGAGCAAGGAATGAAGACCCGCCTCACCTACAGCGAGCATCCCAGCTCGCTATAAGCGGACCGATGTTTAGAGGAACCAGTACTGAAGGTTGCTCACCTATAGCGAGCCATACTAGCTCGCTGCAAGCGAACCGGCATTTTGCTGAAAACGAGAATGGGCTGTTGGAAGCCCATTTGGAGAGACAAAACCCTAGCCTCATGCCTATAAATAGATGTGTCACTTTTGTATCCCCTTATGTTTATTTAATTTTAGTCTTTTATTTAGCATTTCTTTCTTGCATTTCTCTAGCCATGTGTGTGGGGTTGAGGTGGCTATTAAGTAGCTTCCCCCACATGCAAAGCTAGACCTCTCTTTTATTTAGGGAGGATTGAGGTGTGCCTTGAGTTATTGCTGGTATGATGGACTGATTGTGTCTTTTATATTTTATATTTGATTTTTCTTGAGTGTTGGTTTGTTTCACTCTTAGATTCACACTTGGTGACAGTGAGATGCTTAAGTCTGGAGGGTAGTTGGCAGTCTCATCCTTAGATTCATTCTCGAGCTTCATGAAAGAAATTTGAGCCTTTGAGGTATGAGCACGAGTGTACTTTGGTCATGACCATGAAATGCGATAATCAAGATAGGTGTAGATTGAGTATGTGTGATCCTTTTGGTGTTTCGATGGTGACTCCCACTCTTGGTTGAGTTGTCGTCGGAATTCCAAAAAGTGTACTAATGTAGCAATGACTGATGGAGATTCGTTTTCTTGATATTCATTTTCCCCATTGAATTTATACTCCAATGATGCCTCTCGAGAGAAATCTCGGTCGAGTAGTCTTTGGAACTTCAATGGCACAATATACGTTATTGGAAGCATGTATCTCATCCCCCCATTTTGCTCTAATCACTAGTGGATTTTAGGTAATAGATAGATTCCACTAGTTAGATTGGGAAGCACTGTAGGAATTTGACCAATTGGTTGGATACACTATAGAAAATGGTCATCGTGATATGACTATCTCCATCATTCCACTAGCCGTGATAGCAACATATCGTCCTTCCGATGGGATATTTTATCTGCATTTGCATATTTATTTTCTAATTATTATCCAAACCCCCCCCCCCCCCCCCCCAAAATACTCTTGCATTGTTCGGCGAAGCTCCCGATAGAGAGTTGGGATAACAATTGGCTTTGAACCTTGCAATTTCTGAATCCTTGCCCATTGGTAACCTCTGCAAAGATCGACCTAGGTCAGCGCCACTTGCTGCGTTAGCCTAGTAAAATAAATTCTAAATTGATCACTCGTTCAGACCACGACATCCGAACACTACTTCAAAGTGGGAGAACAGCCCGATCAACTCTATTCTCAGAGATCCAAGAATACAATCTCTCGATCATCTACCTACCTTTTTACCACAACTCCATTAACAAGCGACCTAGCTCGCCCACTCCAGCACACATCCTAGCTGCACACGGCACCTACAGGTAAACCCCTTGCCTAACGGCTCCCATGGATTTCCCCTTATCGAACTACGTGGATTTTGATCCCTTATTATGGGTACGTAGGCACCTAGGTCCTCACCTAAGGACAAGTCCCTCAAGGTTAAGACCCCTTGTTGTCCTTAACTTTACTTAAAAAATGCTCTATGTAAAAAATGAACATTACATTAGCGTCCACTGCGGTCATTATCAGACCACAATGCCTAGCGCATTCCGCCGCTAAACGGCTTCTGTTTTTTCGGGAGTAGGAGTATATGACTATATAATTATTTAGGAAACAATTTTTTGTGCTTTACGTACAAGTAACATTTATGTTCTTAAATGGCTGACACGAATGCACCAACTGGCACAACCGATGTGAGTGTCCCAAGACAGAGCCAATGAAACAGCCAGGACACGGTTAACACCAACACAACGATGAAGGCGATTACTTCCACTGTTACCCAATCACAGGTCACAACCTTATCTCAAGTGACGGCCATGGAAAAAGTCCTTCAAGGACCCGGAACTCAAGATGAAGCATGTCCACAGCATCCCTTTGGCATGCCTCACGTTCCATGCCCCACTAGCGGGAACCCGAGCCAACCTTCAACAATTTTTGAGAACGACAATGTCGCGCGATTGAGAGCAGAGCTCGCCTAGCTCTGTTAGCATTTAGCATTCCAGACCAATCAACCCCAAGTAGTACAAGGTTTGCCAATGTAGCAGATGACGACGATTGACACTCAGACACCACCCGTACTACAGAATGGTGCGCCCGTCGCCTTGCCAAGTCCAACAACTGTCCAAACCCAGGAAACAAACACGTTCCAAATGCCACGTAAGCACTCGCAGCACTCCCAATCCAGTTCAGAACCCTGCCAATGGAATTCGCCCGGTTATCGTTGAATACACCCCCAACTGTATCCTTCATGCAAAATTATCAAGCCCTACTCACCATTGCAGAACCTAGCGTTTGTCTGCCCAGTGACCATCAACGACCTCCACCACCTCAAAACTATACACCACGCTTTTACCTGCACCTACCATGGGCTAGCGGGTATAACCCTTATGCGACTTACGGAGCAACCGCAGCTTACCAGAACCAATACCCATGCTCGGATTCGACTTCCAGGAAAAATGATGACATCCCTTTATACAACAAATCATGAATGAGCATGTTCCTAGTACGACCAAAAAACCGTTGCCAAGCCATTGCCTATTCCAATATACAACATTTTCTATACATTAAAGAACGGTCTTTAGCTATTGCAAAAAACCTTAATAAGAGTCCATATGAATGTAGATGCACAAAGATCAAACAACTTACAATACCCAAAAGTCATTTCTAATCTTATTTTTCTAACGGAATCATTCATCCAATACAACTTTCTCATTCCTAACCTCCCTGTTGTTTAATAATATTGCAGTTTTTCTTTGTTGATAGGCATCGTATATGACTGCCACGGTTGCGTTTTGAAGGTACAAAGTTAAGAAAGGAGGAAAGGAATCAAAATGACAAAAACAACCTTGGTTATTCTAAAAAAAAATAGCCTTGTTTAAATAGAATTTGAAGCATCAATATGGCATAATTAATACTAGAGGTTTCGCATGCAATGTATTTTGTTTTCTATTTTTTTTTTTAAATATTTAAGATAAAATTATTATTATTATTTAAAATAATAAATATTAAATATTTGATAATTTTTTAAATTTTGAAATATAATATAATAATTATATTTTAAATAATATATTAAATCATGGGAAGTTATTTATTGAGAAGTTATTTTTAGTGAGGAAGTTATTTTTTTTGGTATTACACTTTACTTGTGTGACACCAAAATCTCCAAAGGCTTCACATGCAAATACGGGCATGCAAATGCAATTTATTCTTTTTTTTTAAGAATATAATATAAAATAATTATCATAATTTTAAATAATATCAAATTATAATATTTGATAATTTTTTAATTTTTAAATAAAATTGTAATCATAATTTAAAATAATAAATGAAGTAATGAGAAGTTATACACTTCTTCACATTTTTAGTAATTAACTGAACATCTACTCTTCTACCACTTCCTACAATACTATTTTCTTTATATTTTTATTTTAGTGGAAGAAAGTGGAGTTAAAATAGTTATTTTTTTTTTGTCACACTTTACTTTTGTAACACCAAAAAAGTCCAAAGCCATATAAATATGTCCACTTCAAGTTATTTAGATGAAAGGCTCAGTAGTCTAAATGGAAAATGTTACGTGAAATGATTACTCTTTTAAAATTTGAAGAGTTTCGAAATGGTGTAATTTTAACATTCTATAATTTAACAGGGTTACTTATATTATTAGCTAAATTTCTTGTATCAAAATCATCAATTAAGAATGATAAAACTAGAAACAGAGTTCAGCATTCATGTTAGGAAGAACATTGGATTCAAATTGAATATATACCAAATGATACAGATATTACCATTACCATGCCAAATAAACTTACAATTGCCAGGAAAAATAAATATTACAAAACCCTATATCGTTTGATAAGAAACAAAATACGAACACATGGTGAAAGAAACGTCCGTTAGAGAACCAGATACGGCTGAAAAATAGAAAACTCTTCCTCTCCCTCAACAAATTCTATATAACGCATCTCCCACCAAAATTACCACCCAAATCCAAGTGGACAACAAAGATGTCATAAAGAAAATCCTAATATGTTAGTAATCGCCAATACCTAACATTACACACCTCTATTGATGTGGAATTAATACCACATACACCCCTTTCCCCTCTGATTAGAACCGCGAAAAGTACATGAAGATGGCCTGAAACAATAAGTGGGTAAAAGGAAAAGGAAATCAAACACCATGAACTTGGAAAGAAAAAGAAAAGGGGTTATGTATCATCCTATTGGTATATGTCTGAACCAACAATCTACGATTAATATAAATGAAAATCAATCCCACGCGCTGGTGACTCCAGGACCGTATCCCCCAGCATAGCCACTACCAGAAGCCCCATATCCACCACTGCTTCTTCCTGCGCTGTAATAATCAGAACCACCCCTACTGAAAGAACCCTCTCTTCGAAAATCACGGCCACCAAACCGGCCTCCTGATCGACGGTTCTTCCCTCCCGCAAAAGAAGATCGAGCAGCATACCTTGAGAGCCAAGCAGGTACTTCCTGATTTGCTTCTTGCATCAGCTCGGCTAAAGCCCTTGCCAGTGATGCATTGTTGTCATTGAAGAATGCAGTAGCCAGACCTTTCTTGCCTGCTCGGCCTGTCCTTCCAATACGGTGAACATAATCATCAATATCATTCGGTAGATCAAAGTTGACCACATGAGCAACATGTGGAATATCAAGACCACGTGCCGCCACATCAGTGGCAACCAATATAGGTGTGTTGCCACTTTTAAAAGACCTCAACGCCAGTTCTCTTTCCTGCAGGCATGTCTTTATCAATATGCATACATGGTGACAGACATATATTTAGATATTCTACAAAATTAATGCATACACAAATAACAGAAAAATAGTCAATGGTGAGGTAATTGCCCTTTATCCAGTTTATCAGCAGTTCCTTGTAGTACAAATACTAAGTGACAATATACAGACAATGCTGTAAAGAATCTAGAAACCATAAAGGTAAAATGCAATACAACTACATTAGAAGCTATAATCTTGCAACAGCATGGCAAATTCAAACTTCAATTTCAAATACAACAAAACATTTTCTCACTAAATGGGGTCGGCTAATAAACTAAAAAAAAATCAGATTATGATTGTAAAAAAGCCTAAAAAACACAAATATGAATTTAATAACCTGATGGGGATGGGGATAGTATGGGATGTCCCTAGGGAAGTATGGGATACCCAAGTCCTACATCAAAAGGTATGGGATGCTGATATAGTGCTTACATAACTTAGTTCTTCCCCCTCAACGACTAGCTTTTGAGGGAGAATTCCCCAAGTTACTTGGATCCCATCATTTGGTATTAGAACTAATTTTCCGACAGTACAGAGAAGACTACATGCAGAGGGTTCTATCTGGCGGAGGGACTGATTGAAATAAAGTGAAGCAACGCCAAGTTAAGTGTCGCAAGGTACAACCGCCGGGACATCAACTCTTTACACTATGATGGGCTTTGAGTGCACTATAATATATGCCAATTTTTTCTTTAATTCTTTTTAATTTGAATCATTATATTGTAATTTGAAAACGGAAAATGTAGAAAGAAGTTTTTTACCTTCTTACTTCCACAAAGCATTTGATACACTACATTATCTAGAAGTTAACATATGATTTGGAGACCAAAGACACCAAATCCAAAAGATCCAATGCTATATGGTATAGATAAGTATTTGGCATGTATTGAACGTCAAATTTTGGATTTGATGATAGAGTAGAAACTAGGGACAAAAGTCATTATGTGAAGATGATATTCATGATAATAGTTTCTAATAAAATGCCAGATTTTGTAAAATAAGTAGGGAGGTCGAACAAGAAAGGTTGATGTTGCAAATTTGAAATTTTAAAAACAAATAGATGGTTTTTCATCTAATAGAAAATACCAAAAAGCAGCTTTTAAGAATAGGTTCAAATAAAGGTATACACACATCTAAATATGAGCTACACAAGACTATATGAAACATTAGCTGTAAGATTAAATTCATATAACGACCACTTACCATTCCAGAAGGGAAAGGCTAAAAAATCCCACAACCCCCTCAATTTAGAGGGTGTGCAATCTACCCTCCTGAACTTTAAGACTTGAGATTAGTCCAACATACCTCCTCATTAACATTTTTATCCAAGCAATTTTCCACCAGCAGAATTGAATGGGATATATTTCACAAAATTGAAAGTTTGAGAGGGTATATTGCATAAAATTAGAAGTTTCACAATTCTAACTACATTTTGTCAAATTTTAAAGTTAAGAAGGTATATTGCCGTACCCGTATCCTATTTTTTAAAATATTTTCCGTACCCCGTACTCGCACCCGTATTCATGCAACATAGAGACCAACTATAGCCCACTTCATAATTGTATTTACCAGCTTACAGAAAAAATACTATAAGAAAACATTAAAATTGAAAAAAATCCATACTTGAAACAAAACACTCCCCAATGGCACCTTCAGTCTCCTCACTAAAAACAATGTCATTTGTTCTCCTACAAATTCACATACTATTTAACAATCCCACCATGATACATAATGAGTTTTAAACTCAAATGAAATGAAATGTGAAGGATATGTGCGTATAAATAGTCAGGTTGGACATGAGGCAACTTTTAATCTCTAATCAAGTTACATAAATCACATTATTTTCCCAACAACAATGCAACATACTCATGAGATTAGGTATTCACTAAATGCAGTTCAATCTTTTTTATGTTTCAAATAAACCTACAAAGTAAGCAGCATCCAGCAACTTCCAAATTGAGAGAACGAGCTAGATAAACAGTTCGATTCAAGTCTGAGATAAAGGCCTATTTACACTTGAAATGAAAGCAAATCCATTAAAAATATTAAAAAAAGAAAGAACAACCAATTAATCAAATCCTTGTAAAATAGTTTCAGAGGTTTTGGCAGAAGCATAGAAGTTTTATGACTGTATAACAAGTATGCTGTTCTTTAGTGTATTTGTCTGAGGAAATGGCTTGGGTATTTAAAAAATATCTTCTATTGCATTTATCATAGGATAGAAATGTAATAAACTTTATAATCACACTCTCCTCGGTATGCAGGGAACCAAGAGAGCTCCCTTGTTTTTTTACCTTTTTTATATATCCTAAGCTAGAAATTGACATCTTATCCTTCCTTTGTATCACTTCTCTTTCAAAAAATTTCCCTCTTTAATCCAAAAGAAAAACCATTTGGTTGCACCAACAATAGCTCAAATTGGTAATAAATTCATCATTTATCAGTGATTTTTTTTTCAAGTTCCCTAATATCAGTTAACCAGAATAGGAGACACTTGAACCATCTTAATGTGCAATTGGTTACATGTAAATCATCTTACCTACTAAAGGAAGTGCGGACAATGGAGCCTAGCCATGCAATATCAGAAGCAATACAACATGGACAGAAACAATAATATTCAGGACACTAGGACTAAAGACAAAATCTCTAAAAAGTAAGACATGAAATGATTTAACATAACATTACTTATATATAATTCAGACTTCAGTAGACTGGACTTCTCATTACTCGTGTACAACCTCTAAAGAATTAGTGATCAAGTAGAAAGCTAATCAACTCATTAGATCAATGAGAACCACGTTATCATACAGTGAAAATCCAAATTTGAATCGTAAATTTACATAATACATAAATATAAATACATTTCAAAAAATGCCATTACAGTTCCAGTGAAACAAAAATTCAGTGATCCTAGAGACAAAAGCAAATATAAATATGCAATGATTAACGAATGAAACAAGGTGCATATATATACTAATCTAAGAAGGAATTATGGCAATCATGAAACAAAAGAGAGACAAGGGTAACATTATATATATATATATATATATATATATATATATATATCAAATCTCTGTTCAATTGGTTATCATAAGAAACAACAAAGATCTAATAGAGTCAACAAACATGTCAACCTTCTTTACAATACACTTAGTCATAGTCTTCTATAATTAATCAGAGACAATTACCCTCAAAATAGATTAATTCTTTCCCTGGCCATCAGACATTTTTACAGCAGAATAATGACAATGCCTACGTATGTGCATGAACCATCAAAGATAAAGCAAAGAAGTCTACACATAGGTATAAAGGAAAACATAACTGTACAACAGACGAACCTGTTGTGTCCTGTCCCCATGAATAGTAGTTGCAGGAAAGCCATTAAGGCACAACCAGTGTTCCAGTGAATCAGCTCCTTTTTTAGTCTCCACAAAAACTAATGTCAAAGCTTGCTGTGAAAACCAAAATCATTAATGAAAGTCTTACAAAATTTAATTTCAGACCAGCAGGCTATATAGTTTAATTAGAGAGATACAAAGTGTCAATGCATATAGATATCATGGACCATCCACAACATGGTATAAACACCAATACAAAGTACAAACAGACACGTGTGTGCAGAGATTAGCATCAGCTAACAGACCCACCTGAGAGAGGGAGATAAAGGAAGACTATATAACTTATGCATTGACATTAAACATCATACATTTACAGATGCTTGACTTCAAGTCTTGGGATCATAAGCCTTTTATTTTTTTTCAATGAAAGTATTGGTATCTAAGCCTTACCCAGTACAATTCATCCAAAGTCATTCAGGATAATTTCTGAGACTATGCTAATTATAAAGTTCACTATAAAACAGTTTTCTTGAAGATTGAAAAAAGCCACAAATATTTAAAACTAGAAGCTTCGCATGAACAAAAGTTCATGCCATTTTTTCATTAATTTAATTTGAAATATAATATAAAATATGAATTATTACATTTTGAAATAATAAATTAAGTATGGAAGATTATTTAATTTAACTCCTCACTCATGTTATAATTTCTCTCCATTAACTTTACTTTCTCTCTCATCACTCCTCACATCCTATTTTTTTAGTTTATATTAAAAAATAGATATTTTGGAAGACCACTGGCCAGACCCCAGAGGCATTTTAATATATATATATATCCACTGAGTAAGAAACTTAATTTGATATGTAGGTGTAGTAGCCTCTTTTTGGTTGCTCTGGAGTATTTTTTTTCCAGGTCACAACCCAATCCATGTCTTCATCAGAGGCAGATTGAGGTCAAGCCAACTTCAACCAACCCACACAACCGCTTATCATTTCCTTTTTTTCCTTAAAACAGTAGATTACTTTTAACGTGAAATAAAATTTGTTATGATACCTTTCCTTGTACACCATTTGCCCTTTGTGCATGAAGAAGGTCCATGAGGTGGCTTCTCTTGTCAGACTCTTGAACATACTCAACTCTTTGGATAATTAAATCAGTACTAGAGCCCACTCTTCCAACGGCCAGAAAAATATATTTTGAAAGAAAATCAGAGGCCAATCTCTGCATATCAGGCAGGTATCACATCAACTCACAAATACGTACAACTAACAAAGCCCTTTCCCACTAGGTGAGATAAGCTACATGCATCAAACAACTCCAACGTGTTCTATTAAATCAAAAAGGTGTAATGGAAATTATATATTCAAATTAGACATTCATATGCTTATACCTGTCAAGAACCACTTACTATCGCAATTCATATAAGGGGAATTGCCAATACTGGTCGATCTAAAGTTACTTTTGTTAAACAAAAAAGGTGGAGTGCAAGTAAAGGAAGCACAATGTAAAGTAAAAGCAAATATTTTTAAAATATATGAGTACATCAACTTGAACCAACCAGTTAAAAAGAATGCCTGTGTCCTTTCCTACCCCTTGAGGCAAAGGGGCAAGAAAAAAATTGATAAGTCCAATCAACACAATGAAGTACATGCTAGCAAAATTAAGAAACAAGTTTATCAATCACATTCAAATTTTGAAATGAAAAAAATGCTTCAACTTAAGAGGATATTTACAGAGTACGGATGTAATCTAACCTGTATCTCTTTTGGGAAAGTGGCACTGAAGAGCATAGTCTGCCTGACACCTGGTGGAGGCATGTCCATTTGTTCCACAATCTTCCTTATTTGAGGCTCAAAACCCATATCAAGCATTCGATCTGCCTCATCTAAGGCCAAATATCTTATCATCTGCAGTGAAACCCTAGCCCGCTCCAACAAATCTACCAGTCTTCCAGGAGTTGCTACAAGAATATCAACCCCTCTCTCAAGATCCCGCATCTGGAGAAAATATAACTTAGGATCCACGCCAAAATCAAAAAGCTCATACAAACATTTATTTGATGGGCCACTCAAGAACTACTCAAGACCCCATAATGATTCCACTCAGCAATATTAACAAGAAAAACCTTCGAGGACATATACAGTTTACATCAAGCATCCATCTAAAATCTAGCAAAAAACTGCAAGCATGAACTATTTTGTGCTGATCGTCAATATTGAGCTTAGGACTTGGTTTCAAGGGCAGAAGTGACAAGGGGATTCTTTATCTTCTTTTGTTTTCACTCTAGTGGTTTATGTGTTTAGTAGAATACTTTCTAGAACAGTTTACAGAGTATGAAATGGTTACAAGTTAGTTCATATGAGGTTGCCATATTTCTCGGCTTCAGTTTGCAGAAGATCCTATTATGTTTTTGGAAAAGGACAAGGTTAGTTTTGGTAATGTTGCCTTTTTTTGAGGGTGAAAAAGGAATATATTGATGATAAGAGAGGAAATGCCAAAGGCAAAAAAACAGAGGACAAGAATGAAGAAACCCTCTTGAAACAAAAGAGAAAAAGAAGAAATAAAAGAAAACAAAATTCTATCTATCACAGCCTTCCAATCCCTTTGGTGATCTATAAGGAACACTATCGAAAGAAACCACAAGAAAGCCACAAAGATTAAATGGCAAGGAAATAATCCTCTCCAAACAAAGATGGGGCTGAAGAAAGCATTCCACTCCAACCAAAGAGACCACAAACACATCAAGACAGCACACTGCCAGAGATTCTAATGCTCCTTATCCCTCTCATAACCCAAATATTTGATAGCTAGAAAATTCTGAAGATCAGCTAGAGAAACACAACTCTCCTCCAAAACACAAACAGGTCTATTCCATGTATATAAAGCCACCTTACAAGCAAAAAGAGGTGACTATTTGTGTCTAAACAACTAAAACACATCACAAAAACAGGTGGTAAAGCCTTACTAGGAATTTGAGCCTGGAACATATCATTTGTACTAATTCTATAGGGTGCCACTATTCAAAAAAAGGCTTTTACCTTAGAAGGGTCTTTAACTTTCCAGCAAAATTCAAAATATAGATGTAATATCTGGACTCCATTTCAAAAATTTAAAGAACGAAGAACAAGAATAAGAGCCCAAAGAATCCAAATCCTTCTATTGGCCAAAGTAGAAACATGGACCAAAGCATGTACATCCAGTAGGAAGCAAACATCAACAAGTCTATCATTAAGATTTCTAGAGAAATGAAAATTCCAAGAATAATTCTATGTCATTTTTGTTAATTCTAGTTTTGAGAATGTTCTCTCCATCATTCAACATTTTACGAATGTTTAGGAAAATTTGACAGTGTAGCTTGTCAAGATTAAACAACCAATTTCTTTCTTATATGGCTACTCTTGTAGGGTGACAAGTTCTTAGTTGGCTTGTTACTTCTCTAGGCATCCCTCTATCGAAGAAATCCTAAGTCTTCTTCTATCTCGAAGACAATTGTTCAAGAGGTTTCAAACATTAAGATAATTGGAAGAGAACTCTCTTCTCCTTAGGTGGCCATATTAAAATTATTCAATCTTATTTTTATAGTATTCCCTTATTGGTCTCTTCTTAGAATTCCAATGGGTGTTACCCAAAGATTAGAGACAAAAATGCACGATTTTCTTTCCTCAATTGATTGAAATATTGAATTAGCTCAACTTTTTTTAAAGAAGAATTAGCCCAACTTTTTATGTCAATGCATAAGATTATATTAGGAGTCAGACTTATATTGTAGCTCTTTTCTATGTGCAAGCGAGATTGATTGAATTAGCGCAACTCTTTTGTAGGTTATTAATTATTGGTTCAACTTTCTTAACTTCTTCTACATCAGGCAAGTAAGATTATATCTTATTGGCTAAAACCAGCTACTTTCTTAACTCCTTTTACATCAGGCAAGTAATGTTATATCTTATTGGCTAAAACCAACTTTTTGTCCCTTGACTTTAAATGAGGTTTCAATTTTGTCCCCTATCTTTTTACTTTTCAATTTTGTTACCAATCATTACTAATCTGATGCAGTTGCTTCATCTCGCCAAATGTCATCAATCATATATAAAGCTCAACTGGAATTCCTCTAGTTCAAGTATGGTTGACATTTAGGTGAGGCCAAAATGCTTCAAAAAAAATTTGACATTCTTTATTTCAGCACTAGAAATCCAAAAATTAAAAACA
Organism: Senna tora; assembly: GCA_014851425.1. NCBI lineage: Eukaryota > Viridiplantae > Streptophyta > Magnoliopsida > Fabales > Fabaceae > Senna > Senna tora. The sequence goes on from CM026271.1 coordinate 14,927,090, forward strand.
TCCAAAAATTTTCAAGGCTATATATAAAGAATAACTTAATGGTTGTTTTAGTCTCATTTGAACTCTTTTACCAACACAACTATACTCTCGCAAGAATAAGTCCACATAAACTGTATTGGCAACATTTGGCCAAGGGAAAAAATTGCATCAATTAGTAACAAAATGTTAGGTTTAGCTTATCTTCTATGTTTTAATCCATGTTGCATAATAGTATAACAAACAATCAATTGTTAGGCTTTCTAATTGCATTTGACAACCTGAACAAGATAGATTGTTAAGCTGATGCAAATTACACATTGGAAGACCAAAAGAGCATTATTCTACAACATCACCGAAAAACATAAACCAAGTCCCAGTAAAACACTGTGCATAAAGATCCAACAATAGAGGACATCAAGGTTGTCAAAGATCAGGATATTATATAGAATAGATTGAAAGGTAAAAAAAAAAGATGTTGAATCATAAGATCCTACCACTTCTGATAAGAACTATAAATATATATTCAGTTAAATAAAATCCTTAGAGAAGCATAATACTATTAAAACCTTATTATACGTCAATAAAACAAATCATAAGTTGCAAAAGCCACTGATACTCATATTTAAACACAACCTATAGATGACTAAAGTGATACTTCCCATACATTAAACAGGTTATATGGCAATAATGTCACGAAATCAGAAGATAAAAACTTAATAACAATTCCCTAAACTTAGATACATTCAACAAACAAGTCCATCCGGCATCCATCAAATTTCAAGAGAATTAATTGTCACTCAAGACACAACAAGAAGCAAGAAATCAACTAGCTAACTCTTAGAATAGAGATTACAATTACATATAGTAATATTAGCTAGAAAGGTGTGTTTATGCCTTCAAAAAGGTTCATTTTGAGTCATATGAGGAACCAAAAAAATGTATACCCTATAATCTTAATCACAACCCTACACCATCTTAGTCATTTTCAATCCTACATATGATTGGGATAGTTTCTGGGAGGTGGAATCATAAGATCTTGTGATCTTACGATCTAACTAGCAATCCTGACATTGGAGGACATATTTAACAATAATAGCCACCAAAACATTCAAAGTCATCATCTTTCACAAGAGCAAAGCATAAGAACTTGTTCATTGTCCAGCTACTATCCAATAAGTGGATAGACACAATCAGTTAAAAATATTTAGAAATAACAAGCCCGTGAATAGAAGAAAGAGGTACAAGACATGAAATGCAATCAGGGATTAGAAAATATATATATCCACATCTTCACTGAATAAATAATACCATGAATTAGGATTTCTAAAAAGCAACGCGGTGAATGCAATAAGCCTTAAACAAAAGTTTCAAGACTGGCTATGAAAAACTTAATCATATCTATAATTAAAACTCAACATTCAAAGTATTACGTCCTTTGTACAGTTGTACTGTCAATAGCCCATGAAGTCAAATTTTTGGCGATGACATCATTAATAAAAACAAAATTATCATAAAGCACTAGCAACAATGAGAATTTTTGGCTATTAATCATTTGAAACTAAATGGCTATGCAACTAGCATAGTTTGTCTAATGGCACTCACGACTTTCAAAATCTGAAGAGAAACAAAAACACAGAGCAAAACCCACTGGATGCATATTTTCACGGTTTCACAATCAATGGCATTTCAGAACAAGAATAATTCAATGTAAAGCATCTTCAAGGTGCATCATTTCATGAGCTCCTAGCCAATGGAAGACAAAAGAAACAAAAATGAAAAAAAGACACAAACCTGCAGGTTTATTGGTGCCCCACCATAAGCAACAACCACCCTAACCCCTGTTTGGTAAGAAAACTTTCTAGCTTCTTCATGTATCTGAAACCAAATCACAACAATTCTGGTATTTTTTTTCACTGCAAAACTGCATACAACTAAAAAGCATGTCATAATATATTGTCCATATCAGTGACTCACTTGCATTGATAGCTCCCTAGTAGGAGAGAGAACGAGGGCAAGTGGATACACTGTACGCACCCCGCGAGGTGGTCTCTGTACAGGTTGCCCCCTCATAATTCCACTGATAATTGGGAAACAGAAAGCAGCTGTCTTTCCAGAACCAGTCTGTGCACAAGCCATCAAATCCCGTCCAGCAAGGGATATCGGTATGGCATGCCTCTGAACAGGTGTTGGCTTAACATATTTGCACCTCCTTATATTCTGATTAAGTGCTTCCCCAAGATCAATCTCAGCAAATGTATTCACGGGCGGTGGCACATTTTCACCACTGGTCTCAACTGGTATGTCTTCATATGCATCAAAGTTTATTCCTGTATTCTCCTGCTCACTAAAAGCCTGCTCTGCATCATCCTCATCTCCGAAAGGATTGACTTCTCGCTCCCTGCCACGATCCCAGCCACCACTTCTGTTACCCCATCCACTTGTGCGGCCACTGCCACCATACCCTGATTGATAGTCATTTTTGGGAGCGGCCCAACGTGATCCCGCATTACCAGTACCAGAACTGGCAGAAGGGCCACTACTTACAGGAACAGAGGATTCTGCAACAGGTGGACGGTTCCTAAGATGAGGAGGAACATAGGCTGCCCGAGGAGCTGATGTATTACCAATTCCAGAATTGTTGGCAGATGAACCAGGGCCTGCATTTTCAGCTGCAGAATTCGCAGCCAAATCTGCCCATGAACTTCGCATAGTCAACCAAAATTCTTGTCTACGACTCTCTACAAAAATCCCAAAGGAATCCCTCGTTCCCCCAAAAGAGCAAATAACACTAACAGCAAAAACTACCCTTAGATGGAATAGAAAAATTCGTCAAACCACCAAAAATTCTTCAGAGTCAGTCCTGCAGTTCAATGAATTCCAATAAGCACCCAGAGATAACAACTCCACCACCGTTAATACCTCCATTTCGTGGAATTTAAAGATAGAACGAATAAAACATAGATAAGATAATATGAATGACAAATATGCAGACAATGCACTGAATCAATAATGAACCAGAAGAACGTAATAGAAGCATTAAACCAAACACCATCTGTGCACCCAACCTGGGAAAGCAAGTAAAACATGTGTATCTTTAACCTCAAAATTTCTCTACCGTACAAAACACCCTCAAATAGCTAATAGAAGAAACAACCTGATCTACAATGGCTAATGAAAAACAATGCCTTCCGAAGACCGAAAATAAAGCACAAGCAGACGCAAAGCAAAATACAACAACCATGGCGTTATCAATACACGAATAAAAAAAAAACAAACAAACAAGCAAGCTGATGAAAAGTGAAAGAATAGATTGACGGCCTGTGAGGACTAAAAACCTTGAATTGGTGAAGTAAGGATCGTTGAATATCAGAAACCCTAATTTGGTAGCATACAGAAGAAGAAGCGCCTTCTTCCCAAAGTTGAAAATAAAAATATCTCGCCTGCTTTCTTTTCTCTCCTTGCTCTCTCTTTAAGCTATTTAATTTTAATTTAATAAAAAAATCAAATTGTGTCAAATAAAATTCGTCCAATTTTCTTCGTCACCGCTGCTTTCAACCCAAATTAAACAAAAGTCCATACAGAACGAACGGTCTAAAACATAACCCTCTCCACGCCGTTTCTCTCTTCCTTTCCGACAACTCAAATTAAAAAATAATAATAACTAAGCATTTAAATTTTATTCTACATGGCCCAAAAAAATAAAAATAAATAAATTTTATTCTTGGAAACTATTTTAAATTTATAAAAATAGAAAAACAAAAATTATATATAGAAGCAAACTATTTTTTATTCCTTGAATTGTTGATCAAACTACTATTTAGCCTTCGAATTTTAAAAAAATACTATTTAGTCATAGAATTTACAATTATGTCGACTATTTAGTCCTTTGGAGCTGGACGTTACCTGTTAAGATTATCAACTGACGTAGCGCCATTAATGACGACAATGCGAGTGTCACCACCGATGTAGGAGAGGATTTTGTTGTGATACAAGGCATAATGTGACCGTCATAGCTACACATCAAGCAAAGCTTGGTTCTAAGAACAGGGATTCGACAATGCGTGAGCAAGAGCGAGGAAAGGAGTCCAGCCACTCCAACAGTTAAAGGCCATGTCGTTCGATTATCTAGGTGCCTACGTACCCTTGAGTAGGAATCAAAGTCCACGTAGTTCGATGAGGGGACGTCCATGGTGGCCGTTAGACAGAAATGTTACCTGTAGAGGCCGTGTGCAACTAGGACATGAATGTGTTCTCCGGGCGGGCGAGCCACCTGTTGGAGATACCTCGTGCCTAGAGGAAGAGAGAGAGTAAGAGTCTTTGAGTGCTGCTTAGAGCAAGAAGATGCGTGGATCCTGTTGACGAAGAGAGGGAGAGCTTATTTCTGTTATATCTCTCATATGTATTTAGTGCTTAATCGCGTGTCTGATGTCTACTGGAAGGTGTGTATTCCGTCTGTCCTTTTTTGTAGTCCCCCGGGTGAGGGGTATTTATACTCAAAGTAGGGGGAGAACGTGGTCGACCGACGTTCTTGAGCCTTGAGCTCGACCCACGATCTAAAGAGCTTACCCACGTCTCTGATGTGGGAGAGTACGCGGGTGATTGTGAGGAGAGGCCACGCTTGGGTCCATCGAGCGGTGCCACGTGTCAATGATTTGAGCTCCGATAAAGCTTCTAGAAAGCCAGCGACACGTGTCCATAGAATGGCATATTATGGAATTACATAAGTCCCCCAAGTATAGGGGCGCTCAGCGCCCATGAACTTAAGTTGCCCTGTACAGAATGTTGGGAGCTAAAACGGAGAACGGAGAAATTATGCACAATAGAACACTGTGCGACGCTGGTCAACGGTCAACATTGACTTGTCAACGGTCAACCGTTGACCTCTGGTGTCGCCGGAGACCTCCGTCACCAGACCTCTGCCAGCCGACGGCCTTTTTTTTGCCGGTCAAACTCTCCGTCCCCAAAACAGTAGGATACATGGACATATATATGTAGGGTACAAATACCTTAAAAAGAAAGGGAAACCTAAATGGAAACCTTATATATATATATATGTGAATTGGGGTTTCTAATAAGAAAGGGAAACCTAAACCCATGTTTCTAGGTTTAAGGTTTAGATTATCAATTAATATTGAATTTAAAATATCATATATTAAATTCAAAGTCCAATCCATATGTCATGGGACCCTACCCTACAATATATAATTTAACACATGTTTTAAACCAAAATTAAAACATAAATAAAACTTGAAACCTAGGCATATTCCTAAGTTTTAAATAAAACAAAAAGATACAAATCCTAAACATGTTCCTAATCCTTTTCGGTTCATCAATCCTTGGAGAACAGAGCTCCAGCATAACCTAGCTTTGATACCAATGTAGGGAAAGGCCCGGATCCACATGATCTGACTCGACTCGACTCAGGGATCTAAAAGAAAAACCAAAAATAAACCAGGCATAAATAAAATTTTGCGGAAGCTACTAACCTGGTCGTCATTGCTAAAACCTTGGATCTTGTCAGTGCCTCTGCTCCACCAGGCTTGACCTCCAAACGACGAACTCCAAAAAGGGCCGCACTAAATGGAGGACTTTACCTACGAGAGGTAGAGCCACATGTCCACGACTGATGCGCGGAAGAATGACTCAAAGAGAGAGAGAGAAATATTATACTATGAGGGGTTTTCCAAACGAGATCCTCCTTTCCAACACATGAAATGAGCAAATGTGAAGGTGGGGAATGCCTCATATTTATAGATGAATGAGAGAGCTCCCATTATTGATTTAAGCAATGTAGGACCACTTTGGGCCATGAGTGTGGGCTCTTGTGACCTCCGATGAGTGTCAGTGGTTTTGTTTGTCTCTCAGCGAACTTTCCAACAGGTCATCACATGACCCGATAGAACCCCCCATGGGTAGATATTTAGTTTCAAAGAACCCAACATATCCAACACGAATAATAGAGGCTACATTTTTTATCTTTTTTTTTACCGGGATTTTTTTCACATCTTGGATTTGGATCATTATGGGTCGTGAGACTATTAAACTCTGATACCATATTGAGACTCATAAAACTTGGAAAACTCACCCTCAAAAGTTAGCTCATAAGGGGTAAGAACCAAGCACCTTATGTACACCATTGAGTATTTTATTCTATCAGATGTGGGACTTAACTTGCATCTCTAATATCTTTAAATAACATTATCTTTAAACATTTCCATACTTTTCACTTGAAGATCCTCCATAATTGCAACCAAATATGACAATATCTCAGATTTGAACCCTCTCAAGAAAAATTGGAGGATCAAGGTCAGAGTAGTCCGTTTATAGAAGATGCCTTCTGTAATGTCTTAGTTCCCTTAACTATAATTTATTGATTTAATCACGGAATTAAGACGTGATTAAGTTTCTCAAGCTTAATTATTAGAAAAATAGCGGGTCCAATTTTTTTTTTTTCGTTTTTTTAAGCGTGAATGACTAATTATGTCCTAAGGATCACTCAGTCCTCGATTTATTTTAAAGGAAACTAGTAATTACATTCATCACTTCTCGTCATTGTTGTCAAACTCGTGAGTCAACTCGTCCAAGTCTACGAGTTTACGTTTCTACCACCCATTTTCGACTTAACTCGTACAAAAACTCGAAAGGGATGTAGACTCGAGTTGACTCGGTCAAACTCGCGAGTCTATGGGCGAGTTTGAGAGTTTGAGTTTGGTGCACATCAAGTCTAAAATTCTTTCTTTTTTTCAATTTAAATCATATGCTCATTTCCCATTTTGTAAAGTCCATCATTTTTTTAGTCAAAAACTCCTTTGTTATTCAAATAACTCATCAAAGCCATGATCTCGGAGGAGCCTGAAGCTTAAAACAGCTTCATGCAGGCTTTGATCTGTACTCTATTATTGTGTGGTAGGGTGTATTCAAAAAGACAAAAGTAATTAATTAAATATCACGATGATATGAATATGATAGTTGCTCTGTTCATTTTTGTGAAAAGGAATTTCACACCTTTGTATTATTATATATATATATATATATATATATATATATATATATATATATAATATAATATAATATGTGCGCACCTCCAATCTTGGTTTATTATCTATATATATATGGCTTTGGAGTTTTTGGTGTCACACAAGTAAAGTGTGACACCAAAAAAATAACTTCCCCACTAAAAATAACTAATCAATAAATAACTTCTCATGAATAACTTCTCAATAAATAACTTTCCATGATTTAATATATAATTATTATATTATATTTTGAAAGTTAAAAAATTATCAAATATTTAATATTTTATTATTTTAAATCATAATATAATAATTTTATCTTATATATTTTTTTAAAAAAAAATAAAAACAAATTACATGCACGGTACGTGCATGCGAAGCCTCTAGTAGATAGTTATTATGGTGATTGTGGCATATAAGTAATGCGTAATTTAATGTGTATTTATGAATTATGAATATTGAATTATGTTTGATTTGGCATATAAGTAAATACTGAAATTTATTATATATGTTAGGTACTTAGAATATATTTATAATAGGTAGACTCTTACGAGTTTACGATACGAGTCTACCTCCCCTCTACGAGTTTACTTAAACTTAAGAGTTTGACAACCATGCTTCTCGTATCATCATACAAATCATTCTTGCATAGATAACAGAATAGACATGTTATAAACTAGCAGAATAGATACTTATATATACAAGAGTTCAGCCTTATGGACTGTGTCTAGAGTAAATTCCCTGGGGGATATCATACATACATACATACATACATACATACAAAATACATGTCATAGTCAAAGTTTGGCATGCAGGCCATGATAATTGGTCAGTGGTGACACACAAGTCACTATACAAAAATACATAGCCTCTCCAGCCTTGGCCCCTCCAGACGGAGCCTCAGCTATTGTCTCGTTTGCAGTGGCCCTTTCCTTCGGAGGAGAGTCACCCACAGGTTGCTTGATCGCCTGCCGAGCTTTCTTACTGGCAGGTTCATCAACTCCACCAGCAGAACCTAGAGTCGTGGCGTGAGTCGACAAAATCACATTCATAGGTGATTGACGGATAGGCACAGGAGAAGGAAAAGTACCCTCCACCGACGCTGCAGCCTGCGCGTCTGCCGGGTCAGATCTCTGCTGAGCAACCTGGGACGACAACCGCAAACCCGCACTGGAAAGTTGTTTCTTGAACCCTCTTTCTTTATTCTTGGGGTCCATCGCCACGACAACCTCCCCCTCTCTCTCCCCCGGGAACCACTACCGTCTCCCCTCCCATCTTTCCTCCTTATTTTTCCCCTTGGGATCCTCTTGCCGGCAGACTTTATTAGGAGATGGCGGAACAGGCAGCCGTGTGTGTCTCCCACCTCCACCAAGAATCACGGCAGAAGCTTCAACAACTGCCCCTGGAGAGAGATCCTGCCCTGACTTTTCCCCTACTCTGACTATTGTCCTGAGTACGACTAAGAGGAGGAGAAGAAGGAAGCTCCCCCAAATTAGTGAAATCAAAAGGGAAAAAACTGTCATCGTCACCGGCCATGGCAAGATATCAGTACAAACTCAAATGAAGGAGAAAGGGTGCGAGGACCAGAGAAAGAAAATGGAGCAAGGAGGCAGAGCTGTTGAAAAGAGAACATAAAACAACAAAACTTTCAAACGCTGGGTATTTATAGGGAGCACAAAGGCGCGACGATTCGAAAATCTCCGCCCCCTCGAATCTCGCAAGGATAAAACAATTATCCAGTACATCCATCTTAGACTACAACCACCTGCTCTAGCCAAACTTGTGGAGAGAATGGACGGCCTAGATCCATCACCCGTATACTAGAGGCACAAAGACTAAAAAGCCTTAGGAAACCCAAAAGTCACACAAAGTCACTGAAGGGCCTTTACAGAAAATCCATAACTAAGGCTAATGATGGCAACTCTCGGAAACACACCCGCATTAAATGAAGGAGAACGGCTGCAAATCACTCAAGGCCAGAGAAGTTAATCAGGCCATGACACGTGGCGGTGATCACAGTCTGCTCCTTCAAAAGGAAACTCCTCACAAAGTCTCTTGCCAGCCGCTGGCTGCGGACGAGCCTGCCCAGGGAGAAGCATCCCGAATGACCAAATGGCCCTTAACCTTTGAATTTCCTCCACACACCCCAGAGGATACTTCAGGAAATTCCCCTCTACACAATGATGACTCCTCCTCGAAGAGACGCGTACTTTCTGCAGAGACAACTCAAATCCTTGCTGAGGAAGTCAAGCAGTCAGACACCTGGATCAAGACGCCTGGCATCTTCGACGTCTCTACTCACAGAGTAAATGCAGAAATACACAAAGCCTCACAAGTCGAACGACCAACCAAGAGGGCTAGACCTGCTTGCGGAGGAGCTCGCTTTGACAAAAGGTAACAAGTTAATTTTCCTAAGTAGCTTGCTGAAACGAAACTTAAGTCCACGGGTGCCCGACACCCGTAGACTTGGGGGACTTATGTTACTACAGAATATCCCACCTAGGGACACGTGGCATTAGGCTTCCAGAAGCTCCACGGTAGCTTGCATCAGTGACACGTGGCACCACTCATCTACCCCCTACGTGGCTAGTATCCACGTCTCTCCTCTTGGGCTCCCGTCCACGGGGCGTCGAGAGCCTCCAGGCATCATGGGACGACCCATGTCCAGCAAGAACGTGGGTCGACCACATTTTCCCACATCGGGTATAAAAGGCCTTCACCCGGGAGACTAAAGGACATCTGAACATATGGAGATCACAACACATCAGAATTAGAGACAAGCTACACGGACTTTGATTATACCGAAGCTAGACTTAGCTCCCTTTACTCAATACTCAACCTGTCACCAACTCCAGAACTTAGCCCACGGCACCACCAAGCTACGGCCACCATCAGGCCGCCACCCGGCCATCATCCGGCGTATCTCCATCCCGTAGACAACCACCAACCGAGCTCCAGATAGCTCTAAGAGACCCTTGCTCTTTCATAATTTAAGGCAACCTCCTATGAGTGGCTTGCCCGCCCGGAGTACCTTACACGTGTCTTAGCCGCACACGGTCTTGTACAGGTAAACTACCTTGCCTAACGGCCCCAATAGACGTCATCATGACGAACTACGTGGACTTTGATCCCTTCACAAGGGTACGTAGGCACCTAGGTTCTCACCTAAGGACAAGTCCCCCAAGTTTACGACCCATTGCGGTCCTTATTTACAAATTAAAATTGTCTGAACCAAAAATGACAATTACAATTATTATTATGAAATGATTTTCATAATTTATATATATATTTCTTTCTTACATTGGTTGCCTTCATTAGGACTTTGTGACTGTTAACCTGCAAGATTCTTCATATTATTGCATTAATCCTGCTAAGAAAACGAAGCCAACTTTCTATGATGACTCATCCCAATCCATTGATGAAATCCCTTCTGAAACTTCCTCCAACAAGCTTAAGAAGATTATCAAAGAAGAAGTAGAATGAGAGAAATATCTGAAGAACCAGAATTTAACTTTTCTTTTGATCATTTGAATTCATTAGTTTGTCTAAGTTAGATTTCATATTCAATGATAAGTTCTTCTTTTCTATATAGTTTTAGTAGTACTTTTATCTATAGTTGTTTCTTTTTTTAAATGTTTTAAGGAATTTTCAATGATAAGTTCTTCTTTATTGTTACATTCTATTATTAGGAAATTGAATTTATATAGATAATCTCCTAATATCAAATATAATATTAAATCAATGTTCATTCATGTTCATCATAAATATTATACTTCTCACATAATACTCATATATAGTAACTCACAAATTTCTTATAAGAATTATACATATAATCAATTATAATATTAAATCAATATTCATTCATTTATAATTTAAAATTAAACAATTTAAACCTACATTGGTTTTGTTATTTGATTTGTTGATGCGCTTCAAGTAATGATTTTATTAATCATGAAATTAATACATTTTTCTAACATTAACAATTTATAAATTTCTTAATTACCTCTTCCCCAACTAAATATAAAATAATATTTGTGTAACTACGGAATATTCTGCCTAGGGACATGTGGCACTGAGCTTCCAGAAGCCTAGTGACAGCATACGCAAAACGACACGTGGCACCACTCGCCTGCCCCTTACGTGGTCGTTGCCCACGTCTCTCCATGAGAGCTCTCGTCCAAGAGACGTGGGAGACTCCCTGGGCGTCGTGGGACGACCCACATCCCGCAAGAACGTGGGTCGAGCACGTCCTCCTCACACTTAGTATAAAAGGACTCTCACCCGGGTGATTGGATCGGGATCCGAACACGGGAAGAACATCCTCCATAACCATTTAGGCAAACATTCGGAACACCCTCAGACGTCCTCTTGCCGAATTCACATCACACATCCCAAGCTCTGCCCATAACACCGTCAGGTCCTGCCACCGGCAGACACATCTCCGTCCTGGAGTATTCCACCAACAGAGCTCCTAACAGCTCTCAGAGACTCAAGTTCTCTCATACTCTAAGGCAACCTCCAACGAGTGGCTCGCCCGCCCGGAGTACCTTACGCACGTCTTAGCAGCACACGGCTCGATACAGGTAACCACCTAGCCTAACGGCTCATATAGACGTCACCATGATGAACTATGTGGGCTTTGATCCCTTCCTAAGGGTACGTAGGCACCTAGGTTCCACACCTAAGGACAAGTCCCCCAAGGCTAAGACCCCTTACGGTCCTTAATTGCAAATTACAATTGTCTGAACCAAAAACAACAGTTGCAATTTATTTAACTAACTTTGACATTCAATACCATTTCTGGAACCAATAATTATGTTCCATAAATAATCTTAGCAAGCAATAATTATAGTGTTTTACTTAGTTGTTGTTATATTGGTTACATGTTATTAATAGCACACAAATATCGATTAATGCTACTTCTATTTTGTCCCATAGATTAATTAGCCGGCCCCGTCATCATTTAGTTGTTTCTAAATTTTAATGACTTACAATTATTCTTCCAACTCTCCATGTTTTCCATTTCAAAATTCCTGTTAATTATAATTTCAATTCTAAAAATTACACGAGTGTAGAGATGTATTTTCATTAAGATTTCAATTGTTGATCTCTTTTAATGTTGTGATTTTCTATGTGATTAATATTAATCATTTGGAAGTTGCGAATAGTTATTATTTGTTTTTAATTTTATTTAGTTGTTTCTAAATTTTAATGACTTATAATTATTCTTACAACACTCAATGTGTTCCATTTCAAAATTCCTATTAATTATAATTTCAATTCTCAAGAATACATGAGTGTAGAGATGTATTTTCATTATGATTTCAATTGTTGATCTCTTCTAATACTGTGTCTTTCTATATATTAATATTATTCTTTTGAAAGTTTCCAATAGATATTATTTATTTTTTATTTTATTTAGTTGTTTCTAAATTTTAATAACTTACAATTATTCTTCTAACTCTCCACATCTTTCATTTCAAAATTACTATTAATTATAATTCCAATTATCAAGAATACACAAGAGTAGAGATATATTTTCATTACGATTTCAATAGTCGATCTCTTATAAGGTTGTGTCTTTCTATGTGATTAATATTATTCTTTTGGAAATTGCGAATATTTATTATTTGTTTTATTTTATTTTATATGTAATCACAACAGCCAATAATTAAAGTGTTATGCTTAAAAATTATTATTTTGGTTGCATGTCATTAATAGTGCACAATCCTATATCACAAAAACAACTAATGCTCTTGGAACTCATATTCAGATGAAACTCTATTTGAAATTTATTGTTTCCTATTTAGATTAAGCATTTAACTTTCACATTTTTGAATAGGCTTGTATTTTTTATCACACCGAAAATCAACATAACTTTAGGGTATTAAATAGCATAAATTATAGAGAAATATATGTGATTTTACTCCCAAAAAGCCTGAATATTTTGACAAAAGGAATAAGACTAAAAATATGATAAAATGCCCATAAAAAGCCCTATTTGTTGATATTTCTGATTATTCGTAAAATCTATATCGAATAGATGCGTTTGATTTTTATTGAGTGCTGCAAGCTTAAAAGGGATCAATGAGAAGATATATTCCAAGTGCAAGAACCGAAATGAAAGCTAGAACTCGTAGCAAGACCCAAGAAGAAAATAAAACAAGAAAGGAGCAGAGCTAGAGTACACAGCTCACTATATAAATAGAGCCTTCACAAGGTTACAAAGCATTCCATCCCATTGGGAGATCCAGAGATTCCACATATAGATTAGAGTGCAGAGAGAATATGAGCAGTTAAGTTCTTCATGGGTTTCCAAGAAGAACTAGCGTAGGCATGAGCCAATGGCTCTTCATTAGGGTTTATTAATCTCATTCGACCTTTGTATTTATCCTTTCCGAGGTGATGATTATATTTACTATGTTTCGTATGTCATTATCTTGCTACATTCAACCATGAACAAATGTATTCAACGTGTTAGATCCTTCATAGAGAATTAGTAAAGGTTTGATTTATATGGAAAAATATTCATGACTTCTTACTTCCAGAATTCAATATAATTCTACTCCTCAAATTCTTGATTGCTTGCATCTGTTATTGTGATAATATTAGATTAAATTGATTGACCTGGTCGGACATTAGTTATTTAATAATATCATAAAATCTCTTGATGCATGTTATTGATGTTCCCAGTCAGGAATAACATTCATAATTAGATAGGCTTTCATAATGCATGATTATCATGAATAGGATAAATTTTGAATGACTTAATCATACCCGAATATTTTCTGATTGGCCATGATTGCCTGGTTCATTCTTCTTGGGTTCATATTTTATAATATTCTACACCCATCAACTCCCTGCTCATTCTGCAAATACCTACTTATCCATTTTTCTTTATTTTTCGAGTTTTCCTTCTTCTTCTTTTTTTTTGCTTTTGCTTGCCACAGTGAGCTACTTTGTGCTCACCACCACACTCGCCAGCGAGTGTGGAAACATAAAAAGGGTCATCCTCTAGTTTATGATCTGAGCGTCTAAAGGAGACATGTTCCCCTTAGATCCGGAGATCGAGCAAACCCTAACTAAACTCAAGAAAGAGAAAAGAAGGGAAGAAATTCCCGTCATAACCATGGGTGATCATGGGGATGAAATTGTTGATGAAAGGGTCATTCTGAAAGACCTAAATAAAGCTGGCCCCTCCTATGACATATCTCAAAACCTGGTCCCGGTCTTTGAAAATGATTTTGAACTAAAGGGATCTCTACTGAATTCCCTGCCAAAATTTCCATGTACTCGTCAGGTCCAGGTAAAATTGCCATCCCTAACAGTGGGACACTTCCCATTAGGGTTAGGGCAAACATAGGGAAGAAGACAAAGCCAACCAGAGGTAAAGGAGTCATTTTTTTCAGAAAGCTGCATAGTGGGACACCTTCCACGGCCCTTTCATAGACTTTAAAGGTCTCACCTTTTCAAAAATTCATAGTGGGAGACGTCCCACTAAGCTAGAGGACACGTCCCGCTATGAATTTGTTCTATTGTTTCATCTTCCTCAAGTGAATGGGACACATATTAAAAAAAATCATCTTCTCCCATAGGACACGTCCCATTTTTCCCAAAAAGTTGAATATTGATTAATGGCTCAGATTAACATGGTCAAATTTTTATTCCCTTTGTGTCCCATTTTGGTAACTATAAATAGGGACTACATTTCTCAGTTTAGGGGCCCCTTTCTTCAGTGGAAAAGCCTTGCTCCTTGCTTTCTTTGTGTTTTTAGTGTCTTGCTGCTTTTAATTCTGAAAGAAAGTTTATTAGGTGCTCTCTAGCTCCCTAAACATCCAAATGTTCAAGAGAAGGCTCGCTTAGAGTTAGTCTCAAAGAGGTAAGCTCCCATTCTCTCTATTTTCCTTAATTCCCCCTATTTTTCGTGTTCTTTTGAGTGAAAACCAACAGTTGGACAAGTCCCACTGCTCTGTGGGACACATCCCATGGGGACAGGTCCCCTGGCTTAGGAGGACGCATCCCCTTGACCCATTTTTCTCCAGCCTATTTCCCTCATTTTTTCCTTTCTTTCCATGTATATTTCATGTCTATCTTAAATAAAAATCATCATTTCCTTATAGATAGACACCGAGGAACCGCTACCTTCCTTCATGTACACCTACGCTGTTTAAGCCGCTTATGTCTAGCAAGCGCCATTACACACACACACTTGGTTGACTGCATGGTAGATAGGTGCCGGAGAACCCACTATGTTCTTATAGGCACACTACACTAATGTTGTCTGGGTTGCTTATGGAGAGCACCATCACATACAAATATGCATGCATTGCGAATTATGTAGACTCTGATCCCTCTATAAGGGTACGTGGGCCCCAGACTTTCATCCTTGTTCAATCCCATCTGTGAATTGTTTGATAAAATTTGATCATTTAAAAAGGCCAAATCAAGTTGAATTCAAAATTTTAGGGCAACATCTTCGGGAGGGAGACTAAGGGGTGCCTAAAACTTTTCCCTTATCTCAAATAGACTCCCGGACCAGAATCCTTTTGGTATGCACGATTAGTCCATTGCATTTTCAAATATTTTATTCTCAAAACCTATTTTATTCTATTATTTTTTAACTTTTCCAAGTTTTCCTAGATGAAGACTTGGTGGTGACTTTTGAACGGCGCCCGCCCTCTCAGGGATGGTCGTTACAATTGTTAGTGAAGATGTGCATTTTGATGTCTTCCTAGCTTCCTTCTCTTTCCACGATTCACTTTTTAGCTTCCATTCTGGTCCATGGGTTGGCTCTTCTTGTTAACCTTCATTTGGGGTCCTTAACACCGAGGAGTAGTTAATCGTGAGAATTTCATAACAAGAATTAAGAAATTATATAAATAGATAAATCCAAGGAATAATCACAAATTACTCACAAAACCCTAAAATGAACAAGAATGTATTTTAGTTCCTATTTACTCTACATTATCATTAAATGATCCATTTGGACTCAATTAACCTTATAAAACAATGCCAAATGACAATAATTTGTGAGAGTAAATATGAGTGCGATCAGTGAGCATGTGATTTTCAAAGCGGTCATCACACTTACCTACAATGCCCATAGTCTTGATGAATGTAGATGCACAAAGATTGAACAACTTACAATGCTCAAAAGTCAAAGAGCTATCACACGAGAATGGATAGAGAGCAATGAAACTTTGAGAGAGTAGTTGAGGAGAGGGAAGAAATCATGGGAGGAGTCAGTCTATTTAATTAATAATTGTTCCCACCAAAGTAATGTTATATGTTTTTATTTTATATATATATATATATATATATATATATATATATATATTAAATACATTAATTATGTCCACAAATAACTTTA
Organism: Senna tora; assembly: GCA_014851425.1. NCBI lineage: Eukaryota > Viridiplantae > Streptophyta > Magnoliopsida > Fabales > Fabaceae > Senna > Senna tora. The sequence continues at coordinate 14,943,452 of CM026271.1, forward strand.
TAAACTAATAATTCAATGGAATAATTAGTAACACTCTTGACTGTAAATTAGGATCTTTATCCAATAAGCATGTGTTTAATCCAATCTTTTATAAATTACCACATGTAGATACGAACTCCAAATATTTTATTATTCATAAATTGAATTTATTATTTATTCAGCTAAAAAAATGTTAATCTAGTACATAAAATAATGTTTAATCCATATAAATTTCCAACATACAATATTTGTATAATTGCATCTACACGTGTCAGTTCAGGATCATCACTTGTCACATAATTCTGTTAGTAAGCGAATATACATACAACATTTGAGAGCAAATATGTTTGGTACGCAGGGAGAAATGTAAAGGTAAGGGAAGGAAAGGAATGTTATGTACAAGATAAAAAATATGTTTAGCATATAAAAAATATGATGTAAAATTTGTAATGTAAAGTTCACAAAAGACCAAAATACTCTTACTAATATATTTTAAAAATAAAAAAACATGATAATAAAAAAATAAAGTGGTGGTGGGTGGTGGGTGGTGGTAGTGGATGGTGGGTGGCAGTGGTGAGTGGTGGTGGGGGTAGTGGTGGTAGTGAGTGGTGGAAGAAATATGATCTTTTCCACTATCTATATAGTACTCACAATGGAAAGGAGAATTTCATAATGCAATCTCACTTTACATTGCAGTCTAATTTTACATTACAGTCAAACATCAGTGTTTATTTGGATGCGCAATTTTACATTCTTACCAAACATAACTAACTCAGTGCATTGTAATACAATAAAAAAAATTACAATAGCAACACCACAGATTCAGCAGAACAAATAAGGAAAAATAGAGTGAAAGAGATGGAAATTAATGGATGAATATGTATCGAATTCCAGTAGATCGGAAAGCATACAAATAGCTAGACCTCTAGATCAACTCCAAGTCCAAAGACTTGTTACAAAATTCAACATAATAATAAAGACTATCAAGAAACAAGACTTATATTCTCTTATTGCTAGCTCATCCCTTGGGCCGGATCCCAAATTGGGTCTTCACTATTGGGCTTAATTTCTTGGTCCGTATCAATACTCTCCCCATCAAAACAAACTTGTCCTCAAGGTTGAGCTCATTGTAAGAAAAAACAGTCCAATAAGGATTATGGTACCAACAACCTCTAGGATCAAATGGGAATGACATGGGTCTAGCAGTTGAAAAATTTTCCTTTTTTGCTGACCCAAAACCAAGTGTCAGTTCATCTATTGGGATTTTGTATTTAAGGTACAATTTCATTGGATAGCATATGTATCTTCTGTCGAGATCATAACTTAGTATTGAAGTAATATGCACCCACACCAATTGCTCCTGCCACGTGGATGGCCATTAGCAAAGGTCAATGTAACAGGGAGTAAATCATTTGTATATGGAATATCAACTATGTCCCTATTTTTCTACTCCATGCATTCTGCAAGTCTTGTGTTTGCATTATTTGTAGCAACTGCAAGTACTATATACCATTTAACATTCAATATTTCTAAGTCCGATGGTGATGTTGCTAATCTCACCAATTCCTCTACTATTCCCACATGCCTAAAGAGTGCAGCCACATGAAGAGGTGTATCATCAAATGAAATTATTTTTGCCCATAACGCATTTGGACATTCATCCCCACCAACACACAGAGTTTTAGACTTCTTCATGGCATGGTCCTTGGAGTGTGCATCTTGTTTTATCACAATACAAGAAGAATGATTAATTCTAGGATAATAAACCAAAACATCAAATTCTTTAAATCCATTGTTGTAACAAGATTTCTCAACAAATTTACTATAGAGTAATAATACCCATTTTGTTATCGTCAACATTGGTTTGAAATTCCCAAGACTCTTCCCACATAACATTAGCTCAAAGGAATAATCAGAGTCATCCACCATGAAATTACTTCCACCAAATTTAGCATTGACATCATTTAAAAGAGCATTCCTAAACATTAAAATAAGGATCATTAGAACAACTTCACTAAGAATCATGCAATTAGCAAGGGAGCATACAATGGGACTGAAACCTCCAAGGTCATATACTAAAACACAATTTAACCCATCAATCTTCATCATCTTAGCATCTGAGTTGTTTACTCTCAAAGCTATAACAATATCATCAATTACACAAGTTATGGGGATTCTAAAGAAAACTTGATGCATGTCATTAAGTAAACTCCTTACCCAATCCAAAGAATAAGAAAACACACCCTTTTTGCCCCGAAGAAGAAATTTCTTAAACTAAAGTATCAATTGAAGGGACATAGCTTCATGACTTCCAAATAAGAGGTGATGCAAGTTACTTAGGATAGAACCATTATTGTTCAAGGTTCAGTTGATTATTCCATTCACAACCATAGAGAAATATGTAATATTCTCGTATCGATTGTGATGTTAAATTATTGAAAATAATCAATTATAATCGTACCTAATTTCAAGTGGGCTGAAACAGGCTTCTCGACAGTGGTATCTCAAGTTTGATGAAGTGGTCACTTCATTTGGATTTGTTGAAAAAAGATTTGATCAGTGCATTTATATGAGGACCAGTGGGAGTAAGTTCATTTTTCTTGTGCTCTATGTCGATGAAATTCTTCTTGCAAGTAGTGATCCGGGTCTCCTTAATGAGACTAAGAGCTTCCTATCCGCTGCGTTTGAAATGAAAGATCTTGGTGAAGCGTCCTATGTTTTGGGGATTGAGATCCAACGTGACAGAAGTCGTGGGTGTCTAGGTTTGTCTCAGAGGGTATATGTTGATCGTGTGTTCAAACGATACAATATGCACAGCTGTAGACCTGGTGACACTCCTGTTGTAAAAGGTGATAAACTCAGCAAGAATCAGTGCCCGAGAAATGAGCTTGAGAGAGAAGCTATGAGATCAGTTCCATATTCCAGCGCTGTTGGTAGTCTTATGTACTTACAGGTATGTATTGGACCCGACATAGCTATTGTAGTACATGTTCTTACATTTATCTAATTTGATAGTCTCATATACTTGCAGGTTTGTACTAGACCTGACATAGCTTATGCAGTGAATGTTCATGGTAGATATTTATCTGATCCTGGACCAGAACATTGGGTTGCAGCTAAGAAGGTCATGAGATATCTGCAGAGGACAAGAGATTTCATGATCGTATACAGAAGGTCGGATGATCTTCAGATTATTGGCTATTCAGATTCGGATTTTCTGGATGCAAGGATGACATGAAATCCACGTCTGGTTACGTTTTCACGTTGGCTGGAGGTGCCATATCCTGGAAAAGTGTTAAGCAGACATTGACAACATCCTCGACAATGTATGCTGAATTTGTCGCTTGTTATGGAGCGGCGTTGCAGGCAGTTTGGCTTAGAAACCTTGTTTCGGAACTCCGAGTTGTTGACTCGATATCTAAGCCGATGGTTATTTACTGTGACAACAGTGCAGCTGTGTTCTTCTCTAAGAACAACAGGATCAGTAGTGCTTCAAAGCATATGGAGATCAAGTACTTGACTGTTAGAGACTTGGTCAAGAAAGGTGATGTTGCCGTTGAGAAAATCAGCACAGATATGATGCTCGCAGATCCACTGACCAAGGGATTAAGGCCCATACAGTTTAAGGAACATGCTCAGAACATGGGTGTGATAGGGTCTTTTGATATCTTGGGTTAGTGGGAGTTTTGCTGTTTTTCTTGATTTTCTTGTTGTAAACACCTTATGGATGATATTCGGTTTTATGCAATTAATCGCATATTCATATCATTTCTGTGTTTGATAAGGTATAAAATACAACATGTGCCTTAAGACATTGTGCCTGTCTTAAGAGTGACGGTTGTGTCTTATGAAGTATGATTTACAACATGTGCCTTAGGACATAGTGTTTGTCTTAAGAGTGACCGTTGTAAAGTATGATTTACAACGTGCCTAAGGACATAGTGTTTGTCTTAAAAGTGATCGTTGTAAAATATGATACACAACATGTGTCTTAAGTCGTAGTGTATGTTCTTAAGAGTGACAGTTGTGTTGAAAGATGTATATAACATGTGCTTTAGGATTTGTGTCTTAAGAGTGACAGTTATATATGGTATGTCTCCAGTGGCACCAATTTTGTATTCGCGAAATAAAGAATGAGACATACGGGCTTGATTTTTAAGCCAAGAGATTTCTCCTGCGGATTAAGCATAAAGGTATTGAGAAATCATACGGAGGACCGATAAGAAATAGTGCGTCGTAAATGACTTGAGAGCTATTTCTTACTACACTTTCAAACTTGTGATCCATGTCGATATAGTTGTTCGTATGTGTGACCATGGATTGATCCTATGCTGCTAAAGGGCATAACGATTGCCATGATCCCATATTGATAGTTATGTTGGACCGGATTGGTACGTTGTGCTGTATTATTTGGACCATTTCGCGCGTATAAAAGGTTTATTAACCCGAGAGTCTTTTAACAGAATTAAATTTTGTTTTAAGCACAATTAATGTGGCCCAAGTGGGAGAATGTTAGAAAAATATTTAATTTGTGGTCTCATATTAATTATTTAATGTATTTATTTTTGGTTTTATAAATATACGGGTTGATAGGTGGTTCAAATAAAAAGGGAAGCCCAAAATATAAAGCAATCACTTGGACTTTAGCACACATTATGATAAAGTCTGATAGGCGGCTATGTGTAGGCCTTTAGAGTTTTACTGAAGCCCATAATGGGAAGGCCCAGTAAGACATAATTATATATTGGCTAGGTCCCCTCTCTAACCCTAACAGAGTGAGCCTCTCCATTGTAGCCGCTGCACGACCAGGGTAATAGAGAGGAAGACCTAGCTCTTAGGTATTCGGTAGAGAAGCTGCCCGATGTCATGTATTCATTCAGGAGTTCTTGTAAATAAAAGATGGCGAAATTAGGTACGTATTATGTTTGATTATTTTTAATGATTTAGCATTACAATCGATCCAAGAAATCTTACAAAATAAACATGAGTGCTTATGTAGTTATGCTTCACCTTGTATTCTACACTCTTCTTAGTGTTTCCCATAGAAAAATTTACAACAGAATTAGTTTAGCAAAATATTTCAATCTTATATAGTCTCCATGATCCTTCACTAGAACACAAATCACATTATCAATATTCCCTATATGAAGCTTTGCCAAACACCAACTAAAAGAACTCATTATTAAACTACTCCTGCAGCATCTCCATAAACCCATAGTAGGCATTTTAAAGTGGCACATGCTTCAAATGAACCACCAGGATCATATACGGAGCATACACATCAATCCATCATTTTCCAGCGTCCATCTTGAAGAACCAAATGCAGAGCTATTTCCAAAAAAAAGTAAGAACATCTTTCCATCTAGACATTGATAAAGAATAGTTTCATGGAAGAAATAATGAAACAACTCCAATGATCTCCTTAACAAATTTCCTATAGTCATGCATTTCATCAAACACCTTGCAAGCATCAGCTTCAATTGAAAAATCACCAGGATCATAAACATAGTTCTTTCTATCACTTTTACATATCTTAAACTTATCACCAAACCAGCTCAAGGACCCAATTTCATACTTAAATTTGTGCTCAGTGTGAAACTCATCATTTTCCTCAAATTTTCCCTCCAACTCTACATTTTCTTCATTACCGCAAGTTTCATGAGTTGAAGGCAACACAAAGTAATGGAAAAAGAGTTTCTTAACCTCGGTACATCATCAGTGATCATTATTGATTGCTTTGCCTCTACCAATGCCACGGGATGTTGGAGTTCAGTAGGATCGGGGCAGACAAGCGAATCGAACACCACCATTAGTTGGTCCTCTTGTTCATCGTCACAAAGTGAAACATTGGTTTCTAGAATTTCACAGGCGCCAAATGGATCTCGACCACAGTTCTCCGATTTTAAATCAACTTCTTCAGCTTTGATTATTTTTGCTTCTTGTTCATCATCGTCAGCTACTATCACCATTGATTCTATCGTCGGCAAGATCACAGAACCTAGAGGAAGGTTTTTCTCTTCTAATCTTGGCATCGAAACTTCATCTAGTAACTCTTTTCACAAACCTGGCACCTTCGTCGACTTCGTCTTGTATTCAGCAACCGTGTTGACTTGCTCCTCCTTTTTCAACGCAACCCTTGGATCATCATATAGCGTAGCTCCAAATCTGAATAACAGAGCCTCCAAAAATTCATCCCAGCTTGGTAATTGATGATTCGGGCACATCCACTTGGACCATGTATATGCAGGACCAATCATGAGAGATGACGCAAGAATGACTCTCTGATCCACTGGCACTTTGGCAGCCATGAAAAATTGCTTAATCTTGAAGACCCAAAATTCAGCATCGGTGCCATCGAACGCTGGGATTTCCCACTTCAAATTCTTCGCCGCAAGATGATTTTGATTCTGATTGTGAGTCCCGTTAGCCATGGCTCTCTCAACGAAAGCACCAATGATACAATCAAAAAATTACAAGAGCACCACCACAGATTCAGCAGAACAAATAAGGAAAATTGGAGAGAAAGAGATGGAAATTAGTAGATGAATATGTATCTTATTTCAGTACATCGGAAAGCATACAAATAGCTAGATCTCGTTTTGAGTAAGAGATCAACTCCACGTCCAAAGACCTATTACAAAATTCAACAACGATAAAGACTATCAAAAAGCAAGACTAATATTCTCTTATTGCTAGCTCATCCATGATCCCAAATTGGGTCTTCACTATTAGGCTTAATTTCTTTGTCCGTATCACATTGTAATCTTGTTTTTAGCCTCATTTTTCATCTGAATCACATTGGAAGCCATTGGAAGCGTGCGCAAAATCCATCTCTCAATTATTCTTCGTTTTCCTTAGCACATTTTTTTAAGACTCTTTTTGAAATTGGATCCAGTGCAATTCGCTTCCGTGCAATTTTGGTGCAATTCCTTTAAAATGTACATTTTTACTTCATTTTTCAAACACTAATTCGGGCGTACTCTAATAATAACCTAATATGGATGGATTAGTGACGAAATTATTATCAATTTTGACAAATGTCATCACTAAATAGCTTTGTGACACTATTTTCAATATTAATAACAATTTAGTCCCTAATCCATTTAAGGTAATGATATTTGCCAATATTGATAATAATTTGGTCTCTAATCTATTCATGGTGGGTTATTGTTAGTGTGAATCCGTATTAGTACTTCAAAAATGAAGTAAAAATGTACATTTTAAAAGAATTGCACCGGAATTGCATGGAAGCAAATTGCACCGGATCCAATCTCCTCCTTTTTACCTGTATGAATCAAATTACCTCAACGTATTTTATTTTTATAGTTAAGCTATAAATAAGTAAAATTTTTTTAATAATTTTTCCCCACATATGATCAACTAAAAAGCGATTTACAACTTCTGTGATAAATATTACCTAGATTATCTTTCCAATGTAGTCAATTTTAATTATACTTTTTCTAATGTAATCAATCACTCATCCAGCCCAACTTTATCATTCCTAATGTCCCTGTTCTTCAATAATCCCAGTTATTTAATAATATATTGCAGTAAGGTCATCGTATATGACTGCCATGGCTGCGTTCTGAAGGAACAAAGTGAAGAAACGAGGAAAGGGATCAAAATGACAAAAACAGCCATCGTGATATAGAATTAGATGTATCAACACGGCATAATTAATATTATACGTCCACTATAAATTATTTAGATGAGAAAGCTCAGTGGTTTAAATGAAAAGGTTACGTGAATTCATTATACTCTTATCAAAGTTAACGAGTTTTGATAAGTGGTGTTACACAAATCCTACAAGTTAACATAGTTGTGTACATTCTAGGCTAAATTTCATGCATCAAAAACATCAGTTTAGAACAATAAAAACTAGAACCAGAGTTCAGGTTTCATGTTAGAAAGAACATTGGATTCCAATAGAAAATACCAAGTGATACAGATATTACCATGCCAAATAAACTTACAATTTCCAGGAAAAATAAATAATACAAAATTCCAGATCGTTTGATAAGAGAAACAAAATGCCAAGGCAGGGTTGAAAGAAACGTCGTTCAGAGAATCTGAAACGGCTGAAAATAGAAAACTCTTCGCCTCCCTCAACAATTTCTATATAACGCATCTCCCACCAAAATGGCCACCCAAATTAAAGTGGACAACAAAGATGTCAAAGAAAATCCTAATATGTTAGTAATCGCCAATACCTAACATTACACACCTCTATTGATGTGGAATTAATACCACATACACCCCTTTCCCCTCTGATTAGAACCGTGAAAAGTACATGAAGTTGGACTGAAACAATAAGAGGGTAAAAGAAAAAGAAAAGGGGTTATATATATCTGAACCAACAATCTACAATTATAAAAATGAAAATCAGTCCCACGCGCTGGTGACTCCAGGGCCGTATCCCCCACCATAGCCACCACCAGAAGCCCCATATCCGCCACTGCTTTTTCCGGTGCTGTAATAATCAGAACCACCCCTACTGAAAGAACCCTCTCTTCGAAAATCACGGCCACCAAACCGGCCTCCTGATCGACGGTTCCTTCCTCCGGCAAAAGATGATCGAGCAGCATACCTTGAGAGCCAAGCAGGTACTTCTTGATTTGCTTCTTGCATCAGATCCGCTAAAGACCTTGCCAGTGATGCATTGTTGTCATTGAAGAATGCAGTAGCTAGACCTTTCTTGCCTGCTCGGCCTGTCCTTCCAATACGGTGAACATAATCATCAATATCATTCGGTAGATCAAAGTTGACCACATGGGCAACATGAGGAATGTCAAGACCACGTGCGGCCACATCAGTGGCAACCAATATAGGCGTGTTGCCACTTTTAAAAGACCTCAACGCCAGTTCTCTTTCCTGCAGGCATGTCTTTATCAATTTGCATACATAGTGGCAGAGGGGCATATATTTAGATATTCTACAAAATTAATGCAGTTACACAAATAACAGAAAAATAGTAAATGGTGAAGTAATTTCCCTTGTATCCAGTTTATCAGCAGTTCCTTATAGTACAAATATTAAGTGATAGTGTACAGACAATGCTGTAAAGTACCTAGAAACCATAAAGTTGAAATGCAATACAACAGTATTATAAGCTATAATCTTGTGACAGCATGGCAAATCCAAGCATCAATTTCAAATACAACAAACAAAACATTTTTCTACTAGATGGGATCAGCTAATAAACTAAAAAAATCAGATTATGATTGAAAAAGAGCCCAAAAACACAAAGTATGAATTTAATAACCTGATGGGGATGGGGATGGGGATGGGGAGAGTATGGGATGTCCCTAGGAACTATGGGATACCCAAGTCCCGCATCAAAAAGTATGGGATGTTTGGTGCTTACGTAGCTCGGTTCTTCCCTCTTAACGACTAGCTTTTGAGGGAGGATTCCCCAGGTTACTTGGACCCCATCATTTTGGTATTTAGAGCTGATTTTCTGACAGTACGGAGAAGGCTACCTGCAGAGGATTCTAACAGGCAGAGAGACTGATTGCAGTAGAGTGAAGCAACGCCGAGTCAAGTGTCGCAAAGTACAACTGCTAGGACATCGCCTCTATAGGGGCAATGCTATGATGGGCTTGGAATGCACTAAAATATATGCCAATTTTTTCTTTAATTCTTTTTAATTTTAATCATTAATTCATTATATTGTAATTTGAAAACGATAAAAGTGGAAAGATGTTATTTAACTTGGTTTCTCAAAGCATTTGATACTCTATATTATCTAAAAGTTAACATATGATTTTGAGACCAAAGACACCAAAAGACTCAATGCTATATTAGATAAATATTTGGCATGTGTTGAACATCAATTTTTTTATGTGATAGGGTAGAAACCACGGATAAAAGTCAAATTCTGTAACGATGATATTCATGTTGATGGTTTCTAATCTAATGCCAGATTTTGTAAAATAAGTAGGGAGGTCAAACAAGAGAACTTTAAGGTTGATGCTGCAAATTTGAAATTTTAAAAACAAATAGATGGTTTTACATCTAATAGAAAATACCCTAAAGCAGCTTTTAAGATAGGTTCAAAAAAGGTATACACACTTCTAAATATGACTACATGAAACATTAGCTGTAAGATAAATACAACCACTTACCATTGCTGACAATCATCTGAAGGGAAAGGCTAAAATGCCCATACCCCTCAATTTAGAGGGTGTGCAATCTACCCTCCTGAAGTTTAGAAGATGAGAAATACCCCCCCCCCTTCCAAAATAAAAATATGAATTGTGCAACATATCTTTTCGTTAATTTTTTCCAAGCATTTTTCCACATCCGCAAAATTGAGTGGGAATATATTACACAAAATTGAAAGTTTGAGAGGGTATATTGCATAAAATTAAACTTTTCAGTAGCCTTCTTGTCAAAATTTTAAAGTTAAGAAAGTAAATTGCACAATTGTAACTACATTTACAGACAAAAATATTAACCAAGGGAGCATGTTGCACTACACTGAAAATCTTCAAGGGGTTTTTGTCAACTGTTAAAGTTGAGAGGGATGAATTGTAAAAACCCCTTTATATCATTAAAAAAATCATTGCAGAAACCTCAATCTTGAGCAGGATTTTTAACATTTGAGCATAAGGAAAAGACTTCCATCCTACAGAACAGGAATAGACTATGGACTATTACATGGTTAAGACCCGCACTCATGCATAAGACCATCTATAGCCCACTTCATAATTGTATTTACCAGCTTACAGAAAATTACAATAATGAAATATTTCTTTTGATAGAAAAAAGAAATTGTATTGAATAAAAGGAAGATTACAAACACGAGGACAAGCAGTCCTCAGAAATAGAAAATAAAAGGAAAATAAGCAAAAAGAAAACTAAAACATTATCTCAATAGGGCCTTCCAATCCCTTTGAATATCCATAATGGACATTCCTCTAAACAGACCATTCGACGAAGCCCATAAAGAAGACAAAAAAGTAATTGCCAAAAAAGAAGACAATAATGAAATATTATAATTGCCAAAATCCACACTTGCAATCACCATTGACACCTTCAGTCTCCTCAATAAAAACAATCATTTATTTCTCCTATAAATATACTATTTAACAATCCCACCATGATACACCAAGAAAATGAAATGAAATGCAAAGGAAATGTGCGTGTAAATAGTCAGGTTGGACATGAGGCAACTTTAAATCTCAAAAGTTACATAAATTTCCCAACAACACAGCTACATACTCGTGAGATTACAGATTCAATAAATCCAGTTCAACCTTTGTTTTAAAAAATAAATCTCCAAAGTAAGCATCATCCAGCAACTTCAAAATTGAGAGAACGTGCCAGATAAACAGTTCAATTCAAATCTGAGATAAAGGCCTATTGACATTTTTAAATGAGTCAAAAATTGTACAATTGAATATTTTAAGTTAAAAAAGAAATCCTACACTTGAAATGAATGCAAATCCATTAAAAAAAATTAGAAAGAAAAATAAAAAAACCAATTATTTAATCCTTGTAGAATAGTTTCAGAGGCATTGGCAGAAGCATGGAAGAAGAAGTTTTATGACTGTGATAAGTATGCCGTGCTGAGGAAATGGCTTGGAGGTTTAAAAAATATCTTCTATTGCATTATTCATAGGATAGAAATCTGGTTATAAACTTTATAATCACACACTCTCCTCGACATGCAGGGAACTAGGAGAGCTCCCTTGTTTTTCAAAGTTACTTTTCTCCTTTATTTTATATCCTTAGCTAGAAAAGAACATCTTATCCTTCCTTTGTATCACTTCTCTTTCAAAATTTTCCTCTTTAATCCAAAAGAAAAACCATTTGATTGCACCAAAAGCTCAAATTGGTGATAAATATACCATTTATTAGTGATATATATATATTGTTCAAGTTATTACTAAAGGAAGTGCCGACAATGGAGCCTAGCCATGCAATATCAGAAGCAATACAACATGGACATAAACAAGAATATTCAGCAAAGTAGGACTAAAGACAAAGTCAAGTAGGACATGAAATGATTTAACATAAAATACTTGTATATAACTCAGAATTCAGTAGACTGGACTTCTCATTACTCGTGTACAACCTCTAAAGAATTAGTGATCAATTAGAACCACATTATCATACTGTGAGAAGCCAAATTTGTATTGTAAATTTACATATTACATAAATATAAATACATTTCAAAAATTGCCATTACAGTTCCTGTGAAACAAAATTCAGTGATCCTAGAGACAAAAGCAAATATAAATATGCAATGATTAATGAATGAAACAAGCTGTATATATATACTAATCTAAGAAGGAATTATCGCAATCATGAAACAAAAGACAGACAAGGGGAACATTATATACAAATCAAATCTCTACACAAATGGTTGTCTCCTAAGAGGTATTGTCCCCTAATGTGTGTGTCATGTGTTTTGGAAGTTCGGAGACGAGAAGCCACCTTTTTTTACATTGTGATGTGGCAAGGTTTTATCTGGAATGGGTTGTTTAGCCTCTTTGAAGAGAATTGGGTTTGCCCGGAAAATCTGGGTACCTTTCTTGGTATCAAGTTTGTGGCCTTTGGACGGAACAAAGAGCATAAAGCTCTCTGGCAATGTGTTTTGGCGACTTTGTGGTGTCTTTGGCTAGAAAGGAATGCTAGGGTTTTCAATAATAAATTCCTCCCACCTCATCTGTTGTGGGATAGAATTATCTTTTTAGCTTTGTTGTGGCTTTCATCGAATGGTTTGTTTAGAAGAGTATCCATTATGGATATTCAAAGGGAATGGAAGGCTCTGCTGAGCTAATGCTTTGTTTTCTCTTACAAGTTTTCTCAATTTCTTTATTTTGAGGACTGCTGGTCCTCCTCCTTATGTAATTCTTTTCTTCCTCTAATACAATTTCTTTTCCTATAAAAAAAACAAAGATCTACTAGAGTCGACAAACATGTCAACCCTTCTTTACAATACACTTAGGGTGTGTTTGGTATGTTGTTTTAAGGATGTAATGTTGGACATCCAACATTCTTCCTACCAAACATACCTTACTTTTTGCAATGTGATGAAATTATATTTTTACCCTTATTTTTTTATCCACTTTTATTCCATTCTCATTTTTAGTGTAAGGGCAAAATGATCATTTTATCCACTTTTATTCCATTCACATCACATCACATCACATTGACATGACATTTTCATTACATCCAACATTCCATTCCCATTCCCATTACGTCCTCCACCCAACTAACCAAACACACCCTTAGCCAGTCTTCTATAATTTTTTTTGATAGAAAAAGAAATATTATTAAGGAAGAAAAAGAATACAAAAGAGGAGGACAAGGAGTCCTCTAAGAGATAAAACTAAAACCAACAAAAGAAATACAGTGAAAGAAACAAAAACGTTAGTTCAAAAGAGCCTTCCAATCCCTTTAGAGGTCCATAATGGAGAATAGTCTTCTATAATTAATCAGAGACAATTACCCTCAAAATAGATTCTTCCCTAGGCCATCAGACATTTTTACAGCAGAATAATGACAAAGCCTACGTATGTGTATGAACCATCAAATATAAAACAATGAAGTCTACACATAGGTATAAAAGAAAACACAACTGTACAACAGACTAACCTGCTGTGTCCTGTCCCCATGAATAGTAGTTGCAGGAAAACCATTAAGGCACAACCAGTGTTCCAGTGAATCAGCTCCTTTTTTAGTCTCCACAAAAACTAATGTCAAAGCTTGCTGTGAAAACCAAAATCATTAATGAAAGTCTTCCAAAATTTAATTTCAGACCAGCAGGCTATAGAGTTTAATTAGAGATATACAAAGTATTCATGCATATAGATAAAACTTGGACCATCCACAACATGGTATAAACCCTAAACCCATACAAACAGACACGTGTGAGCAGATTTTCATATTAGCATCGCATAATAGATGCACTTGAGAGAGGGAAATAAAGGAAGACAATATAACTAATGCATTGACATAAAACGGCATACATTTACAGATGCTTGACTTCAAGTCTTAGGATCATAAGCCTTTATTTTTTATTTTTTCTGGTAAAAACCCCCATTTTATTCCTTTATCTTTACCACAAGTTCTAAATTGGTCCTTTATCTTTCAAATGTTCTAAATTGGTCCTTTATGTTTCTCAGAAGTTCTATATTGGTCCTTCCGTCCAAGTCCGTTGCTTTCTTCCGTTAAGTGCTAACGTAGCATGCTAACATGGACAAATTATCTCTCTTACATTTTCCTATTTGCTGACATGGCGTGCTAAGGTGGACTTCTTCTTCTTCAACAATCTCTAATTCCCATATTCTGAAGCTCAACTTTGGAACAGAATATCTCAAGAAATGGCTTGGAGATGACTACAATATCCAAGACATGGATGGTTGTGCATTGGAATCCCTTTTTAGTTGTGTGGTTCCTCTTGCATCACATGCAGATTTTGAGCCCTTTATCCAAAGAATTGTCGATGGGGACACTACCCCTTTACTCACTCAACAACCCATTGCTACTCTTTCCTTAAGGTAAACTTCTTACTTCTTACCCCCCACACCCTTAGGAATCAGAATACTAAACTCACACCACACACCATGCCTCTAATTTCGACTTGTACTATCACACTCATTTAACTTTTGAGTTAAAGCATAAAGTTCTTATCTTTCTTCCATAATACAATTGTTTTGCAGTTCGAGAACCACAGATGGAAGCCAAAAGTTTGTACCTTTCACCCATCATAGCGCCCAAACTACCCTTCAAATTTTCACTTTAGCAGCAGCTTATAGATCAAAGTTTGTCTCAATTTAATTTCTCAATCTCTCTCATCAAAAGATCTTTTTTTTATTCTTCTCATTTGCTTTGCTGCATAATTACAACAAGTACAGGGGAATTTGGGATGAGGTTGCTTGGATGAAGCTAAATATGCAAAGAAGAAAAAGAAGAAGGGGTGGTTGTTGGAGATGCTCTGTTTCTGAAACATCACAGAAGACAGAGTTTTGATTTTGAATCATGAAAAACAAGAAGAAAGTTGAAATAAAATATGAGGCAGTAACAGAATAGAACAGAATCATGGGTGGCTCTGTTTTCTGGGTAACGAAGGAGAAGGTAACCGAAGAGAGAAGGGATTAAGGATTTTGGTAACCGAAGAGAGAAGGGATTAAGGATTTTGTTTGGATTTGGTCAAGATAAAGGACTAAAATGGGGTTTTGACATATTTGTTTTTATGAAAGTCTTGGGATCGTAAGCCTTACCCAGTACAATTCATCCAAAGTCAGTCAGGATAATTTCTAAGATTATGCTAATTATAAATTTACTATAAAGCTTTCAGATTGCTGGAAGCTTGAAATAAGCCATAAATATAATTTAAAACTAGAGGCTTCACATGAACAAAAGTGCATTGCATGCCATTTTTCCTTTAATTTAATTTGGAAATATAATATTAAATACTAATTATTACATCTTGAACTAATTAATTAAGTATGGAAGACTATTTAACTCCTCACTCATATGTTATAATCTCCCTCCCATTAACTTTACTTTCTCTCTCATCACTCCTCACATCCTATATAAACTCATCACTCCTCACATCCTATATAAACTCATCACTCCTCACATCCTATATTTTATTTTTTATTCTATATTATAAAATAGATGTTTTGGAAGACCACTAACCAGACCCCAGAGGCATATTAATATATATATATATATCCACTGTGTAAGAAAATTGAATATGTAGGTGTAGTATCCTCTATTTGGTCGCTCTTGAGTATTTTTTCCAGGTCCCAACCCAATCCATGTCTGCATTAGAGGCAGATTGAGGTCAAGCCATCTCAACCAACCCACACAACACAACCGTTTTTCACTTTCTTTTTCCTTAAAACTGTAGATTTCTTTTAAAGCGAAATAAAATTTGTTATAATACCTTTCCTTGTGCACCATTTGCCCTTTGTGCATGAAGAAGGTCCATGAGGTGGCTTCTCTTGTCAGACTCTTGAACATACTCAACTCTTTGGATAATTAAATCAGTACTAGAGCCCACTCTTCCAACAGCCAGAAAAATATAATTTGAAAGAAAATCAGACGCCAATCTCTGCATATCAGGCAGGTATCACATCAAATCACAAATATGTACAACTAACAAAGCCCTTTCCCACTAGGTGGGATCAGCTACATGGATCAAACAACACAGTGTTCTATTAAATATCAAAAAGATGTAATGGAAATTATATATTCAAATTATAGACATTCATATAACCTATCAAGAACCACTTACTATCGCAATTCATATAAGGGGAATTGCCAATATTGTTGGATCTAACGTTACTTACTCTTGTTAAACAAAAAGGTGGAGTGCAAGTCAAAAGGCTCTGCTAGGGTTTTGGACCTAGCCCTTGCAGCCCTAGTCCGGTGCGCCGCCACCACCGGTACGGACGTCGTCGGAGGTCGCCAACAGGATCGCCGCCGTCGATTCCCTTCGCCGGAGGCCTTCCCTAACAAAGAGGGCGTGTTCTCCTCTGTTTCGCGTGCTCTCTTCGAAGGCTCGCCTCTGTCAGTTCAAAGCTTCGACTGAGGCCTACGACGGTGCTTTTGGACCCTCTTGACGGTGCTGCAGCGCCGTGTACGGTGGTGGCCTGGTCACGGTGAGGATTTCACGTGCAGAGAGGGCGCGACTTCCTCTGTTTTTGCGTGTTCTCTGCGTTTCTTTCCTCTGTTCGTTCAAGGCTGCTGACAGAGGCTCACTACGGTCCTCTTGGACACTATTGACGGTAACGTAATGCCGTGCGCGGTGGATGTCCGGTAACGGTGGCTGGGTTCTGCTCTGTTCGGGTTCTTTTTTTTGTCTCTCGGTGCTCTATTCTAAGTTTTTCTGGGTTTCTGCTCTGTTCGGATTTTCTGGGCTTCTCGGTCCGCTGTTCTGAGTTTTTCTGATATATGGTAGTTCTAGTCCTCTGATGCAAGATGGTGTGGATCTGTTAGTTCGGTTATCTTTGGCATTGGAGTCTGAATAAGGGGTTAAAGGTAGCCATGGGGATACAACGAATCGCCATCGAAGCAAATACGTTTGATTTTTCATTGGAACAATTGGGATCTTTTTTTCGTCTGAGCATACGTGAGAGCGGTAAGCGGTTCTTGTCCAATGTGATACTGGGTCGTGACGCTGCATTTTTGTTGATGTTGGCGGCTAAGGAATTAGCTGATGGTCGATGGAACGGATTGAATTCTAGGCAAATCCTTATTCATGATAACCTATTCTTGGCTTTCGTTGGGGAGAATAGGAGAGGAAAATTCTTTTGCATCACTGAATACTTTAAGGGGGGAAGGAAGGTTTCAGTGATGGTGCCGGAGGGTCCCAGAGGGGTGGGACGGTTGGCAGCTCGCAAAAGCATTGGTTTCATTGCTTGTTCCACCGATTGCAAGGGATGTGGGGCAGAATACACCCGTTGTGAAGTCATCTGGGGTCAATAAGAAAATGTCATATGCCAACACTGTGAAGAAGAATATACGCAATGGAGGATTTGGAGGGGACGTCCATAAGGGCAGTGGTGATGGGGAGGGTTGTAAAATTATCAGGGTGGCTCATAGGGTGAAAGAGAAGGAGCAAGGAAGCAAGTCTACATTTAGAAGAACCCTCAGAATATTTTTAGAAGATGGGGGAAGGAGGAGGGTTCAGTAGGTGTTAGAAAGACAAACTACAAAGGTGGCCCCAAAGAAATGCGTGGCTGCTAGGCCACTTACTACAGTTGCGCGAATACCCACGCAGGTTAAACATGATGGAAGGTTGTTATGTTGGGTACCACATGCTCGGAGCTAGGTTCAACAAGGTTCTAGTGTCCAAGGGACTAATGTTACGAAACGTGATGTTGGTGTCCAAACTGAGTAGGATGAGATTGTGGTATTAGGATATGTAAGTAGTACTGTCAAAACGGACCCGAGCCCGCGGACTAGCCCAGCCCGCCCGCTAAATGGGCGCGCTTGGGCATTGAAAAATAGGCCCGTTTAAAAATGGGCCTAAACGGGTTGGCCCATTTAAGCCCGCAGGCTAGACGGGCTAGCCCACGGGCCGGCCTGTTAAAAAAATTTTAGAAAAAAAAAAGAAAATGAAAAATTAATATTTATTTGTTTAAAATATGTATAAGGCTAAAGGTCTATTTTGGTCCTCAATGTTTGCATGAAGTTTAATGTTGGTCCTCAATGTTTCAAAAGTTTAATGTTGGTCCTCAAAGTTTTTTTTTTGGTCGATTTTGGTCCTCGAGCGTAACACCGTTAACTTTTTGCCGTTAAATGATGACGTGGCATGCTTATATGGCACACCCTCTCTCCTACATGTCATATTTTAATGACGTAGCATGACACATCACAGCCAAGTCACCCCAGATTGCCACATCATCATCATCTTCTCTCCTTCATCAGCATCATTATCATCATCATCTGGGCTGACGTGACAGTGATGTGTCATGCCACGTCATTAAAATATGACATGTAGGTGAGAGGGTGTGCCAAATAAGCATGCCACCTCATCATTTAACGGCAAAAAGTTAACGGTGTTATGCTCGAGGACCAAAATCGGCCAAAAACAAAAACTTTGAGGACCAACATTAAACTTTTGAAACATTGAGGACCAACATTAAACTTCATGCAAACATTGAGGACCAAAATAGTACTTTAGCCTATGTATAAATATATATGTTTTATGTAATTTTATGTGTTAAATAAAATTTTATTCTAATAATGTGTATAAATAATTTAAATAATAATTAAAATTAATAAAATATTAATTTAAAATAATAAAAATACTAATTTTTAAGTAAATATATAATTTTATAATTATTTTTAAAAAATATAAAAAGTGGCCCGCGAGCTAGCCCGTTTAGCTGCAGGCCAATATGGGCGGGCTTGGAACGGGCCGGCCCGCCCTGCCCCATTTAATGTCGGCCCGTGACGGACCGGACCGGCCAGTTTTGACACTACTATATGTAAGAGGCGCTGAATTAGCAGGAATGGGCGAGACGGCAACTACTAAGGTGGGGGAGAGTGTGCCTAGAGGTGCGCCTTGCAAAGGGAAAGCGGAAAAGGAACCTCACGAAAATACTAATGTTACTCTTAGGGACCAGAGTAGTTCTGGTGTAATAAAAGGTTTGGAACCAAAGACGGATTCTTCATCATCGGAGGCGGAAGAGGGGGAGTTCCTTGATGAGGCTTCAATAATTTCTTTTTTTGACAATGAAGAGGGTCTCCTCATTGAGCAACTAGAGAAGGAATACGAAGAACAAGAGAGGGATCAGAAGAGGAGGCTTGACGATGGCCTTGAAGGGGTGGCCTCCCTCTTGGAAATGGGTGAAGGCGATATTATGGCCCCTTTTTTTCACATGGCATGCAATGATGGTGAGGTCGCCTTGTGTAAAGACAAGGGGGCGGAGCACTTTAGTTTTAATCTTTTAAGTAACGAAGTTCAAACAATTCCCTTACTTGATAATGCACAAAAACAACTTTCATCCTCCGATATAGCTTATACCAAAACTAATGATGTGTTCTGATGTGCCTGTTGAACAATTTGCAGGGTATGCATGTGTTAGCAGTAATCCCAACAGGGGTGATCTTCCTAAGCCTGCGAAACACCAAGTTGTATCTGTTCATAACCCTATGGATAGTGATACGCCAAAGGAAAATTCCATACATTTACGCCAATTAGGGGATGAGAAGGACAACCGAGACCCACAAGCCTTGTTGGATAAGTTAGAGTTTCAATTATTAGATACATCGGGCAAGGTAATTAAATTACAGGTGACCCCTAACACGTATGCGAGAAGGAGAAAGAAAGCCATTAAGGAGTTGCATAGGTTACAAACCACAGTTAATTATGGAGGGAAAAGAGCGGGTAAGGGAAAGGCAATAAATTATGAAAATTGTTAGTTGGAATGTTAATGGGTTAGGAAGTCCTATAAAACGTAGGAAGATTAAGGAGGTTTTAGACAAAGTAGATCCTGATGTTGTCTTCCTGCAAGAGACTAAATTAGAGGAAGTGGATGGTTTATTGTTACGGAGTATTTGGAATTGTTGATTTAAGGAGTGGGAATGTATGCCATCCTCAGGATCATCGGGTGGGCTTTTGATAGGGTGGGATACTAGGGTAGCGTCTAGAGTAGATGATCTTAAGGGGTGTTTTTCTTTGTCTGTCTTGTTAAATATTAAGGGTAAAGGATGCTGGTGGTTTACTAATGTCTACAGGCCTACCAATCCTAGGAATAGGTCTTCTCTTTGGGAGGAGTTATCTTCTGTTTATGGGTTATGTAGTCCCCATTGGTGTGTGGGAGGGGATTTTAATGTAATTCGCTTCCCCATGGAGAAGTTAGGGGGCTCCAGGATCACTACTAGCATGAGAGGGTTCGATGATTTTATTAGAGAGTGTGACCTGAGAGACATCCCCCTCTCAAATGCTCAATTCACTTGGTCGGTCAATTGAGGTAGGGTGATGTCTTCTTGAATAGATAGGTTTTTGGTTACATCTGCGTGGGAGGATAGCTTCCCAGATCTAATTCAGGAGACCCTTGTACGACCCGTGTCTGATCACTTCCCTCTCCTTCTTGAATCAGGTAGAGTCACATGGGGACCAACCCCTTTTCGTTTTGAAAATATGGCTCCAACATCCCTCTTTCTTAGATCAAGTTAGGGTTTGGTGGGAGGAATGCTTAGTTACAAGTTGGGAGGGATTTAGATTCATGAAGAAGCTAAAATATGTGAAGGAGAAGCTTAAGGTTTGGAACAAGGAAGTTTTTGGAGACATAAGAATTAAAAAGAGGGAGATTTTAAAAGAATTGGAGACTTTAGATAGGCTGGAAAGTGAGGGGGGCTTAATGGAAGATCAAAGTACTCGTAGGTTGGCTCTTAGGAATGAACTGGATGAGGTGATTATTAAAGAGGATATTAGTTGGCGTCAAAAGAGTAGAACTAAGTGGGTTAGGAAAGGGGACGTGAATTCGAGCTACTTTCATAAGGTGGCAAATGGGAGAAGGAAGAGAAGTTGGATTAAGGAACTGGAAATGGAAGGGGGGAGGATCGTTAGGGATGTTGACTCAATCTCCAATGAAGTTACCAGGTTTTATAAAGAGTTGTACACAGAGGAAAACACAGAAAGGCCCTTCCTCGAAGGGCTAGACTGGTCCCTTATAGATGGTGTCAAGGCTGAGTGGTTAGAAAGGCCTTTTGAGGAGGAAGAAGGAGAGCGATATGGATGATGGATAAAGAGAAAGCACCGGGCCCTGATGGTTTTAACATGGCCTTCTTCCAGGCTTGTTGGCCCATTTTGAAAGAGGATTTGATTAGAGTGTTTCAGGAGTTCTACTATAATGGGAAGATCAATCCTAGCATGAACTCGACTTTTATTACTCTTGTCCCTAAGAAAGATAGATCCATCAAGGTGAGGGATTTTAGGCCTGTTAGTTTGGTTTCTAGCGTTTACAAGGTGATCACTAAGGTGCTTTCTCTAAGGCTAGGAGAGATTCTTGGAGATACTATTTCGGAGAACCAAAGTGCGCTTGTGGGGTAGTAGGCAAATTCTTGATGCAGCCTTAGTAGCCAATGAAGTGGTAGAGGATGTAAGGCGACGACAACGCAAGGGTTTAGTGTTTAAGTTGGACTTCGAGAAGGCTTATGACAGGGTAAATTGGGGTTTTTTAGATAAGGTTCGATGTCAGAAGGGTTTTGGGGGTAGATGGAGAAGCTGGAGTAAGGATTGTCTCTCGTCTGTTGCATTTGCTGTGATAGTTAATGGTCAGCCAAAACAATGGTTTAAGGGGTTTCAAGGTGTTAGGCAAAGGGATCCACTCTCTCCATTCTTATTCACACTGGTTGTGGATGTATTGAGTCGTATGTTGTCTAGGGGAACTGAGAGAGGGCTGATAAAGGGCTTGAGGGTAGGCAATGATAACCTGGAGGTCTCACACTTACAGTTTGCAGATGATACCATTCTCTTTCTACAACAGGATAATCAAACTTTCAGAATGTTTTTTCTTTGCTTCAAGTCTTTGAAGTTATATCAGGACTTCGTATTAACCTCAATAAGTGTGGGATTGCGAGGATTAATGTAGAAGATAGCGTAGTGGAGAATCTAGCTGGTACGGTAGGTTGTGAGGTTTCGCAGTGGCCTCTAACCTACTTGGGAGTACCGTTGGGCGGGAATCCCAAGGCTGAGTCTTTCTGGGATCCTGTAATCCATAGAATTTCCAAAAGGCTTGAGAGTTGGAAAGGAGCCTATTTCTCGTTAGGTGGCAGGATTACGTTAATTCAGGCTTCGTTGTCGAGTATCCCATTGTATTATCTTTCTTTATTTAAACTCGCAGTTAAGGTGGCAGGTAGAATTGAGAATATTATGAGAGATTTCTTGTGGTCGGGGAAGGGTGTGTGTAAGAAAGATCATTTGGTCAGTTGGGAAGTCTGTTGTAGGGCTAAAGAGGATGGGGGATTGGGTCTAGGTAATTTGGTGTCTAAAAACATCTCTTTAGTGGCTAAATGGCATTGGCGGTTCCCTTTGGAAGCTACTTCCCTGTGGCATAGGGTGATAAAGAGCAAATATGGTGTTCAACAGAATGGTTGGGACGCTAATATTGGAATTAGAGCTACTCATGCAAGTCCCTGGAAATTTATATCCCAGGTATATCATTCTTTCTCGACTTTACTTTCCTTTCATGTGGGCGATGGTACTCGTTTTCGTTTTTGGGAAAACCATTGGATTGGGGAATCTACTTTTATCAAACTCTTTCCTCGTTTATATGGTTTATCTTCTCTACACAATGCACCAATTGTTGATTTCTTAATAAATCAGGATGAACACATTTCTTGGAACTTCCACTTCTCTAGAAATCTTTTTTTTTTTTTTGATAGAGCCACTTCTCTAGAAATCTTAATGATAGACTTACAGAAGATGTTATTTTGTTATTAGATATTCTTGCTCCTTTTCGAGCCTCTTCGATTCCTGATAGCAGGATTTGGAGTTTATTCTTTGGGCTCTTATACTTGCTCTTCGTTTTTTAAATACCTGACTAAAACCCCAAACCCTAATCTTAATCTTCTTCCTAAATCTTTTGGAAAATAAAGGCTCCTTATAAGGTAAAGGCTTTTGTATGGACAGCGGCACTTAATAGAATTAACACTAATGATATGCTTCAGACTCGTCGTCCTTATAAGGCGTTGTCACCGGATGTGTGTGTCATGTGTTTTAGAAGGTCTGAGACGAATAGCCATCTTTTTTTACATTGTGAAGTGGCAAGGTCTATGTGGAATATGCTGTTTGGTTTATTTGACGAGAATTGGGTATGTCCGGCGAGTCTGGGTATCTTTCTGGGTATTAAATTTGTGGGCTTTGGAAGGAATAAGGAACACAAAGCCCTTTGGCAATGTGTAGTTTTGGCGACGCTATAGTGTCTTTGGCTGGAAAGGAATGCTTGGGTCTTTAATAATAGATTCCTCTCACCTCATATGTTGTGGGATAGAATTACTTTCTTGTCTTCTTTATGGGCTTCGTCGAATGGTCTGTTTAGAGGAATGTCCATTATGGATATTCAAAGGGATTGAAAAGCCCTACTGAGATAATGTTTTAATTTTCGTTTATTTTCTATTCCTGAGGACTACTTGTCCTCGTGTTTGTAATCTTCTTTTTCTTTAATACAATTTCTTTTTTCTATCAAAAAAAAGTAAAAGCACATATCCTTGAAATATATGAGTACATCAACTTGAACCAACCGGTCAAATAGCATGCCTATGTCCATTCCCACCCCTCAAGGCAAAGGGGCAAGAAAAAAAAAATTGACAAGTTCAACCAACCCAAAGAAGTACATGCTAGCAAAATGAAGAAATAGTTTACTCAATCACATTCAAAATTTTAGATGAAAAAAGAGGATATTTACAAAGCACAGATGTAAGCAAACCTGTATCTCTTTTGGGAAAGTGGCACTGAACAGCATAGTCTGTCTGACACCTGGTGGAGGCATGTCCATTTGTTCCACAATCTTCCTTATTTGAGGCTCAAAACCCATATCAAGCATTCGATCTGCCTCATCTAAGGCCAAATATCTTATCATCTGCAGTGAAACCCTAGCCCGCTCCAACAAATCTACCAGTCTTCCAGGAGTTGCTACAAGAATATCAACCCCTCTCTCAAGATCCCGCATCTGGAGAAAATATAACTTAGGATCCACACCAAAATCAAAAAGCTCATACAAGCATTTATTTGACAGGCCACTCAAGAACTACTCAAGACCCCATAATGATTCCACTCAGCAATATTAACAAAAAGAATCTTCGAGGACATATACCGTTTACATCAACCATTCATCTAAGAATTGGTTTCAGGGACAGCAAGTGACAAGGGACTTCTTTATCTCCTTTTGTTTTCACTCTAGTGGCTTAAGTTTAATTGTCAAAATCGTACAATTCATGATTCAAATCGCACGATTTGAGTCGATTCAACAAGCCATTGATACAGTTTGAGGAGTGAATCGAAAATGAAAAGAATTGTATGATTCGCAATTTGAATCGTACGATTTGAGTCGATTCAGAAAGCCACCAATACAATTTGTGTGGTGAATAAAAAATGAACAAGAATAGAAAATGAAACATTTGTTCTATTTATTTGTTTTGCATGCAAGAAGATAGAACACAAGATTTCAACTATGAAAAGATAAAGCCCTAAACAAAACCTATTACATTCAGTAACAATATGACTTTTCTTTCAACTCTTTGCTTATTTTAATTATTATTTAAAGCCTTAAAATTTTCAATTATTATCTATTAGCTTATTTTGACTTATCAATTAATCAATTAATATTTAATGAGACTTGTGATAAAGTTTTATGTCAATCCTTAGTTTAAATCTATTCGATGGCCATTTTGTTCATGCTACAGACATATAAATTATTGATATATATATCAAGCTATTTTGAATGTATTCATGAATCGTACGATTAGATACAGGATACTTTCCTTTATGGATCTCCAACGAGACTAGAGGGCTCTTATGAACTAATGTTTTTGTTTCCTCCTTGGTGTTTTATTTTGTTGGTTTAGTTTTTCTCTTTCAGGACCTCTTGTCCTCCTTTGGTGTATTCTATTTTCTTCATCAATAATATTTCTTTTTCTATCAAAAAAAAAAAGATACGATTCACGATTCAAAAATTAGCTTAAGTGTTTAGCGGAATGCTTTCTAGGGTAGTTTACAAAGGTCTTATTAAATGATTACAAGTTGGTTCATATGAGGTTTCCATATTTCTCACCTTCAGTTTGCAAAAGATCCTATTATGTTTTTTGAAGAAGGACGAGGTCAGTTTTGGGAATGTTCCCATTTTTGGAGGATAAAAAAGAATATATTAATGATAAGAGAGAAAATACCAAAGGCACAATAACAGAGGACAAGAGACCCTCCTGAGACAAAAGAGAAAAAGAAATAAAAGAAAACAATTTTCTAACTCATCAAAGCCTTCCAATCCCGTTGGAGATCTATAAGGAACACTGTCGAAGAAACCACTAGAAGAAATCCACAAAGATGACATGACAGGGAAATAATCCTCTCCAAACAAAGATGGGGCTGAAGAAATTTATTATAAAAAACTCTAGCATTCAACTCCAACCAAAGAGAGCACAAACATATCAAGACAACACACTGCCGTAGGCTCTAATGCTCCTTATCCCTCCCATAACCCAAAAATTTGATAGCTAGAAAATTCTGAAGATCAGATAGACAAACCCAACCCTCCGCCAAAACTCAAACAAGTCTATTCCATATATAACGAGCCACCTTACAAGGCAAAAAGAGGTTTCTATTTGTCTCTAAACTCCTAAAACACATCACACAAACATGTGATAAAGCCTTACTAGGAAATTGAGCCTGGAACATATAATTTGTAGTAATTCTATAGGTATACCACTATCCAAACAAAGGCTTTTACCTTAGAATGGTCTTTGACTTTCCAGCAAAATTCAAAAAATAGTTGTAATATTTGGACTCAACTTCAAAGATTTAAAGAACGAAACAAGAAAAAGAGCCCAAAAAATCAAAAATTCCGAATCCTTCTATTGGCCAAAGAAGAAACATTGACCAAAGCATGTACATAAAGTAAGAAGGAAACATCAACAAGTCTATCATCAAGATTTCTAGAGAAATGAAGATTCCAAGAATAATTCTATATCATTTTTGTTATTTCTAGTTTTGAGAATGTTTTTTTGATACAAAAAGAAATATTATTAAGGAAGAAAGAGAGTACAAATGAGGAGGACAAGAAGTCCACTAGTTTTGAGAATGTTCTCTCCATTATTCAACATTTTAAGAATGTTTAGGAAAATTTGTCAATGTCTTGCAAGATTGAACATAGACAACCAATTTCTTTCTTATATGGCTACCTCTTGTAGGGTGTCCAGTTCTTAGTTGGCTAACTGGCTTGTTTCTTCTCTAGGCATCCCTCTATGGAAGAAATCTTAAGTCTTCTTCTATCTCGAAGCCAGTTGTTCGAAAGGTTTCAAAATTTTAGGAAGAGGTCTCTCTTCTCCTTAGGTGGCCCTATTACACTTATTAAATCTTATTTTTCTAGTATTTACTTTTATTTTATAGAAAAAGAAATTGTATTGAAGGAAGAAAATGTTTAGAAAAGAGGGAGGACCCTCAGTTCCCAAAATAAAGAAAAAATGAAGACTACTAAGAGAAAACAAAACATTAGCTCAACAGAGCCTTCTAGTCTCTATGTATATTCATAGTGGACACTCCTCTAAACAGACCATTAGACGAAACCCACAAAGAAGACATAAAGGTAATTCTATCCCAAAACAAATGAGGTGGGAGGAATTTATTATTGAAGACCTTAGCATTCCTTTCCAGCCAAAGACACCAGAGTCGCAGGAATTGCACAGTGCCAAAGAGCTTTATGTTCTTTGTCTCTATCCATAGCCCGCAAATTTGATACCAAGAAAGGCACCCAGATCCTTCGGACAGACCCAATTCTCTTCAAAGAGACGGCCAAACAACCTATTCCAAATAAATCTTGCCATCTCACAGTGTAGAAAAAGATGGCTATTTGTCTCAAAATTTCCGAAACACATGACGCACACATCAGATGACAATGCCATGCTACGACGCCAAATTTGAAGCAAATCATTAGTATTAATTCTATTAAGTATTGTTGTCCATACAGAAGTCTTTACCTTAGAAGGAGCTTTTATATTCCAAAAAGATTTAAATAAAAGATTAGGACTATGATTTGGTGTTTTAATCAAATATTTAAAGAAGGAAGAGCAAGTATATGAGCCCGAAGAATCTGAACTCCAAATCCTTCTATCAGGAACGAAAGAGGCTCGAAAAGAAGCAAGAATATCCATCAACAAAATAATATCTTCTGCAAGTCTATTATTAAGATTTCTAAAACGTGAAAATTCCAAGAGGTTTGTTCATCATGATTTATTAAGAAATCAGAAATTGGAGCATTATGTAAGGACGATACCCCATATAAACAAGGAAAGAGCTCAAGAAAGGAAGATTTACCAATCCAATGGTCTTCCCAAAATCGAAAATGAGAACCATTACCAACCAAGAAAGAAAGCAGTGCCAAAAAGGAATGATATACCTGAGAGATAAATTTCCAGGGACTTGCATGGGTAGGTAGCAGTAATCCCAAAATTAGCATCCCACCCATTCAGTTGAACACTATATTTATCACCCTATGCCACAAGATAGTTTCCAAAGGAAATCGCCAATGTCATTTTCTAGTATTTCCTTATTGATCTCTTCTTAGAATTCGAATGGGTGTTACCCAAAGATTAGACAAGAATATGACCGATTTTCTTTCTTCAATTGATTGAATTAGCCCAACTTTTTATGTCAATGCATAAGATTATATTAGGAAGACTTATATTTTAATTCTTTTCTCTGTGCAGGCGAGACTAATTGAATTAGCGCAACTTTCTTGTAGGTTATTAATTATGGGTTCAACTTTGTTAACCGCTTCTACATCAGGCAAGTAAGGTTATATCTTATTGGCTAAAACCAACTACTTTCTTAACTGATCTACATCAGCCAAGTAAGGTTGTATCTTATTGGCTAAAACCAACATTTTGTCCCTTGACTTTAAATGAGGTTTCAATTTTGTCCCCTATCTTTTTTTTCTTTTTCAAATTTGTTATCTATCTTTACTAATCTTGTGCAAGTGCTTCATCTCGCCAAAAGTCGTCAATCATATATACAGCTCAGGTGGAATTCCTATAGTTAAAGTACGGTTGACATTTATTTACGTGAGGCCAAAGCGCTTCCAAAATTGGCATTCAAAATCCAAAAATTAAAAACATCCAAAAATTTTCAAGGCTATATAAAGAATAACTCAATGGTTGTTTTAGTCTCATTTGAACTCTTTTACCAACTCAATTATACTATGGTAAGAATAATTCCACGTAAACTGTGTTGGCAACATTTGGCCAAGGGAAGAAATTGCATCAATTAGTAACAAAAAGTTAGGTTAAGCTTATCTTCTATGTTCTAATCCATGTTGCATAATAGTATAACAAACAATCAATTGTTAAGCTTTCTAATTGCATTTGACAACCTGAACAAGATAGATTGTTAAGCTGATGCAAATCTTATTATATATCAATAAAACAAATTATAAATTGCAAAAGCCACTAATACTCAAATAAACACAACCTATAGATTACTGAAGTGATATTTCACATACATCAAACAGGTTATATGTCATTAATGACACAAAATCACAAGATAAAAACATAACAATTCCCTAAACTTAAATACATTCGACAAACAAGTCCATCCATCAAATTTTATGAGAATTAATCGTCACTCAAGAGACAACAAGAAGCAACAAATTAACTAGCTAAGTCATAGAATAAAGATCACATATATTAATATTAGCTAGAAAGGTGTGTTTAAGCCTTCAAAAAGGTTCATTGAGTCATATGAGGAACCAAAAAGAGAAAATGTATATCCTATGATCTTTTTTTTGATAGAGTATATCCTTATGATCTTGATCACGATCCTACTACCATCTTAGTCATTTTCAATCCTACATTTGATTGGGATAGTTTCTGGGAGGTGGAATCATAAGATCTTATTATCTTACTATCTAACTAGCAATACTGACAGTAGAGACATATTTAACAATAATATCCATCAAAAACATTAAAGTTATCATCTTTTCACAAGGGCAAACCAAAGCGCACTTATTCATTGTCCAGCTACTATCAAAATAGTGGATAGACACAATCAGCCACATATGCAAAGGGAAAAAATATTTGAAGATAACAAGCCCGTGAATATGATACAAGATTTACATGAAATTCAATCAGGGATTAAAAATATATACAAATCCACATCTTCACTGAATAAATAATACCATGAATTAGGATTTCTAAAAAAGCAACGAGGTGAAAGCATGAAGCCTTAAACAAAACATTCAAAACTGGCTATGAAAAACTTAATCATATCTAAAATTAAAATACTCAAAAAGTATTACGTCCCTTATACAGTTGTATTGTCAACAGCCCAAGAAGACACATTTTTGGTGATGACATCATTAATAAAAACAAATTTATCATAAAGCACCGGCAACAATGAGGATTTTTGGCTATTAATCATTCAAAAGCTAAATGGCTATGCAACTCAGACAGTTTGTGTAGTGGCACTCACGACTTTCAAAATCTAAAGAGAGAGGAAAACACAGAGCAAAACCCACTGGATGCATGTTTTTGCAGTTTCACAATCAACGGCATTTCAGAGAAACAATAATTCAATTTAAAGCATCTTAAAGGTGCATCATTTCATGAGCTCCTAGCCAATGGAAGACAAAAGAAACAAAAATGAAAAAGGACACAAACCTGCTGGTTTATCGGTGCGCCACCATAAGCAACAACCACCCTAACCCCTGTTTGGTATGAAAACTTTCTAGCTTCTTCATGTATCTGAAACCAAATCACAACATTTCTGGTATTTTTTTTCACTGCAAAACTGCATACAACTAAAAAGCATGTAATAATATATTGTCCATATCAGTGACTCACTTGCATTGATAGCTCCCTAGTTGGTGAGAGAACGAGGGCAAGTGGATACACTGTACGCACCCCGCGAGGTGGCCTCTGTACAGGTTGCCCCCTCATAATTCCACTGATAATTGGGAAACAGAAAGCAGCTGTCTTTCCAGAACCAGTCTGTGCACAAGCCATCAAATCCCGTCCAGCAAGGGATATTGGTATGGCATGCCGCTGAACAGGTGTTGGCTTAACATATTTGCACCTCCTTATATTCTGATTAAGTGCTTCCCCAAGATCAATCTCAGCAAATGTATTAACGGGCGGTGGCACATTTTCACCACTGGTCTCAACTGGTATGTCTTCATATGCATCAAAGTTTATTCCTGTATTCTCCTGCTCACTAAAAGCCTGTTCTGCATCATCCTCATTTCCGAAAGGATTGACTTCTCGCTCCCTGCCACGATCCCAGCCACCACTTCTGTTACCCCATCCACTTGTGCGGCCACTGCCACCATACCCTGAATGATAGTCATTTTTGGGAGCGGCCCAACGTGATCCATCATTACCAGTACCAGAACTGGCAGAAGCGCCACTACTTACAGGAACAGAGGATTCTGCAACAGGTGGACGGTTCCTAAGATGAGGAGGAACATAGGCTGTCCGTGAAGGAGCTGATGTATTACCAATTCCAAAATTGTTGGCAGAAGAACCAGGGCCTGCATTTTCAGCTGCGGAATTCGCAGCCAAATCTGCCCATGAACTTCGCATAGTCAATCAAAATTCTTGTCAACGATTCTCCACAAAAATTCCAAAGGAATTACTCGTTTCCCCAAAAGAACAGATAACACCAGCAGCAAAAACTACCCTTAGATGGAATTGAAAATTTCTTCAAATGACCAAAAATTCTTCAGAGTCAGTTCTGCAGTTCAATGAATTCCAATAAGCACCCAGAGATAACCACTCCACCACCATTAATACCTCCATTTCGTGGAATTTAAAGATAAAACGAATAAACTATAGATGAGATAATATGAATGACAAATATGCAGACAATGCACTAAATCAATAATGAACCAGAAGAACGTAATAGAAGCATTAAACCAAACACCATCCGTGCACCCAACCTGGGAAAGCAAGTAAAACATGTGTATCTTTTGACCTCAAAATTTCTCTACCGGACAAAACACCCTCAAATAGCTAATAGAAGAAACAACCTGATCTACAATGGCTAATGAAAAACAATGCCTTCCCAAGACCGAAGACAAAGCACGAAAAGCACAGCAGACGCATAGCAAAATACAACAATCTTGGTGTTATCAATACACGAAAAAAATAAACAAACAAACAAGCTGATGCAAAGTGAAAGTTTAGATTGTTGGGCCTGTGAGGACTAAACCTTAAATTGGTGGACTAAGGATTGTTGAAAATCCAGAAACCCTAGTTTGGTAGCATACAGAAGAAGCGCCTTCCTTCCAAAGTTGAAAACAAAAATATCTTCCTTTCTCTCGTTGCTCTCTCTCTTAAAGCCGTTTAATTTTAATTAAATAAAAAATCAATTATGTCAAATAAAATTCGTCCATTTTTCTTCGTGACCGCTGCTTTTCAACACAAACTATTCGGCGACTATTTTATTAATATAAAATTTTAAAATAAATTATTTATCAAAATTTAATATAAAAAATCTTATTTTTCACTACACTACATATCCAAACAAACAAACAAAATAGCATTATAGTAATGAGCCTCCGCCACATTTAGGGTGTGTTCATTAGCTGGAAATGGGGTATGAAAATTGTAGGAATTCAGGCGTACCTTATAGTCGAATACAAAATCGAAAATAGGAAGCCACGCGGATCCCGTTACTGATGAACACGAATCGAATACACCGCAAATGCACACTTGAGAGAGACAAGAAGATGGAGGAAGAAGGATACTCACTTTGTTGGAAGTTCTCTGTGTTTCACTTGATCAGTATCTCCTTTTTACCAAAAATGAGGAACCACCCTATTCCAAAATAATTGTTCCCTCCTCTTGAATTTAATTATTAAAGGAGTAAATTACACTCTTAAACCCACACTTTTCCTTATTTGCACATTTGGCCCAATACCGATTGGGCTTGGGTCCAATCCACTAAGGGTGAACTGGCCCATATACTTACATCTCTCACTCACACTTGGTGGATTAGATGTCGTGGGTTAAATCTCTCCGCTTCCTCTCAATTTCATACTTAGTGTTTTACCGTGACCGCGTGGCCATGATGTCTTCATTTAGGTACTTGTACTAGAAATCCTTTTTATAGGACCAACACAAGTAACCTTCTCCTTCGTGCAGCTAGAATTTTAAAATATGACTCAGATGTCCTAGATTTAACTATATACACTTTCACATGACAAAACTAATACCTCTCGAATTAATGTTTAATTCAGATTGCCTATGTCTAGTATCCACACTTATGACAACAAAATGTACGTTCCATGGAACTCTTTCATCCACGTTTGCTTCTTGCTGCTCCAGCATATGGCACCATTGTTAAGTAAGAAGGAATAACCTGAAGTTGACCTTCGTTCTTCTTCATCTCTGCCTACGTCAGCATCGGAGTACCTAACAAGGCGTAAATCACTTTCTTTGTAGCACAATGCATAATCATAAGTGCCTTTTAAGTATCTCAAGATTTTCTTCACTGCTTTCCAATGCTTTTCATCGGGGTTAGATTGGAATCTGCTCACTAGTCCCACAGCATAACAGATATCTGGTCTGTTACACGACATTGCATACATCAGACTGCCAATTGAACTGGCATATGGAACTCTTTCCATCTTCTTCTTGTCTGATTCTGTTTTGGGACACATGTCGAGACTCAAGGCTATTCCAGTAGCAATAGGAGTACTCATAGGTTTGCAATCCTTCATGTTGAATCGCTCAAGAATCTTGTTGATGTAATTCTCTTGTGAAAGAGACAAGATTCTTTTCGAACGATCTCTTTGAATCTTAACTCCAAGTATGTACTCTGCCTCACCCATGTCTTTCCTCTCAAAATTCGACGAAAACCATCCTTTAATAGCAATGATCAAATCTAGACTATTTCCGACCAATAGAATATCATCTACATACAAGGATAATATGACAAAATTACCCTTAAACCGCTTAATGTAGACGCAGTGGTCTTCCTCTATCATTTGGAAGTCATATGAGGTTACGACTATGTGCAACCTCAAATACCACTGTCTGGATGATTGTTTCAATCCATAAATGGATCTTTTAAGTTTACAAACTTTGGACTCTTTTCCTTTTTCAATGAAACCTAACGGCTGTTCCATATAGATTTTTTCATCCAAATCACCATTTAGGAATGCAGTTTTTACATCCATCTGATGTAACTCTAAGTCTAAACTATTTACTATTGCCAGAATAAGTCTAATAGAATTAAAGCGCACAACTGGCAACAAGGTATCATCGTAATATATGCCTTCTTGTTGTGTGTACCCCTTTGCCACTAATCTAACCTTATATTTGTCAATTGATCCATCCACCTTTCTTTTAATTTTGAGAACCCACTTGTTCCCAATAGCTTTACGCCCTTTGAGTAGATCAACTAACACGCAAACTTGGTTCTTTTTTATTGAATCCATTTCCTCTTCCATTGTCTTTTTCCATTCCTTATGAGCAGGACTTGACAAGGCTTCATGCAGAGAACGAGGTTCATCATCCCCATCTGGAATAACTAGAAGAGTTTCTCCTTCGATTAGAAAATGTCGTTTGGGAATACTTTCCCTGTCACTCCTTCTGACGGGAGCTATTTGCTTTGCCTACAACCCTATCATGAAAGTTTAAATGAAACCCAAACTTTAAAAGACAATTAACAGATATCAAGTTCCGTCGATTGTCAGGAGTATAAAGCACATCATGAAGCGTCAAAGTCTTTCGACCATGCAAAGTGAATTGGCAAGTGCCAAGACCTTTGACCTCGATCCTTGCGTTGTTTCCAACATACAACCACCTGCTATGATTAGGCAATTGATGGTACTCGATCCCTCGTTACGTGGACTGTGGAGCCTAACTCAATAATCCCAGAAAAAGAAATGGGTTCTTTTAGAAAAACAGTGCTAGAAACGTATGAAACATGTGAATTCAAATAATTCACTAATACCTTTTCGCTCTCAGTCTGTTTGGAACAGTCACATGCGAAATGGGCCCATCTTTTGGCAAGCGAAGCACTTGACCTTCTTTAGGTCTATCTTCTTCTTGCCACCTTTGTTTCCCTTTTTCTTGATTTATTTCCCTTTTTCTTGATTTGTTTCTTGCCTTTCTGGGGTAGAAACCCACCCTTCTTCCCTTTTTTTCTGAAATCATTTGCCCTTATTGAAATTGGGCTTTTTCTGGGAAGTACTTGCGACCTCAGTGTAATAGGCTTGCCTAGAGGATTTGTAAGCCTCCAAGCATTCATCTTCCAGCTCCAAGTGCTTGGCTACATCATTGAAAGTAATGATGTTCTCGTTGTGGGTCAAATTAACCTTCATGTGCTACCAACTCCCAGGGAGCAGCAATCTGATAACTGCTTGCACTTGTTGTTCATCAGATAGTAAATGTCCAGCCTCTTTCAATTCCTTGATCATGTTGGCCATCTCTCTTAGATGTTATTCAATTGGAGTGTTAGGCTTGAGTTTGTAGGTATCGAACTTAATCGTCAACCTTCTCAGTTTGGAGGTGGAGGTACCACCAAACTTGTCTTTCAAAGCTATCCACACAGCTTGTGCGGTTTTGTGACTCTCAAACTCGCACATCTGATCGTCAGCCATGGCACTCAACATGGTGATTCCTGCTATGCTATTCTTCCTGTTCCAGACTTGGTAAGCTTCTAGGTCCCTCCTGTGTTGGGCCGTATTCCTAATCTCAGGTTCAACCAAGACTATGGTAAGAGGTTCAATTGCATCTTGTTCCTCTAAGATGTATTGAACTTTACGATGCCATATATCCCAATTATCCCCGTTAAGCTTATCCCCTTTGTTTAGCTCAGTTATTATGTTCTTTGTTGCCATTCTTAGTTCTGTAACAAATTGATCCCACATTATTCAACGACCTCTCTAACAGAGACACGCATTAAAGAACATTTCAGTTTAGTTATATATAGTACATGTAATTTCCATTTGTCCTCAAGAGTCATATTTGGGAATTACAGCACATAAAGTATACAATGTCATGCCCTTATATTATTCTTGATTAGAAAAGATCCACGATCAAGAGCATATGTTTGTATCTCCCATCACATGGATACAAGCAATAATCATTATATTTTATCAAGAATTATATATAAGTGCTTTAATATAAAATATTATGTCTCTTAAAAAGACTCGTCTTCTAAAAGCTTCCAATTATAAAAAGCATCTCAATATGTATATACACGCATATAATTTTCTAAATGAGTAATAATTAACTTCATTAAAGAAAAATAAAGTTCATAAAGCAAAAATTACATGCGTGAAAAAAAAGAAAGGAAACATTTCAACGATAACATCTAGAAATAACCAATTACAAATGAGAGTTTAAGTACTTAAAAGCCTCAAACATTAAGTGTAACTGTCGTTTTTGGTTCAGAAAATTATAATTTGCATTTAAGGACCGCAAGGGGTCTTAACCTTGGGGGACTTGTCCCTAGGTGATGCACCTAGGTCCCTACGTACCCTTGGGAAGGGATCAAAGTCCACGTAGTTCTTCGTAGTGACGTCTATAGGAGCCGTTAGGCAAGGTGGTTACCTGTATCGGGCCGTGTGCGGCTAAGACGTGCTTAAGCTACTCCGGACGGGCAAGCCGCTCTAGGAGGTTGTCTTAGAGTGTGAGAGCTTGAGTCTCTGAAAGCTGCTGGGAGCTCTGTCGGTGGGATGCTCCGGGAAGGAGATGAGTCTGCCGGTGACCAGACCTAGCGGTGCATATGGCAGAGCTCGGGATATGTGATGGATGTTGGGCAAGAAGATGTCTGAGAGTGCTCAGAATGCATGCTGGGATGGTTACGAGTAACGTTTCTCTAGAGGTACTTTTGGTATCTTGGATCTTGTTGTTAGTCCCCCGGGGTGAGGGTCTATTTATACTAAGTGTGGGGAGGACGTGCTCGACTCACGTTCTTGTGGGCATCGTGGGTCGTCCAAGGATGCCCAGGGAGTCTCCACGTCTCGCTGAGTGGGAGTCTCCGTAGAAGGGCATGGGTAACGGCCACGTAAGAGGTAGGTGAATGGTGCCACGTGTTGCCAGCGTGTGCTGCCGTTAGGCTTCTGGAAGCTTAGTGCAATATGTCCCTAGGCAGAATATTCCGTAGTTACATAAGTCCCCCAAGTCTACGGGTATCGAGCGCCCGTGGACTTAAGTTCCCTGTTAGTAAACTTAAGAA
This sequence comes from Senna tora, assembly GCA_014851425.1. Lineage (NCBI taxonomy): Eukaryota > Viridiplantae > Streptophyta > Magnoliopsida > Fabales > Fabaceae > Senna > Senna tora. The sequence continues at coordinate 14,979,804 of CM026271.1, forward strand.
TTTCTTTTACCTTGGTAAAGAAGAGTTCGTTCGCAAGTAGGTTTGGTCATTACGAGCTGGTCATCCGACTTGCGAAGTTATGTCTCTTTGTTTTGCCCCGTGAGAGTGGAGATGTTTGGAGGGTGCCACGCGTCCCGTTTCGAGTGGCTGACTGCTTGACTTCCTCGGCAAGTTTTCGAGCCGTCTCTGCAGAAAGTACGCGACTTACCGAGGAGGGATCATAATTGCTCAAAGAAGAATTTCCTGGAATGCCCCTTAGGGGTGTGTGGAGGAAATTCAAGAGTCAGTGGCCTTTTGATCATTCGAGACGCTTTTTTTATTAGGCTCGTCCACAGTAAGTGACTGGCAAGGAGTCTTGCGGAGAGCTATTTGGCTGAAGGAGCGGGCCGCACCAGACACCACGTGTTGCGATTAGGTTTAATCTGCTGGCCCTAACTGCTTTACCGCCGTCCCGTCTTCATTTAAAGCGGGTTCATTTCCGAGAGCTGCCATCATTAGCCTCAGTTGAGAATTTTCGAAAAGACCTTCTGGTTTCTTCGCGCAAATTTTAGGTTTCCAGGGGCTTTTCAATCTTTGTGCTTTCGACTTCCGGACTATTGATCTGAGTCGCCCTTTCTCTCCACGTGTTCAGGTGAGGTGGGCAGTTGTCGCTTAGGCCGGGTGCACCGGATAATTATTTTTATCCGTTGCGGGATACGAGGGGGCGGAGACTTTCGAATCTTCGCGCCTTTGAGTTCCCTATAAATATCCAGCGTTTGAAAGTTTGTGGTTTTACCTTCTTGCTGTCTTCCGTTTTCCTGCCTTTTTGCCTTATTTTCTCTGATTCTTACCCCTTTCTTCTTTTTTTGCCCTCTGTTTTTACTGAGATTTCTCCATGGCTGGTGATGATGATATCTTTTATCCTTTCGATTTCACTGATTTAGAGGATCTCTCTTCTTCTTCTCCTCCTCCTCCTCCTCTTAGCCGTACTCGTGACGGTGGTCAGAGTAGGGGGGAAGAAATCTGGGCAGAATCTTTTGCTAGGGGCAGTTGTTGTATCTTCAGCTGTGGGACCAGTTGGAGATGGGAGAGACCTACATCTTCTTGTGTCGTCGTCGTCCGACAAAATCCGCCGGCAAGATGATCTCCAAAGGGAAAAAAAGAAGGAAAGATAGAAGAGGTGACGGCGGTGGACCCCGAGAGAGGTAGAGAATGGGGGCTTCCGCGGTGGAGGTGCCCAAAGGTAGAGAAGGAGGGTTCAAGAGACGACCTTCTGGTGCGGGGCCGCGGTTATCATCGCAGGTTGCTAGGGGGTTGGTTCTGACTAGGCGGATGCACGGGCTGAGACTTTGGTGGAGGGTGCTGTTCCTATCTCTGTTCCCGCTTCTGTTCATGTTCGTCAATTACCTATGAAGGTGATTTTGTCGGCTCGTACTCCAGTCCCAAGTTCTGCTGGTGGGTCTGATCAACCTGCTGCCAAAAAGGCCAGAAGGTCGGTTGAGGAACCTGCTGATGATTCTGCTGTGATTCAGGTTCTGGCAGATGAGTCCGCCAACCGAAGGTGCTGAGGCTGATGATGTGGTCGTGGAGGCCGGGGCTCTCTCTGACAGAGGGAACGTAGTGGTGAGTCAAAAGACTTCCACAGGGGATGCTGTCCCGGGGTCGGGTGTCGACCCTTCTTAATCGATCCAGCCACTAGAGGTTGAGCCTTCCTTCGAGTTGGTTGCCTTGGGCAGACGCTTTCCCGTGGAGATGGGAGAGAGGAATGCTAGGGGGTTAGACTTCACCCCCATGGATCTTGCTGTTCGGGGCTTCGGTAGAGTTGCCGAAGCGTTAGCTGACTTCCACCACGCTGGCATCGCATGGGAGAAACGTGTGGTGAGCTCCTCTACTCTGACGCTCTTCTATTTTGAGTTTTCCTCTTTTGTTTCCTGTATCTTGACTTTTTTTTCTGAAGGAGGAAGCCCGTCTCGACAGGGGCCGACTTTCTGATGTTTTAACTACTAGGGGCCAAGCTTTTGAGGCCTCTAAGAAAAGGTTGGCGGATGTGCGCCGGCGGCTGTCTGCGAAGGAATTGGAGTGTGAGGAGCAGGGACGTGAGATAAAGTCGTTGACTCACGAGGTGGCCCATCTTAGGGCCGCGGGCGAGCACCTCTCGGAGGTCCAGCTTCTGCGTTCAGAGCTAGAGAAGACTCGAAAGGAGTTGGTCGTCCGTCGGAAGGATGCTAAAAGGCGCCGGCAGGAGTTGCACTCTCTTCGCGAAGCTTTGCGGAGTGCGGAAGCTCGCGCGAATGAGAATCTTGCTGGCTGGTTGGCGGCTAAAGGTAGAGTACCTGATGTTGTCGATCTTTAGGGAGAGTTGCTGGCGCAGAGGATGTATGACATGCTTTTGGCGGTTGAGCAATTTGAGCGTTTCCGCGGGGAGAGGTTTTTAGCTGAGTGGGTGGCTTCCCTGCATCCTTCTTTGGAGCTGATGGTAAGCTCTGAGGCCGGTTGGAGACCGACTCTCCATTGAATCTCCCCTATCTTCGTCAGCTGGCCGACTGTCCGATGGATCATCAGGTGCTTTCTCATATCAGTGGGCATGCTCCCAGAATTAGAGCTACTTCTCAGCAGCTGGCTGAGGTGATTTATCAGAAGCCGTTGGAGGAGGCTGGCAATCTTGAGCCTGCGGGGGCTAAGACCATTGTAGATCTTGGGGATGCCCAAAAATAGGTTTTTATAGGTTTTTAGGTGTTCACCCTTTCTAATAGGCGGATGCCTTTTCCAATTTTGATCTTTAATGAGAACTTGAGTTTTATTGCCCCTCTTTTTACTTCTGGGCAAAAAGTTTGTGTGAGTACAGTTTCTCTTTTGTTGTTATCTCTTTACGTCTATGTAAAAAACTTTTTTGCATCAGTACCGTGTGATCAAGACGGTTTGTATGCAGTTGCTAGCATGGTTTCGTGTGAACATTCATTTTGCATTTTCACACCCAAGGGGTTTTTGCCGTGCTACTGGGGAAATATCAGCTTGGCCTTAGAGGTGCTTTAGCGTTTTTTCGGGCGATCGGCCCGTTGCCCTTCCTTGGGACTTGTGCAAGTACTTTGCAAGTTTAATCCATGCTTCTTTTCTGAAAAGTAATGCTTCGATTAATAATAAACAAAATGGTTACATTCGTGCAGCCTCAGTCGGGCTGAAGGTAAAGAAAATGATTACATTCGAGTAGCCTTGGTCAGGTGGGTCTTAGTCAAGCTAAAGTGAATCCTAAATTTGAAACAAAGAGACGTGCGTGACTTGACCGAAAGATGGTCTGAGAGCGCAAAGTGTGTTTAGAGTTTAGGCGGAGGTTTGGTCCGAACGGGCGGACTCCAGCTTCTTTCCTCCTGACTCTTTACCCTCAGGGGGTTTCTCGCGTGATTCTCGAGGACCAAGGCGAGCGACCTTGACGGTCTTGGTTAAGCTTGCTGCGTAGCATGCTTGCGCTAGTTTTTGGACCGCCATGATTTCTCCAACCCCGTGGGGTGTTGGGAACTTCATTGTGAGCTGTGCGGTGGACACTACAGCTTGAGCTTGTTTAGGGACGGTCGCCCTAAGATGGCGTTGTATGCCAAGGGTGCTGAGACAATGATGAACTCTACATTCAGGCTCGCGACCTTTGGTAAGGTGCCCATGGTTGTTCGGGCAATAATGATTCCTTCTGTGGGAACCTGGGCTCCTGAGAACCCTATGAGCGTGCCGGGGAATGGCCTTATGCTAGCCTCGTTCAACCCGAGTTTTTTCAAGGTGTCAAAGTAAAGGACGTTTGCCGAGGATCCTTGGTCGATCAGGACTCTTTTGACCTCGTAGTTAGCAATTACTACGGTTACCACAATGGGGTCGTCGTGGACCGGTCCCTCTAGGTTGGTAAGGTCGAACGTGAAGGGGTCTTCTCTGGGCTCGCTTCTCATTTTGTGCTTTGGGGTGTAGTCGAGGGCGAGTATGGAGCGTTTCACCATTTTCTTGTTCTCTGGTAATGAGGAAATTCCTCTATGCAGACCGCTTGCGATTGAGTTGATTACTCCGCGTGTATGTGTCTGATCGTTGGCCTCTCGTGAGTGTTCCGTGTTAGCTCTGCTCTCCTCTTTGATGTACCTGTCGAGCTGTCCTTTTCGGATTGGGTCTTCGATCTGATCCTTTAGGTGGATGTAGTCGTTAGTTTCGTGCCCGTAATCCTTGTGGAACTGGCAGTACTTGGACTTGTCTACTAGCTTTCCCGTCTTTCGCCTCTTAATCTGCAAAGGGAAGTTGAGCATGTCCGAGTGATAGATTTCTTCGAGGACTCCGATGTGGGATTTTTTTGAGGGGAGTGTCGCTTGTGAAACGCCCTCTGGGAGGCGTTCGCGGTCGAGGGGGCGACCGTTTTCTGTTTTTTCTCCTTTGAGTTCTGGCTTTCTGCTACCGCTTTCTCCTTTTTCTTTTCTGCTCGTTCCATGTCGGACCTGCTTATTAGGAACTTCCTCATCTTGTCTTTGGCGATTTGCGCATTTTCTTCTTAGATGAACCACTCTGCACGGTCCATCAGCTCCTGTAAGGTGGAGACGGGGCACCTGTTGAGTTCTCCATAGAACTGCGAACATCGGAGACCCTGTTTGATGACAAAGATCGCGATGGGGTCCTAGAGGCCTCAGACCTAGAGCGAGAGTTTGGTGAAACGAGCCAAAAAGGCTTGCAGGGTTTCTCTTTCTTCCTGGTGAAAACTGATGAAGGAGTCTTCGTTCTTTTGATATTCCTTGCTGCTGGCGAACTGTGTAAGGAACTTTTGTGCCAGTTGTTCGAAACTGTGGATCAAATTGGTGGGTAGTAGTGAGAACCACCTTAGAGCCGCCTCCTTCAGGGTCGAAGAGAAGACTGACATTGCTGACCGTCCGTCATGCCTAATATCGACATAGCCGAGTTAAAGGTGTTAATGTGATCTCGTAGATCAGTTTTCCCGCCATAGGGTTTTATGTGGAAAGTCATCTTGAAGCCCATGGGTACGTGCTCGTTCATGACTTGCTGGGTAAAAGGGTGTCTCCCCTTTCCATGGAAGTTGAAACCGAGCCACTGGTGAGTAGTCATGCCGTAGGGGGCGTACAGGTTCTAGGCTCTTGCCCAGGGCATGTGGAGGTAAGATCCCGGTGGGTAGTTTGGGATTGGCGGTCGCGGATAGTCCATAGGGGGACGCACTGCTTGTCCAGTGATCATTGTTGGTCCTGGAGGGATTACTGTTGGAGGAGCTAGTGCTGTCAGCGACAGTCGTGCGAATTCCATTGGTAGGGTCCCGAACTGTATCGTGGGTAGGTTGGTAGGGTCGCTGGAGGGCCCTGCTGCCGCACCGTGCGGTACCAGTGGTAATTGTGCGCCTGTGCTTGCTTGGGCGAGGTTATTGTTCTCTTCCCATTGCTGTTGGCGTAGGGCCACTATTTCTGCCTCAAGGCGGGCGAGCTCTACCTCTCGCAGGGTCCTCGTCGGCTCCGTTACTTCTTGATTGCCGGCTGTAGGGCAAGGATTATGCGGCATGCCATAAGGATGCTGGGGGCATGCTTCCTCTCTGGGTGTTGGGTTATATTCGAACCGCCTGCTTCCGTCGTGACCGCTTCGGCCGCTCCCTGCCTGTTCCTTGTGCTGCGCCTTAAAGCGCTTGCGTCGGTCGTAGCGGAGGGGGCGTTTGAGTCGGTCATCCTGTAGTATATCCTGTATAGGAAAAAAAGTAAAAAAATACGGGTTTCTGAGTGTTAGGTGGATACTCCTACTCCCCGAAAAAGAAATGACGTTTAGCGGCAGAGTGCCCAAGGCATTGTGGTCTGAGGAAGACCGCGATGGGCGCCACTGTAACTGTCGTTTTTGGTTTAGACAATTGTGATTTGCATTTAAGGATCGCAAGAGGTCTTAACCTTGGGGGACTTGTTCTTAGGTGATGCACCTAGGTGCCTACGTACCCTTGGAAAAGGATCAAAGTCCACGTACTTCGTCATGGTGATGTCTATGGGAGCCGTTAGGTAAGGTGGTTACCTGTATCGGGTCGTGTGCGGCTAAGACGTGCTTAAGGTACTCCGGGGGGCGAGCCGCTCTAGGAGGTTGCCTTAGAGTGTGAAAGCTTGAGTCTCTGAAAGTTGCTGGGAGCTCTGTCGGTGGGATGCTCTGGGACGGACTTGGCAATGCGTATGGGAGAGCTCGAGATGTGTGATCGATGTTGGGCAAGAAGATGTCTGAGAGTGCTTAGAATGCCTGCTGTGATGGTTACGGGTAACGTTTCTCTAGAGGTACTTTTTGGTGTCTTGGATCTTATTGTTAGTCCCCTGGGTGAGGGTCTATTTATACTAAGTGTGGGGAGGACGTGCTCGACCCACGTTCTCGTGGGCATCGTGGGTCGTCCCAAGATGCCCAGGGAGTCTCCACGTCTCGCTGAGTGGGAGTCTCTGTAGAAGGATGCAGGTAACGGCCACGTAATAGGCAGGTGAGTGGTGCCACGTGTTGCCGTTAGGCTTCTGGAAGCTTAGTGCCACGTGCCCCTAGGCAGAATATTCCGTAGTTTTTTCGATTGTACATTACGTCTTCTATTTTTGTTAGCTAGTAATCTTTTTCGGGGATGTAACCTTCGGGTTTCTTTCGTAGTCTTGCTGCTCTCACGTATTCTATTATGAGTCTAACGTAAAACATTGTCATTTTCCTGTCGGTCATGTTATTTACATATTCTTTCATAATCTCTTTAATGTTTGATGGATTGTTTAGGCGTACTATGCCTCTCTCAGCTACATCCATAGCTACAGAAGGAGTCAGGGGTTGATCTACTTCTTCTCCCTCCTCCACTTTAGTTTGATCAGATTGAGTGAAGGAGTCGCTTATAATGAGTTCTTGATCTAACTCAATGGGATCCACTGGAAATAAATTTGCGAATATAGGTGCAGAGTCCGTCACGTCTATCACTTCTTGCTCAGGAAGTTCCTCAGGGTCCTCATCCTGAGGAATATACTCTGGAATATCTTCCTCTTCAGGCTCATCCAAAGGTATAAGGAAAGGAATATGATTCAAGAATGAGTATTCCACAGAGTTGTAAGTTGTGATTTCTATGTTGCTTGAAGCCTTTTGCTTCATTGTTTTCCTAAAAACAAAAAATAAAATAAATAAATTGTTCTGACATTCGTGCTAATTTTTTATTTCTTTTCGCATAAAAGAATTAAAAGAAAATAAGCACAATATCAAGAAATCACCAAAAAAAGGACCCAAGAACACTTCCAAAATATATTAAAAAAATATATATCAAATTAAAAATTTTAATTTTTTGATTTTTTTTAGAGACAAACGGCACCTCAATCGAAGTCTCCACGCACATGCACGTGCCCCAAAAAAAATTTTGTTGTTGGTACCCCACATGCCGCCGTGGGTACCGTCGGCGATGACACGGGCCATCGTGCCGGCTTCCACACGCCGGCAAGAGTCCGGCGGTGTAGCCACGCGCCGATTGGAGGTGCCACGTGGCACTTGTGTCACTATTTATTTATTAATTTATTTTATTGATTTTTATTTATATATCATATTTGCCAGCGATTATTTTCTGACAGTTCATAAAGTGCTACAAATCTGATGCAGCAGGCCAGCAGTTATTTTGTGACAGTTCACAAAGTGCTGCAAATCTAATGCAGCAGTTTCTCAACCGCCGCTGTAACTATCATATTCTTCTTCAACCTCTGATTTTCCAGATTCCGGCGACGGCGACGGCAAACTTCGCCGAAAAATTTCGACCTTCAATGTCTCAGCCGTTCGGACTCCGTTTCTTGCAAATTTTATGGTGTTTTTATACGATTTTTTATGCTCTACATGTTGGGACCAGTTTCGAAGCCTAAAAGACTCGATTTCACTGAACCCAGATTTCAAACTTGAAAGTTCGATCCTCCATAACTCTATGGTTTGGAGTCCATTTCATGTAAAATTTATGTCATTCTCTTAGGTTTTTCGTCCTCTATATAACGATATCATAAATTTCGAAGTGTATTAGCATGATTTTACAAGTCGTTAATTTCAAAATTTTCAAGTATAGTCCTGTAGTTACGCTCTATCATGTGTTGTACTACCGGGATCCGAATCAAAACAAATATATATGTATCCGAATCAAATATACATGTATTTGATTCTTATAGTCGAATAAAATCAGTGAATTCACACATATTTGTTTCATGTTTTATGAATAAGTTACTGAAGAATAAACATACATATGTTTAACAAATTTCATCACATGTACTCTAACTTTTCATGCAGTCATCTACGCAGCGGAAATTATTAAACCTGGCTCTTGATACCAACGTAGGAATTCGGGCGTACCTTGTAGTCAAATACAGAATCGAAAACAGGAAGCCACGTGGATCTAGTTACTGATGAACACGAATCGGGTACATTGCAAATGCAAACTTGAGAGAGATAAGAAGATGGAGGAAAAAGGGTTCTCACTTTGTTAGAAGTTCTCTGTGTTTCACTTGATCAGGATCTCCTTTTTACCAAAAATGAGGAACCACCCTTTAATCACGTTATTCCAAAATACTGTTCCCTCCTCTAATTTGAATTTAATTATTAAAGGAGTAAATGACACTCCTAAACCCACACTTTTCCTTATTTGCACATTTAGCCCAATACCAATTGGACTTCGGTCCAATCTACTAAGGGTAGACTGGCCCATATACTTACAGAAATTAAAAAGTAAGTGGGGTCCACTAGGTCCCACTTAATTTTTCACTTTTTCATTTCCATCAACTTAAAAAAGAGAAAAAAGAAAAAGAAAATACAAAATATCTATTATACCCCTTTAATTTGACATGATTTGACACAATTATAACCTTCTTTTCTTTTTATTATTTTAATATAAGGGGTAAAATGGTTATTTTAATACATTTTCATTCCATTTCCATTACCAAACTTTTACTACTAAACACATCAAATGCATTTCGTTTCCATTTCCATTTCTATTTCTACCTAATGAATGCGCCCTTAGTGGCGAAGGCTATGACACAACCAGGGCCTTCGCCCCATGAAAGGCCAAAGGCCCCTGATTATATATGATGGACCATTACCCAATGGTCCATCACACACATATATATATAATACTTATAAAAAAATAAATAAATAAAATAACAATTTAGTTGAGTCATATAAAAATAATTTAGTTGGGTGTTTAGAAATTTTAAATAGAATAAAATTGATAGTTATTAAAAGAGGTAATAAAATTAAGGGTAAAGTATCCTTGCTTTCCTCAAAATTTTCTGTAATGTTCATTCATGTCCTCAAACTTTTTTTGATTTATACCTACCCCAGAATTTTTAATTTTGTTCATGCCTGCCCTTTTTGCTAACACCGTTAACTTGCTTGACAAAATTTGCTGATGTGGACAATTAATGTGTATCTCTTTTGCCACCTCATTTTCCACCTTAAATTTAACTTTTTACTTTTATTAAAAAAAATTAACGTAATCTAAATAAAAAACAAACCAAACTTTTATCCTATAATGTTTTTTTATTTGGATTAAGTTAAATTTTTTAATAAAAGAAAAAAAGTTAAATGTGAGGTAGACAATGACGTGGCAAAATAAATACACATTCATTGTCCAAGTCAGCAAATTCCGTGAAGCAAGTTAATGGTGTTAGCAACAAGGGCAGGTATGAACAAAATTGAAATTTTACGGTTAGGCATGAACCATAAAAAAGTTTGGGAGCAAGAATGAACATTGCAGTAAAGTTTGAGACAGTAAGGGTACTTTACTTGAAAGTTAATTTGACTCACATAAATTGGCTCATTATGAGTTTAGGGTTTAATGGGTTGATTTTATATGTGTTAACATTTTAGGTAAAATAAAGTATCAATCCGGTTCATCATAACTCACCTACGTGATATATTATATTAATATTACATTAAAAATATATAACAATGCATAAAAAAATCAGCAGTCTCAACAATCAAATAATAATAATATACATGTTTCAAATTAAATTAATATTACACTAGAAGTACATAAAATTTTAAAAATAAAATTTCACTTGTGTAATACCAATTTACATTAGAAGTATATAATATATATATATATATATATATATTATTTGGTTGTTTAGACTGTTAATTTTATTTTTTGATGCATTGTTATGTATTTTTAATGTAATATTAATAAAATTTATCATGTAAGTGGGTTATGGTGAGTCATATTAGTTTTTTTTTGTTCATCTAAAATTTTAATGCGTATAAAATTAACTTATTTAACCCAAAACTCATGATGAATCACGTGAGTCAAATTAACTTTATTACCTCTTTTAATAATTATTATATTCTACTCTATTTAAAATTTCTAAACACCCAACTAAATTATTATTTTATTTATTTTTTTATAAGTATTATATATATATATATATGGTCCATCATATATAATCACAGGACTTCGGCCTTCAGCCTCTCATGGGGCGAAGGCCCCTGGTTGTGTCAGAGCCTCCGCCACAAACTCATTAATATAATGTTAAATTTTCTTTTTTGTTTGGATATGTAGTATAGTGGGAAATAAGATTTTTTGTATTAAATTGATAAATGATTTATTTTAAAATTTTATATTAATAAAATAGCCAACTACTCGCCCTTGAAATTTTCACAAGTCAGGTAGTAATTTAATTTTTCACAGTACATACATACTTATCAATTTTGTAGTTTTTTTAATTAAATATAATTAAACATATAAAAATTAATATTGTAAAATTTTAATAAAATAATGTAATTAAAAATGACGATAATCAGCTAAAGTGGGTTGGCACAAATGGTCAAGGATCCGGAGAAAAGTTCTCGCCTCATCCATGGGCGAGGCTTTGAATCCCCTTGAAGCCATCCAAAATTCTGCTTTGGTGGGCATCCCTCCTCAGGTAGATCCCCTGGCACCCAAGGGCTAGTTGAGTAGCTACGATTGGATAAAACTGCTTGCGGTTTAGGCCTGTGCAATAATCCTTTGGATTGGGCCTCTGTTGATCTCCCCAACATGCCACTAGCGCCTTGCTCGGTAGTATTTGGGAGTGCCTTCCCTTCCTACTATTTTTTCTTTTAAAAAAAAGGACAATAATCATGAACAATAATAGTAGTACTTAAATTTAATATTTAACTTTGTAAGACTTTTAAGTTTTAATAGACAATTTAATAAATTATTATGACTTATGATAAATCTATTTTTTGGTAAATAGATTTAGGGTATGTGAGAATTTGCACTTAGGTGAGGACATAAATGCCCACATTCCCTTTGAAGGGATGAAAATTCACGTAGTTCAAGTTTGTTGGGTTTGGTGAACGTCTATGGTGGCTGTTAAGATGAAAAGGGTTACTTGTAAGGTAGGTCATATGCGGCTGGGACGTTAAGGCGGTGAGCGGGTCATCGAAGGCATAACCGTGAGAGGATTTTGAGGAGGCAACAGTGGTGTCGTAGGCGGAGGGTGGCATCCCCTTGTGAAATCATCACGTAGGGTTACGTGAACGGAGGTTGAGAGATTGTATGCGTGAATGGGGATAGAATCTCAGGTGTGTAACAACTGCCTCTTGTGACAGAGTCACCACCAAGCTCTTTGACCTTAACTTGAAAAAAGTTTTTGAAAACGGGTTCAAATGAAAAACAAGAGATAACAATAAATGATTTTAAAACATGAAAAACAGGTTCGGGAGACTGCTTGCGACAAGGGGAAGGTGTTAGGCACTGTTGCTCGCCGAAACGACACGGTGCAAGTATACACTGCCAACAAGTAGTAAGTGATAAGTAAAGAGTATCGTCCACAGAGAACTAAGCTAAAATGAACCAACTATTAGTGCATTCATATTCACCAAATTCAAGCTATCACAATCTAGTGTAGAATCAAAGTAAGCAAATTAAAAGTGAACTAATTGCAAATTATGAATCAAACACAAATGGAGATAAAACACCTAGGATTGTAGTTGTTCTTAGCACTAAAGTATAGAAATGATACTTTTAACTACCTAATTTAATGCCTTGAAATTAGTCTTAGCCTCTAAAATCATTATAGGAATCTTCCAATCCTCTATAAGTTCTATTCCCTAAATCAAATCATCTATATTTCTATGGGAACCGAATTCAAGCAATGCATTGGGCTCAAGCTAACAATGACTCCACAAGATCCATTGGTATATTCCTATCCTTTGGGTAAATCTAGTTAATCATACAAATAATTAGCCTAGATCAAATGGTATTCAACCTTAGGACTAAATCAAGGTTCCTCTTCCAAGTAAACCCCTAATCATCCTCTTAACCCTAAGTAGTGATCAAGCAAATAGGATTCAATAGCAAAACAAGTTGAATAAACTTCAAAATGCATTAAATCAAGAAGTAAGAGTGCTTAAATCCACAAATTACATGCTAAGAAACTACAATCCTAGGTTACAAGAGTTTAGCCAAGCATATTGAAGTTCAACATCAATTTTTTGAGAATAAACATCAGCGAAATACAAGAAAGAAGAAGATAAAAAAAACTCTATCTTCGAAGCTTAATCAGCTCTCCCTTCACTTGAATCCACCAAAAAATCCTTCTAAATTGATGCCTCTTCAAACCCCAAGCTCTCCCTTGCTCCCAGAATCTCCAAACGACTCAGAATAAAGCAACTTAGGTAAAAAATTGCGCTTATATCAGTAAAAATACTTATTTTCGAAACTGTCCCTGCGTAGGCACGCTACAGCACCTAGCCACTGACTTGGATGATTCTTGTTCTCTTTTTGGCTTCCAAAAATGCCCACAACCACTTCTTTCTTCACCATTTGGCCCTGAACACAAAAAGGAAAATGCAAGTGAGTCCCCAACAAACTTTAAACTCAATAAAACACCCGCAAAACTTAGTTAATCTACACAAATCACACAAGTTAAACACCTAAAAGCATAGAACACAAAAATCTCCTAAAATGCAACAAATCATGGCTCAAAAACACTTAATCGCCTCAGAAAACTAGTTAAATCATAACCTAAATAACTCTATTTCATAGAGTTTTCAAGCACCCCTCGTCCCCCATCTTACGATGGTTACCCCATAAATTAAACCTTAAATTTAAATTGTACTTAGCCTATATAACAAGATTCTATCAAACAACACATGGCTCGAACCAAGATGAAACATTAGTGCCTACGTACCCTTAGAAAGGGAACAGAGTCAAACATAGATCTCAAGGCATGCAAGTGTGTGTGTGTGTGTGTGCAAAGAGGTTCACCAAGCACATGCTCAGACGGCTTCCTAAGTGAGGTGAGGTTCGCCAAGTTTGCACTCAGATGGCCTCTTATCTACCACGCATTCAAACAACAAACAAGAAGTGTGTGACGAGGTTCGCCATGCTATTAACCCAAGTAGCCCCGATGCTCGTACCTAAAGGAACTAGTGGTGGTTCCCTGGCCTGTACAGAATGTGTATAAAAGCATAATTCAAACAAACATAATCAACTCGAGGGTTGCGGCCTCAAAGTTCTTTCTACCTTTGAACAGAGGCGAAGGAAGGTGGCAGTCATGACTCCAACAGGCCAGAGTCGTGACCTTGGTCATAGGAAATGAACAAAACAAGAATAAACATTAACACAAACCCTCGGTTGCAACCCAAGACATCAGCAAACCAGAAACAACAAAGGGAAAGGAAATATAGGGAAGAAGGAACCCAGGGTCGCGACCTTGAGCTTTTTAAAGCTTGAAGACGAAATAGAACACAGAGAAAAAAAGGCTAGGGTCGCGACCTGTGGATGCAAGGGTCGTGACCCTGGCGATCAGAACAGCAGAAAGAAACAAATTAAATAAAAGCGATCAAATTAGAACCAGTTAAATGAGAAAATACTATAAAAGTTGAATAAAATTTTATGTCGAAGAGTCCCTTATACCTTGTCTATAAAGAAAACAAGTTTTTTCGGGATATCCGTGGACAAAATAACTCTCGGTGTTTGGAAATTCTCTCAGAGCTCTCAGAATATTAACTAGAACTGTCAAAATGGGCTTGGGCCTGCATGCCAGCCCGGCCCGGCCGCTAACTGGGCGGGCTTTAGCATTAAAAATAAGCCCATTTAAAAAACGGGCCTAAACGGGATTGGCCAGTTTAAGCCCACGGGCTTCGCGGGCCGACCTGTGAAATTTTCTTTAAAAAAAATTAATATATATTTTTTAAAAAATTTGTATAATATATATTTTTTTAGGTAATTTTATGTATTAAATAATAATTTTATTCTAATAATATATATAAATAATAATTAAAATTAATAAAATATTAATTTAAAGTAAAAAAATACTGATTTTTAAGTAAATATATAATTTTATAATTAATTTTTTTAAAAAAATATTTAAAACTTTTTTAAAATTTGGCCCAAGAGCTAGCCCGTTTAGCTCGTGGACTAATACGGGCAGGCTTGGGCATCACTTCCCAAGCCCGCCTATTAAACGAGCCGGCTCGTTTTGACAATGCTAATATTAACAGAGTTTTCCTCAGGTTCCAAAGGTGTCTCCAACATCCGGTGAGGGCCTTTATTTATATTTTATAGCCTTGAAACCGGTCACAAAACGGGAAACAAATCGAAGATTGGAATCTCCGAAGGATCTAATTGGGGCAGTTGGAGTTCGCGACCTTAATAGCGGGGGACACAACCTTGATTGCCCTAAATCTGACGAGATTTGACAAATCTCGATTTGATATGGTGAGGGTTGCTACCTGGGTGATGTCATCAAGGCGTCACCTAGCCTTTTGGAGGTTGCAACCCCTCTTGACCAGGGTTGCGACCTTCGGCCCTAAAGTTAAATTTTTAGCTTGTTCTTATATTTTTAGGGCTGGACCAAACTAGTTGTGCACAGATTTTCTTCTTTACTTTTTCTTTGAAAGTATTAATTCAATGCGATATAAGAAATAAGTGAAGACAAAAGGAAACCAATTTTGGTGGAGCAACATTTCTATTAATGATAATTTTTTGTTTACAAAACAAGTTCAAATACAAGGTAAAAGCAAAACATCAAAACAAAATATGAAAACACGAACCTAGGCCTAAGTCTTAATGGCCTAACAACCCTATGGCCCCCTGTGACGGCCGTCCCCCGCGGGAGGAAGGTCGCTGCGCTCGGTGTAACATCCCGCTCCCAAAAATACATAAGTAAATTAATTAAAATATGAGATTTTTAAATATTGAGAGAAATGGGAATTTATTAGGAATAATAAAATGAGATCAAAATATTAATATTAGAAGGGGACTTAAGTGAATAATTATTTAGGATCTTAGCACTCATAGAGATACAAAGGAAAATAAAAAGGGGTTAAATTAGAATACCCTCCTCCATGTGACACCTAAAACCTATACGTGCAATTCTTATAAGCATTCTTGAGAGTGGTGGCTAAACTTAGGTGAAACACCTAAACTATTTGGACACATGCCCTATGCATACTAAACCCTTAACTCTTGAGAAAATAACATAAAATATTGGGTAAACTACAGTTTGCCCCCTTGTGGTTTGGCCTAAATCCAGTTTGTCCCCCTCTGGTTTAAAATGCGACACTTAACTACCCTGTGGTTTGGCTTAAAATTAATGTGCCACCCTGTGGTTTAAAGTGCAACACTTGACCCCCATGTGGTTTGTTATATTATCACTTAACTACCCTATATTATTTTTTTCTCAAAATTTATATTTAATATAACTTATAAAAGAAATTACCTAAAAATAATTGAATTAATTAATTATTTTATTAAATATTTATTTTATCTCTAAAATAATAATAATAAAGTCTAATCTTCTACTTTCAACTCTTTTTAGCGTTTCCTTCAAACTCTTTCTTTCCTCTAATCTCTCCACTATATCCAAGAGTACTGTTATGGCTCCTAGTTTCAGGATACTTTTCTAAGAAAATTATTGTTTAATGTTAGAGTTTCTAAGCTCAATAATGTTAACATTCAATCCAAGTATGTATGTTCTGAACTTGAACCATAAAAAAACTTAAATTTAGTTATATATTTGTATTATATTATTCTTTTACAATTTTATTTTGATTGATTAAATAATTCTAAAACATTAAAGATAAAAATAACAATAAAATAAATAAATAACTATATATAAATAATCAATGGAGTAAACAATAAATATTAAATTATTTTATTGATTTTTTAAAATTATAATTTTATTTTTATATTAATTATAATTTTTTTGAATCATTTTATAATTCTAGAGTGTTGAATGGCAAATTTTAAACATTAAAAGTATTAAATGATGATTAATTTGACTAAAATTATGATAGAAGATAGGTGAAGGTAGTTAAGTGATAACATAACAAACTACAGGGGGGTCAAGTGTCACACTCTAAACCATAGGGGGAACATTAGTTTTAAGCCAAACCACAGGGTGGTTAAGTGTCGAATTTTAAACTACAGGGGGGCAAATTAAATTTAGGGCAAACCACAGGGGGCAAACCCTAAAATATTACCTCACCTCAACCCATACCCTATTTTTATCGAGACACTCATGCTCTCTTCACACGATTGTGACCGAAAGAGAAGAAAGAAAAAGGAGCCGAGAGAGAAAAGTGAGATGAGACTGAGAGAAGAAACAACACGAGAGAAGAGAGTCACGACCGAGAGAGAAATCGAGGAGACGCCGTGACTCCTGGCCGATGAATGACGCACCACCACCATTGACGATGGTCGACGATGGGGTTGCATTGATGGGAAAATCCTTCGAATACATAAAACTTAATTTACCCACATGCAGTTTCATCATGTCAAATCATCAAGAAAATAAATATGAAAGCGGAAGCGGAAGCGTACCTGAATTCATAAGAGTTCTTCCGTCTTGCAGCTATAGGTCTTCCAAATTAGTAAGCATGATTTTAAGAGACTAGGGTTTCTCTCTTTTCTGGTGATGGGATTACGAAAAAGAATCACACTTATAATTTGGGGACCATAACCCTAATATAGTTGGAATCCTAATTGGAGTAGGAGTCCCAATTTCTAATTCAGCCCATCATAGAATTAGAAATCGTATGAGAGTATCTATACATATAGGCCCATACTTTACCACATAATTTAAGCCCAATAATACTTAACCAAACTAGATCACTTTTAATTTGGGCCAGACACTTTTCTAATGATAGCATTTGACATACAATATCTTATTTAATATATATAAGTTCATAAATACCTAACAATCTCCCACTTGGACTATATATATAAATATTACTTTATAATTATATGTCACATTATAACCTTATGAGCTCAAGCTTTTGCTATCATAATCAAAAGTATTCCGAACAATCTCGTCCATCAATTATGCCAACATAGAACCAAGGCGACTTTTGTCACATATATCGTAACTAAGCCCTCCCTGATCGCGTATATCAGCATAATCAAATGACATAGATCAAGTATGGATGTGCAGCATGGAAAATTACATGCAGTGTGATATATACATGTTTATTTCCAACTAGTCCACCTTAAACCTTATCAAACCATACCAAAATCAAAGTGTGAATAATCCAAAATAAACTTTATTTCTGCAGAACCTCAAAATATCCATAAACCGAAATAACTGAAAATCGTGTCTATAACTGAAAAGCATAATTTCAAACTCCCACTGAAACTGAATATCTTTAATTGACATAAAACCCATATAAACATTGTGCTCATGAAAGACCTTTGGTGTTATAGTCCCTTAGTAAGCGGATTCGCAGCCTTGGGGTTTGTCTTAATATTCCTTTTAGACAACTGTCCACTTTGAACTCTTTCTTTAACAACTAAGAACTTTATGTATATGTGTTTAGACTTTGTTAAGCTCCTATTGTTATTGAAATACAAGACTGTTGTTTATTGTTACTAAATGTCCTAATCCTAAGTGGTCTTTCAATTCCATCCAGAATTAGCAGCCCAGTGACAAACTTTCGCAGATATATTCCATAATTTGATGCCTCAAAAATGCTATCAACTTAACTGCTATTGTGGAAGGAGTTACAAGTGTCTTTTTAGCACTCTTTAAAGACACTGCTTCTCCAACCAGCAGATAAATATAGCCTAAATTAGATTTCATACTATCTTGGCATCCAACAAAGTCAAAGTCTAAATATCCAATACTCTTTGACTTATCTGATCTTCTGTATGTGAGCATGTGATGCTTTGTTCACTATAAACAGCATATGGATCACTAGGCTGCTTTCCAAGGATCCATACCCGAATTGGTTAAATAACTTCCTAACATGCCAACAATATATGCGATTTTGGTCGCATACAAAACTGTGCATACATTAGATTAAGATTCAACTTGTCTCCTTTATCCATAGGGGCATTACCTAGTTTGCAATTATGCATACCAAAATTCTTGGAAACTTTTTCGATATATATGTCTTCTGTAACAATCCATGAATACCTCGAGAGTAATCTCGATGTATTTAGATTCCAAATTCAAATGTTGCATCACCAATATCTCTTATCTCAAGGTTCTTTACTAGAAAGCTCTGGTTTCATACAACATAACTATATATCGATGTACATAAAAATATATGTTTGCTCCCACAGAACTTATGGTATTTACGATCATCAACCAAATTCACCTCAAAACCGAACGAGGTAATAACTTTGTGAAATTTGCAATACAATTAACGAGACACCTGCTTAAATTCATAGATGAATTTCTTCAATTTGCAAACCATTAACTTTGTATCATCAGATACATAGTTTTCTGATTGCACCATATAGGTTGTTTCATCAATGTCACCATTGAGAAACACTATTTTAACATCCACCTAATGTAACTCATCTTCAAAATGTGCTACTAATGTCATTATAATTCTGAAAGAGTCTTTTTAATGAAACTGGAAAGATCTCTTCATAATTGATGCATTCTTTATGTGTAAAGACTCTAGCGATAAGACGTGTCTTGTACCTTTCCACATCGCCTTTCGAATCTCTCTTAGTTTTAAATATCCATTTACAACCAATGAGATTCGCACCTTCAAGCAATGGGGCAAGATCCTACACATCATTATTTTTCATATACATTATCTTTTCATCCACATCATTAATTAATCCACTTTTGAGAGTTAGAACTTTTCATGGCTTGATGGAAATTGATTATTGGATCATTTCCCATCACTCCAATGTTAACATCATGTTCTTAGAGAAATACAATATAATATTCCAAGATTGCACTTCTCCTTTCTCTAGTAGATCTTCTTAATGGCAATGGTTCGTGAGATTGTAGAGTTTGTTCTTTTGGAACACTTTATTAAACTAGATCAGGAAGGCTAATAACATTGTCTCAGTCTAAAGTTGCTTCTTGAACAATGTCAGGTATATTAATCTTTTTCTGATCATTATCAATAGCAATTAAAGGAATATTAACATATTCCCTTTCAAGACAAATCCTTAACCCTATCCCTCCCGCAAACTCAACATCCTCAAAGAACCGAGCATTATTCGTCTCGATTATAAACTTAATCATGGGATCATAAAATTTGTAACCCTCTGGATCTTTCAGAGTATCCAAAAATT
Organism: Senna tora; assembly: GCA_014851425.1. Classification (NCBI taxonomy): domain Eukaryota; kingdom Viridiplantae; phylum Streptophyta; class Magnoliopsida; order Fabales; family Fabaceae; genus Senna; species Senna tora. Next base: position 14,999,272 of record CM026271.1, read on the forward strand.
AGCAACTGACAGTTCTTTACTCCATTTTCCTTTTATTTTGCCTATAAGACCTTACCTCAACTAAACATCTCCAAATGTGGAAATGCTTTAGACTAGGCTTCATGCCCGTCCAAATCTCATAATTGGTCTTTTCAGTTGCCTTAGTTGGAACTCTATTGAGTATATTTACTGCGGTTCTTAATACCATTGGACACAAGTATCTCAATTCTCCTTTTGGAGATATAGCCTAATCTCTTGTGTCGCAATGAAGCTGAATTTTCATTGGTTAATTTGTACTTTTCACATATGACATTAACATGTATAAAACCTTTGAACGAAGCAATTGTGTCAAGAAAATAAAGATTATTGTATCCCAACAAAAGCCAGAATAAATATTTTTTTTTTGAAAGAGACTAAATTATTTATTTGCACATGAACAATAACAACCGAACTTGTTCAATGTTGAAATAAGAATTTAATTCTGTTTAAAAGACTATACATCAAAAGTCTCAGTCAAATTCAATTAAAATATAGTTCATAACAATAATCTAAATGTTCCAATTGCTTCGACTTCTACTGACTTGGCATCCCTATTATAGATGTATCTTTCACCATCACTAGGCTTTTGGCAATTTAGAAAATCCTGTATAGACACACTGATGTAAGTTGTTACACCAGAATCTGTCCATCATGCATGTCTATGCACCAAAATCAAATCAACCTTAGAACAAACAAAAGTAAGAAGCACACCCTTCCTTGCATGCCAAGCATGAGTGTTGGTATAATGCTTCCTTTTTTTCTTTCTCTTATGATGTCTACCTTCTTGTCCTTTGAAGTGGAAGCCAAACGAGAACTTAATATCTTTTCTTGCTTCAATCTGTCCTTTTATACTAACAAGTCTTTGGACAAAGTCCAACTTGAGTGCTTTCAATTTTGAAGCAAGATAAGACATTTCTATAATGTACTCCCTTATATTTCCTTTGTCTGTATACCTCATAAAGATAAGTTTTGCTAATATTGTATTACTTTAAACTTTTTCTCTCTTAGCAAACATTTTCTCAAGGTTCTCAAGGAAATATTTGGCCATGTCCACTTGACAGGACATAATGCCCCTAAAAGCTTTTGGAATGACATACTTGATTATCACTAGGCTTATACAATTGGAATCTCCCACTTTTCCATCTTCCTCCTTTTATGTGAGGTACTCTGAGTGAGACAAGTGGGTTTGTTAAATTCTCAACGCAAAGTCTAGGTCAATGACTCCGAAAGTGGGTAAGACTCTCTTACCATGCCTTATATTTGTGCCATTTATCATAAAAACATAATGTTTGGCAGTTATGTTTTCTGCTAAAGCAGAAACTAAATAAGAACAAAATAAATAAAATGCTTACATAAGTACCAAAACAAACCCAATGTGAAATTATAAATTTGAATAAAGACAAATCACATCTCAAGATATCGGACACTCCATTAATATTTTATCTTTGGACAAAATATTAACTTGTAAGTGTCATCTTGGCGTAGTAATCAAATACTGATAATAAAGTAACATATCAAACAATAAATCTTCCTTTGAGCCGATTTATTGCTCATATGTAAAGCCAAATAATTATCACATATTTATTACCACAAGTGTATATGCAAATATATTAAATACAGACTTTCCTTTAGGCCAATCAATATTCATATAAATTACATACACATAACTTTTTATATTTTAATAGGAATTAATTTACACAGCAGAGATCACTTTAGTGATATGATGCTTCAATTAATTAATCTTAAAATATATATTAATATACCAATATCCAAATTTATATTCTCAAAATATTCCTAAATTTGCAACACATCTTTATAAACCATAATAGTGCAGCACCTTAATTTATAATTGTAACAAATATATAAATTTTATGAAATTATAAAAACCCAAAATTTGTCAAAAATCCAAATTTATATATTTGTAGCACAATTCTAAATACAAACACCAAATTCCAAAACTTAATACAATTTTAAATTCTTTAATTACCATAGTATATATAATCTGAATCCAACCTAATGTTGTGCACGCAAAACAAAAACTCCGTACCAAAAAATTCAAAATAAATGAACCATAGATATATATATATTCCAAAGGGCCTCACAATTCATATATTTATATATATAAACCCTAAACCAAAAGATCAAAACTTTAATCTGATTAAAATAAATATAATAATTTAAATATATATATATATATATATATATATATATATATATTTTGCACGAAATCTGATTCAAAAGTAATCATAATTTTAATTTGATTCAAATATATATATATATATATATTGCATTCATATTCACATACTGCAGCAAATACAAATTCACAATTGTTGCACGCAAACCGAGGACCATAATTGTACATATATATTAATTGGAATTGTTAGATCAAACACTAATTCTACCTAATGGTTATTATAGCAAAAAACCAAGAGTAGACATGTAGAATCACAAAATTCCAATTCCCCAAATTAACTTTCCTGGAGTGGATGTATATATTTAAATTGAAACTTAATCTTCAATAAAACTGATAGCCAAAACACAAAGCACATCATATATATATATATATATATATATATATATATATATATATATATATGTTAAACCTTGTTTGCGGCAAAATGTGTAAATGGAATCACCAAAATTTACAATTTGCTGCAATATGATTGTATTGTAGATTTACCGTAAAGTATAGGAATTTCTTTACTTTTAACTCATAATTTTACATAAATTTATAATTATAATTCTTAATGATTCAACATGAAGACGGCTCTGAAACCACTTGTTGGGAAAATCCCCCGAATATATAAAACTTAATTTATCCACATGCAGTTTCATCATGTCAAATCATCAAGAAAATAAATATGAAAGCGGAAGCGTACCTGAATTCATAAGAGTTCTTCGGTCTTGCGGCTATAGGTCTTCCAAATTAGTAAGCATGATTTTAAGAGACTAGGGTTTCTCTCTTTTCTGGTGATGGGATTACAGAAAAGAGTCACGCTTATAATTTGGGGACCATAACCCTAATATAGTTGGAATCCTAATTGGAGTAGGAGTCTCAATTTCTAATTCAGTTCATCATAGAATTAGAAATCATATGAGAGTATCTACACATATAGGCCCATACTTTACCACATAATTTAAGCCTAATAATACTTAACCAAATTAGATCACTTTTAATTTGGGCTAGACACTTTTCTAATGATAACATTTGACGTACAATATCTTATTTAATATATATAAGTCCATAAATACCTAACATGCATTTCATCAAGGGGAAAATGGGTGTTTGAGATGCATCTTTCCTTTCGACCAAAAGCTAGAAACCGAGGTAGAGGTTCTTCATTTACCTATGAATCTTGAAACCTTTCAGTATATTCAATTCTGGATTTTATAGTGGCTAAAATTTAGTAAATACAACTCGATGCTCTGTTTCTTATAAATTTTGGATTTATCACGGTGTGTATGAGTTTGGATGACGTTCTAAGTTGTTGGCCTAGAAATCGCTAGACTTTAGGAAGAAATTATGGTTAAATATATTGAGTTCAAACTCTGTTGTGTCTTTCAAATGATTCAGCACTTTGTTTACAATTTTCTGGTATATTCTGGAGTATATTGACTGCCTAAATAAATTGAATACTTGAGTATCCCTCTTCTTGATGGTAAAGTCTTTTAACTGATTGATGTTGGCTAGAAATAATCTTCTGTAAGGGGTATTGTTCTGTACTCAAGTTAATCAATAGGAACAAGCTTCTTAGCTACCCGACAAAAGTATATCTTCATATATGTGAGAGTATGTGTTAAATTGTTATGAGCCTAATTGTTGTCTGACCGTTATAAATTTGGGTATTTCATTGTTTTAAAATAGTTTTGAATCAAGCTTGTGTAAGTATTTCTCTTTAATGATGAAACAAATTGTCATATGCTGCTTAGATATGTTTTTAGATGTTATTTAATTCTTACTTTGAGAGGAAATAGTTATTGAGAAAATTCTCTCTAATTGATTAAGGAGGGTTATAATGGGGGACGTTTGACTATTTCATTAGTGTAGGTGTAAAATCTGAAGTTTTCCTATATGTTGAGGTGTTATGGCTGTAATTAATTATTAGTAGTGTTAGTCAAGAATTAACCAAGAGGGGGTGAATTGGTTAATTGCCGATTTTAAAATTCTTTCGTTTTTCCTTCTTCCTATATTGATTAGGAGTCTATTAAACCTATTAGGAGTCTGAGTGTAGGTGATAGTGTTTAACACGATTTAACTTAAATAAATACAACAGAAGCACCACCAATTTTTATGGAGAGGTTCACTATCAAAGTATGTTTGTATAGCTACGTCCTCTCCCCTTCTACCAACCAGCTAGAAGGATTCTATTTAATAACCAGATTGAACTTTCACTTTGACAACCCAAGCTTCCTTGGGAAAGCACACCTGCTTTTATGCACTTGACCAAACTGAAGAAACCAAATCTCAACTGAATTTAGTATACTGACCCTCCACAGTAGCTTTGATTCATTCAGAATCACCAACTACTTCTGTCTGAGGATTCTCAGTGCACTAACTACAGTTCACCCCTTGCAGTGTATTTAATGATTCTTTTACCCTTAAGAAACCTTGACACCTCAAGGACAAGCTGCACAGCTTTTACTCCTAGCAACACTAATCCTTAAATACGATTACAGTGATATAAAAGAGAATAAGAAACTGAAACAGACTCCTACACTCAGCTCTAAACACTTAGTACATAGAAGACGATTATGATCACACAGAGAGAAGGAGATGAATCTTGCTTTCAATTTTTCTGGGCACTTAGCCTTTTTCTTTCTGATAATCTTTCTGCTTGAATTGGATTGGTTAATATAGCCTCTTTCTTCAACTAGCCGTTACTTGCTTTTCCTCTAATGCTTTGAGTGTCCGCTCCATCTCCACGATTTCGGTTTCTATTGACTCAGAGGCAATGGAAAATTTTTGCAGACGGACGCACAATCTCCTGGATAATGCTTGTGTATATTGCTTTATGAGTGATGCATTTGTATTTTCTTCCTGCACCCTTTTTCTCACCTACTCATAGATATCATTATACATGCATATAGAGTTATGGGGTAGGGGGCAGAAGACACGTTACTTCCTTTTTCTTTTTGCTGATGGACACATCATAGTTTACAGGTTGGGCCAAATAGTTTAGTTCAAAAATACTAAGTGTGTTCTTTGGGCTCAACTCTTTGACATATCAAAAATTAGACTTTTCCAAAATGGACTTTTTGGTTCAACAAGTAGTGTGAAAGGAACAAGAATACATGAGAAAAGATGGAATCTATTTATAAAAGGAAAAATAAATAAACTCAATCTCTTTCATTCAAATACCTAAGGCCTAATTCTTAATGTGAATTATTATGAATAAATTATACATTAGAAAAAGCTTTGGGACTTTCTTAAGCATTAACAAGAAGAAATGAGAAAAATTACATGAACATGGTAATTAAGCTTGAAAACTCTATGAAAAGATAAATGAATGGTGATTTTAGGTCTCTATTTTAAGAGAGCATGACTAATTATGGCATCTGAACTATGTGAGTATTATATTAGTAATTGAAATTAAAGGGTTAAATAAAGGCATGGCCTCTTATGACTATATATATATATATATATATATATATATATATATATATATATATATATATATATATATATATATTATGTGTGTGTGTGTTTGGTATATCATCATTACGTATTCTTATATGGTTTCATGATGGATAGCTGACTATTCTAGTGGTGATTTATAAATTCAATTTCTTGTTTGTGTGTTGATAAATTAAGAGCCATGATTGATTTTTTATTGTTGAAATATATCTCAGTTGTATGTTAAAAATACATGATGGTTGTGGCTGAGAAATGGCCTCTTGTGTGAAAACCAACACTCAGTTACAAAAGGTTAATGATAGCATGGAAGCGAGGTAGGACAATTGATACCCTCATCTTTTTAATATTATTTATTGCCATATGATAAGCAATAGTTTGATTAATTGAGATTAGGACGCTTATATTGTGTTATAGGGGTAAATGTGCTAATGATTTATGTACTGCATGAGTAGATAGAATATATCTAAATTATAATGTGTTACTTGATGAAAAGGATGATTGCTTTAGAAACTGGTACGCTTGATTAACTGAAGTTATGGAATGGTCCTCTTTGCCTTATTATGGGGTGAGGTAGAGAGAATCCACATTGTGGCTATTTTAGGTATGAATGTCGTATAGTTAGAAGGCCATAGTTGTGTTGACGTGATTGCTTATTAACTAGATCTATCATAAGGTTAAGACATAGTTCTTATGAAAGGTTTATTTAATAACAATCATGTGATGATTCCAAACTGATGATAATTTTGTGCACCAGAGGACGCTCTGGAGTTAGGTAATGCTTGTGTCCTCCTGTGTGGAGAAGATTCCTATGTGGGAATATACAATGTCCTCCTGTGTGGAGATGGTAAATACATTGTCCTCCTGTGTGGAGAAGCTCTTATATGGAGGGTTCATTCCTGTTCATGCAAGGTAACAATTGTAATAGATCAAGTGGTAGGTAATATTCTAGTCTACGATGCATTCTTCTATATTATATAAACTAATGCTTGTATGACTTATAATTAATGGTGAGGTGTTTTGGCGTAGCCCTGAGTATAGTAGCAGAAATATTTTTATAAATTTGTATCTACTTGTCCTACTGGGATTATTATCTCATGATGCTACTATATTCAAGTATTGCAGAATGGAAATTATCTTACTTGGATGTGCTCGGATGATGCTGCAAGGAGCAGTTTTCGTTTGATGAAAGCCTACGTAAGGCTTAGTACATTTGTTTAGATGAAGTTATTATTAGGAATTATATTATAGGACATGACTTGTGTAAATTATAGAAGATAATTATTCACTATTTCAATTTTATTAATAAAAGTTTTAAATTTTTCAAAATTTCAGCATCATTAACACTTTATAAATATTAAATTATCTATTTAAAGGATAAACTCGGTCAGAATGTTACACTCGGAGAATCGCCACCAAGTTTTTAACCTCTCAAAACTTGGAAAAGGTGTAAATTTGGAAATTGAGTGAAAAATGAGGTTCGAAAATAATTCTTCCAAAATAATAATTTAGAATACCCTTAAAAAAAATATGGCGGGCTATAACCAGAAAATTCAGGTCCGAGAATCTGTTTGAGCTGAGGGGAAGGTGTTAGGCACTTCTTGTCCCTCGTCCGTAGACGGTTACCATACAATAGGAATTCAACTTGATCTGACACTTTTTAAATAATTGGTTCTATAAAAAAATGGAGTGTTGGGCTCGAACCAAGATGAAAGCCAAATGCCTACGTACCCTCGGAGAGGGATTAGAGTCCACGTAGTGAGTAGTGCGTGCTCATAAAAATGTGTGGGTGGATGCGCGCACCAAGTATATAGTAAGTTCAAACGGCGCACCAATGATGTGCTCACTGAGGCATGTTGGTCATAGGGCACCTATCTACCAGGCAAAAATGCAGATTCAGGTATGTAGTCCTAATTGTGCTCGACAAACATATTCCGTCCAACCGGCACGATGTGCACACATTAAATGAAAGCCAATAAAGTGCAATTGCACCTCCAAGATTAAATAAAAATATAGCAGAGCATATCACTAAGAAGTGAAAAGGCACTTGAAAGAGAAAATACACATATAATGCAAAAACCCATGCATCAATAACAAAGTTGAAAGCCCGGGCAACGCTGAACAGAAATGGAAAAGAATATGCATAGAAGATAGAATTGAAAATGCAAAACAGAAGCTGCAATTGAATTTTTTTTTTGTCCAAGGGTAAAATACACCATTTTGGCATTTCATGGTGTAAATCTTGGTGTTTTGACTTCTCTTTTTAAGAAGAAAATAAAAATTTTCATGGTTTCTTAGTATTGCATAGATCGTTTGATCATGCGATCTTACAATTAAAATCTCGATCATACTCCGATCTTACCTCCCAACGATCTTTCTTTCGATCTGACAAGATTTACAGCCACAAAATCGTGATCTTGAACAATCTTACGATCAAGATTGCGATTTTGATTATCTTGGCTGCTGCCCCTGTACGAATGGACCGGCCATGGCCTCTCTTGGACGAGGTTGTGGCCCTTTTGAAGCCCTAGGGCTGAGCCCTCTGTATAGATGAGCCGAAAAATCTTTTCGATTCTTGGCTTGTTAAGGGGGCTAAGGCCTTAGGGCATGTGAGGCTGCGACCCCTCGCCCTTCCCAGGGGGAGGGGGTCATTTCCTAAAATTCTCCTAAATTGTCCTTAATCAAGGCTCGGAAAAAATGGAGTGTCTATAGATTCCCCTATTTACTTGTTTTCCTTCAAAGGTATAAGAGAATAAGCAAAGCTCATAAGAGAAAAGTGGAGGAAACAAGTAAAGATAAAAATAGACCCTCATTTTGTCTGAGGGAAATGGAAAAATAGAGACATTCATCTCATACATATTGTAATTCCATAATATACCCTCCTATGGACACGAGGCACTAGCCTTCTAGAAGGTTAACCAGACCACGGATCAGTGACACATGACACCACTCAATGGCCCCGAACGTGGCTTCTCCCCACAATCACCCGCGTACTCTCCCACATTAGAGATCGTGGGTTGAACTCCTGACGCAAGAACGTGGGTCAACCACGTTCTCCTGTACGCTGAGTATAAATACCCCTCACTTGGGGGACTAAAGGAGAGACAACCCAAAAGCCAACAAGACAGTGCTCGCAACACAAAAGCATACCCCGAGATCATCATTACCTGAAGTCTACTTAACAGACAACAGCTCAAATTCACTCCATTAACAGGAAACACTCGTCCTTTTGCTTGGAGCAACATCCAGAGACCCTTGCTCTTTCTCCCTCTACCTACGAGGTACCTTCAACAGGTGGTTCGCCCACCCGGAGAACACACACACGTCCTAGCCGCACACGACCACTACAGGTAACACTCCTGCCTAACGGCCACCATGGACATTCTCTCTTCGAACTACATGGACTTTGATCCCTCTATATGGGTACGTAGGCACCTAGGTCTTCACCTAAGGATAAGTCCCCCAAGGCTACAACCCCTTGCGGTCTTTATTTAACATGAATTGTCTAAACCAAAAACGACAGTTAGACATATCAGGACTCTAGAGAGTTTTCTTGCGTACACATTTTAGAAACAAACAGAAATCCTACACACAAATCTTACTCACAGAACATCCTACAGATAATGCCTAATTTTCTAAAACACAACAAAACATAACATCTTATGAAGTAAAAATCCTAAGTTACAACATTATGGCTGCCTAACTTAGGCTGTCTTATCTCACCCACAACCCCTTTTACCATTGCTTGTAGTAGGTCAACTCACATATGCTTGCTTTACCAAGTTGATCATGATTGCATCGGGGAATCTAGAGCCCTCTAGGATCTTAGTGATGAGGTACGGGTACGGGGGCGATTAAAGAAGGACCTCCTTATTATCCCCTGCATCTTTTCCCAGACGATGTCCTCGATTTTGACGGAGTCATTAGCAGGTGATAAGTGGCACATCCTTCTTGATATGGTATGCACTCTGTAACAACCCAAATCTAAATGCCTAAATTAAGTCTTTAATTCTTTTTTTTACTCTGTTAGTACTTTAAAACAAACGATTCTGCTATTAATTCTTACCTCTTAATTTTAGAATAAAAAAACATTGTATCCAATTGTTACCACTAAATACCCAATTGAATTATTTATTGTCTTTATAAATTCTTAAATATTAAGTGTACGAATTTTGTAAGAAGAATATTTTACCGCATAAAAATACGTTCAAGAAGATATACTTCTAAATACATTTTATATTATGTAAATACATTGTCTTAGGGTGCCAACACATTCATACATTTTCTATAATTATATCACATAAGATGTACATAAATAGTTTGCCATATATCATCCATACACATAAAACCCATTTTAAGGGATTCATACATGTCTTAAGTACAAAGTACGGCTCCAAAAAGAAACATACGAACAGTTAGGTGGCTATGCCACATAGTATTTTAGTACTATTCCATCATACTAGCTGTATCCCAAAATATATAAAAAGTCAAAAGTATCTATCCAAAAAGTGTCTTCCTCCTAAATCTACTCAAGTCCTTCCATAGGAGGTACATATTCCACTGGTGTGCTAAATATCACCCTGATATCCCGTACCAGAGTAATACTCCCTATGAACGGGAGGTCAACCACTATCAACTCGATCTCTAGAAATAGGTGATATCTAAACATTTGAACACCCCAACGTAATGAGATTAAATAATCCCAGTAGGTATAAACACAGAAAAATATTTTTTTAGTGGTTCAGCTGCATTCACATAATAATACAGAAATCCTCTCTCTTATCTAAATTTAGCATCAAAATCAAATAATGTTTAAATATACAATTTAGTCAAAGAGATGCATTCATAAGGAATTTTTACCTTTAAATTGGTTCTCAAGCATAAACAAATACCTGTGAAACAAGATATATCCGTAGTCTTTATTCTATTGGACCTCCCTTTTAAAATAATGTATGGTTGTCTAATTTTCCAGGGCATCCCCTGGTGTGCGCACATCATTAGCTACCAACTTAGGATCTCTTTCTCATACCTCTATATGAGAATCCTATACCACATTATGAAAAGATATAGTAGGCATGAACAATACCTAGAGTTATGAGATAATTAGTTTTAGTTAAGTTCCCCAAGGGGTTAGGCCTTAACCCTTGTTTTACTTGACTAAAATTAATTTTATCAACATGTACATCGTAATTAAAATAAGGTTTTGTTTCCAAGTAATGTACATAATATAACTCATGATTGTCCCATTCCAAACATAAGCTATATACTCCAAATTTCATCTACAACGTAGCATACCAATCGTGACCGCTTGGGCGGATATTTAGTCCCGAAGAACCCAACATATCCAACATACTCTCACTCGCACATGGTGGGAAGCCCATGACTATCCTTATCACAAAGGAATTCTCTATTTCTCTTTCTCTCGTCGTCTTCTTTCATACTCCGTGTCAATCGTGACCGCTTGGCATGATATGTGGGAGCCTTATACTAGAAGCCTGTTAAGACCCAGCTATAAGTTATGCTTTAACCCAAGTTTCAGATGATGTGACCACATGTCTCACTGAAAAATAGTGTCATGGGTTCCCTAAACGTGTTCATATACATGGCTAGTCCAATCCCTCTAAGTCTACAATAAGACCAGGACATCACCCACACTCAGTTGTGATAGGTATTCACATCCATGAAAACCTCAAAGGGATCACATATTGGGTTGACCTCAGGATACTATCACACATGCATATGTCAACACAATCTTCCTTTCGACGTCTTTTCAGTTCAATCAAACATAGCTGCTTTCCTGACAATCTTCCATCGGGCCGTATTTTTCCATAGCCTCTTGGAAAGATATCAAAGTAGCATGCACTACCTTATCTCTTCATGACAGAGTCAAAGTGCATAAGGGTACCCTTTAAAAGGATAGGTGCATCCTTTCAGGGACTCACACAGCATTGAAGCAAGGATTCATTTACATGCTTCCCTTGTGGTACTTAATGCACATGCGGTATGAAACGCATGTTGTGGCATTCTCGAGTGTATGTCGATTTTGATCCTCAATCACTTACACCACACATACCTTAGTCCAGACTCACTTAGAGTCTGACCTGAGTTTGCTACCACACTTCGCTCCCTTCACATAACGCCAAGTGGATCACTCATGTCTGGCTACAGGAATTATGAATAACAGGGATTCATAATTCGATCATAAGACCTCATCATCTTAGTGGATCTCATCCTAGTACACTTACTAGGGCGACTTATCAATTCTCATTGGTGTTTTCCTGTCCAACACTCGGCGCTTTTAAGCTGCCTCTGGATATTCACACTATATCCCATTTTGGTGTTCAAGGAAAAAGCACCCAAGTCTCATCTTGGCCCACACCACTTGCGTGTCCAAGGCGATTGCTCATGTGAGAGAGCCAACCTCCCAAGCCTGTAAGACATACTTTATATATTGTGTAATAAGTACTTCTATTTCTTGATCTAGACAAAATAAAGGTATGCCTAGGCATCACACTTTACTTATGATCAAGAAATAGAGCTCTCACAAAGCTCGTCATCTTGACATAAACTATGTTAAATCACCCTGGTTCTAAGTAATCATGTGTATCTAAAACACTAGTTTTACGGCTTATATCTCTATATAGCTTATAACACCCATATTTACCCTACTATTTGATGTTATTTGGCGTGATTTTGTAGAATTTATTGAGCCACATAGCTTGCGTAGACATTATTTTCGGGTAATTAGGGACTAAATTGCAATCTTGCTAATTCTTTGATTTTAATATTTAAATTGTGATAATTCCATAGTTTTAATTCTTGTGCTTTTGATTGATTATCTTTGGAACTTTCACAATTGCTTTTGGATCTTTTTAGGCCATACAAAAGAAGATTAGCAAGGATATCAGTTTCAGCGTCATAACCCGCGCCCACGGCTTAACATGCAGAGAAGAAAAAAAGCACATTCACTGTGTTACCCACTGTTAGCAGGTACACCAGATTTGATGCACAAATTTCAGCAGCAAATCCGTTTTGGGCCATTCTGGGTCGGACCCAACTCGTCTAAACAGCCCTAAAATGACCTATAAGCTGGAAAAAAAAACCCTATTCCATCATAATTCCTTCATCCCCCAACATTTTCCCATCTCTTTTCTCTCATCCCTCTCCATTTTCTCCATCTCCATTCTTCTTTTTCCCTTTTTTTCTGTTTTCACCTTCATCTATGGCTGCCATTGGAGGGCTGGAGCTTGGTAGAGCTTCCTCCACCAACATGGAGGGCTAAGCTTCTCGGGCTAGAGAAGATTTCATGAAGGCTAGGGCATTGAGACAAATATAGGGAGTTATTTCTTTCTCTTCCACTTTCTCTTTACATTTTCATGTTGATTTTAGTCAGGTTTTCATGGATTTGTATTGAGTTAAGGATTATGATTGTAATCTCTTTGTGGATTGGATTGTGTTAGTTTGGATATGTGATCAGTAACTTTGATTCATGGATAATTGTAATTAGGTTTAATTATAATTTATTCTTGAATGCTCAATGAGATGGTTGGTTAACCATTAAGTGGAACCCATATCTAGACATTGATTACCATTGCTTAATTGGGATGATTAGCTAGTTTTAGTTAATTACTTTGAATTGAATTGTCATATGAAGTAATAATCGAATGGTAACCATTGCTTGTTTATGTTAATTAGGTTGCTAATTAACTTGGGTTGTATAGTTCATATGAAGTGAGAATTATAATTGGTTAATTATAATTGAATGATTTTGTATGAACTCTTGATTATGTTGGATTGATGTTACTAGCCGGATTGAATCTCCAATAGACCATTTTATCTTCCTTGCTTTTGTCCATTTTATAATGCTTTCATTATATCCAAAAACCCCAAAAATATCTTTACATTTATTGTCTTTACAATTACCGCACACAAGGTGTTTGATGAAATGCCAAAAACCAAACCCATATTTGTTATTAGTTTGCATTGTTCGCCGTAGTGCCTCATAGGAGGCTCCTTGAGAGAATCGACCCGGATTACACCACTATAGTGCATTATTTCTGGTTATTAATTGGTGTTGGCCTCGCGACAAGGCCTCTATCAATAGCCAACCCACCACTGTGGGTCTGTGAGGGTATAACGCCAGTGCTCTATCACAGGTCATACTGTGAGGACCCTCTCTCAGGTCACTTGATGATTAAACTGACACAACAGGGTAGTTAACTGCTATGTAACGATGTCTTATATAAAGTTGTGTTGCGTTCTCTTGTGGTACTTAGGCTTTCTTTGGTGTAAACCATAGTTGTTTAACTTTATGAGATCAATGTCACTAGGTCAACAGCTCTGTCTGTGACCTATAAGTGACTTTAGGGTACGCTTGGTATAAATGCACGAATGTAAAGTATTGTAAAGAAAGTATTGTAGAGTAAAGTACTAGAGAATAAAAGAAAGTATTGTAGAGAAAAGTGAGGAAAGAGATAGAGAGAAAAATTATGAGAGAGAAAAAATATGATAAAAAGTGTGTTTGATATGTATAAAATATGATGTAAAATTTTTTTGGGTATCGTGAAAAACCATGATTTTACTATTTGGTAAGGATACCAAACATACCCTAGATCTTCCAATCCAAACTGCCCTGTACGGTTGATAATCATGCAATGAATCCATATCCCTGGTGGACAGAGAAATGCATAATCTTTACTTGCCTCTCTGCAAGATAGTTCCCGTGCTTAGCAAGAAAGCACACCAAGACGTAGATGTCCTCTCATCCAAGTTTCTTACCCAATCGACATCAATGTGTGGCCTGTCGTTTGCGGGTCACTATTATGATGAAAACAACCGATTGTTAGTAGCGCCCTACAAGTACCTCAGAACATTCTAAACAGTGTGTCTGTCCTAGGTTTGACTGATAACGGCTCACCAAGCCGACTACAAATGGTACGTTTAGAGCAAGTACACTCCACATTGTACTTCAACCTACCACAACTATATGTATGAAAATACTATCCAATGACTCCATCTCTTAATTTAGTCTACAGACGTGTAGCAAGACTCAAACTCTTGCCTCTTGCTACTAGCACATCACTCGGGTTCAGGTTCCCTCAAATGGAATCTACCAAGAATCTCTTCTTCGTAGGATTCTTATGACAGAGTGAGGCGATTCTTGGAGCAGACTCCATGAATCTTGACTCCCATTGTCTAACTCATTTCCTTTAGTACTCCTCTTGGATTATGCTTCGTGGAAGATATGCTCCTCGTAAGCAGTCTCCCACTTGACTCAGCAATTGGAGATACGTTTATATGCTCCTCTCAACGTGTTGTAGGTTCGCCTCCTTTCAATAAAGGTGCACATCCCAGAATCCGTCTCCCTTACTCTAGAAAAGTTAGTCTTGAGGATTATTATATCCTTAGACTTAAATTATGTGACTGTGGTGTCTTTATTCTCGCTAATGAACACGTATCCTTTTGAGTGACCAAGCTATCTTACCAAGACACGCTACTTGCCTCTAGGGTCAAGCTTCCCATACTCATAGGAAGGATCATGTATGATGTACACCCTCATGGTCTCAGCATACTCTAATAAGGTCTTTTACCTAACTAGAACTCATAAGGAATCACTTACATAATTTTGAGGGCATATGGTTAAGTACAAAAGTGACTGTTGGCAAGACATCTCCCCAATGGGAACGTTCACCTAAGCCATTATCAACTTGAACAACTCCAAGAGCAACTTATTTTGCTTTGGAAAATTTTTAAGAATTATAATTCTATCTGTAGGGAAAGGCCCAGATCCACATGACCAGACCCGACCCATGGACCGAAAAGAAAAACCGAAAATAAACCCAGGTAGAAATTAAATATTGCAGAAGCTACTAACTTGGACGCCATTGCTAAAAACTCAGATCTTGCCAATGTCTCTGCTCCACCAAGGCTGGCCTCCAAACGACGAACTCCGAAAAGGGCCGCACCAAACGGAGGACTTTACCTACAAGAGGTAGAGCCACATGTCCACGACTGGTACGCAGAAGAATGACTCAAAGAGAGAGAGAAATATTATACTATGTGGGGTTTTCCAAACGGGACCCCCTTTTCCAAACATGGAATGAGCAAATGTGAAGGTGGGGAATGCCTCCTATTTATAGGAGAATGAGAGAGCTCCAATCATTGATTTAAGCAATGTGGGATTTGAAAAACATGAATAAAACATTGGCTTACGTCATGATCACTTAGCCCACTTTGGGCCAGTAGTCCGGGCTCGTGTGACCTCCGTGGGTGTCATCTTGGTGTCGTTTTGTTCGTCTCTCAGTGAGCTTTCCAACGAGTCATCACTCGACTCGATCGGACTCTCCCATGGACGAATATTTAGTCCTGATGAACCCAACATATCCAACACTATATAAATCTGCTTATAATAAGGAATTCTCTTTTAAATAACAAAATTCCCAGAATTTAATAATAGATAGAAAACCATAAACAATAATTTCAATTTGCTGCAGTGCAGAGTTTTTTTTATTCAACATAACCAATGATTTCAACAAGATAAATATATCTACTGTATAGATTTACGATAGATCAAGAAATAAATTAATGATACAAATATTTGAACTAATAAAATCAAGAAAAGGATTACTATATGAAACAGAACTGTATATTTGTAAATATATATATTTATGGCATTATTTCTAATTATTAACTCTTCCAACACATCCATTAGGTTAAAGAAAATGTCTTTTTAGTTTTGAATCTCATTTGCCAATACAAAGCACAAAGTGATGCACGCATATAGCTACAACAGAACAGACTTTATTTTCTAACAATATTAATAATTAATATATTCTAAAATCATACATGCAGACTCCATTCTGATTCCATCATTCTGAATCGAAAAATTAAAGAAACAAAAGGAGCACATTAACAAAGCAGTAGAATAATTTAATGCGGAATTAAACCAAATGAAGAAACATAAAGAGCTTTTGAACACTCAAGAGAGAGTAGTATCTATACACTACCTTTTCTCCTAAACTTCATGCTTCTAAACTGTACACGAGCTCCTCGAGTACTTTGAACCAATATTTTCAGAAGGACTAAACTAAGGTAAAGTTACTTAGGTGTTTGCTATAAAGTTCACCAATATAATTAAAACATGTGGCAAAAATCTTTTGTATAACCAATCATGGTAGAGAGAGAAAATGAAAAGCAATAAATTACATAACCAATCAAATAGGAGAGAGAATATAAATAATGTTTATGATTGGTGAATTTTATAGCAAGCACCTAAGCAACTTTACCTTAGTTTTTCCTTTTCAGAATTCCTTTCTCCTTGCTCTAACTCTTTTTTTTCGTAGAAAGGTGTCACATTAAACTAAAAGGGTTCAACATCATTCAAGCTTACAACACACAAAAAGGAAAGCAACACACAAAATACATCAGTTAGGGGACTCCCTCCTCACATTTCTACTATAGTTAATGCCGACAAGATCAGCTAAGAATTGGCTGGACAAAAAGGAAGGCATACTATCAGAATACAACAAAGGGGAACGGTTTAAAAAGGCTTGTCTGGCCATAAGATCTGTGCAACTGTTGCCTTCCCTGTGAACATGGAGCACCTTCGCTTCAGAGAAATCCGAAAGGATAGCTCTACAGAGACAAACCAAAGTGCTCAGATGATGGAGATTACTACAGTTAGTATTATTAATCAAATGGACATCAGTTAAAGAATCTGTTTCAACAAGGATCTTAGTGCAAAGAAGATGTTTAGCAAGTTTCAAGCTATTCAAAATGGCCCAAAGCTCTGCCATGATACTGTTTCCAGCACCAATAAACTTATAGAAACCATGTACCCAATTACCATTGCAATCCCTTATAATACCGCCACTAGCAATCAACTTTGGGTCTCCTTGAAATTAAAATGGTATTCTACAAGTTGGGAGGGGTTGGATTAAGGTGCATATGAGTAAATTCAGCAGCTCTACCAATCGCTTTTTTACTTATAGTACTCGGGTCAAAGTTTTTATTTTCAAAGACAAGAGCATTTCTTCCAAGCCAGATTTCCCATAACCAAAAAACGAACATGGTTCCATGTTGGACTCCCCAATTAACTACTGTATCAGACATGGCATTCTGCTTTAGCCATTCACCACTGTTTTTGAAACTTAGCACATTGGGAGGTTTAATTTTCATATTTTCCCACACCTTGCTAATTATTCCATAGTTAAAGAACAAGTGATGCAAGTCTTCCACTCCTGAATTGCAAATAGGACAAGCATTATTTAACTGGAGGCCTCTGGAGTTTAAGGTCATTCTAACGGGTAATGCATCTATCATACATTGCCAAAAGAATACCTTAATCTTTGGGTAGCAATTAAGCTTCCAAATCCATCTCTAGTCATAACGGGATTCCTCTCTGGCGGAATCAAAGTTGTTAGCAGAGCAAGCTAACTTATAGGCCGTTTTCAGGCTAAAGACACCTAAGGAAGTTAGTCTCCAAGACTTCCTATCATTTCCTTGGAGAGATGGGTCACAAGCAAATGAATTCACACTCCTTTGGATGGGCATCGGAATTTCAAAGGATAAGACATCTCATTTCCAAGTTCCCACCTCCCCGACAAGGTCGCACACCATGAAATTATCCTCATATCTGTTTAAAGGTCCTACCAGCAGGGATCGGATAGAGCCGAGCTCTATCCAGATATCATGCCAAAACAGAGAACCACGGCTAGAGCTTATATTGTGTTTTAATCCCATGTTAAGCAGCTTTGCACCCAATCTCAGCCCCATTCCAAGGCTGGATCCATAAGTTTTGTCTTGGCAAAGATAATGGGACACAAGCTTAACCCAAGTCGACTCTTTCTCATGGTCGATCCGCCAGCACAACTTGGCCATAAAAGCAAGGTTCCGCTCTTTAGATTTATATAGCCCAAGACCCCCACCTCTCTTATGTTTGCACATGGAGTTCTAGCTCACCATGTGTAGCTTCCTATTTTGATCTCCCGAATTCCAGAAGAAATCTCTTATTATTTTGTCTATTGAGATGCACACTTTGGAGGGGAACAGTGTGCACTGCATGTAATAAGAAAGAAGGGGGAAGCAGACCGAATTAATGAGAGTAATCTTTCTCGCTTTAGATAAGTGCTTAGCTTTCAAATTCTCTACCTTGTCTAGGACTTTGTCAACAATAGGTTTAAAATCACTAGCTCTTCTACTAATACCCAGAGGGAACCCAGATATTTCCTAGGTTTAGGAGTTTCCCCAATCCCCAAAATTTGGACAGCATTATCTCTATCACTTCTGGGTGTGTGGGGAGAAAACCAAACAGTAGACTTGTCAGCATTAATAGAGAGCCCTAAGCAGAGGAGAAATTTTTGAAGCACTTTTTTTTAACAGTCAAAATGGACTTTCTATCTGTACGGGAAAACATTAACACATCATCCGCAAATAGGAGATGGGAGAAGGAATTTCCTTTTACCTTAACTGGGAACTAGTTTTTCTTTCGGACTTGAGTCTCAATAAGCTGGGTCAACACTTCCATACCCAAGACAAACAAATAGGGAGATAACGGATCCCCCTGACGGATGCCTCTAGATGGCTCAACACTATTGGTAAGACCCCATTGATAAGAATTTGGAGTTTAACCGAGACAATGCAGTTCTTCAATAAATCATACATTTTTTTGGGGAAGATTAGCTTTTGTTAAGACGGTAACAATGAACGACCAATTCAATTTATCATAGGCTTTTTCGAGGTCTAGCTTAACCATCATCCAACCGCTTTTACCTTTAGCTTTCCTTTTAAAAACACGAACAAGCTCTTGGGAAATGACCACATTGTCCCCTGCCTTTCTACCCGGAACAAAATCTCCTTGATTTGGAGAAATTAAATTTGGGATCACAGGTTTCAAACGGTTCACCAAGATTTTTGCAACTATTTTATATAAAGTGGTACAAAGGCTAATAGCGCGGAAGTATTTTATGTCTGAAGGATTTTGACATTTAGGAATGAGGCAAATCATAGTTTTATTCCAATCAAGGGGGACTGTTGCGGTTTGAAAGATCGATTGAATTTCTTTAGAAAGGCTCTCCCCAATGAAGTCCCAACAATTTTGGAAAAACCCCGGTTGGAAGCCATCCACACCAGCCGCCTTAAAAGGTTTAAGGTCCCATAGGGCTTTCCTGATTTCCTCAAAGGAAGGGACACTATCAAGACTATTCCACTGTGAACTGTCAACAGTAGGTAATGAGACCTCGTGAGGGACTTCCTCTACAGCGACACAAGTGAAGCACTGATTAAAGTAGTTTGCAATATGATGTTTTATTCCCTCAAAGTCAAAGATCCAATTGCCCATATTATCTTTCATAGTTGTGATTTTATTATTCCTTCTACGATTTATGACAGAAGCATGAAAAAAGGCAGTATTTGAATCACCCAGATTTAACCAGTCAATTCTAGCTTTTAAAGCCCAAAGTTCTTCCTCTTGCCTAAGAATATTTTGGTATTCAACTGACAGCTCGTGTTCAATGGGGACCAAGTGGGGCTTGTGACCTTGACTCATAGCTCTACTTATTCCGTCTAGTCTTCTAATAAGCTGTTTTTTCCGCTGAAATATATTGCCAAATTGGACCTTATTCCACTCAAGAGCCCTATTTTTTATTAGCTGAAGCCCATGAGAAGACGAAGAAGCCTCCTCCCAAGCCCTTTCGGCTAGATTAATGAACCCCGGTTCCCTTAGCCAAATTTTTTCACATTTAAAAGGCCTATCTAGATGGATATGTTGGCTTGGTTTTGAGACAAGGACAAGTGGGTTGTGATCAGATTTCATCCGAGGGAGGTGGTAATTGATAGCTTCAGGAAAAAGTTGAATCCATTTTGAATTTGCTAATAACACTATCCCCCCTCCATCCCTCAATTCTTGTTTCAGAAATGAAAACTACATTTGGACAATGCCTTTGCTTTAAGTCCATCAGCACTCTGCGAAACTTAGGGCTACCTGCCCCTCTAACATTCCAAATGAGAATCTTAAAATCCATATACCTATCTGATTCATCAAAATTTTGGCCTACATAGCCATAGGAGCTAGAAGAAGAAGACGAATTATATGGAGTTAATTCCTTCTTCCCTTGTTGGGGATCGAAGGCAAATTGTTGATCCAGGGCTCCCATGCCTAGCCTCAGATAAGACGTGGCACAGACGCTTACCATTGGTTTGTATGTTTCCATCATAAATGCCCCCTCCAAAAGGTTTCCCTTCAGCAAGAAGGTCTTTGGCTTCCTGCACATAAACAACTTCAGTTGACATGGTGTCGTGTCTAGCCACACCTGATTGATCTCTGGTTTTGGTGTCACTTGTGATTGTACCACATTTGGAGGTATAACAAACCCTAGGCCCCTATTCCTTAGCTCGATCAGTACATCTCGAATCTCTGGGTCCGAGATCTTGTAGAACATACTCTCCGCCATCATATATACCCAATCTTTCAGCCATGGGGCTTGGGCTAGGGTACCCAGAACAAGATTCTCCAAGCTTTCCATGGATATGCGAACTGAGTTGTTGGATTCTCCAGTATTATACTCACTTGTCTTAGTAGCTCTGTGGTAGCAGGGGTTGAGACATTCATATCTCTATGGGAATGATCAACGGGGTCTTTTGTTGGATATTATTATAAATTAATAAAATTAATTTATTAAATTAATTAATATAATAATATGTTACAAATAATTGAAATCAGAATGTTACAAATTGACTGGTTCAAAGCTTAGAGTTAATGGTAGCATTAAAACAAATTAAAATACTTTAAGTGACAGTGCAAGTTTGTGACATATATATATGTGTGTGTTGGCTAGAAGAGACACCACTAACAAAAATGGAGGAACATGAGGCGTGCAGTAAGAGAGTTTTTTGTTTTAAAAATTATAATATACATATTATGTGTGTAATATTTGGGTAGAGAAAGGTGTGGGAGACAGAGTCCTGTCTACCTCCTACGTGCAGAGGTTGTTGTCACGACCTCAAATCGGGAGTACGTGACCGGCACGAGAATAGATTTTTACCTCTAAACCCGTAAGCCTTATTCTGTAAACATGACTATAACTACCCTGCTATACAATCAATATATATATATCATACTAGTGGCCACGCCTCACTAGTGGCCTAATTAACCTGTAATTCGCGGTTCGCTCAATATCGCTTCAGCTCAATCCAGTGTATAGATATATTTATCAGCACTCATAATGTAAATATTAATATCATATTGACCGTACGTCTCAATACGTACGATCTATCCTATTCACATGCAGCAAACACATATAATATATATCCATATCATATTGACCGTACGCCTCAATGCGTACGACCTATCCTATTCACATGCAGAAGTTTATATACTCAAACATATATCCTAGTCTTCCCCAAATTGGACCTTGTCTTTAAGTATATATGAAGCCGACAATTCTAGAGCAAGTACATATCAAAAGTTGTAAATGAATGTATACAACTCTTACAACTTAAAAATATATACAACAAGTGAAATCAAAATAACCAAAAGGTGTCCACCCACACGAACAAGTGCGTAAGGATGGTCTGATGTCCGTATCATTGCCCGGACGTCGATGCCTGCCCGATCCCAGTATCTGAAACATTGGAGCAGAGGGAATGAGTCAAACAGACTCAGTGAGAAGCTTCCCATCCTCGGCGTAGTGGCGGGTACCACTACACCTGGGGAAGGGGAAACACCCACAATCACATGCGCATGAAAGTCCAGTTTATCAAATGTTATATTACGATCAGGCAATATTAATATAACATTAAAATCAAAGATAAACCTACGGATCATGTTTTTCTATCATGCTTCTCATAATCAAACAATCATAATTAACATATCATATGAAAACTGTAAATCAATCAACTGACCCTAGTGCCAGGCTAGGATAATGGCCTCAACGGGCAATTTCTCTTAATCTTTAACTGACTCTTTAACTGACCCTAGTGCTAGGCTAGGGCAATGGCCTCAACGGGCAATTGTTTTAACTTGTTTCTCTTCCCAAGCTTTCAGATGGGATCCTGACTCTATCTACCCATTACTATCCTAAACTGACTTTACCTAGCTAGTGTGGACATCCCTACGACTCACTAATCAATTAAGAGATCGTATTAATCCTCATATTGTTCCCAAACCCTTGGTTTAGATCATAACCTAGCTCTAAGGTCTTTCCTAAGTTCAATTACCATAAAACGTCGACGTTAGCAACACTTTCTTTATGATTTCTTAGGTGAGTTTCTAATTAATATGGTAAACCAAACATTAGACTCAATCAAAAACTTACCCCCTTGCTTGTACTGTTCGGCGTATCTCATGTCACCACATGGATAGCCTCCAGTACCTCTTTACCTGTAGTCAAACACACATATACAGATACTTTCATATATAATAGTTTAGGAACAACAATAGCATGTTAACCACTAAATAATTCTTACAAATAGGCAAGTAGGCAAACCACATATCCACATCCTCAATCAACCCTGTAGGGCAAGGATGGGAAACCCCTCACCTAGACGGCTTCCTTGCGCTTGTCCTGGAGTAACTCCTGCTCCGGGCGAGTCGTGGTTTCCTAACGAATGCATTCAAGTGGTTAACATCTCATCTATACGCAATTCATATGCATACTACATGCTCATGCCTAAAATACATCTAGACGTTGCCAAGAACCGAGTCTTTGGTCTTATCCGTCTTCCCTCTCTTCTATGAGAGTCTCAAGTGCCTCGCACTTGGTTTCGTACCGCTATCGCTCTCCTTGAGTTACTTTTGGGGCCTTGGATTTGAGTTACTAAACCTCAACGTGTGTCTAAGCTATCCTACTTAAGGTTTCCTAAGGTTTGTGTAGAAGGAATTTAGAAATTCAAGAAGTTGAGTTTAGCTTGTTCCGTAAGTTGCTATTCTTAAGGGACAAGAAGGCATTTGAAATGGTTTTGATCCTTAAAAACATGGTTGGGGGTGTCCTAATAAGTTTAGGATTGAAAATAGGAGGTTCGGACACCCCGGTTTGACAAAAAAACGACTTTTGAGCATGCTGGACAGAGGCCCGGCGCTATAGCGCCGTTTCTGGCGCCATAGCGCCAAGCTGCTGCCCAGCAGCTTTTGGTGAACCAGAGAAATGGCGCTATAGCGCCGGTTCGCAGCACAGAAATTCGTTTGTTGTGCTGTGGGCCGGTTTGAGCCCGTTCCGGCCCCCTTTCGACCCCGGCTTCGACTCCGCACCTCACGGGTTTTGTTCCCCTACAATCCAACAACATAAATCCAACCCTAACTACTCAAATCCAAGCCCGATTCCAAATTTATCAACGAATCCCCAAATTGGGAATATTTAGAATTTTAAACCCCAAACCCTTTAAGATTCGAATTCGGCTAAACCCGAGGGTATAGCCTCGACTATTACCCCAACTAAGTGTTCAAGAACACTTCCAAGGTCTCAATCTATCCTCGAAACAACCCAATCGAAGGTGGATCGAAGAAATCCCTAAAATTGAAGAAATTGGGGTTTTCGAATGAAATTGGGGTTACCAACCTTTGATTCGATTGGTGGAAGGTGTAGGAGACGTCGTACCCGAGCTCCGATGACTTTTCCGGCGTTTGCTAGCTCTCCCCGGTCACTTTTCCGGTGAACCCCAACCCTTCCTCTTCTTCTTCCTGATGGACAGATTTTCAAGTAATAAAATCCCCTCTACTTGCAAGTATACAAGGTCAGTTGTAATACGTACGAATATAAGGGTGTCGAACCCACAGGGATCAGTTGGATTACTAGAATTTAACGTTTTCACAATTTTAAATTTAAAAGAAAGGGGTTTTTGGAATTGGAAGTAAAGAAAAAAAAAGTTTAAC
Organism: Senna tora; assembly: GCA_014851425.1. Taxonomy (NCBI): domain Eukaryota; kingdom Viridiplantae; phylum Streptophyta; class Magnoliopsida; order Fabales; family Fabaceae; genus Senna; species Senna tora. The sequence continues at coordinate 15,023,787 of CM026271.1, forward strand.
AAGAATGAAAAATAGAAAGTAGAATATTGAAAGTTGATAGAATCAAGTTGAATAACTTAGGACTTTGAATCCACCACTAGCTTTATAATTAAATATCCGATATTTTAATTAAGGACTACCTTTTATTTCATGCAGTGTTCTAGGCTACAAGCTTTGAATCACTTAGAATGATATTGGAACAAAGTTTTTGACATACTCTATCTAATTTTAGCATGGGCTATTCAAGTATGACATAACCCATCTAGGTTTAGCATAGAATATTCAAATGTTGTTACAATTCTATGATTATCATTACATTACCTCCACATTTAAGACTACAAGAATTAAAGTGGGTAAAAGTTTTGATTTTAAAATCCATGAATATTACTACAAGAAATATTGAATAGAAATTAAAATCAAATAAGACAATAAGAGCACAATGAAATATTAAAGAAAAATTCTTAGTCATGTAATCCATAAAATAAAGGTGCATATCCTTAATTAATATCAAATATAAAAGTACATAGCTAGGGCTTCATCAAAAATCCTAAGTAGAAAAAAATTAGTTCTCCATGGCAAAATACATAATTACCAAACTCTTGATCTTCACCATCTCTCCTTTGAGAATTTTGATCTTGATAATTTTTGTGAGAGAAAGTAAAGAGAGAATTTGGAAGAAGAAAATGGAAGTGAGAAGTGGGTGAGAGAAATGGATGGATGCTTGGACCCTTCCATCCTACTCCTATTTATAGGAAAAATTGCTCTCATATGTGCTTGCTTCATGGCTAAGTAAAAAAAATAATAATTAAAAAAAAGTAAGTAGCAAGGCTTGAACTAGGGTCCTTCAAGTCTAGATGCATGTAGAGTTGCCACTTGAGCTAGAAAGGAACAAATGTCATGATTGCCATCCAATATCCACTAGTCAGCAAAATTAGAGTCAAAATTGGAGGCTAAGATGCTTTTTAATAAAAATGAGGAGACGCGTGGCCTTGCTGGGAATCAAGTACGGAGCATCAGATTTGCACGCGCAGCTTCTAGCCACTTCGTCAAGCTTCCAGATTTGACATAAGCGCTATCTTTAAATTTGATAGTCAGATACTGAAGTCAATAATTACGGCTGAAAAAATGATGAAAACGCGTAGGAGGAAGTCTCGAACACGGGCTCCAGAACCTTCATGTCAGATCTTTTGACCAGACGAGCTGCTAGTTGTCCTTATCTTCAAAGTGCCGCCTTTATTTTCTTAGTCAGCCGTGTCATGTAGCAAATTCAAAATTTGCTTCTTTTTGTCAAAAAGTTGTCCAACTGGAATCGAACACATGCATACTCTTAGAAAAACCTACGAATAACCAATTGTGCCACCGCCTTTTGTCTGCAATAGTTTCACATTTTCTTTATTTAATTTTTCCACGAACTTCCAAGAACTTCCTATGAGCTTTCATGAATTGGTCTATCAAATTACTTTTAGCCCAAAAATTGAGAATACTCTCTGCAATAAAAGTTCACAAAAATTAAATTTTATTTTCAAAAATTATAATTTTTCAAGGACTAATAAATAAATATTAAGAGGAATATTTCTATTATAATATGCATTTATCACACCCCCACACTTAAGCTTTGCTAGTCCTTGAGCAAAGGAGAATAACTAAATCATGTAAATCAGAGAGTTTAGTTACTCAAAGGTTATAACCATATATATAGATTAAAAAGTCTTTTCCTCATAGTCAACATCACCAACCATAAATATATATATATATATATATATTATAACAATGCAATTATTGAAACCTTATTAGTCAACCATTCAAAGATATCTTTGTAACCAAGAAGTTAACATGATAGCTACATAGATCCTCACTAAGGGCATGTGTTTAACTCAACTCTCAAGTGTTTAAAGTTTACCAATGTATCACTCAAGTTCAATCAATGTAATAACACTACCATAGGCTTGCAAATTCTTCCTATCTCCACTAAAAACAACTATACCAAGCATTAATCAAAAGGACTTTGCATTTGGTTGTAATGTTGGCCAAGGAATAGGTAAGGATTGTTTAGGATAGTGGTGCTAATGACCAAGAATTTAATAGAGCATAAATCCTTTTTTCTTACATATCAACTCAACTCCTTTTGCACTTCTCAACACTTCTTTGTAGTCAAAATCTATTGTAATGAGATAAGAATTACATTTAAACTTTTACAATAAAGGAATTTTCCCATTCTTTCTCATTTTTTTTTCTTTCTTCACGTCTTCATTTCTTCTTTCATTTCATTGTATTTTTCAAATCAGACCATTCTTCTTCTTCTTCTTTTTTTTCTTTTTCTTTTTTTTTTCATCTTTATAACACATTCTCACATTAACAAAAGTATCCATACTCTATAAAATATGATCAATGGTATTTCATATGGTCTTTTTGGGAAAACAAGGCTTGTAATGTGGTTAAAAACAACAAAATAGGCTAAAAGGCTCAAGATTGGCTCACTAGAGAAATTTGTATACAGGGTGGGCTCATTTGGCTCTGTGGTATTTAAAATTTAACATCCTAAGTGCCTTTATCACTTTTATGCAAGCATAGTGTCAAAGGTAGTTTCAAAAGGGACAATAAGCAAGTTCTAGAGTATTACAAACATGATTGAACAATTCTCACAAGAAATGAAAGAGTTGATTAAAAGTAAATCAACATTATGGCTCGAACCTGACAAGGGTAATTTGATCTATGTAGTCATCATGACACAACTTCTCAAATCATGACTTAGTTGATAAAAGTTAGAATTATCTTAGTGGAAGAACTAATAAATATCTTTAACAATTGCAAAATAAAATTAAACACACATATCTCTTTTTTTTTTTAATATATAAAACTAGTGATGTTGACAATGGAAAAAGTGCTGATTCAATTTAAACTTATATAATGGTTATAATATTGAAAGACTTAATCATCCAGCTTGCATTCAAATTTTTTTTACCCCCACACTTAGTTTTTGCACTATCATCAATAATCGGGGTTAGAAATTATCACAAAATCAGAGGAGAATGGAACAATACAACCTGGAGAGTTGTAGGAAAAATTTTCTTGAAGTCCAAAGATCAAAGTTCTCACCATGTACCATGTTCTTTCTGAATTCTGAAAAAAGTGTTTAAACCACTAGCCAAGACAAGTAAGTAGCAAACGTATTATAAATATATCAAAAGCCTAGGTTGCCTCCTAGTCAGCGCTAAGTTTAAAGTCTTCAGCCAGACTCATAAATAACATTTCAGTTAATCAGAATATAGAGGATCTACTAAATTAGTAGATTCTAAATCAACTCCCACTTCAGCATTTGAAATCACTGGTTTTAAACGATGACCATTAACAGTTAATATCCTACCATCCTTAGGATCCTTTATTTGAATAGCTCCTGATGGATAAACTTGTTGAACAATATAAGGACCATCCCATCTTGATCTAAGCTTACCAGGGAATAATTTCAATTTTGAATTGAAAATCCAAACCTTTTGATCAAGTTCAAAAGTTTTACGAGAAATCATTTTGTCATGGAAAGCTTTGGTTTTGGCCTTGTAAATCTTAGAATTTTCATAAGCTTCATTACGCATCTCATCTAATTCATTTAACTGTAATTTCCTATGAGAGCCAGCGTGTTTCATATCAAAATTCAAAGCTTTCATTGCCCAAAATGCTCGATGTTCTAATTCTACTGGTAAATGACATGCTTTCCCATAAACTATTCTAAATGGAGACATTCCTATAGGGGTTTTATATGCAGTACGATAAGCCCATAAAGCATCATTCAGTCTTAATGACCAATCTTTTCTATCAGGACGAACTGTCTTTTCTAAGATGGACTTAATCTCACGATTTGATAACTCTACTTGACCACTTGTTTGTGGATGGTATGGGGTAGCTACTTTATGTGTAACAGAATACTTCCTAAGAAGTGTTTCCAACGAACGATTACAGAAGTGACTACCTCCATCACTAATCAAAGCTCTAGGAGTACCAAATCGACTAAAAATATTATCTTTCACAAATTGCATTACCACCTTATGATCATTAGTTCTTGTGGCTATAGCTTCTATCCATTTTGAGACATAATCTACAGCAACCAAGATATATACGAAGCCAAATGAAGGTGGGAAAGGACCCATAAAATCAATGCCCCATACATCAAAAATTTCTACAATTAAAATGGGTTGTAAGGGCATCATGTCTCGCCTAGATAATGAACCAGTGCGTTGACATTTTTCACAAGCAAGACAAAATTGGTGGGCATCTTTGAATAAAGTTGGCCAATAAAAGCCACATTGTAGAACCTTAGCAGCAGTTCTGCGACCTCCAAAATGTCCACCACAAGCAGATGAGTGGCACATTGATAAAATACTATCATATTCATATTCAGGGACACACCTACGAATGATTTGATCTGAGCAATGCTTAAATAGGTAAGGGTCCTCCCAATAGTAATGTTTTACTTGAGAGAAGAATCTATCCTTATCTTGCTTTGACCAATGCGAAGGAATTTTACCTATGACAAGGTAATTAACAATGTTTGCGAACCAAGGTAATTTCGATTTAGTTACCAAGAATAGTTGTTCATCTGGAAAGGTATCTTGTATGATTAGGTCATCTTTATTTTCAATGTGAATCCTAGACAAATGATCAGCTACAAGATTCTCACAACCCTTCTTATCTTTAATTTCAATATCAAATTCTTGCAACAATAAAACCCATCTAATTAACCTAGGTTTTGTCTCCTTTTTAGATAATAGATATTTCAAAGCAGAGTGATCAGTGAAGACAATAACCTTAGATTGTAGCAGATAAGGACGAAATTTATCAAGAGCAAATACAACAGCTAGTAATTCTTTTTCAGTAGTAGTATAATTCTTTTGAGCATCAGTAAGTGTTTTACTAGCATAGTAAATCACATGTGGCATTTTATTCACTCTTTGACCTAGAACTGCACCAACAGCATAATCAGAAGCATCACACATAATCTCAAAAGGCATAGAAAAATCTGGAGGTTGCACTATAGGTGCTGAAACAAGAAGAGATCGAAGCTTTTCAAAGGCTTCTAGACATGACTCATCAAAATTAAAAGGGACATCTTTTCCAAGAAGATTAGTCAAGGGTCTAGCAATTTTGCTGAAGTCTTTAATAAATCTTCTATAGAAACCTACATGACCAAGAAAAGATCTTATTTGCTTAACAGAAGCAGGTGGTGGAAGATTGTTAATACGCTCAACTTTAGCTTTGTCTACCTCAATTCCCTTTTTAGACACCTTATGACCTAGTACTATGCCATCTTGAACCATAAAATGACTTTTCTCCCAACTTAAAACCAAATTGGTTTCTTCACATCTTTTTAGCACTTTTGACAAGTTATGCAAACATTCTTCAAAAGTTGGACCAAAAATTGAAAAATCATCCATGAACACTTCTAGAAAGTTCCCAACCATATCAGAGAATATAGAAATCATACATCTTTGAAAGGTAGCAGGTGCGTTACATAACCCAAAAGGCATTCTACGATAGGCAAAAGTACCAAAAGGACAAGTGAAAGTAGTTTTCTCTTGATGCTCAGGGTACACAGGCACTTGTATGTAACCAGAATATCCATCTAGAAAGCAATAATAACTTTGACCAGCTAACTTTTCTAAGATTTGATCAATGAATGGTAAAGGAAAATGATCTTTCCTAGTCATAGAATTTAGCTTTCTATAGTCTATACAAACACGCCATCCCGTAGTTTTCCTAGTAGGTACTAATTCTCCCTCTTTATTTTGGACTACTGTGATTCCAGATTTCTTAGGGACAACTTGGATAGGACTAACCCATTGACTATCAGAAATAGGATATATGACTCCAGCATCTAATAATTTCACTATTTCCTTTTTTACAACTTCCATCATATGTGGGTTTAGCCTACGTTGTGATTCCCTAGAAGGTTTGGCATTATCCTCTAGATAAATTTTATGCATGCATACTGAAGGATCTATTCCTTTTAAATCAAACACAGACCACCCTATAGCCTCTTTATGTTTAAACAAAACCTTGACTAGTTCATTTTCTTGTTCACCAGTTAATTGAGATGAAATAATAACAGGCAAGGTTTCATTATCACCAAGAAACACATATTTTAATGTAGAAGGTAGAGGCTTTAATTCAAGCTTCGGAGGCGATATTATAGATGGAACAGGTGGCGACTTAGCTAAAGGGGGAAATTTCTCATGCTTAGCTACCCATGATGAGGTTTCAAGAGAATTTAAGTCTAACATGGATTCTCTTGACTCCCTTTCAACATCAATATTTTCCCATTCACTATATGTCAATGTGGTTTCTAAGGGGTCTTTACTTAAAATTGTAGGAAGTGCTTCTTGAATGATTTCATTAATTATATCAACTTTAAAACAATCAGAATCATCATATATAGAGGGTTGGGATGAAGCTTTAAAAACATTGAGTTTAACCCTCATATTTAGCACTGAAACATCCATTACTCCGGTCCTACAATTAATTGTGGCATTAGCTGTTGCTAAGAAAGGACGACCTAGAATAACTGGAGTTTGGTTTCTAGTATGATTAGTAGAATCCATGTCTAATACCATGAAATCAACAGGAAAGTAACCTTTATCCACTTGTACTAAGACATCATCAATTCTTCCTCTAGGCACCTTAATTGACCTATCGGCAAGTTGTAAGGTCATATTTGTAGGTTGCAACTCTCCCAGGCCTAGTTCTTCATACACAGAATATGGAATTAAATTAACACTAGAACCTAAATCTAAGAGTGCCCTATCAATTCTTTTTTCTCCAATAAAACATGTGATAGTAGGAACACCAGGATCTTTAAGCTTAGGTGGAGTGTTATATTGCAAAACTGAGCTCACTTGTTCATTAAGAAAAACCTTTTTAGACACATGATTTTTAGATTTTCTTTTAAATGTACACATGTCCTTAAGGAATTTTGCATAGGCAGGAACTTGCTTTATAGCTTCTAAAAGAGGAATATTGATTTTTACTTGCTTAAATGTCTCTAAAATGTCTTCCATCTTTTTATCCTTTCCATTAGGTGATGGTGATTTAAGAGCTTCTGGAAAAGGTACTTTTGGTTCATATGGAATTGACTCATCAACAACTTGAGGAATTATATTTTTCATCTTATCAGTTTGACTCTTTTCCCTTAAGCATTCTTTTTCTTTTTCTTCTTTATTTGCTTCCTCATTGTCTAAACCTACCTTGTTATCAATTATTTTACCACTCCTAAGAGTTGTAACTGCTTTGGTTTCTTCCTGATAAGTTTGACCTCTAGGATTTTCCATTGGAAAACTCGGAAGCTTACCCTCATCTCTTCTAGCAATGGTATTGGCTAGTTGTCCTACTTGAGTTTCTAGCTTTGCTATAGATTGAGTATGTGAATCTAACAATTGTCTCATAGGATCTAGATTCTTAAGAGCAGACAAAACTTGATTTTGAAAATTATGATCAATACCTGAAGATTGAAAAGATTGGGGGGAAGGTTGACCATACCTTGGGGACTGATAAGTAGAAGGATTTACCAAGCCATTTGGGTTTACTTGTTGCCTTTGTGGATCAGAATTTTGTTGTCTCCAAGAGAAATTAGGATGATTTCTCCATCCTGGATTGTATGTGTTTGAGTAAGGATTATCTTGTTTAAACCCTTGTGTAGCATTAACATGTTCTTCCATATATTCAAGATAACTTGAAGCACTTGGACAATCAGTTGCACAATGCTTAGGGCTAGCACAAATGACACAAACATCTTGAGAATTAGAAAAATTCACAGGCAATTTGTTCATTAATTGGTCAAATTTCTTAGACAATGAAGCCACTTGATTTGATAAATCATGATTATTAGAGACTTCATAAATTCCTCCTTTATTCGCTACTTGTCTAGAAGTTCCAATACGTGATGACGTGGCACGTTGTTGAAAATTCTCACTTAAATGTTCAAACAAATCCCACGCTTCATCTGGATTTTTATCTAGAAAAATTCCGCCGCATGAAGAATCTATCATTTGTTGATTACGTTCACTTAAGCCAGAATAAAAACTATTGACTAATTGCCATTTAGGAACTTCATGGTGAGGACAACTACGTAGCAGATCTCGAAATCTTTCCCAAGTCTCATGAAATAGTTCATTATCTAACTGAGAAAAATTAGTGATTTCCTGTCTTAATTTTGTCAATTTACCTGCAGGAAAATATTTCTTTAAAAATTCTTTTGACATTTGATCCCATGTAGCAATATTATCACGAGTTGTTAACCAGTGTTTTGCCTTATCTTTCAGAGAAAAAGGGAACAAACGCAATCTTATAGCATCCTCAGAAACATTAGGCAACTTAAAAGTAGAACATACTTCTAGAAATTCATCAATATGCTTGTAAGGATTTTCAGAACTAAGCCCATAAAAAGATGGTAACATTTGAATAATACTAGGCTTAATTTCAAACTGATTAGCTCCAATTTCAGGTAAGCGGGTGCTACTAGGGGAGTCATATTTACTAGGTGTAAAATACTCCTTAAGTGGCCTAAGTGGGTCTCCTGCCATTTCTTCTTGTTTATGAGCTCGTAATAATCTAAGTGTTCGTTCAATTTCAGGATCGTATGATTTCAAATCAAAAGAAAGTGACCTACGGCCAAGCATGCAAGAAACAAAAACAACAAAAATAAAACAAAAGTATTAAATTTAAAGATTGGGTTGAGCACACCTGGACAGTAAATATCAAATTGATGTGGCTATTCTTCACCGAATATGTTTATGTAGACAACTCCAACCTTCAAGACAAAGTTAGTAGACAAGAATACCAACAAAAATATATAAAAATAAAAATAAAGTTAAACTAAAAATTTAAAATAATGAAAAGAGAAAAATTATAGTAACCAATATACCGATCCCCGGCAACGGCGCCAAAAACTTGATGGACAGATTTTCAAGTAATAAAATCCCCTCTACTTGCAAGTATACAAGGTCAGTTGTAATACGTACGAATATAAGGGTGTCAAACCCACAGGGATCAGTTGGATTACTAGAATTTAACGTTTTCACAATTTTAAATTTAAAAGAAAGGGGTTTTTGGAATTGGAAGTAAAGAAAAAAAAAGTTTAACAAGAATGAAAAATAGAAAGTAGAATATTGAAAATTGATAGAATCAAGTTGAATAACTTAGGACTTTGAATCCACCACTAGCTTTATAATTAAATATCCGATATTTTAATTAAGGACTACCTTTTATTTCATGCAGTGTTCTAGGCTACAAGCTTTGAATCACTTAGAATGATATTGGAACAAAGTTTTTGACATACTCTATCTAATTTTAGCATGGGCTATTCAAGTATGACATAACCCATCTAGGTTTAGCATAGAATATTCAAATGTTGTTACAATTCTATGATTACCATTACACGACCTCCACATTTAAGACTACAAGAATTAAAGTGGGTAAAAGTTTTGATTTTAAAATCCATGAATATTACTACAAGAAATATTGAATAGAAATTAAAATCAAATAAGACAATAAGAGCACAATGAAATATTAAAGAAAAATTCTTAGTCATGTAATCCATAAAATAAAGGTGCATATCCTTAATTAATATCAAATATAAAAGTACATAGCTAGGGCTTCATCAAAAATCCTAAGTAGAAAAAAATTAGTTCTCCATGGCAAAATACATAATTACCAAACTCTTGATCTTCACCATCTCTCCTTTGAGAATTTTGATCTTGATAATTTTTGTGAGAGAAAGTAAAGAGAGAATTTGGAAGAAGAAAATGGAAGTGAGAAGTGGGTGAGAGAAATGGATGGATGCTTGGACCCTTCCATCCTACTCCTATTTGTAGGAAAAATTGCTCTCATATGTGCTTGCTTCATGGCTAAGTAAAAAAAATAATAATTAAAAAAAAAAGTAAGTAGCAAGGCTTGAACTAGGGTCCTTCAAGTCTAGATGCATGTAGAGTTGCCACTTGAGCTAGAAAGAAACAAATGTCATTATTGCCATCCAATATCCACTAGTCAGCAAAATTAGAGTCAAAATTGGAGGCTAAGATGCTTTTTAATAAAAATGAGGAGATGCGTGGCCTTGCTGGGAATTGAGTACGGAGCATCAGATTTGCACGCGCAGCTTCTAGCCACTTCGTCAAGCTTCCAGATTTGACATAAGCGCTATCTTTAAATTTGATAGTCAGATACTGAAGTCAATAATTACGGCTGAAAAAATGATGAAAACGCGTAGGAGGAAGTCTCGAACACGGGCTCTAGAACCTTCATGTCAGATCTTTTGACCAGACGAGCTGCTAGTTGTCCTTATCTTCAAAGTGCCGCCTTTATTTTCTTAGTCAGCCGTGTCATGTAGCAAATTCAAAATTTGCTTCTTTTTGTCAAAAAAGTGTCCAACTGGAATCGAACACATGCATACTCTTAGAAATACCTACGAATAACCAATTGTGCCACCGCCTTTTGTCTGCAATAGTTTCACATTTTCTTTATTTAATTTTTCCACGAACTTCCAAGAACTTCCTATGAGCTTTCATGAATTGGTCTATCAAATTACTTTTAGCCCAAAAATTGAGAATACTCTCTGCAATAAAAGTTCACAAAAATTAAATTTTATTTTCAAAAATTATAATTTTTCAAGGACTAATAAATAAATATTAAGAGGAATATTTCTATTATAATATGCATTTATCACTTCCTCACACCTCTCCTCCTCTCTCTCTCTCTCTTCTTTCTCTCTCTTTCTTCTCTTATTCTTTTCTTCTTCCTTCCTTCCTTTCTTCTTTCTTTATTTCTTATTCCTAACCCCCACGGCACCTACCCCATTTTTTTAAAAAAAAAACAATTAATAAATAAAATAATAATAATAATAACTAAATATTAATACTAAAAAATGATAATAATAATTATAATAAAGAAAAGGTGGAATAATATTCCCAAGTAAATCACTTCTCTTTCCAATTAAATTTTTTTTCTTATGTCCCAAATTAAATACCCAAAAATATTCCCTACTCTCTTTTTTCCAATTAAATTCGGGTTTCCAATTCCTTAGGTCCTGAATTAAATTCAAAAATTATTTTCTACTTCTTTTCTTTCCCTTTCATTCCATTTTAAACTTCGAAAATTTTTTCCCGGGTATTACAGTTGTAGACAAACAGGCGAGTACTGGGCTGTTGCATCCTGGAGGTAACGCGTCTGAGTACCCCTGCACCGGGTGATATAGCAAAATCAACCCGTGGGAGGCGTGAATTACCTTAAAGAAAATGAGATACCCGTGCCTCAGTCTGGTACCACGCATTTTATTATTTCTCTAACAAATTTACATTTTCCTATTTTTTATGTTTATTCTTATTTTCAGGTTGCTGCCCCAACAAGTTTAAGGTAATTCACAGTTAATCCCAAATATGCAGCAAAAGAAAAATAAGAATTATGGGAATAAATATTTGAGTTTTTATTGGTAAAATATATAACTCAAAGAAATATATATTTTTTGGTATGTTGGTTTTAAATTTTTGTGAGCTGAATATTAATATATTTATATTTTATATGGGGATGACTTACAAAAATTTTGTGAAGGGACTATGATATACAGATATACCAAGTATATTTCATAGAGCTATAGAAATTTGGTTTTCTACCTACAATATGTATCTAATAGAGTTTCATTTTATATATATATATATATATATATATATATATATATATATATATATATATATATGAACTTACTATAAAATACAAACTATTGGTAAGCACATATACTCTTGGTCTTGGTGCAAAATGCAATAAATTAATTTGCATATTAATTTTGTGAGAACATTTCATATTTTATATTATGAATATTACTCATATATTTTATGAGGCATAATTTTATAGTGATTATGAGTAAAATATTACTCATAAAGACAATGTGAGAAAGGTGGATGACACCTTCAAAATTAAGGTATGTAGATCACTGACTATTTATTTAAGAACTTTTATTATTATACAAATTCTTATTAATAGTAGGGGCAAGAAAATATTTTCTTGAAATGGCACATTTTTAATTAGTCTATAATTTTATTTGTGCTAACAGGTTTATTATTAAAACAAATGTGGTACTATGAAAAATTTTATTGAGTAAATTAATTTTCATAGAATCACATATATGTTGCCACCATGTGTTTGTTATAAAATATAATTTTGTGTTAATCGTTAAATTAATGTTAAATCCAAAATTTATATTGATTTGGAAGGCAAAATAAAGATCATGAAATATTATAATTTTATGACAAGGTTTTTTGGCATGTATTTTGGTGGTCATATATTTTGACATTATTAATTTAAATGTCATGTGAAGTGATTTTAAGCTCATGTGGGATAGATGTTTGTTTATAGAATATTATATTCTATATTTTGTGAGATTTTCAATATCTCATGTGGACTTTTAAAGTCATATGTGACAAATGAATTTGTCATAAATTTTGAAAATTTTCCAAATAGATTTGGTGAAATATTTTCAAATAATGAGAATTCACTTTACAGTGAATAAGTGTGCACACATATATACTTGTGAAAAATAATTTTTATATTTGTGAATTTTGTGATATTTTCACAAAATGAATTTAAAAATTCATATGTGATATTTTATAAGTGCAACAAGAATATTATATTTTTTGGGTGAACAAAAATTTGTGTTATTCTTGTGAGAGGCACAAAACCCATCAATAGTGGGGGTATATAATTTTGTGGATATCGAAAATAAGTTCACCAAAGTTTTTTGACGGTATATTAGTTTTATTAAAAATTGCAATGCAATTTTATAATGTGAAATTACATGATTCTTTTATGGAACTATTTTTATTGAGAATGTGACTGTAAATTCTATTTGGATAAAGGCATATATATTATTATTTGTGATCAATTTATAAATTGATGATACCATCTCAAAGAGAGATGAAGATATGCCTAAGTAATTTAAATTTGAGTAAGCCCAATTGGTGCTAATCCCTATAGTACAAAGTGGTACATATAGATGATACTAATTTTTGTCACATAATTAAGTTTGAAAAGTTCCTTAAAATGATTAATGTTTTATTTTATTGGCTAATATTATTATTTGGTGGAAGAATATATTAAAAATATATTTTGTGAATTTTAAAATACCTACCAATAATAATAATTATGATAATTTTTGGAGCCAATAAATTGTGATCACTTATTGTGATGAATACCGTCATTACTAGTTTCTTTGAATTGTGTGTTTTTCTGAAACTATAGCTATAGTCAAAGAATCTAGTGTGTACATCGAGGGGGATAAATATTTAAAGTCCGTATGGATTAAAAGACACCTATGAGGATACCCTACCTTGTGATTAGAGATCCTAAGAGCTTGGTTCAAAGGAATGAACAAATCATAGAGTGGCTGTTGAAATGCACATTTGAAAGAGTTTCGATTCTTAATTTATCCCTATGATGTAAGTGCATTTTCCTGCAATGATATGTGAGGTTGAGTTTTAAAAAACTCTTAATGAAGTCTGTAGCTCTATAAGAGTGGGGTATCTTAATTGCAGGAATACCCTTGACAAAATTCACCTATTTGAATGTGACGGAGTGGGGCCGCTCCTATGAGAATATAAAAGGACATATATTCTTGAAACACATTCAAGAAACAGGGTGCGCACACGGCCGCATAATGTGCGGGCTAGGACTCATATATTGCACCTGGATTATTATGTGCATGATATATGTCTTGTCTCCCTTAAACAGTTATGGTTCAAGGCGAATACCACCATGGCTCTGGATGAATGTATATATTTTTGCTAAATATAGATTCAAGGCAATTAGCTATCTATATTATGCATAATAGTCTATCTCTACCCAAATGTAAAAACAAATACCTAATGTAAAAAAATATGTTTGTGTTAACTTATAATAATAAATGGGGGATTGTTGGATATTATTATAAATTAATAAAATTAATTTATTAAATTAATTAATATAATAATATGTTACAAATAATTGAAATCAGAATGTTACAAATTAACTGGTTCAAAGCTTAGAGTTAATGGTAGCATTAGAACACATTAAAATACTTTAAGTAACAATGCAAGTTTGTGACATATATATATATATATATATGTGTGTGTGTGTGTGTGTGTGTGTGTGTGTGTGTGTGTGTGTGTGTGTGTGTGTGTGTGTATTGGTTAGAAGAGATACCACTAAAAAAAACGGAGGAACATGAGGCGTGCAGTAAGAGAGTTTTTTGTTTTAAAAATTATAATATACATATTATGTGTGTAATATTTGGGTAGAGAAAGGTGTGGGAGACAGAGTCCTGTCAACCTCTTATGTGCAGAGGTTGTAGACAAACAGGCGAGTACTGGGCTGTTGTATCCTGGAGGTAACGCGTCTGAGTACCCCTGCACCAGGTGATATAGCAAAATCAACCCGTGGGAGGCGTGAATTACCTTAAAGATAACGAGATACCCGTGCCTCAGTCCGGTACCACGCATTTTATTATTTCTCTAACAAATTTACATTTCCCTATTTTTTGTGTGTTTATTCTTATTTTCAGGTTGCTACTCCAACATCTTTGGGGTAAGAGAGTAGGTCTCTCTCAGCCGGATTGTAGCACGGAGACTTGCCTGACTTCTCTCGTTCGAGTGGCGTTGGTTGACTAACGATAGGAGCTGTTGAATCGACATTCTCGGCTCTTTGGTTGCTCACTCGCTCTATTTCTTCTGTTGGTATGTGGTCTAGCTTCTCCTCTCCCCCAATTTTTGAACCAATCACAGTTGCCATTTTTTCCTGATTTCTTTCCTCGGGATGTCTCGTCAACGGAGATCTAGAGCCTTTTTGCCCTTCTGATGAAATTGCTTTGCCCTTCCCTGCACTCTCTTCCCTTTCAGTGATCTCTCGATAAGATCTCTTTTCAATTGTTGAGAGGTTTTCCTTAAAGCAGTTAATGTCTAGGGTAAGATGCATTGAAGGTGGCTCTGGTGTATCTGAGCTCTGGCCATTCAGCGTTGTAGCAGGTATTACAGAAGGCTTAGGCATACTTTTTCTCAAAAGTTTATCGGATTTCTCGCTGCCTCTATCTTCTGACATTGACCTTTTTTCACTCCTATTTTGAATATTGACCATTATACTTGGGCTTGGTTTCTTTTCCGTCCACACACTATGTTGGGCCCTACCTATTGATTGGGCTTTCCTTGTTGGGGTCAAATTTTGAATTTTCAAATGGTCAATTTTTGTGACCCTTTTTGGTCGTCGGCGATTCGTTACCACTGTCCACTCTGTATTTATAAGTCCTTCGGAAACTGTGTTTTCCAGCACTACCGTCGATAGGTTTTTCCGGCAAGCTGCTGTGGCATGGTTCAAACCTCCACATTCAAAACAAGATCCTGAGTTTCCCTCCACTAGAATATGTTGCTCGAAATCAATGAGGGAGATAACCTAAGGAATTTGTTTCTTTAGGTCAGTTAGGATGCAGACCCGAGCATATCTGGCTAATGCAAGGGAGTGGGTTGGCTTATCTATACCTAGAAATGTACCTTAGGCGCTACCGATACGCACTAAGACAGACAGATTAAAATATTCAATTGGAAGGTTCTTAAGTTTGATCCAAACTAGCGAATAAGCTTCGTGTAAAGCAGAGGATGGGTTGAAGCAGGGAATTTAGGGTCCAACATACAGGAGGTGGCCCTCAATGAAAGTCACACCCGCCAAAAGAGCTTTCCAGCGGTCTTCAACACACCACGGTATTACAACAAAGAAACCCAGACCTATATTGATCAATTGGGGCACTAGTTTAAGTTTCCACACTTCTGAAATTTTTTCCCCCAACGTAGTATGGTCGAATATTTTCCTCCAAAGTCTTACAATTAGAGCATTTTCCCAAGTTTTACTAATAATCTCATTTTTTTTCTCAGACATGTCAATATGAATATTTAAATTACTAGATATGTGGTGGGCATTAGTTGCCGGGGGAGGTTCTAATCTCTTCTACGATTCAGCAAACTTAAAAGTTACATTTTTAACCTTAGAAGCATCAGATATCGGGATACTCGATCCAAAGGACACCGCCTGTTTTAAGTTTGTTTCACATACCTAATCTGGCGCCTTACCTTGAAGAGCTTGCAAATCTTTGTCCTTCCCCTTTGAAGCCAATTGTTGTCTTAGTTTTCCTGCATACTGAGACCCTCCCCTTTCTAAGCTTTGTACTTCCTTTGTCGCACCCACATCAGACTTGGCTCCGGATCTTCCTTCGTCGTTCTCTTCTTTCCCTTTTCTTCCTCAACGATGTTTGCCCATTTTCTCCTCTCCATCAGCGGTATCTCCTTCTCCTTCTGTCCGTTTCTGTTGTTCTGGAGTCGCTTCACTGTCTCCGGCCGGATGCGTCGAATGATTTCAAGGGTTGCACTCGCTTCCCAGTCTCTCTCCTCAGCGAGAACTCCGTTGCCCATTTTCTCCTCTCCCTGAAGTGATCTCTTCTGCTTTGTTTTTTCTTGCTCCCACTCTCAAATGGAAATATTGTGGGTTCTATTTCAATTTTTTTAACTTCTACTTATAGTCTCTCTCCGTCACTTCACTTACCCTCTCATTTCTTACTCCATAAGTCATATCTCACCTTTCCCAAATGCATGAACACGTAGGTGGCAGCTTTAAAACTCAACATTCTCTACTTCCAATTTACACTCCCTGACACGTTTTGCCATGATTCACTAAACCTATTATATAGACTCATCAATTACTACTTAAGAAAATAATTTATATTCTAATACTCAAATTCAATTTCCTTATGCCTATTTCACTTCTAATTATTTATTTATATCCTATTTGATTAAATGTCAACTATTATTGATTTATTTATATATATATATATATATATATATATATAGTCATTATACCACCACATTACGTTTTTATTTTAAGTAAAATTAAATCCTAAATTAATTAAACTTCTATAGAATACTTAATTGATAATTAAATATACTAAATCAAACATTTAATAATTTCATGCATTAATTAAATTTGTGGATGTTACATACTCGGATTGGGATAAATGTACCATGAGACAAAACGCTCCCAATTTATTTCCCTTTCTATTATATCATCATAAATTAACGGCCGTCTCAATCCCTATATTGACACAATTCATTCATGATCTCAGTCCAAGGGAATTCATCAGGATTTGCCTTAATCTGGGCATATAGGCACACCAGAGGCTTCTTTTGTCCCAAATTCTACCTAATGACCTCGGCTGTGATGACGGGACTTGTATGTCTATAGACACCCCATTTTGTTCGGGCCCTAAAATAGCAAAATCTTAGGAAACAACAGGAGGAAATGTCCCGAAATCTTAGATGGTGTTTGGTTGAAAAACGAAAAAACATTTCAGAAAATTGAGTTTCATTTATATTCTCTCTTTTATATTTGATTATGTATAAAAAATAGTGTTTTATATATTTTTTTATGATTGGTCATACAAAAATTTTTTGCCGTGTCATCTTTCTATGAGAGAACTTTAATAATAAAGACTAAAAGTTTCACATGTACCTATTTATATTTTCCTTTTAAATTTTATATAATATAAAATAAAAAATCACTATTATTATTGTAAGATTTAATTTCGGGCGTACCTGTGAAGAATCCGATTCGTCTGCAAGTACCCACGCGAAGACCCGGTCACGATGACGGACTCGGATCTACGTTCTTCACAGCAAATGCACAAACACCAAGAGGAAGAGCAAAGAGCAGAGAGAAAGGGTTCATGGATTCATCATGAATGAAAAATCAACATTTCATACACACCTTTTATTTAACCACCAAAATAAACCACCTTTATATTATTCCCTCCTTAACTTTCAATTTGAATAAAAGGGAAAATTACATGTCATAAACCCATATGTTTATGTTATTTGCACTAGATCCCTAAACATAGATGGGCTTGGGTCCAATCCACCAAGGGTGGACAGACCCATATTCTTACATCTCCCACTCACACTTGGTGGATTAGATGTCATGGGTTGAATCTCTCTGCCTCCTCTCAATTTCATACTTAGTGTTTTGCCGTGACCGCGTGGGCATGACGTCTTCATTTAGGTACTTGTACTAGAAATCCCTTTTATAGGACCAGCATAAGTTACCTTCTCCTTCGTGTAGCTAAAATATTAAAATATGCCTCCGATGTCCTAGATTTAACTATATACACTTTCACATGGCAAAACTAATCCCTCTCGAATCAATGTTTGATTCAGATTGCCTTCCTCACATATGTCTAGTATCCACACTTATGACAACAAGATGTCATAAGAGACATGTCACAGATGCTAGCATAGATGTGTATATTTCAGTTAATCTTCCTTTCGCCCATATAACACATTAATATGAATCAGTCGCTTTCCTAGCATAATACTTTAGATCGCATCAATCATGATCATAGAAAAAATGCTAAAGTAGCAGTCACTGAAGCATATCTCCGTGATACTGTCAAAGTTCAAAGGACATCACTGGAAAGATTGTTCTTCCCTGGGACTCACACAGCAATGAAGCAGGGATCTTTCACTTGCTTCCTTCTTGCGGTTCTCTCAGTACATGTGGTATGAAACACATGCTATGGTGTTACTCTTTTATTATAAGAGCATATGTCGTTTTATTCTTATCTTAACACCGTACAGACTTAAGTCTAGATACACCCAGTATCTAGGCCCAAATTCTTCAACTCTACTTCCATTTACGACGTCGACGTTGAAGAGTTTGTTATCTGACTACAGGTATTTTGGAAGTGGGATTCCAAACTTCGATCCAACTTTATTTTATGTGGATCTCATCTTGATTTGCTACACGTTAGTCAAGGTGACATATAATTTGTGTTTCTTATCTACCATATCAGCACTCTTGGCTGCTTTATTGGTGAACACAAATGTCTGATCTTTGCACACTCCACTTGAGTGTCAAAGGCGGTTGCCCGTGTGAGAGAGCCAACCTTTCAACCTGTACGACATACTAGACATTGTATACTACTAAACAAACACATAAAGTGATGACAGATAATTATAAAACACATTTTATAATGTCTGTATATTACACTTTATGCATGCCAATGACTTGCATATGTTCTTAAAAAAAAAACTTTTAGCCTATTGGCTTTATCAGAGGGTCTGTTATCATACATTTGTTGAAGTGTATTGTACAACAACAACCTTTCTTTTTATTTTGTTATATAATCTCTTAACAAAATTATATTTGATGCCAACATGCTTGGTCTTGTTGTGATACTTAGGATCTTTGGTATGGGCTATGGCTACAATATTGTCACAGGATGAAAACACCATATTGTTACTTTCATTTCCAATTTCATAATGTTCTATAAATCTCTCTAGCCATAAAGCCTTTTGTACCTCTTCAGTGCATGCCACAAACTCAATTATATTGCATGTAAGGCAATGCACATTTTCTTCATGCTGCTTCAGCATATGATACCATTGTTGAGTAAGAAGGTATGACCTTCTTTCTTTTTCATCTCCACTATGCCAGTATCGGAGTACTCAATAAGGCATGAGCCACTTCCTCCGTAGCACAGTGCATAATTGGAAGTGCCCTTTAAGTATCTCAAGATCCTCTTCACAACTTTCTAATGTTTTCTCTAGGGTTAGACTGGAATATACCTACCAGTCTCATTATATTACAGATATCTGGTCTTCTACACATCATTGTGTACATCAGACTGCCAATTACATTGGCATATGGAACTCTTTCCATTTTCTTTTGTCTGAATCTACATTCTTCACAGCAAATGCACAAACACCAAGAGGAAGAACAAAGAGCAGAGAGAAAGGGTTGATGGATTCATCATGAATGAAAAATCAACATTTCATACACACATTTTATTTAACCACCAAAATAAACCACCTTTATATTATTCCCTCCTTAACTTTCAATTTGAATAAAAGGAAAAATTACATGTCATAAACCCATATGTTTATGTTATTTGCACTAGATCCCTAAACATAAATGGGCTTGGGTCCAATCCACCAAGGGTGGACAGGCCCATATTCTTACAATTATATTTAAAATTATAAATTAAATAATTCAAAAAATATAAATTAAATAATAATAAGTTATTCACCTCTGCATTCATTTGATAACTACATATTTCTCCACTTTTCGCTTCCATCTCATATATTTGAAAATAATAAACTACTTTATGAACATATTAATAATAATAAACTATTATTATCCATATTTTATCTTTTTCATTATCTTCTCACATCATATATTTATTTTTTTAAAATTTTTTTAATTGACTATTTTGAGAGACCATTGACAAAAAGACTCTACAGCCCTATTAATTAGGGTTGTTCAACGGACAATTTGGGCGGGTTTTAGTGAAAATTTAGTGCACATGTCGGTTTAAGTTGACAGCGTCAAACCAAACCAAAACAAACCAAACCATAAACGAGCGGTTTTGAGTGGTTCGGTTTGGCGGTTTAGGACTTTTATATCATCAAACTTATATATTTAAGTTTATTAATAAAAATATAATTTTATTCAATATAAATAATAAAAAAGTATAGTAATATTTCATTTATTTACAATATACAATAAACTTAGTTCAAAAATTAAAATTTTAAATTGACTAAATTTAATCTAACCTTCTAAAAACAAATATTAAATTTTATTATTTAAAAATTTTAACATTATTTGTACATATATATACATGTATTTGTATGCGGTTTGGTTCGGTTTTTCGGCATACCAAAGCGAACCAAACCAAACATTGATCGGTTTTGTTCGGTTTGTACTAATTCGATTTGGTTTGGTTCAAGTGCGGTAGTTTTGTTCGGTTCTGAACACCCCTACTATTAATATAGATATTTTATAAAAAACAAAAGATATAAGCAACCTCTTTTAGTACTAAAAAAATATGTTTGTATGTAAAAAATAAAATAAAATAATATAAAAGATAAAATTAAAAATTAAATCCACAAACCCTATTTGGAGAGGGAATGAAAAATACAAAATATTATTATACCCTTTGATTTGACACAATTCTAATTTTTTTTATTATTTTAATATAAAGAGTAAAGTAATAATTTTAATATATTTCTATTCTATTTTCATTTTAAATTTTTACTATGGAACATCAAACTAGTGCCATTTGCTTTTTTGCAAACACTGAAGACCTTAAACCCTAGTGCTTTGATATGTTCAAAGTTAACTAGCACTATACCTCTCTTCTCCATTTCTTCTCCGCAAACTATATTCACTCTGTTTTATTAGCCATTTCTTTTGGTGGTCTAAACCCTAGTGCGCACACCGTCTCTCATAATCAATTTTGAGCTAGGGTTTAGATTTTCGATCATTTTGCCATTTATTGTTTCCCTATATACAGTTACGCAGCTCATTTTGATCAAGTTGGGATTTTGATCGTTGACAATATGGATCTTCCTACTCTAGCTGTTACACTCCAAGCTGCTCTCAGCCCGAATCCTGATCAACGTAAGGCAGCCGAGCAAAGCCTTGATCAGGTTCATGTCTTTGTTATTGGAATTCCTCTGCTTTAGCATATCAGCACTAAAAAATTTACCTTTATTGTCAGAATGATGCTTTGTTTAATTGTTTTTGACTTAATTCTATGTTTGTTGATGCATAATATCACTCATAATACTATTCTCTCTTTTTTATTCACTTCCACAGTTGAGTCCCCTTTAATATATACAACAACAAATTATTGTAATGGGAAATAACTGAATGTATTTGTGGCTTGGTTTGATGTGTTTACGAATTTATTTATGGTTTTCTTCACATACAGTTTCAGTATGCCCCTCAGCATCTTGTGAGGCTGTTGCAAATTATTGTAGACAACAACTGTGACATGGGTGTCCGGCAAGTTGCTAGCATTCATTTCAAGAACTTCATAGCAAAAAATTGGTCTCCACTTGATTCTGGTATGTTCTACCAAATGGGCGGGACTGTGGGAGTCAGAAAATGAACCCCGTTTATACTGATTATACTTTTTTGGATTTATGTAGATGCACAGCAGAAGATCTCACAGAGTGATAAAGACGTGGTGAGGGATCACGTTCTCGTGTTTGTAGCTCAAGTTCCTCCTTTGTTAAGGTACAGTTGGTGAACTGTGACTCCCTTGCATTTATTTGCTTTTTGGTTGAAACATGTTTTCTGTGCAATTTCATGTATTATATTTGGTCTTCATTTGTTTGTTATACCAATAACAAAGTCTGTATGATTTAATGAATTCTATACATAAAATCACATGGGTCTAGACCTTCTGTTTTTTTGTTTGTTTGTTTATTTAGCTTCATTATATTGACTTTCCTTGATTACATGTTGTCTAGGGTACAACTTGGGGAGTGCCTGAAGACAATTGTCCATTCTGATTTTCCCGAGCAGTGGCCTCATCTTCTTGATTGGGTGAAGCATAACTTACAGGACCAACAAGTTTATGGTGCCTTATTTGTTCTACAGATTCTTTCTAGGAAATATGAGTAAGTTTGCACTTGTCGTTCTAAATTCTAAAATACTATCTTAAGCAGTGAAGAGATTGGGCCCTTGTCCTCCATCATAACTTGATAATTGCTTCTCGTTAGCTGCTAGTACTATTTGATGAAACTGAACTAAACTACAAGAGTCATCATTTACCCACTTTTGATGAAATACAACCAATTACTCTAGGAATTATATGAAATATTCTGGGATTAATGTACTAAAACAGAAAACGGAGGCAGTGTTGTCTTTGCTCAGAAAGATAAAATAATGCAGAAAGAGAGAAAATACTCTAGCTATTTGAGATGCTAGAAATCTTCCAAAGCCACTCAATAATTTTTCCACATGCCCTCTTCTACTATTCTTTCATTCTTTATAAGTCTCTCTCTGTGATTGATTTGTCCAAACCCAATCATTAAAAAAGTAATTCACGTACTTTATAAGTCTCTCTCTGTTTGGCTTTTTGTGCCTTTTAGTATTAATGAATTCTTATTGACCAAAAAAAAAAAAAAAGCATAACACACGTGCCTGCTCAAATTTACCCAAACACCCTATGCCATTACTCTCTAATATAGTCATTTCTAATCTATCCTTTTTAGTGTGACCACTCAACAACATTCTCATTTCATTCATCTTGCTAGGATCCTATGATTTACATCCTCTATCTCTCCATTATTTTGTATTATTGTTCCCAAATGCTTAAAACTTGTGATTTCTTGTATGGAATGATCTCAAAGTTTCACCTTATCCCTAGAATCAGTTTCCCTTCCACTAAATTTACATTCCATATATTATGTTTTGCTTCGACTTATACGAAATCCATATGTCTCCAAAGCTTGTCTCATTGTCTCTAATTTTTCGTTTACTTTTGGAATCTCCAAATTGGAAGTTACATTAAAATGCTAGAAGAAATGGTTATTTGTCATCAAACTTCTAAATCACATCACATATACTTAAGATGATTATTAAGTATTGGTGTCTAGTCCAGACAAAAGCCTTTACCTTAGAAGAGGTGTTAAATTTCCTAAAAAACTTCGACAAAGAAAGAGAATATTTTTGTAGACTTCAAATCAAATAATTACTGAAAGAAGAAGTGAAGAACAGGTATAATAATTGAAAGAGTTGAAATTCTAAATCGTTCTATTAGTCAGAGAAGAAACATGAAACATGGCAAGTAATTCCAGTCATGAAGTAAGATCATCAACAAAGTTGGAGAGGAATGTTAGGGTCTTCAA
This sequence comes from Senna tora, assembly GCA_014851425.1. Classification (NCBI taxonomy): domain Eukaryota; kingdom Viridiplantae; phylum Streptophyta; class Magnoliopsida; order Fabales; family Fabaceae; genus Senna; species Senna tora. The sequence continues at coordinate 15,047,501 of CM026271.1, forward strand.
GAACAAATTCCTCCCACCTCATCTGCTGTGGGATAGAATATAAGATACGGGTACAGATACGGGTACGGGTGCAAGTACGGGTACGGCTAATTTTTTAAAATATAAGATACGGGTACGGCAATATATACATAAAAATTAAATAAAAATTTATAATATATGACCATTTTTATGATAATAAAAATAGATAATGACTATTTAATTATATATGATCAAACAAAATAATAGTAAAATGATATTAAAATCTATATAAATGGTATAACTTAGTTATAAACTAATTTGATATTTAAGTATATATTTGTCTTTTTCTTATAATTATCTAATCTATAAGACTAAAAGTTAAGATTTTACATATATACATAAAATTCTTTTAATAAGTATTGAAATCAAAGTTTTTTCAGAAAAAAATAATACATCATATATATTTTGAAGTATTCAAAAGTATTTAAAGAGATACGGGTACGGGTACGTATCAAATACGGGTACGACTTGATTTTAGAAGTACCCGTGCAACCTCAATTACCTTTATGTCTTCTTTGTAGATTTCTTCGAATGGCTTGTTTAGAGGAGTATCCATAACAGATATCCAAAGGGATTAGAGGGCTTTGTTGAGCTAATGTTTTGTTTTTTTGTATTAGTCTTCGTTTTTTCTTTATTTTGATGACTGCTGGTCCTCCATCTTTTGTAAACGCTTTTTCTTCCTTTAATACATTTTCTTTTTCTATTAAAAAAAGATCATAAACAAAGCTATCATTATGAATTTATGATTTTTAGAAAGGGATTGGAAGGCTCTATTGAGCTTAGTTTGGTTTTGCTTTTGCTGTTTTTCTCTTTTTGATTAGAGGACTTCTTGTCCTCCTCTTTTGTACTTTCTCTCTTTCTTAATATTTCTTTTTCTATAAAAAATGATTTTTAGAAAAATGAAAATTCTATAAGATTGGTCACTTTGCTCATGAATTCATGATCACTCTATGATAAAAAGTAGGCTCCAAATGAACACCAGATCTTATGCACCGTTTCTCTTTCTGGACCATAGGAGTCTCTTCCTAATTATGAAGCACAAACACTAACACAGATACAGACACGGGGACACATCAAATCCTTAAAATCATAGGACACAACATGACATATATGTATAATTTGTAATTCCAATGATGAACCAGAAGGACAAACTTTTAGAAAGAAAGAAGGAAGGTGAATGAAGAAGGGAGTGGAAAAAGAGAAGAGAGTTGAATAAGATGAAGGAGTGGACGAGAAGGGTAAGGTCGAAGACACGTTGATCCTTGCTATCAAAAAGTGTGAAGTTAATCAATAAAAAACCATTTTATAATGTAGTTTAATAATCACTAAAACAACAAACAAAGCCTTTTCCCACTAGTTGGGGTCGGCTATAGTTTAATAATCACTAAACCTAGGTAAATTAATTAGAGAATGCAATTAACCAACTAGACAATTAACAAGCCTAATCAAATACCATCAATGAAGCAAATAGAGAATTTAACATAGACTTGAATTCAACTCAACAAATACCATTGTCATTAGAGTGCCTTCCACAATAAATCAAAAATTACAATAAGATTCAACCAAATCCAATGTAATCAAAACCCACAATGGGAGAAAAAATACAAATCACAAGTCTATATAAATCCCTAATATCCAACTACAACCAAGTTAAGTTCCACAACCATGAAACCACAATCAACACAAACCCATCAATATCAAAAAGATATAAATGAATCTATAAAGAGAAGTAGAAAGAAAACAAGAAGAACTCCCTATTAAGTGCCATAGCTCAAGCCCTAGTCATCCTCCTCCAAAGCACAAGAGATTTAACTACTCATGGATGAGAGAAATGCTTCACCAAGCTCCTCCAACCCTTGCTTAGCCATGGATGATGATGGAAGTTGCTGGATATTGGTGTGGATGGGTGTAGAGAGTGGAGAAGATGAAGAGAAATGGTGGATGGTGGCTGAGATGTTGAAGAGAGACTTGAGAGGATGAGAAGCAATGTGTGTAAGTGTTGAATGTGTTAGAATGAATGGGTAATTCTCCCAATTAGGTTAAGTGCCTCAAAAACTTCAGAATATTTCTTTTATTTCGACCTAAGATGCTCCCCTTGTGGTAAAATGCTGAAAAAGTGGGCCCACAATTCGTTTCAGCTCATAAAATCGCAAGGAAATTGTGCAGATCTGATGTACCCGCTGGCAGCGGGTGGATTACTTAAAACGAGCGTTTTCCCTTCTGAACTGAAATCTACCCACTGGCAGCTTGCAAGGCACCCGCTGGTAGCGGGTAGAACAGAATTATGGGTCCAAAATTGCCTCTAAGCTTCAATTCTTGCACCGGCTTCACTTTCCAGCTTCTTTCCCGACCTCTAGCACTTGAATTCTTGCTATTCCTCAACCTAGTTGACCCACAAATCAATAAAAAACAATTGTGAGGTTCTCAAATTAATAAAACTCGAGAATTATCGCAATTTATACAATAAAACCATGGAATTAGCAAGATTGTGATTTAAGTCCTTAAGTGCCTTTGAATAACATTAAACCATGCATAATGATTCTTTAAACTCAACAAAAGCTTGTCAAATGCCAAAAGATACAAGGGTAAATATTGGTATTATCACACGTACAAGAGAGAAGAGAAAATGAGTTCGGGAGGTGAAACACATGTTTTCTTTTAGTAAATGGGAGGGAAAAGTCAAAACTCCAAACATGATTAAGACCGACACATTTTACCTCTTTTCTAAAAAAAAGATCATTTTTTCGTGTCCAATCCAAGCCCAGCTGTGTCCAAGCAGTGCTTATGCCGTGTCCGACATGTATCGAAGTCGAAAAATATATTTTAAAATTGGACACTTAAGAATGCGTGTTGGACACGTGTCGTTAGTGTGTTGTGGCGGTGTTGGACCCGAACATGTGTCTAATGTGCTGATGCGCTTGGACTTTGGAGTGTTGGTGCTTATAGCTTCCTAAGTTATAAATATTGCATTTCGTGCTGTTAGATCATCTTTTTTATAGTACAGCATTTCGTTTGGCATTTTTAATATCTTATTATTAGAAGACAAAAACCTTAGGCAAAAAAATTGATATGAAATAACATCTGTATTGATAAATGAGAAGTTATGATGCAAAAAAATAAGAACAAATCTTTAGAAGTCATGAGAGGAAAAATAAGACAAGACAGTAGATGGAATTCCTTTATAAGCCTAATCACCTTGTTTTATATATTTAACCAATATGACTATTTGTAAGGTTGTTAAGATCCAGATCTTAGATAGGATCATAAGAGGCACAAGATAGATCGAAAATAATAACATATAATAATATAAAATCTTCTTTAAAAGTATAAATTTGTCCAAAAATAATCTTACTTTCATAAAATATGTTAAGATATATTGAACAATTTACATTAAAACAACTTCTATAAAACAAATTTTTTTTATTAATGTGAACTGCTAGTGTGATATTTGAATTTTTTCATAAAAATGGTAAGTTTCTAATATGAGATCGTAGAATCGTAAGATATGTAACACGTTAGATCGTAGGATCAGACATATAAGATCATAATTTTCTTGCTATCCTAGTATATTTCTGTTTTATCTAAGATTGGGATCGATTTCTATGAATAAGATCGTAAAATCGCAAGATCTTGTTAAATCGAGATCCTAACAACTTGTCTATTTGGTTATATCCATCTATGAGGTGCAAATTGGTGAAAGGGTTTCTATTTTTCATATATTTTGGTGCCTTGTTTGACTAGAGCTTCAAGTGTTAATTGTGATAAAAAAGTACCAGGAAAATTTTATTACACAACTATAAGACTTGCATTATTGTATGGTACTAAATGTTGGGTGATAAAAAGTCAACATGAGCATAAATTCAACGTTGCAGAATTATGAATGTTAAGTTGGATGAGAGATCACTAGAAATGATAGGATTGGGAATGGTTGCATTAGAGAGAAAGTCGGGGTAGCACCCATTATAGAAAAGTTAATTGAAACAAGCCTTAGGTGGCTTGGTCATGTACAAAGATGCCGCTAGAGGCTCTTGTGCATAGAGTTGATCGAATGGAAGATAGCCAATAACTAGAGGTTGGGAAGGCTAAAGAAAACAATAGGAGAAACTACTAGAATGAATTTAACTATTAATAAATTAACTATAGAAATGAGTAAAGACAAAACACGTTGGTGCCGTTTGATCCATATAGCTGACACCACCTAGTGGAAAAAGGTTTTGATTGTTGGTTTTTTGTTTGACTAGTTTTTATCTTTTTTACTGATAACAGAATATCGTTTGCTTTGTTGAGAGGTTTTTTTTTTTTCTCTTTCTCAGGTTCAAGTCAGATGAGGAGAGGACACCAGTTAATCATATTGTTGAAGAGACTTTTCCTCAGCTTCTAAATATATTTAATAGGCTTGTTCAGATTGTCAACCCATCACTTGAAGTAGCAGATTTAGTCAAGCTTATCTGTAAAATATTCTGGTCCTCCATATATGTACGTTTCCTTCCTTATTCACATGACACATGACCTAACAGGATAGCATCGACACACCACGACACATGGTAGACACATGTTTGGCACACACAGAAGTGTGTCAAAAGAAAAAAATTTATTTTTTTAGCTTGAGCAGGCGTCAAATGTAACTTGGACACACTTTGAACATGGCCCATACTTAAGCCAAGTATTGGATGACCCAAAAAAAGGAAAATACCATAAAATAAGTGAATGGAAATCTAGAGAACTCATTTTAATTAGATTATTCAAGTTCTTTTCTTAGCCGACCCCACCTAGTGGGAAAAGGCTTTGATTGTTGTTGTTGTATTCAAGTTCTTTTTTGATTGTTGTTGTTGTATACGGGATTTAGTAAATTTGATTTGGAAAATAATGGTGTAAATTGCTTAGAGTATAGAACAATATTGGTACATCACTAAAAGAAAACTTGAAAAAAATATATGTGCTGAGTCGTTCCTATTCTATATTTTTTGAAGATTGGCATGTCAACGTGTCTGTGTCATGTGAGTGCTTCATAGTGTATAACTAGTGATCCATCTACTTTGATATTCACTTCTACTATTGTTTGACAAATAATTGAAAGCTGTCTTGGGATCTTCATATATATAAGAATTTGTCTTTCTGAACATTTCTTTGATTGTGTGGTGATTGGTGTTCTCTAAGCTATATTAAAAGAAATATATAGCATGAACCAAGAAAAGAAGATGCCAGCTTTATGAACTCTGTGAATCCTAATCTTTTTTTCTCTTTTTGGTAAAATGTGGATCCTGATGTTGATTAATGTAATATGTATGCGATAATCTTTCATTAGAATTCTGAATTTGTCAATCTTTTTTGAAGCTTGCTTTTAGGGAAAAAAGAGAATCTCTTTGTACAATTGGGATGGCATAGTTAGCCGCCTTATATTTATGTTTCTATCAATTTAAGCTCACAGAATTGACACAGGCATTTGGGGTTTCATTGTTTGAATTTATTCAGTTAGAGGTTCCTAAGCAGTTGTTTGATCAAAATATATTTAATGCTTGGATGATGCTGTTTTTAAATGTACTGGAGGCTCCTGTCCCATTGGAAGGTCAGCCTGTTGACCCAGAGCTTAGAAAATCATGGGGCTGGTGGAAGGTCAAGAAATGGACAGTTCACATACTAAATAGGCTGTACACTCGGTATGTTTGAGGTCTGGATCTTTTAATTGAGAAATATGAGCTTTGCTGCCTTTGTTATTGATTTTAATTTATCATGTTACAGTTTTGGAGACTTGAAGCTACAAAACCCTGAAAACAGAGCCTTTGCTCAAATGTTTCAGAAGCATTATGCAGGGAAGATTTTGGAGTGCCACTTAAATCTGTTGAATGTCATTCGAGTTGGTGGCTATTTACCTGACAGAGTTATCAACCTGATTCTTCAATATCTTAGCAACAGGTGATATTCTGTGATTTTTCTTTGATTATAATTCTATCGTCTTTTCTTATCATTTAGTCATTTCATATGATTCATATCCATACTCTACATGTCTATTATATCTACTGCCAACTTCAGACTTCGGTAAGAGTTATACATCTGTAGGCAAGAACACTGTGTGATAAAAATACATGGTTGGTTTATGAATTGTTTAATGTCCTCCAGCCTGTGGTAGCAACTACATGGTGTTTGTCTTATGGTCTTTTAGGATATCCTAAACTTGACCCTTCAGATGCACAACACTCTATTTGCTGATACATCATTTGAAAGCAATGGACGCACTGAAAAGAAACATATATTTGATTGTGCTTCCATCTGATGACAAATTAATTCTATTCTAAGCTACTGCTTGATCATATTATGTGGCTTAAATAGAGTGCTAGATATCAATTCTTAGTTAAAGAGGGTAAAGGAACTTGGGGCCTCCAGGAGTAGAAGATGAGATAGAAGTTTGTGTAGAAGGAAAGATTTGAAGCAACGGCAAGCAGCAGCTCATGATAAATAATAAACTGATAGGGACCAGAATCACAGAGCAGAAATTGATAAATGATATAGACCAGAAACACAGAACAGAAACTGATAAAAGATAGAGCCCAGAAACGCAAAACAGAAACTGATAATAAACTGCACTGAATATTCACTAACCTTCCTCCTTAAGATATGCAACCCACCTCAATAAAAGGAAAAACGATGGATACAATGGAAAAGAAAAAGATAGAACACACGAAGACACCATCACATAGAACAGAGAAATAAAGTGGAGAATAACAAGAAATAAAGAGTAAAGGGCACTAGCTTTCGAGAGGCTAGTTCTCTCCCATTCTATTCCCAAATTCTTTCCTGCCCCTTTCTCACTGCTTCTTCACTATATATAAGCCTTGAATATTGGGGGCCCATCATTACTCGGCCCTCAGAGGCCAGAGCCTTCACCTTGCCCTCAAGGTGAGAATTAGAACTTGAGATAGGTGGCTTCTTTCCCCAATAATGTGCTTCTTCGGTTCTTCCTCCTTGATATCTAAGAGGACCTTGTGTTGCATGACACAATCATAATGAGCCTTCTCCTTTTCTATTGAATGCTGAATGCATGTCTAGCTCAATCTGCATTTGTTCAAGGGCACCAATCTTCTCTTGTGCTAGTGCATAAAGTTATTCAAGAATTGTAAATGTCCCATTTAAACGATCAAAGAGAGGTTGCTGAAAAGTGTGTATTTGTATTTCACAGAATTGAATTTATACAGAGGCTGTACAGAGGTAGCGACTAAGATACATGTAAATAAAAAAAAATCTAAAGTAAAGATACATATAATCTGATATTTAAATTTTAAACTAATATCCTGAAGAATAGGATTTAAATTAACTAAAGATAAATCAATAAATTAAATTTAAAGGAAGAGAGAGAAAGAAAAGAATTTGGTGAGAATATTCTCGTAAGGGTTAGGAGATATCTTCAGCGCCGTTATGCCCCTGCAAGGGTGGTGGTAGATCTTTGACACCAAGCTTGTCAAAGTGATGTCTGAAGGTTGCTCGCTGTAGTGGTTTTGTGAGAATGTCAGCTACTTGATCAGCTGAGTTTAGATGTAGGACTTCTAGTTGCTTTCTTTCAACTTGATCACATACAAAATGGAAGTCTATGGCCACATGTTTCATTCTACTGTGTAGTATTGGGTTGGCACAAATGTAAGTTTTGCTGATATTGTCACAATAGATTTGAGGAACTCGTTGTGGAACTCGAAGTTCTTGAAGTAGGTTGGACGCCAATTTACTTCTGAAGCCGTGGCGGCAATGGCTCTGTATTCAGCTTCAGTGGATGAATGTGATACAGATCGTTGCTTCCTGGATAACCATGAAATATGGCTATCTCCAAGATAAATTATGTAGCCTGTTGTAGATGTTCTATCTTTGGGATCTCCGGTCCAGTCTGAGTCCGAGTAGGCTCTTAAATTTAAGTCCTTTTTGCTGCCAATTTTAAGACCAAAGGACGATGTCTCTGGGAGATACCTAAGTACTCGTTTCAGGGCAACCTAGTGATGATGAAGAGGATTGTGCATGACTTGTGACAATTTGCTTACTACATAGGCAATGTCTGGCCTTGTAAATGATGAGTAATGTAGCTTTCCTATTGTTTTTGGGTATAGAGACCCATCCGTTGGTTGAGTGTGAAATGTGAAGTGTCAGATGGTTCTGTGTATGTGGAAGTCATAGGTGTTGAGACACCTCTACATGTATCCATTTGTAGGCTATGTAAAATATCTTGAATATATCATTGCTGAGATAAATGAAGTCCTATACTGGTTTTTATAACTTCTACACCCAAGAAATATTGTTGACTTCCCAAATCCTTTAAAGAGCAGATAGTTTTGTAATAATAAGACGAATAGCTGTAGAATTGTTACCAATAATGATGATATCATCCACATACACAATGATGTATATTAGCACGCTTTTAGATTGAAGAATGAAGAGGGAGGAGTCCGACCTGGATTTTTTGAAATTTTGAGAGTAGAAAGTCATGAAGAGCATTGTACCAAGCTCTTGGTGCTTGCTTTAGACCATAGATAGCCTTCTTCAATTTACAGACATGATTAGGGTGTTGATTGTCTTCAAATCCAGGTGTTTGCCGCATGTAAACTTCTTCTAATTGCCTTGAAGGAAGGCATTGTTGATGTCCAACGGATTAATGATCCATTCTTGTTGAGTGGCTATGGTAAGAACTAGCCTAATGGTTGCTGGTTTCACCACAGGGTTGAATGTGTGTCCATAGTCAATACTTGACACTGAGTGAATCCTCGTGCCACAAGTCGTGCTTTGTACCTGTCGATAGAACCATTAGCTTTGTATTTAATTCGAAACAACCACTTACAGTCTACCACGTTCTTTTGTATAGGAGATGGAACCAATTCCCATGTTCTGTTATGTATCAAAGCATCATATTAAGCTTTCGTGTCTTGGTTCCAGTGGGGAACCTTTTGGGCTTGTTTATAGGTGTTTGGGGTATAATAGAGGTTTAAGGTTGTTGTGTTGTTTTGTTTAGGAGTAAGGCTTGCTGTTTTGGATCTAGTTGTCATGGGATGAGTAGGAATTGGCTTGCTGTGTGTTGTTGAAGTTGTGTTTGTGGGGGTTATTTGTTGGGTTGTTTTAGGTCGTCTTTGGTAGGTTATAATGGGCTGTGTTGGGGCTGGTTGTGTTGTTTCTATTGGTGTTGGGGCTGTTTGAGGCTGTAGGACAGTAACGCGTGGTGGTAGGTATGCATTTGGTGGCGGGTTTGTGTGAGAAGGCTGTTGGGAAATGTCAATGACTTTGTTGTCCCAATTATATGTTGTCTTTGAGGAGAGATGTGCAAAGATATTTTGAAATGGAAAATACCATAGGTATTTATACAAGAGAAGAAAACCTATTCTAGGAAGTAAAAATAATTACAATAAATACAATATATCACTAATTGATACATCTAATCCTAGAATATTCACAACACTCCCCCCAAGCTGGAGCATATAAATCATAGGCACCAAGCTTGTCACATAGGTATTGTATTCGAGGACCTCTAAGAGATTTAGTGAAGATATCTGCCAGCTGATCATTTGAATTGACAAATCGAGTAGCAAGACACCCTGATTGAATTTTTTCTCTAATAAAGTGACAATCGATCTTAATATGTTTAGTCCTCTCATGGAATACTGGGTTTGAGGCAATGTGCATAGCTGCTTGGTTATCATATACCAGTTCCATTTTACCAATGTCTCCAAATTTCATCTCCTGAAGAAGTTGTTTCAACCATAGGAGTTCACAAGTTGCTAATGCCATAGCACGATACTCAGCCTCTGCACTAGACCTTGCAACTAAATTTTGTTTCTTGCTTTTCCAAGAGACTAGGTTTCCACCGATGAGAACACAGTATCCAGATGTGGATCGCCTATCATCTGGTGAACCAGCCCAATCCGCATCTGTAAAGCCAATGATTTGAGAATTCCCTCTGTCCTCATATAACAGTCCCTGGCCTGGCGCTCCCTTAATAAAGAGACTAGAAAGAATGAGAGTCTGCCGTAATTATATTTCTGAATTTACAAGGTATAAATATACAGGTGCTGTAAATTAGGTCCTATAACTGATCCTAATTTGTAGGAGAATAAACATAATATCAGTAAATATAATAAATACAATTAATTCCTAAAATCAGTAACTATCATTTAAATTTAAAATTTAAATGATACGCTTAGAGCTAACCAATAGGTGGGTTAATACGCCCCCGCAAGGTAGGGGTGATGTTGATCACGCCTAGCTTGACAAATTGTTTTTGAAATGAAGATCTTGGTAAGGGCTTTGTAAGAAGATCAGCCACTTGGTCTGCTGAATGTAGATGCTGAACTTGTAGCTGTTTGGCTTGTACTTTGTCTCTGACGAAGTGAAAGTCGATGGCTACATGTTTCATACGGCTGTGTAGAACGGGGTTGACACAAATGTACGTAGTGCTGACATTGTCACAGTAAATTGTTGGCACTGTTTTCAATGGTTGCTTGAGTTCCTTGAGTAGATTTTGAATCCATGTTAGTTCAGAGGCTGTGGCAGCCACTGCCCTATATTCAGCTTCTGTAGATGATCTAGACACTGACCTTTGTTTTTTAGATGACCATGAAATAGGAGTTTGGCCTAGGTAGATCATGTACCCTGTTGTAGACGTCCTATCAATTGGGTCCCCAGCCCAATCTGAATCAGAATATGCTAGTAGTCTACTGTCTTGCTGCTTGGCTATTGAAATGCCATAATTTGAGGTTCCTTTGAGATAGCGTAAGACACGCTTCAAAGCTGTCCAGTGAGACAAAAGTGGTTGGTGCATTGCTTGTGACAACTTGTTCACAGCATATGAGATGTCTGGCCTTGTGAAAGCTAGGTAGTGAAGCTTTCCAATTACCTTTCTATATAGCGTAATGTCCACTGTTCCATCATGTTGAGATGGTTCAAATTGATTACTTGTAATAGGTGTGGGCATTGGATTGCAATCAGTCATCTTCACCTCTTGTAGTAGATCTTGAACATACTTCTGTTGCGTTAGAAGTGTCTTATTATTTAGCTGTATCACTTCTACCCCTAAGAAATAGTTGAGAGGTCCTAAATCTTTAAGAGAGAATCTCTTAGAAAGAATTTGAATATATTTCCGAATTGCAGCTTCACTGTTTCCTGTGATGGTTATGTCATCCACATACACAATGATATATAATAGTAGTGAACCTTGATGTAGAATGAACAGTGATGTATCAGATTTTGATTTCAAAAAATTTAGGGAAATGAGAATATTACTTAGCTCAGTGTACCATGCTCTTGGTGCCTGTTTGAGTCCATAAATCGCCTTACGTAGTTTGCAGACATGATTAGGGTACTGTGGGTTTGCAAACCCAGGTGGTTGCCTCATGTACACAGTTTCTGATAGGCTTCCTTGCAGGAAAGCATTGTTTATGTCCAGCTGATTTATTGCCCAACTTTGTTGTGTTGCAATTGTTAGAATGAGCCTAATTGTTGCGGGTTTGACTACAGGACTGAAAGTGTTGTGGTAGTCAATACCTGGCCTTTGTGTGAACCCTTTAGCCACTAGTCGTGCTTTGTATCTATCAATCAAACCATTTGCCTTGTACTTGATCCGAAAAAGCCATCTGCAGTCTACCACATTGTTAGATTTGGTAAATGGCACTAATTCCCAAGTGTTGTTGGTAATGAGGGCATTGTATTCTGATTGCATGGCTTGATTCCAGTGGGGAATCAATTTGGCTTGTTTGAAGGTGGTTGGGGTTAGGGTTAAAGGGCTTGTGGTGGTGTGATTTTGTTGAGGTTGGATCTGTTTGGCTTTGCTTCTTGTGGTCATAGGATGAGGTGTGCTAGGGGGCTTTTGGCTTGTGTTTTTGGCTGCTGTTTGGTGCTTTTTGCTTTGGTTTTGTGTTTGGGTAGGGATAGGTGTTGGGTTTGGAGGGATGGGTGGCTTAGGACGTCTTTGATATGTCAAAAGTGGTTGGGAAGTAAGTGGTACCTGTATAGGATTAGTGGAGGCAGCAATAGATGAAACATAATTATTATTACCTGACAGTGAAGGGGGGCAGTGCTTGTACATGGATTTGTCTTTTTGCTTGAGTGACTTACCTGCACAATTGTTAATGGTGTTGGTAGTTGTAGGTCAGTAGTTGGAGGTGTAGGTGTTGGAGATGATGATGGGTCAATGTATTCCCATTTGGGATTTGTTTTTGGTTTTAGGTTTGAGAAGATGTTGTGGAAAGGGTAGGATTCTTCAAAAAACAGTACATCTCGTGATATATAAATTTTTGCTGATTTGGGATCATAGCATAGGTGGCTGTAATGTTGATTGGAGAATCCAAGATAGACACAAGGGGTGGATTTAGGATCAAGTTTGTGTTTACTATAGGGTTTGAGCCAAGGATAACATAGGCAGCCAAATACTTTAAGTTTTTCATAGTTAGGTTTTTTTTGAAACAAGATTTCGAATGGGGATTTGTTGTTCAAGTTAGGACTAGGCATTCTGTTAATGAGATGTGTTGCATATTGGCATGCATATGACCAGAATTGTGAGGGAAGAGAGGCTTGGTGGAGAAGTGTTTTGGTGGTTTCAATAATATGGCGATGTCGTCTTTCGACTATGGTAACTCTTTGTGGTGTATATGGAGGTGATATAAGATGTTGAATGCCATGATTTTGAAGGTATTGTCGTAGTGGTTGAAATTCAGTCCCACCATCAGTATAGAGAGAAAGTATCTTGGTTTCTAGTTGGCGTTCGAGTAAAGGATGTAGAGATTTAAAAATATTGGGAACTTCAGTTTTGGATTGAATGGGATAGAGCCACATGTACCTGCTGTATTCATCAACAAATAAAGCATAATATCGTTTGTGATCAATAGAATTTATAGGGGAAGGCCCCCATAAATCAGAATAAAGCAAATTTAACGGTTTATTGCTATGTAAAGAATTCTGAACAAAAGGTACTCTATGACTTTTATTTGAGCAACAGGAATCACAATGAAAAGAAGTTTTAGTGCTAGGAATTGAAAGTTGTTTAAGAACATAGTTTAGTACAGTTGTACTAGGGTGTCCTAATCTACGATGCCATAGTTGTGTAGAAGTTGTGAGGTTGCATTGAGGTGTAAGAGTTGTCTTTTGTGGTGGCCACTCATATAATCCATCTTTACTCCGTCCATGTAGAAGCGTCGCCCCTGTAGTCAGATCCTTCACAACAAAAGAAAAAGGGAAGAATTCAATAGAGGTTTGATTGTCATGGCAAAAACGGGAGACATAGATAAGCTTATTGTTTATGTGAGGTGAGCAAAGAGTTTGAGAGAGAGAGAAATTTGTTTTGGGAGTGTGAAGGGTTACATTACCAGTCTGGGAAATCGGAATGTTTGTACCATTACCCATTACAATTCCATCAGTGCCTGTATATTCAGCTGCATTGTTTAAGGATTGAGCATCTGATGTAATGTGGTGTGTTGCACCAGTATCAACAATCCAAGGTGCTTGTTGCTGCTGTTGTAGTCTGGCTGTAAAATTTGCACGTGCCTGCATGTGATTGTGTGATGCTGACCTGCACACCTTTGCAATATGTCCTGGTTTGTCACATAATTGGCAGTAGAAGAGAGGCGTGTTTGGTTGAGAGGGGTTGCGTTTAGGCTTGTATTGGTAACGATTATTTGAATTGGGGTTTGGATTGGGGTTAGGAAAGGATTTTTTGGGATTGTAGTTTCGGTTGTAATTAGGCGATGGGTTGGGTTGGGATCTCTGGGCAATGTTGGCAGTAATGGGGGTAGTTAATGGCTTCTTTGCTTCTTCATGTTTTATGAAGAGTTCATGGTCCAAGAGCTTTTCATACAGCTCTTCAAATGTGATCTCTGATTCTCTGGACCTAACAGCAGCAGAAATCTCTCTATATTCAGGTCCAAGACCTCTAAGTGTTGTCACAATGAGTTCAGCATTCGTGACTGGGGCACCAGCAGTGGAGAGTTCATCACATATACTTCGAATGTGATGAAGGTAGTCAACAAGTGATTGTCCTTCCTTGGTGGAAGCAGCGAGACGATCACGAAGGCTAAGTATTCGAGTTTGAGATTTATTTGCATACGAAGTGTGAAGGGCCTTCCATGCTGTATGAGCATTGGTGGCAGAGGCAACCATTGATGCTATTGTGGTGTCTACGGAGACTAGAAGAGCATTTTGAATAAGTTGGTCTTGTTGAAACCAAGCTGTAAATTCTGAACTGCCAGCAGCGGGTTGAGGTTTTGTGCCGTCAAGATGTCCATAGAGATTGTGTCCATGCATTAGCATGGATACTTGAGCTTTCCACAGGGAGAACGTTTGAGGACCTGTAAGTTTGATGGGCAATTGGGTTGCAGGGTTAAATTGAATGACAGAAACAGTGGCTGGTTGATCAGGGGTTGGGGTGTTGACGGCAGTACTGTTTCAGAGAAGAAGAAGAAGAAGCAGGCTGTTTTCAGAAGAAAAAGAAAGAAAGAGGCCGTGTGGCTTGGAACCGCTCTGATACCATAAAGAGACTAGAAAGAATGAGAGTCTGCCGTAATTATATTTTTGAATTTACAAGGTATAAATATACAGGTGCTGTAAATTAGGTCCTATAACTGATCCTAATTTGTAGGAGAATAAACATAATATCAGTAAATATAATAAATACAATTAATTCCTAAAATCAGTAACTGATCCTAAAATCAGTAACTATCATTTAAATTTAAAATTTAAATGATACGCTTAGAGCTAACCAATAGGTGGGTTAATACTTAATGTATTGAAGAATTTGAACAACTGCATCCCAATGACTATCACATGGTGATTGTAGGAACTGGCTGACTACACTTACAGCAAACGATATATCTGGACGAGTGATAGTGAGATAATTGAGTTTTCCCACAAGTCTTCGATATCTCTTGGGGTTGTTTATCAACTCCCCTTGTCTTGGATAGAGTTTGACATTTGGATCCATTGGAGTCTCAACTGGTTTGCAGTTTAACATGCCTGTCTCTTCTAATAAGTCAAGCGCATACTTTCGTTGTGAAATGGCCACACCAAAACTAGATTGGGCAACCTCAATTCCCATAAAATATTTAAGCTTTCCCAAATCTTTAGTTTGGAAGTGGTTGCACAGATGTTGTTTGAGTTGAGCAATGCCTAAATCATCATTGCCTGTAATAACAATGTGATCCACATAGACAACTAAGTATAAGCACTTGCCATTTGAAGTATGGCGAAAGAAAACTGAGTGATTAGCTTCACTTCCAGTCATTCCAAAATCTTGAACCACAGAACTAAATCGGCCAAACCAAGCTCTCGGTGACTGCTTGAGTCCATAAAGAGAACGACGAAGTCGACATACTTTCCCACACTCCCCCTGAGCAACAAAACCAGGTGGTTGCTCCATATATACTTCTTCTTCCAAGTCTCCATTGAGGAAGGCATTCTTAATATCCGGCTGATAAAGTGGCCAATGATTAATAGCTGCAATGGATAGGAAAACACGAACGGAAGCAATCTTGGCAACAGGAGAAAAGGTATCACCATAGTCCAATCCAAAGATCTGAGTATACCCTTTAGCCACTAAACGAGCTTTTAGTCGTTCAATTTTGCCATCAGGACCAACTTTAATTGCATAAACCCACCGGCAACCAACTGGGGATTTTCCAGGAGGAAGTGAAACCAAGTCCCATGTACCATTAGAATGTAGGGCAGTCATCTCATCAAGCATAGTTTGCCTCCAACCCGGATGTGCAAGAGCTTCATCTGTAGTCTTAGGGATATAAACAGAATCCAAAGAAGACACAAATGCATAATATGGAGTAGATAAACGATGATAGCTCAAGAAATTATAAACAGGGTGAGGATTACGGGTGGAACGAGTACCTTTATGAATGGCAATAGGAGGACTAGCAGGTGGCGGTTGGACCGGAGTAGGGGGTGATTCAGACGAAGGCAGTGAGTCAGGAAGAGTAGCTGTAGGCTCAGGAGGGGGACGGCGATGATATGTCAGAAGAGGAGGACTAGGTATGTCTTGGGGTAAGGCCTCTGGAATAGTAAGGGAAGGAACAGGAAAGACTTCGATCACAGAGGGACTTACAGGCGTAGAAGACACAAAGAATGGGGAAGACTCAAAAAAGGTCACATCAGGAGAGGTGAAACAACGTCGAGTGTTTGGACAATAACATCGGTAGCCCTTTTGGAGTCGAGCATAACCGAGAAAAACACACTTGACGGATTTTGCTGCAAGTTTATCTTTCCCTGGGGTTAAATCATGCACAAAGCAAACACAACCAAAAACACGGGGAGGAAGATGATAAAGAGTGTCGTTAGGAAACAACAAAGAATGAGGGATTTGATCATGCAAGACAGAAGAAGGCATGCGATTAATCAAGTAACATGCAGTGAGAACAGCGTCACTCCAAAAATTAGTAGGGACATTATGATGAATAAGCAAAGTACGAGCTATTTCAATAAGATGGCGATTCTTACGTTCAACTATCCCATTTTGTTGTGGGGTATGAGGACAACTGGTTTGATGTAAAATTCCTCGAGTGGCCATAAATGTTTGAAAAGGTGTAGACAAATATTCTTTAGCATTGTCAGAACGCAAAATAGAGACGGAGGTATTAAACTGAGTTTTTATTTCAGCACAAAAGTTTTGGAAAATATTAAATACCTCAGAACGATTTTTCATCAAATACACCCAAGTACAACGAGAATAGTCATCAATAAAGGTGACAAAATATTGAAAGCCAAACGTAGAAGACACGCGGCTAGGACCCCAAACATCAGAGTGAATAAGTTGAAAAGGAGATGAAGATTGACTATTAAGACTAGTAGAAAACGAGCTACGAGTGTGTTTACCTAATTGGCACGACTCACAAGGGAGGGCAGACAAAATAGAAAGAGAGACATCCATTTTGCGAAGTTTTGAAAAGCTTGGATGCCCCAAACGATTATGGATAATAGATGCAGAACAATTGAATGTGCACGCAACTGGGGATATAGGAGGTGAAAGGTGGTATAAGCCTTGTGACTCTCGTCCTATGCCAATCGTCTGCCCCATACTCCGATCCTGAATAGAAACACATTGATTAGCAAAGGTGATGGAGTAATTGTGAGATTTAGTCAATTTACTAACCGAAATAAGGTTGAAAGGAGATTCAGGGACATAAAGAACAGAATCAACAAATAGGGACGGAAGAATTTGTGCTTTACCAATTCCAATAGCAGCAGTTTTAGAGCCATTGGCCAGAGTTATAGATGGAAGTAAAGATGAACTAGAAAGATGGGTAAAAAGATCTTTATTACCAGAGATGTGTTCAGAAGCACCTGAGTCAAGAACCCAAGGTCCAATATCTGGGGAACGAGCAAAGCAAGTAGTAACATTACCAATTTGGTCAACCGTGGCAACCACAGAGAACTCAGAAGTAGGAGCCATGGCCATGACAGTATACTGACTTGGGATGTTGACACACCAAAGTCTGAGATAATGGCCAACTGACCTTGGAAACGAGACTAGAAATGTGACGCTAGGGCAACACTTAAAGACACCAATAGCAAGCTGTTAGAATGTGTCCTCCCCTTAGAAAAATTAATTTAATTTAATCCTCGCTATTCTGCTTCGCTACTTCATCAACGCAAGTACGCACAAATCAGTCGTGAAAGCAACAGTTCAGAACCATGGGAAAGGTTCACGGATCTCTGGCTCGTGCTGGTAAGGTGAGAGGCCCAAACGCCTAAAGTGGCGAAGCAAGACAAGAAGAAGAAGCCCCACGACCGTGCGCACAAGAGGATGCAGTACAACCAACCCTAGAAACGTGAAGAGGAGAGGCCGGCGATTACAACGGCGTCGAGAGCAGCGGAAGACGGCGCCGGAAACGGCGTCACGCGCCGGCGCGTGCAAAGTCTGGCGAACAGACGGACGGCGAGTGGAGGCGCGTGCGGCGGCGGAGAAGACGGGGTTCTGACCGTCGGCGGCTTATGAGCACGGTGGTCCGGTGCGTGCTCCAAGAAGAGGCCGGAAAACACTGGGTTCCTTAGAACCCGAGGCTGTCAAACAGTGGAGGTAAAAAAAAAAAGTGGAATGTGGCTGGAAGGAAGAACACAGCCGTGGGTTTAGGGTTTAGAGGATCAGAATGGCTCTGGTACCATGATAAGTGAAAGAATTTCTGTGTATTATAATGAAAATTCCATAGGTATTTATACAAGAGAAGAAAACCTATTCTAGGAAGTAAAAATAATTACAATTAATACAATATATCACTAATTGATACAATATAATCCTAGAATATTCACAACAGTGACATAGTTGACAATGGATAGAATTTCCATTGTTGTTGGGTCTGCGATTTTGTTGCCATTGCTGGATCTAGTTTCGATTAGGATAATTTTGAGGTGGGCGATGTTGTGGTTTACTGGCTTGGCTTGAATTGTTGGTATTTTGAGATGATTGGGCAATGTTGGAAGTGGGTAGAGAGAGGTTTCTTGCTTTCCTCATGTTTGAGGAAAATTTCATGATCAAGTAATTTGTCATATAGCTCTTCATAGGTTATAGAGGATTCTTGGGCTTGAATAGCCTCTGAGATTTCTTTGAACTCAGGATGAGACCTCTCAAAGTGGTGACAACAAGTTCAGCGTTGCTTACCGGTGCTCCGGTAGTAAAGAGCTCATTTGAAATCGAGCGTATTTGATGAAGGTATTCGGATATGGAGAGGGAATCTTTGGTAGAGGAGGCTAGTCGATCTCGAAGGCTTAGTATTCGAGTATGGGATTTGTTGGCAAGGGATGTGTGAAGGGCTGTCCATGCTATAGGTGTGCTGTTTCAGAGAGAGCAACAATGGAAGCTATGTGTTGGTCCACAGAGGTGAGTAGGGCATTTTGTATTAATTGATCATGTTGAAACCAAAGGGAAAAGTTTGTGGCTTGAGAATCTGGTTTAGGTTTTGTGCCATCTAAATGGCCAAAGAGATTATGTCCTCTCATTAGCATTGAAACCTGGGCTTTCCAGAGTGCAAAATTGTGGGGGCCAGATAGTTTGATTGGGAGCTGAGTTGCAGGGTTGAATTGGACAACAGAGGTCCCTCCTGCTGTGTTGTGCGTTGACAATGGTTCTAGATGTTTTAGTAGCCATGGAAGAGAGATGAGTTGAGAAGAAGAAAAAAACTTTTAGTGGCTGGACAGAGAAAAAGAAACTGTGGCTGAGAAAAAAATAAGAACCAAGGAAGTGGCCAAAAATCAGAGTCAACTAAAGGAGTTTGGCCGAAGGTGCATTGACTGAGAGAGAAGAGATCAGTGAGAAAAAAAAAACCTTGTGAGGCAATGGTGGCTCAGATACCATAAACGATCAAAGAGAGGTTGCTGAAAAGTGTGTATTTGTATTTCACAGAATTGAATTTATATAGAGGCTATACAGAGGTAGCGACTAAGATACATGTAAATCTAAACAAATCTAAACTAAAGATACATATAATCTAAATATTTAAATTTTAAACTAATATCCTGAAGAATAGGATTTAAATTAACTAAAGATAAATCAGTAAATTAAATTTAAAGGAAGAGAGAGAAAGAGAAGAATTTGGCGAGAATATTCTCCTAAGGGTTAGGAGATATCTTTAGCGCCGTTACCATTAATAGGAGAAGAAAGTAAATATTCTCCAAAGTTGTGTTGCTTTCCCTTTATCCTCTTCCTTTTCATCCTTTTCCCTTATTTGTTGGTAAACTGATGGCCCCACAATAATCAAGGCCTATATATAGTGAAGCCACAATATCAAGGACTATATAGTAAAAATCATCAGTGCCATTTACTTGGTAAAATTTTAGGGTAAATGGAAAGCTTGGGTTTGGAAGCCCCAAAGGGTTGGGTTAATAAATAAACCCAATTTCTTTTGAGCCCTTGTTTAGCCTACTTTAGTCTTATCCAAAATTAGGTTTGCTTCCATATGTACCAAGCCCATCAACTTTAAGTGGCTCGTGGGATTGATGACTGTAATAAAAAAAGTTAGCCCAATAGTATAAGTATAAATACTAATGGGCCAAGTAATTCTTCCTATCCCATCTATTATTGGGCTTTCTCCCCACTTAATCCTAATAACCCTTTCCAAAATCCAATTACCATGCTTCCCTTTACCCTCGTTGTTGCCTTCTGCCGTCAACCAAGTCCAAGTCTGATGCTGCCTCCACCATTTGTATGCACCAAATGATTCATCACCATGGTACCTGAGCTTCAACTCTCTTCTCTTGGCTCTTTCGAAGTTGGGACTTGGGAGGTAGAAGATATTTTCTAGAGGACTTGACAGCGGTGTTGTAAATGGAATCTTCTCTTTTGTTTTTTTATTTTTGTTAGAATATTCTGTAATTAATTAGATAGAATATTTTGTATATCCTTGACCCTTAAGTCTAGGGATTAGATGAGGATTGTAATAAATTATTTCTTTCCTTAGATAGACCATTCTTTCTGTATAAATTGACATTCTTTCACTCTAATAAGAATTAACACAGTGTGCCTCTCTCAAACCTGAATTCTCAGACCTAAATTGTCAATTTCCTTCATTGGAGTCAACAAGCTAGAGACCAGTGTAATCTTCATTGATTCAAAAACTTGAACAGCCTCTGGTTTTATCTCTTCTTCGGTCTTGTTCTTGAAGGTGAATAACGCCGTTATACACTTCAGCTCTTGCCTCTCCTCTTTTTCACCTTTCTTTGCTTGGGAAGGCAAAGGATTCTTCAATCTATTCCAACAATCAGATCATTTCATAGGATTCTTTTGTACTTTTCCCCTCTCCCATTTTTTTCTTAACCTAATAACAGATTCACGTATTTCCCTTAAGGCTTCCTTCATGATTCCTATGTCTTCCTTCACTCTAGCCATCTCTTTCTCTAAACTGTACATCCTCTTGTCCAAGTTAGTCATGTTGGATCGTCACTGCTCTGATACCACTTTGATAAGGACCAGAATCACATGATAGAATTTGATAAATGATATAGACCAGAAACACAGAACAGAAACTGATAAAAGATATAGCCCAAAAACGCAAAACAGAAACTGATAATAAACTGCACTAAATATTCACTAACCTTTCTCCTTAAGAGATGCAACCCACCTCAATAGAAGGAAAAACGATAGATACAATGGAAAAGAAAAAGATAGAACACACAAAGTCAGCAGCACATAGAACAGAGAAATAAAGTAGAGAATAACAAGAAATAAAGGATAAAGGGCACTCGCTTTCGAGAGGCTAGTTCTCTCCCATTCTATTCCCAAATTCTTTCCTGCCCCTTTCTCACTGCTTCTCCACTATATATAAGCCTTGAATATTGACAGTCCATCATAAACCTACTCCCTAGTCTGTACAAGAGCATGCTCAATTTTAAAATGAATGTAACGCGAAGGGCTTTTCCTTTGCTGAAATTTATGTTACAATTATTAATGTATATTTGTATTTCGATTGATAGAAAGTTTTTTCTTTTAAAGAAAAATGTTATATGCTTGAAGAATAAGAATATCTTTGGCAATGTGGTTTTTACTTCAGATGCTTTACATTTCCAATCTTAACGTCATGCTTGATGTCAATACATCGGCCAATGTAGTCATGGCAGTAGCTAATTCATTTTTCAGACAGATCCTAAAGCAACTTTCTTGTGTGTAGAGCATTTGAACATCTTTAGGATGAGTTACTTTGTTAAAGTTTTATTTGTTGTTTCTGGTAGTTAGTATATTTCTTGATTTTGGAATTACTTCATTTTATGTAACATTTTACTTTCTTTTTTTGTAATATATATGCAGTATTTCAAAGAATAGCATGTATTCTCTGCTGCAACCTCGGCTTGATGTTCTTATTTTTGAGATAGTTTTTCCTCTTATGTGCTTCAATGATAATGATCAAAAGCTTTGGGATGAAGATCCACATGAATATGTAAGGAAGGGCTATGGTAAGTCTTATGGTTTGTAGATATTGAGTGGGAGATAAGATTGGAAAATGTGCTTATATCTTCTCATTCTTTATTACAGACATTATTGAGGACTTATATAGTCCTAGGACTGCTTCATTGGATTTTGTAAGTGAGTTGATTCGCAAACGAGGGAAAGAAAATCTTCATAAATTTATTCAGTTCATAGTTGAAATTTTCAAAAGGTAATTTCTAGTTACTCATTTATAGAATAGGTAATTTTTGAATTGGTTACTATATTTAGGTCTTTTTCTTTGGCTATGCTAGGTATGATGAAGCTCCTGCAGAATACAAGCCCTACAGACAAAAAGATGGTTCTCTTCTTGCTATTGGGGCACTTTGTGATAAATTGAAGCGGACTGAGCCATACAAGTCTGAACTCGAGCGTATGTTAGTGCAACATGTCTTTCCTGAGTTCAGCAGTCCTGTTGGGCACCTTAGGGCCAAAGTAAGTATCATTATTTGTTCCTATGTTGGTCAGTGACACTTTGGTCTTTTTCCCTTCATTTGGGAGTAATAAGAAGAATGCTTTCCAATGTCCAGAAAGCTTAGCTTTTAACATGATTTTCATGATTAAATTTAAAAGAACACTATAGTAATGTTTATTAGAGTTTAAACAGGTTCGGTTCAAGTTTACACGGTGGAGTGCTGGTCCATAATATTGCTGGCCTTGAGTTTGAGCTTGAGCCTTGAGTGTGGAGGATGCCTTATGTCCAGAATGCCTAAGGCAATATGTTCTAGCATCCTCACACATTAAATAACGTTTACATTTGTCTTAACTAGCTAATGTGGGACTTCTTTCTTTTTACATTTCCAACACTCCCCCTCAAGTACAATTGGCTTGGCCCAGTTGTGAGTTTCCTTTCAATATCATTTATCATGAGCTTGTGTTCCTTTGAGTTTTGTAAAGTGAAAGAATTTCTGTGTGTATTATTATGAGAATACCATAGGTATTTATACACATAATCCTAGAATATTCACAACATTAATCTAGTAGCATATAAATCATAGGCACCAAGCTTGTCACATAGGTATTTTATTCGAGGACCTCTAAGAGACTTGGTGAAGATATCTGCCAGCTGATCATTTGAATTGACAAATCGAGTAGCAAGGCATCCTGATTGAATTTTTTCTCTAATAAAGTGACAATCAATCTCAATATGTTTGGTCCTCTCATAGAATACTGGATTCGAGGCAATGTGCATAGCTGCTTGGTTATCACATACCAGTTCCATTTTACCAATGTCTCCAAATTTGATCTCTTGAAGAAGTTGTTTCAACCATAGGAGTTCACAAGTTGCTAATGCCATAGCACGATACTCAGCCTCTGCACTAGACCTTGCAGCTACATTTTGTTTCTTGCTTTTCCAAGAGACTAGGTTTCCATCGATGAGAACACAGTATCCAGATGTGGATCGCCTATCATTTGGTGAACTAGCCCAATCCGCATCTGTAAAGCCAATGATTTGGGAGTTCCCCTTGTCCTCATATAACAGTCCCTGGCCTGGCGCTCCCTTAATGTATCGAAGAATTCGAACAACTGCATCCCAATGACTACCACATGGTGATTGTAGGAACTGACTGACTACACTCATAGCAAACGATATATCAGGACGAGTGATAGTGAGATAATTGAGTTTTCCCACAAGTCTTCGATATCTCTCGGGATTGTTTATCAGCTCCCGCTGTCCTGGATAAAGTTTGACATTTGGATCCATTGGAGTCTCAACTGGTTTGCAGTTCAACATGCCTGTTTCTTCTAATAAGTCAAGTGCATACTTTCGTTGTGAAATAGCCACACCAGAACTAGATTGGGCAACCTCAATTCCCAGAAAATATTTAAGCTTCCTCAAATCTTTGGTTTGGAAGTGGTTGCACAGATGTTGTTTGAGTTGAGTAATGCCTAAATCATCATTTCCTGTAATAACAATGTCATCCACATAGACAACTAAGTATAAGCACTTGCCATTTGAAGTATGGCGAAAGAAAACTGAGTGATCAGCTTCACTACGAGTCATTCCAAAATCTTGAACCACAGAACTAAATCGGCCAAACCAAGCTCTCAGTGACTGCTTGAGTTCATAAAGAGAACGACAAAGTCGACATACTTTCCCATACTCCCCCTGAGCAACAAAACCAGGCGGTTGTTCCATATAAACTTCTTCCAAGTCTCCATTGAAGAAGGCATTTTTAATATCCAGTTGATAAAGCAACCAATGATTAATAGCTGCAATGGATTGAAAAACATGAACGGAAGCAATTTAACCGCATAAACCGACTGGCAACCAACTGGGGATTTTCCTGGAGGAAGTGAAACCAAGTCCCATGTACCATTAGAATGTAAGGCAGTCATCTCATCAAGCATGACTTGCCTCCAACCCGGATGTTCAAGAGCTTCATCTGTAGTCTTAGGGATAGAAACAGAATCCAAAGAAGACACAAACGCATAATATGGAGTAGATAGACGATGATAGCTCAAGAAATTATAAACAGGGTGAGGATTACGAGTGGAACGAGTACCTTTATGAATTGCAATCGGAGGACTAGCAGGTGGCGGTTGGAGCGGAGCAGCGGGTGATTCAGAGGTAGGCAGTGAGTCAGGAAGAGTAGCTGTGGGCTCAGGACGAGGACGACGATGATATGGCAAGAGAGGAGGGCTAGGTGTGTCCTGGGGTGAGGCCTCTGGAAGAGGAAGAGAAGGAACAGGAAGAACTTCAATCACAGAGGGACTTGCAGGCATAGAAGATACAAAGAATGGGGAGGACTCAAAGAAGGTCACATCAGGAGAGGTGAAACAACGTCGAGTGGATGGACAATAACATCGGTAGCCCTTTTGGAGTCGGGCGTATCCGAGAAAAACACACTTGACGGATTTTGCTGCAAGCTTATCTTTTCCTGGGGTCAAATCATGCACAAAGCAAACACAACCAAAAACACGAAGAGGAAGATGATAAAGAGGGTCGTTGGGAAATAACAAAGTATGGGGGATTTGATCATTCAACACAGTAGAAGGCATGCGATTAATCAGATAACATGCAGTGAGAACAGCATCACTCCAAAAACTAAGAGGAACATTATGATGAATAAGCAAAGTGCGAGCAGTTTCAATAAGATGGCGATTCTTACGTTCAGCTATCCCATTTTGTT
The DNA here is from genome assembly GCA_014851425.1 of Senna tora. Classification (NCBI taxonomy): domain Eukaryota; kingdom Viridiplantae; phylum Streptophyta; class Magnoliopsida; order Fabales; family Fabaceae; genus Senna; species Senna tora. The sequence goes on from CM026271.1 coordinate 15,072,578, forward strand.
GTGGGGTATGAAGACAACTGGTTTGATGTAAAATTCCTTGAGTGGCCATAAATGTTTGAAAAGGTGTAGACAAATATTCTTTAGCATTGTCAGAACGCAAAATAGAGACAGAGGTATTAAATTGAGTTTTTATTTCAGCACAAAAGTTTTGGAAAATTTTAAATACCTCAGAACGATTTTTCATCAAATACACCCAAGTACAACGAGAATAGTCATCAATAAAAGTTACAAAATATTGAAAGCCAAACGTAGAATACACACGACTAGGACCCCAAACATCAAAGTGAACAAGTTGAAAAGGAGATGAAGATTGACTATTAAGACTAGTAGAAAAAGAGCTACGTGTGTGTTTACCCAATTGGCACGACTCACAAGGGAGGGCAGACAAAGTAGAAAGAGAGGCATCTATTTTGCGAAGTTTTGAAAGGCTTGGATGCCCCATTTGATTATGAATAATAAATGGAGAACAACTTGATGTGCACGCAACTGGGGATATAAGAGGTGAAAGGTGGTATAAGCCTTGTGACTCTCGTCAATTTAGTCAATTTACTAACCGAAATAAGGTTGAAAGGAGATTCAGGGACATAAAGAACAGAATCAACAAATATGGACGGAAGAATTTGTGCTTTACCAATTCCAATAGCAGCAGTTTTAGACCCATTGGCCAGAGTTATAGACGGAAGTGAAGATGAACTAGAAAGATGGGTGAATAGATTTTTATTACCAGAGATGTGTTCAGAAGCACCCGAGTCAAGAACCCAAGATCCAATATCTGGGGAACGAGCAAAGCAAGTAGTAACATTACCAATTTAGGCAACCGTGGCAACCACAAAGAACTCAGAAGTAGGAGCCATGGCCATGGCAGTATACCGACTTGAGATGTACAAGAGAGTGACACACCAAAGTCTGAGATAATGGCCAACTGACCTTGGAAACGAGACCAGAACACGCCAACGATCACGACAACGTTGAGAACGGCGGAAAAAGCTGCCGGAAAAAGGCGTCATGTGCCGATGCGTGGAAGCTCTAGCGAATTGTGGAACGGGGCGTGGAGGCGCGTGCGGCGGCGGACGACGACGGAGAAACTGGGTTTTGACGGTCGGTGGCTTCTGAGTACGGTGGTCCGGCGCGTGCTCCAAGAAGACGCCGGGAAACGATCGGATTTGTGGGAGGCTGAGATTGACAATGGAGGAAGAGGAAACAAAGCCGTACCCAAGAAGAATGCTATTCAGGGATCGAACCTGCCTCTGGTACCATGTAAAGTGAAAGAATTTCTGTGTGTATTATTATGAGAATACCATAGGTATTTATACAAGAGAAGAAAACCTATTCTATGAAGTAAGAATAATTACAATACATACAATAGATAGGATAAATCAAGGTCAGCTATCCTAATTGATACACATAATCCTAGAATATTCACAACATTAATCTAGAAGATTCAAAAGCCTCAAGTCTCTATCTTCATTTTCCTAGACTTGTACTCCTTTGAATCTCAGAGACCACAGGGCTTTAATATTTGATATTAAATTATCTGATTGATTTTTGTTTCCCCCCATGAACTTTAGTCACAATTTTGATCATTTCTAACTTACTCCTATTCAGTTACCTACTTACCTTTACATATTGGGCATATGGAATTAGAAATTTCTTTGTTGGGCCTTCCTTTGTTTACTTCTAAAATATTTGTATGAGAAGTTTCTTCATGGTCCCGACCCATAGAAAACTTTTCATGGCATTGTCTCACACTCAGGATTTCATACAAAAGAATGAAATGGGAGAGGCCTTTAAGTATTGAATTCTTTCATTATTAGATTTTAGTATGAAAGAAAAAACAATGTATTGATATGTGCCTATTTATTTTTTACTTTATAATCTAAAAGTATTATTTGAGATAAATATAATGTAAATTGATAGTTTATTGGTTGCAAGTGGATCCCATGTCACAAAATTTGATCTCTAGTAATTTCCCTTGCTATCCTAATTGGGAGGATTGCAAAAGTTGGCCCCATGGGAGTCAAATCAATCCAAATTCCTTCCTTTTCATTTCGATGAGAGGGAACCACACAAGGGAATGGTGGTGCAATCCTTTTACATTCCTTTCTCTTCCAGCTTTTTCCTTCTAACTAAACAAAGAGACAGTCTTGCATTGATTGGATTAACTTAGTTCCGATTTAATTCTAAAATTAATCGCATATTTTTTATTTCCCTCATATAGGATTTTGTTTTTTTTTTTTGGTGTGGAAAACAGGCTGCATGGGTTGCAGGACAATATGCCCATATCAATTTCTCAGATCAGAACAATTTCCGTAAGGCATTGCAGTGTGTTGTATCTGGATTGCGAGATTTGGAACTTCCTGTGCGTGTTGATTCTGTTTTTGCTTTGCGTTCTTTTGTTGAGGCTTGCAGAGGTAGTTTATGATTGCTTTTTGCTCCTTGTGTTTGCTATTATTTGAATAATTCATATTAATGGTTAATGTCAATTATACTTTTTCCTTATTAATTTTTTTTTGGTCTTAATGCAGACTTGAATGAAATCCGTCCTATTCTTCCACAACTCCTTGATGGTATGTGGATCAGTGGATCTGAAAGTTTTGTTATGTTATACATAATAATCATGAGTTTCCTTATTGAACAAGTTTAGCTGAACACAAATTTCTGTAGAGTTTTTCAAACTTATGAATGAAGTTGAGAATGAGGATCTTGTATTTACTTTGGAGACGATTGTGGATAAGTTTGGAGAAGAGATGGCACCTTATGCACTTGGACTGTGCCAAAATTTGGTAACCTAATTTTATTATTTGTCTATCAAGAAAAATTTGTTTTTTTTTAAGATTTATTCTTTACTATGTAAAAACTAACATAGGGCTTTTCTTTTTCAAAAACAGGCAGCTGCATTTTGGAGGTGCATGAACACTGCTGAAGCTGATGACGAAACTGATGATCCAGGTGCTCTGGCTGCAGTTGGTTGTTTGCGTGCTATTAGCACGATACTTGAATCTGTGAGCAAGCTTCCTCACCTTTTTGTTCAAGTTGAACCAACATTGCTTCCCATAATGCGCAAAATGTTAACAACTGATGGTCAAGGTACCCTGCCCCTTTGAATTATCTTTGCTTGGATCAAAGTTGTTAGGATCTCGATGTCTTAGTAAGATCTTATGATTTTACGATCTTATTCATAGAAATCGATCCTGATCTTAGGTAAAATAAAAATATACTAGGATGGATCTCGATCTTTTATGTCTGATTTTTTTTTATAGAAAAAGAAATATTTTTAAAGAAGAAAGAAAGAACAAAGAAGGACAACAAGAAGTCCTCTAAGAAACAAGATTTAAATGTCTAATCTTACAATCATGTCACATATCCTACGATCTTGTGATCTAATATTAGAAATTTACAATTTTTAAGAAAAAAATTAAAATATCACTCTAGTAGTGCACTTGATAATAAAAATAGTTGTTTTATGAAAACTGTTTTAACAATGTTGCGTTGGATGAGTGGTCACACTAGAATGAATAAGATTTGGAATGATTGCATTAGAGAGAAAGTTGGGGTAGCACCTATTGTAGAAAAATTAGTTAAAACATGCCTTAGATGGTCTGGTCATGTACAAAGAAGGTTGTTAGAGGCTCTTGTATGTAGAGTTGACCAAATGGAAGATAGCCCAATAACTAGAGGTAGGGGAAGACCAAAGAAAATGATAGGAGAAACTATTAGGAGGGACTTAGCTATAAACAACTTAACCATAGAAATGTGTAAAGACAGAACTTGTTGGCGTCGCTTGATCTATATAGCCAACCCCACCTTGTGGGAAAAGGCTTTGATTGTTGTTGTTTATGAAAGTTGTTTTAACATAAATCTTTCAATATATCATGAGTTCATGACCTATTTTATGAAAGAATGATAACTTCTTAATAATTTATACTTGTAAAAGAAAGTTTATGCTATTATATGTATTTTTATTTATTTTATAAAAATGATAGGATTTACAATCCAAGATCCGATCTATCTTGTGCCTTTTTGATCCTATACAAAATCTTGATCTTATCAACATTTGCTTGGATAACAGCCGAGGGTAATTTCATTTTATTCTTCCACTTCTTTAAGTGTTGTCTTGTGGTTTTTTATCTTTATTTAAATGTACAAAAGATGAATCCTTATTTGTATATTATTATTTGTTAATAAAAAATATTAATTGATAGATATTTAGTAGGTCAAATGCCCATTTTGGTCCTCTATGTTTCAGCCAAGTTTCAATTTAGTTTTTTATGTTTCAAAAGTTTTAAATTGGTCCTTCATGTTTTCTAGGAGTTCCACATTGGTCCTTCCGTCCAAGTCCGTCCATTTCTTCTGTTAAGTGCTGATGTGGCGTGCTGAGGTGGACATATAATCTCTCTTACGTGTCCATTTAAGCTGACGTATCACTCCACGTCATCTTCTAATCATCAGATGTGATGACGTGGCCACACGTCAGCTTAAATGGACACGTCAACAATTAACTTAAGAAATTGACGGAAGTGGACGGAAGGACTAATTTGGAACTTGGGTGAAACATAGAGGACCAAAATGAACCTTTGACCTATTTAGTAATAGTAAAGTTTGGGTCACCATTTAGCCAATTGGGTAATATTAGGCATGTGATACTTCAACAAATAATGTGATTAGATTATTTTAATCTAGAAAACATGATTTGAAGAGTATGTGAAGAGGTAGTCAGGAGATTGAGCGTTTGGAAGTTGAAACTATGTTGGATGTAGACAGTAGACTGAATAACAAATTTCCAAGCTGGAAAATAAGATTCCCGTTTGCCTATGTTAGAATCCTTAGACTGTTCGTCGCCCATGTGCCGGCGTGTGAGTGCGAGCCGTCGTCTTCCATCGCTGTCACTTTGGTTCTCTTTGTCGGCGTATTTTCGACAATCCTTTGCCATGACGTCGTCATCTATCACCGGTGACAGTATTGGAGTTACTGTTTCGGCTCTTGTTTCGACGATTTTGCTCGTCATTGGCACTTTAACAACACCTCTAATACACGTATTTTTTCTTTGGTGTTATCTAGAGCACGAAGAGGATGATTGGACATGCTAAGGAGCAAAATGGTCTATATTATCTTGAAACTAGTAATAAGGGACGTAGTGTTCAAAGATGGTGACCCCATTCGTTTCATAGTCTTTCTCTTAACACCCATAAAGACAAAATTTGGCTTTATCACCTCCGTCTTGGACATCCTTCTTTTCATACTTTAAAAGTTATGTTTCCCGATTTTTTTAGAGGATTAGCTATTGAGGATTTTCATTGTGAAGTTTGTGAACTTGCTAAACATAAATATGTCTCTTTTCCTATTAGTAATAGTAAAACCTTTGTTCCTTTTACTTTGATTCATAGTGATATATGGGGACCATCTACTGTTTCTAATATTTCTGGAGCCTGTCGGTTTGTGTCTTTTATTGATGACTATACTCGTGTGAATTGGATCTATTTGCTCAAACAAAAGTTTGATGTCAGTTCTATATTTCCTATATTTTATAATATGGTTCAAACCCAGTTCAGGTTAAGGATACAACGATTCCGTTTTGATAATGCGAAAGATATTTTCAATCAATTCTATAAAAAAAAAAGATTTTTTCAATCAATCTCTTTTGTCCTTTTTCCAAAAACAGGGTATAATCCATGAGTCTTGTGTCCATACACCGCAACAAAATGGGGTTGTTGAATGGAAAAATTGTCATCTTCTTTCAAGCGCACGAGTGCTTTTGCTTCAAAACCATGTTCCACAAAAATATTAGGGGGAAGCCGTTTTACTTGCAACCTACATGATTAATAGACTTCCCACCGAAGTTCTTGATCTCAAGAGTCCTATGCAAGTTCTTGCAGAATTTTTTCCAAACATCAATGCCTCAAACAATCTAATAGCTAGAGTCTTTGCCTCTTTGGTTATGTTGCCTTTGTTTATATTCACCTTCCACAAGGAAGTAAACTTGATCCTTGGGCTCTCAAGTGTTTTTCTTGGTTACTCATCGACTTAGAAAGGTAATAAATGTTATCATCCTCCAACTGAGAAATTTATGTGTCTGCTCATGTTACCTTTGCTGACTTACCCCTTATTTCACTAACACTCAGACTCCTCCCCATAAGGACCAATCCATCTTTGAATATAGCCCATTTCTTGAGTTACCTGTCCTGTGCCCTCAAATACAAGACACTGCTTTGCAGCCCCAACAACTTGTTGACCCACCTCAAATCATTCTTGACCCTGATCCTAATTTGCAGCCCAACCAAACTTTGGATTATACTCGTCCATTACAGGTTTACTATCGGAGAAAAGTGCCACCTCCTACAAGTGAGCCCGTCCAATCATCGTCTTCGGAGCTCCAAGATGTTGAGGTAAATAATCCATCTATTCCTCCATCACATAATTATGATGTTCCTATTGTTTTAAGAAAGGGTAAAAGAACTTGCACTAACCATTCCATAACTTCTTTTCTTAATGTCGAGAATTTGTCCACTAACCATAAAGCTTTCTTGACTAATATCATACCATTGACCATTCTATTCCCAATACTTTATTCGAAGCATTGTAAAATGAAAATTGGGTGCAAGCTCTCAAGGCTGAGATGGATGCTCTTGAGAAAAACAAAACGTGGGACCTGGTTCTCTTGCCAAAAGGTAAAAACCAGTTGGTTGTCGATGGGTCTTTACCACGAAGTACAACTCTGATGGCAGTCTGGAAAGATACAAAGCTCGTCTTGTAGCCAAAGAGTACACTCAGACATATGGTGTAGACTACATGGAGACATTTGCCCCAGTGGCCAAGATGAATACCGTCAGAGTATTATTATCTCTTGCAGCTAATTTTGGATGGCGATTGCCACAGTTTGATGTCAAGAATGCATTCTTGCATGGAGAATTGGAAGAGGAGATTTACATAGAGGTTCCACCAGGATTTACTTCACATTCTAAGCAAGACATGGTTTGTCGTTTAAAAAAGGCCTTATATGGGCTCAAGCAATCACCAAGAGCATGGTTCGGGAGATTTACCTAGGCTATGGTGAGTATGGGCTAGAAGCAAAGTCAGGGTGATCACACCTTATTTGTACGACGTTCCTCTTCAGGGGGAGTGTCTATTCTCTTAGTGTATGTTGATGATATTATAATTACTGGAGATGATATTGAGAGTATTACCCTGTTAAAAGCACAATTGGTGCAGGAGTTTGAGATTAAGGAGCTAGGGAGACTCAAATATTTCCTTGGTATCAAGGTGGCTCATTCACATAGTGGGATCCTTATTTCCCGACAGAAATATGTTATTGACTTGTTAATAAAAAACAGGCAAGTTGGGTTGTAAACCAGCTCTAACTCCTATGGAGCCTAATCATTGTTTGCATGATGTATCTGAAGAAGCATTGGTTAGTAAAGGATCATATCAAAGGCTTGTGGGTAAGCTAATCTATCTGTCTCATACTAGATCAAATATAGCTTATGCCGTGAGTATTGTCAGTCAGATTATGCATAATCCGAAAGAAACTCATTTAAGGGCAGTTCATAGAATTCAGCAATACTTGAAGAGGGAAGGGCATTCTATTTAAGAAAGGAGAGAGCTTGACTCTGGAAGCTTATACAAATGCAGATTCTGCTGGATCGCTTAATGATAGACGATCAACTACAGGGTATTGTACCTTCTTGGGAGGAAACTTCGTAACTTGGAGAAGTAAAAAACAGAATGTGGTTGCAAGCTCGAGTGCAGAAGTAGAGTTCAGAGCAATGACACATGGTATATGTGAACTACTATGGCTTAAGATTGTCCTTGAAGACTTGGGCATTGTTTGGGAAGGATCAATGAAGCTTTATTGTGACAACAAGTCAGCAATTAATATTGCTCATAACCCGGTTCAACATGATCGCACTAAACATGTTGAGCTTGATCGACACTTCATTAAAGAAAAGCTAGATAGCGGCGTTATACGCACTCCATACGTTTCTTATAGTGACCAACTTGCAGATGTGCTTAGCAAAGACCTGGGTACTATCAACTTTCAGACTTTAATCAACAAGCTTGGCATGGAAGATATCCATTCATCAACTTGAGGGGGAGTGTTAGAATCCTTAGAATATTCTGTCAATATTTGTAATTATTGTTTGTAATCTGGTAGAATATTAGGATATCATTGACCCTTAAATTTAGGGATTGTAATTAGTTTTCTTTCCTAGAATAGGATCCTACCTATTGTATAAATACCTCCTATTTGTTCATTGTCATTAACACAACACTTATTCAGATATAATTTGTCAGCCTACTTTGCTAAAAGTTAGGCTACATTTTGTAGAAATGTACGGATAGGAAGGGATGTAAAGTACTTAGTGTAAAGGAAAGTACTGCAGAGAAAAGTGAAGAGAGTGATAGAGAAAAAATTAGGAGAGAGAAAAAGTATAATGAAAAATGTGTTTGGTATGTAAAAAATATGATGTAGAGTTTTTTTGAGAAATGTGAGAATACATGTAAAGTCCTGTTTGGTAATCCTACCATACGTAGCCTTAAATGCTTGTCTTATTTGCACCCTCAACTCTTGAATTTTAGGTGCGCAATGTTTGAGTTTGCTGGTGATATAAAATATTATTTTTACTTTGGTGATCTTTCTTATTTGATTCTATTATCTTTTATGCTTGTGTACAGAGGTTTTTGAAGAAGTTTTGGAAATTGTATCATATATGACCTTCTTCTCTCCAACAATATCGTTGGACTTGTGGAGTCTTTGGCCATTGATGATCGAAGCGCTAGCAGAATGGGCAATTGATTTCTTTCCAAGTATGATGCTCGTCGAAAATTTTGTTACAGATTATTCCAATTTCTTTTTGCTTCACTTTAGTTTGGTAATATATTCAGAACATTCATGGGGTCTCTATCTATGAAGCCCTGACACGAGACACGACATGGGTATGATACGGATACAGTGATATGGCAATTTCTTAAAAATCTAAGATACGAAACTTCCATGATACGTTGATAAATTATATAAAAATACTAATTTAAAATACTTATAAATTGTAATTGGCAAAATAATGTTAAAGTTAAACATAAACCAAATTAAATTTACAGATACCATTTTAGTAATTTATTTATCAAAAGTAATTTGTTTAGTTACAATGCTAATTTAAAATAAAGAATGAAAGAAAAAAGAATAACAATAAAAGTCAAATATAAAAGTACTGAAAATCAGAATAAAAAATTAAGAATGATATAAAAAATTAAGAATGAAAGAAAAAAATAACAATATTCATGGTGAACACGTGATACAGTCTGAGAAAGAATTGCAAGGTGTGAGACTTTGGTTTAGATACAATGCTCACGGTTCAGATCTAAAAGAAAGGGAGAGAGAGAAAGATACAATACTCTAAAAGAAAGAAAGAAAGAAAAAAGAAAGAGAGAGACTCACGGTTCAGATCTAAAAGAAAGAGAGAGCCTTGGACCTTGGTTCAGATAAGAAAGAAAGAGACTCAGAACTTCAGATTTATTCCACACGCAAACACTGCTTGGTTATCGTCGACAACAATGGATGCAGCGGTCGAAACAGAGAGGCAAGAAGTCGAAACAAAGTGAAGAAAGCACTGAAGGTTGAAGCAGAGGAGCAATTAAGGTAGTTGAGAATCGAAGTTGGAGTAGAATCAAAGTTGAGTGATGCATATATACAAAAGTAAGTCCGAATTTTAGTAAGATTAGGATTTCAAATCGTATCATGGAGTATTCAAATCGTATCTGAAAAGATAGGTTTATTTAAAAAAGAAGAAGACACGAATCTAACACGTCCTGTGTCGTATAGGTGGAGTGTCGCTGTCGGACACGAGTCTGACACCGACACAGTTAGCAAAATAGCGTATCGATGCTTCCCAGGTCTTTATTATATTTGTGTTTGTAAACTTAGAGAGAAAGAATTTCTGTATCTCTTCATAATAGGGAGTACACGTATATATATACAAGCGGAAACTCAAAATTAGGGATTTGAATCCTAATAGGAACTTAATTATCCTTATCTAGTTATCTTATCCTTATCTCTATACAAATATAAATATATATTCAAACAAGTAATATATATATATATATATATATATATATATATATATATATAATGGTCAGCCAAAACAATGGTTTAAGGGGTTTCGAGGTGTTAGGCAAGGGGATCCACTCTCTCCGTTCTTATTCACATTGGTTGTGGATGTATTGAGTCGTATGTTGTCTAGGGGAACTGAGAGAGGGATAATAAAGGGCCTGAAGGTAGGTAATGATAATCTAGAGGTTACACACTTACAGTTTGCAGATGATACCATTCTCTTTTTACCACAGGATAATTCAAACTTTCAGAACGTGTTTTCTTTGCTTCAGGTTTTTGAAGTTATATCAGGACTTCGTATTAACCTCAATAAGTGTGGGATTGCGGGGATTAATGTAGAAGATAGTTTAGTGGAGAATCTGGCTGGTATGGTGGGTTGTGAGGTTTTGCAGTGGCCTTTAACCTACTTGGGAGTACCGTTGGGCGGGAATCCAAGGGCTGAGTCTTTCTGGGATCCTGTGATTCATAGAATTTCCAAAAGGCTTGAGAGTTGGAAAGGAGCCTACTTCTCGTTGGGTGGCAGGATTACGTTAATTCAGGCTTCGTTGTCGAGTATCCCATTGTATTATCTTTCTCTATTTAAAATCCCAGTTAAGGTGGCAAGTAGAATTGAGAACATTATGAGAGATTTCTTGTGGTCGGGGAAGGGTGAGTATAAGAAAGATCATTTGGTCAGTTGGGAACTTTGTTGTAGGGCTAAAGAGGATGGGGGATTGGGTTTAGGTAATTTGGTGTCTAAAAATATCTCTTTAGTGGCTAAATGGCATTGGCGGTTCCCTTTGGAAGTTACTTCCCTGTGGCATCGGGTGATAAAGAGCAAATATGGTGTTCAACAGAATGGTTGGGACGCTAATATTGGGATTAGAGCTACTCATGCAAGTCCTTGGAAATTTATATCTCAGGTATATCATTCCTTCTCGACTTTACTTTCCCTTCGTGTCGGTGATGGTACTCGTTTTCGTTTTTGGGAGGACCATTGGATTGGTGAATCTACTTTTATCGAACTCTTTCCTCGTTTATATGGCTTATCTTCTCTACACAATGCACCAATTGTTGATTTCTTAATAAACCATGATGGACACATTTCTTGGAACTTTCACCTTTCTAGAAATCTTAACGATAGACTTACAGAAGATGTTATTTTGTTATTAGATATTCTTGCTCCTTTTCGAGCCTCTTCGGTTCCTGATAGCAGGATTTGGAGTTTAGATTCTTCGGGCTCATATACTTGCTCTTCGTTTTTTTAAATACTTGACTAAAACCCCAAATCCTAGTCCTAATCTTCTCTTTAAATCTTTCTGGAAAATAAAGGCTCCTTATAAGGTAAAGGCTTTTGTATGGACAGCGGCACTTAATAGAATTAACACTAACGATATGCTTCAGACTCGTCGTCCCAATAAGGCGTTGTCACCGGATATGTGTGTCATGTGTTTTAGAAGGTCTGAGACGAATAGCCATCTTTTTCTACATTGTGAAGTGGCAAGGTTTATGTGGAATATGCTGTTTGGTCTCTTTGAAGAGAATTGGGTATGTCCGGCAAATCTCGGTATTTTTTTGGGTATCAAGTTTGTGGGGTTTGGAAGGAATAAGGAGCATAAAGCTCTTTGGCAATGTGCAGTTTTGGCGACGCTATGGTGTCTTTGGCTGGAAAGGAATGCTAGGGTCTTTAATAATAGATTCCTCTCACCTCATTTGTTGTGGGATAGAATTATTTTTTTGTCTTCTTTATGGGCTTCGTCGAATGGTCTGTTTAGAGGAATGTCCATTATGGATATTCAAAGGGATTGGAAGGCCCTATTGAGATAATGTCTTAGTTTCCTTCTGCTGGTCTTCTTCTTTTTATTTTCTATTCCTGAGGACTGCTTGTCCTCGTGTTTGTAAATTTCTTTTTTTCTTTAATACAATTTCTTTTTTCTATCAAAAAAAACACTCCCCCTCAAGTTGGAGCATAGATATTAATCATGCCCAACTTGTTACAAATGTAATCAACGCTCACACCATTCAAAGCTTTGGTGAAGATATCTGCTAATTGTTCTCCGGTCTTCACATACGCCGTGGAAATCACTTTCTCCTCAATCTTCTCACGTACGAAGTGACAATCAATCTCAATGTGTTTAGTTCGTTCATAAAATACTGGGTTAGATGCTATATGAAGTGCGGCTTTACTATCACACCATAACTTTGCAGGGAACGAAGTCTTCAGTCTAACTTCGCCCAAAAGTTGCATGATCCACAGGTCCCAGGATCGGAACCTGGCTCTGATACCATGTAAACTTAGAGAGAAAGAATTTCTGTATCTCTTCATAATAGGGAGTACACGTATATATATACAAGCGGAAACTCAAAATTAGGGATTTGAATCCTAATAGGAACTTAATTATCCTTATCTAGTTATCTTATCCTTATCTCTATACAAATATAAATATATATTCAAACAAGTAATATATATATATATATATATATATATATATTCCTAACAGTGTTAAAGCTAGAGATGAGTTAGTATCTCAAAGTTAATGTAGGGAAAGACAGCTATACAACAACAAACACAGCTGTGAACAAATGAAATAAATTATAGAAACTTTATTTTACAAAAGACATTGAAGTATGGCCAATTGATCGAGGCTGAGAAAAAATATTATTGCTAGAAAATAAAAAGACAGCAGAGAACCCTTGCCTGCATCTAAGCAATGAAATCCTGTAAGGATAAAGCCCTTAGGTCGGGCAAAACCCAATTCAATAGATGATAAAAGTCATATTTTGCCCTAGTTCAGGCTTCGAAATGCTCTAAGTGTCCTCGCCCTTTTATATTGTCATTATTTCTTCCCATTTTAATGTCTTAAAGTCCTATTCATCCCCTTAATTGTCTAGTTGTTTGTTATCTTATCCTACATTTTTTAAACTCGGATAAAATAGGGTTTCTACAACTGTAAACAATGTAACCATAGAAATGAGTCAAGCTAGATCACGTTGTCATCACTTAATCTATGTAACTAACCTCACGTAGTGGGAAAAGACTTTGTTTTTTTTTGTTTTGTATACATTGATAGATAGATGGTAATTTTGAAGCTTTGCAGATATCCTTGTTCCATTGGACAACTATATTTCAAGGGGGACGACCCATTTCCTTACTTGCAAAGAACCTGATTATCAACAAAGTCTATGGAATATGATTTCTTCTGTGAGTATTTTTGCTTTAAAATTCCTTTTGAGCTACCACCTTTTGGATCAGAACTAGGAGAATAAAAACCACTGCTAATGTGCATATTTTTTCTCCATTTCTCTGTTTTGTATCACATTGCAGATTATGGCAGATAAAAATATGGAGGACAATGATATTGAACCAGCTCCAAAGCTTATTGAAGTTGTATTCCAGAATTGCAGAGGGCAGGTGGATCACTGGGTTGAGCCGTATCTCAGAATAACAGTTGAACGTTTGCGCCGAACTGAAAAGTCATATTTGAAATGTCTTCTCATGCAAGTGGTAAGGGGTTATTAGAATCAATAATTTCATGTATGAATAAAATAATCAGAAATGTGGCTTCTATTTGCTTCCTTGGTTATTATGTTTCATGTTTGACAAACTCATTGGCTGGTTTTTGGTCCATTTACATAGCTACATGCTTTATAGCCTATGTGTTCTGTAGCTTGTTAACTCAGCGTTGCAGATGTACATTAGTTTGGACTTGCAAAATAAATTAATGAATTCTTATACTTGAATTAAATTTTTATCTGTGAAACCTGCTGTTAGGTAATATTAGGGATTATAGAAAGTGAAATAGGTATAACTTTTATGATTTTTTGTATACTCCTAGTTCCTCTAGTTCATATAGGTTGCACCTCCTTCACTGCTATATATATATTCATGAATTATATATATATATATAAAATTCTCTGAAAAGAAAGCAAGCAGAAGATTATTTTTCTGATTTGATTACTTATCCGATTGACTTGACTACTACAATCAGCTTAGTTTATCATTTTGAAGTTTGCCAAACTTCTCAAGATCATTTGTCTGATAGGAAAGACAATCAGGTAATTTCCTAAAAATTTTGCAGATAGCAGATGCTCTTTATTACAATGCAGCATTGACTCTTAGCATATTGCAAAAGTTAGGTGTTGCGGAAGAAATCTTCAATCTTTGGTTCCATATGCTGCAACAAGTCAAGAAGAATGGTCTGCGTGCTAATTTTAAAAGGTGCATTTATTTTTTAATAATTTCTCTTATAAAATGTGTTATGATATGTATATATTAGGTGTAAATAGAGTTGACTAAGATGATTTTATAGAGTAATCTTAGGGATTCAGATTTGATTAGTGTTTATTGTAGTTTCCTATTTTAGGTTTCTCTGCTTGTATATATACATGTATCTTGTATAATGCAATACACACAGAAATTCCCTTATTTTCTGATTCACATGGTATCAGAGGCACACTAATTTTCTGAAAAAAAAAAAAATTTCAGTTAGGTTCTGTGTGAGGAGTTCTGTGCGTTAAAACAGTGCAGCCTTTGGAGGCTCCACTGTGAAGGGTGGCTGTGTGCTACACCTCCACCGTAGACAGAAGCAGAAGGCTCCGATCGGCAAGTCCCTGTGTTTTCTCGGTGATCGGAGCAGCGCGTGAGTCTCACGCGCCACCACAAACCGCTTCTCTGCACGGCGTGTGGGGTCCACGCGCCACCTTCCCGGCGTCGGAATCTCGCCGTCGTTGCTGCGTTCTGCTCGTCGGCGCTCGTCTAGGTGGTTTGAGGCGTTGGTTGGCAGTCTCGGAACTGGGTCAGTGGTGATCTAGGTTTCGGTTGCTCTTTTCGGGCTGTTTGGCTGCTGTTGTGTTGCTGTTCTCTTCGGTTTGGGGTTCACCATACTGCTTCTAGGCGTTTGGTGGTGGTTCACGGAGTTTTGGTATTGTGCCATTGGAGATCTAAGTCTTTTTACCCTTATTTTTGTAATTTTGGCATTGTTCCGACACATTTTGACCACAACCTTGTGAGATTTGTTATTTCACGTTTGCACTCTTTGGAAGCATTTCTGGTTTGCAAGTTTGGAAGCATCTCTGATTTGCAATTTGAGGCTTATGTGTCCACTGACGTCTAACAACAATTTCAATTAAGTTTTGATCGAATCTTAGGTGTTTTGATCACCTCTGTTGGATCTTTGCCACTCTAGTTTGGCATTCTTCATTACCTAGTTTGTGGTATCCCTTTGTTGGATAACTCTCGGTATTTTTGGCTGACTTGCTAAGATGGGAGCAAACAACGTCACTACTCTTGCTGGATCAGGTACAACATGTCTTATATCCTCTTCAAATAAGTGGGTTATTGATTCTGGTGCTACAGATCACATGACAGGTAATCCGAATATCTTCTCTAGCTACCAAGCACACAAAGTATCCTTGCCTGTAACCATAGCTGATGGTTCAACCTATAACAATGTGGGATCTGGGACAGTCAAGCTAACTCCTTCTATTACCTTGTCATCTGTTCTAAGTCTACCCAAGTTTTCCTTTAATTTGTTGTCTGTGGGTAGACTTACGAAAGACCTCAATTGCTCTATCTCATTTTATTCTGATCACTGTACTCTTCAAGATCTTACGACGAAGAAAATTATTGGTAAAGGACATGTATCTAATGGTCTCTATATTTTTGATGCATGGATTGCTCCGCCAGTTGCCTGCTCTAGTGTTACTTCTCTTTTTGAAGCACATTGTCAGTTGGGACATCCTTCTCTATCCTCGTTAAAGAAGCTATGCCCTCAGTTTCATGACGTGTCTTCACTGGAATGTGAACCATGTCGATTTGCGAAACACCACCGTAGCTCGTCAGTTCCTAGAATTAATAAACGAGCTGAATCTGCCTTTGAATTAGTTCACTCGGATGTCTGGGGACCGTGTCCTGTCGTGTCTAAACCTGGATTCAGGTATTTTGTCACTTTTGTAGATGACTTCTCTCGAATGACTTGGACATATTTTATGAAGAATCGATCAGAGGTGTTTTCCCATTTTTCAGCATTTTGTGCCGAGATTAAAACCCAATTCAATGTCTCTGTGCGCATATTGAGAAGTGATAATGCTAAGGAATACTTGTCAGAGTCATTTCAGAAATACATGACTCAACATGGTATTCTCCACCAAACCTCATGTGTTGATACACCTTCTCAAAATGGGGTAGCTGAGAGAAAGAATAGACACCTTCTCGAGACTGCCCGAGCATTATTGTTCCAAGCCAAAGTACCTAAGCAGTTTTGGGTTGATGCCGTTTCTACTGCTTGCTTTCTAATTAATCGAATGCCATCTACAATATTGAATGGGGATATACCTTACAATGTTCTCTTTCCAAGCAAACCTTTGTTCCCGGTGGAACCACGGATATTTGGCAGCACTTGTTATGTTCGTGATATACGGCCCCATATCACTAAGTTGGACCCCAAGGCCTTGAAATGTGTCTTTTTGGGATACTCTCGACATCAAAAGGGATACAGGTGTTACTCTCCGGATCTCCATAGATATTTGGTATCGACTGATGTGGTCTTCTCGGAGAAAACACCATTCTTTCCCTCTCCACCCAGCTCTATAGATCCGGAAGAGGAAGATGAATGGCTTATTTATCAGACCACTTCTTCGAGTTCTGCTACTAAGCAATCAAATAATGGTAGTCCACCTGATCTTTCATCAGTTCAGACAAGACCACCAGTTGTTCAAGTATATTCTAGAAGGCAAGGGGCTAATGATACATGTTCTATACCGCATGCTTCGTCATCGGATCCTCCACCGAATGACCCACCTCCTCCGTCATCGGATCCTCCACCGAATGATCTTGATTTGCCTATCAGTCTCCGTGAAGGTACACGTCAGTGCACCCTTCCTAAATGTACTTATCCCATCGCCAATTTTGTTTCATATGAGCACTTGTCTCCTTCGTCTAGTGCCTTCATTGCCTCTTTAGACTCTATCTCTATTCCCAAGACAGTGAAAGAGGCGTTATCTCATCCTGGTTGGCGTGCAGCAATGGTTGAGGAGATGATGGCCCTTGATCAGAATGGCACATGGTCATTAGTGGATCTACCAATGGGAAAGAAAGCAATTGGATGTAAGTGGATCTTTGCAGTCAAGGTTAACCCTGATGGCTCTGTTGCTCGTCTAAAAGCTCGGTTGGTTGCAAAAGGGTATGCACAAACCTATGGTATTGATTATTCTGATACTTTTTCTCCCGTGGCCAAGCTTACTTCTATCAGACTCTTTATTTCTATGGCTGCTTCCTATGACTGGCCCTTGCATCAACTAGATATCAAGAATGCTTTTCTCCATGGTGACCTTCAGGAGGAAGTTTATATGGAGCAACCACCTGGGTTTGTTGCTCAGGGGGAGTGTGGAAAGGTGTGTCATCTTCGTAAGTCCTTGTATGGATTGAAGCAAAGCCCTCGGGCTTGATTTGGAAGGTTCAGTGAAGTAGTAATGCAGTACGGGTTGCTTAAGTGCAAATGTGATCATTCTGTGTTTTATAAGAAGGCAGATTCGGGCATCATCCTTCTTGTTGTATATGTGGATGACATTATAATCACAGGAAATGATGAGTCTGCTATTTCTTCGCTCAAGTCTTTCCTTCAATCTCAGTTTCAGACGAAGGACTTAGGGCAGTTAAAATATTTTTTGGGAGTTGAAATTACGAGAAGTAAGAAAGGTATTTTCTTGTCTCAAAGAAAGTACGTCCTTGACTTACTAGCAGAAACAGGGAAATTGGGTGCTAAGCCTTGCAATGCACCAATGACTCCAGGCCTGCAACTTCTGAAAGATGACAGCGAACCTTTTGATGATCCTGAGAGATATAGGAGATTGGTTGGGAAATTGAATTATCTCACAGTGACCCGTCCTGATATTGCCTACTCTGTGAGTATCGTCAGCCAGTTTATGGCATTCCCAACAATCAAGCATTGGGAAGCCCTGGAACAAATCCTGTGTTATTTGAAGGGTGCCCCGGGACGAGGACTATTGTATGGAAATAACGGGCACACTGGTATTGAGTGCTTTTCCGATGCAGATTGGGCAGGATCCAAGGCTGATCGAAGATCGACAACAGGATATTGTGTATTTGTGGGGGGAAACTTAATCTCGTGGAAGAGTAAGAAGCAAAATGTTGTTTCCCGTTCGAGTGCAGAATCTGAATACAGGGCTATGGCTCAAACAACTAGTGAGATTGTGTGGATACTACAATTTTTGGGAGAAATTGGGTTGAAGGTTTCTTTGCCTGCTAAGCTATGGTGTGATAGTAAGGCTGCACTTCATATTGCTTCTAATCCAGTCTTTCATGAACGAACCAAACACATTGAGATTGATTGTCATTTCGTCCGTGAGAAGATTGAGGAGAAGTTGATTTCCACAACATATGTGAAAACCGGAGAACAATTAGGAGACATCTTCACTAAAGCTTTGAATGGAGTAAGGGTTGATTATATTTGTAACAAGTTGGGCATGATTAATATCTATGCTCCAACTTGAGGGGGAGTGTTATGATATGTATATATTAGGTGTAAATAGAGTTGACTAAGATGATTTTATAGAGTAATCTAAGGGATTCAGATTTGATTAGTGTTTATTGTAGTTTCCTATTTTAGGTTTCTCTGCTTGTATATATACATGTATCTTGTATAATGCAATACACACAGAAATTGTATTAAGGAAGGAGAGTTACAGAAGGGAAGAAAAAGACATCTCAAAAATAATTAACAAATGAATAAATATTTAAATCAAAGTGAGCAAGGATGTCTTCTTGGTCTCTTTCACTATTGCTTCCCAATGTCCTTTGCTGTGCTGTGCTATGATATAACTGTAGTCTGTAAGTTTTCCTATATGAGATTTTTGGTTTTATTATGCCAGACATTATGAGTTGTTACAATATTTGCAGGGAACATGACAAGAAAGTTTGCTGTCTTGGTTTGACATCATTACTGGCACTTCCAGCTGATCAATTGCCAGGAGAGGCTTTAGGTCAGGTGTTCCGGGCCACGCTTGATCTTCTAGTTGCATACAAGGATCAAGTAGCAGGTTAGATTGTTTCCTTTCTCCTTGTTTTTGAGATGTTTCTTCACATCAATCATGTTCACAGAGTATTGACCTGCTTTTTGTCTTTCTCAGTTACTATCGCTCTAATCGTTGTTTAATCTTTGGTCGTTAATGCCTAATTCTCATACTATATTATACTGTGCAGAAGCTGCAAAGGAGGATGAAGCTGAAGATGACAATGATATGGATGGCTTTCAAACTGATGATGAAGATGAGGATGGAAATGGATCTGATAAGGAAATGGGAGGTGATGCTGAGGATGGGGATGAAGCTGACAGTGATAAACTTGGAAAGTTGGCGGAAAAGGTGTGTTCATATGATGCCTTAAAAAACTTGTGGATATCTGCATGTGAGTATATATATATAAAATCAAATATAGGATAACTAGAAGCTTGGCATGGATATAGGTGCAATGGAATTTTTTTCTTTAATTTTTGAAATATAATATAAAATTATTATTATTATATTTTGAAATAATAAATTAAATAACTACCTATTATCTCTAATTTCTTTCTTACCACCTTCTATTAACTACTCATTATCTCTACTTTCTCTCTCTCCTCTCCTCCAATCTTATATTTTATTCATTAAATAAGTATTTTATGAGGCCAATGACTAGAAACCCAATAGCCATATTAATATAGACAAGCTGAAAAATTTACATGTAATAAAGAAAAATCTTCTACTATGTGTGTGTATGTGTATGTGTATAGACAAGCTGAAAAATTTGCATGTGATAAAGAAAAATCTTATACTATGTAATGTGTGTGTATAGACAAGCTGAAAATTTGCATGTAATAATAAAGAAAAATCTTATACTATGTATGTGTGTGTGTATGTGTTAACCAAGGAAATCTGGGTTCAGAAATTTCTCAGACATTGTCCTGCAGAGGTTTAGTCCTTCCCACATGGAAAAAAGTTTTGTTTGTTCTTGTTGACGTCCTTCTGAAGTTTTATTTGATATTGAAAAGTGAAAAAGAAAAAAAAAAGACTGGACCAGATAAAGTCGGCAGTAATGCACTATAGTAAAAGTATTGTATTAGTATTTTCAGATTTGGATATTTTAATAATGATATAATTTCTTATCCTATTTTGTACTGTCATATGGGGTGTTATACATCCATCATCTATCGTTGAATCTTAGTTTTGTTATTCTCTTGCATTCATGGCTGAATAGACAAGGGCATTCCGGCCAAATGATGACGATTACGATGACTCAGATGATGACTATAGTGATGATGAAGAATTGCAGTCCCCAATTGACGAGGTGGATCCTTTTGTTTTCTTTGTGGATAAAATTAAAGGTAAGCTGATACTACTTCTGCGAAAGTTTCAAGTTCATCGTTTATCCTTCATCATTAATGTCTGAAACACACACTTGTAGTGATGCAATTATCAGATCCGTTGAGGTTCCAGAACCTAACTCAGACACTCGAGTTCCATTTTCAAGCTCTTGCGAATGGTGTTGCCCAGCATGCTGAACAGAGAAGAGCAGAGATTGAAAAGGAAAGATTAGAGAAGTCATCAGCTGCCTCAGCTTCTTAAGCATTTTGGATGTAAATTCTTAGCAATTTGTCTTATTCTCAAGTCTTGGCCATACGCATTCATCCGTTAATTGTTTCGCGAAGCAGAGGCATTGTTCAGTCCTGGAGGTCTGCGTTGAAATTCCCATTTACAATCTTCGATCTCGGGAGCCAAGGGGTCAACACTTTCTCCGGGTGCTGGTTCTGCTTATTCTCCGGCGAAAAGTGCCCATACTTGCATGTCTGCTTTGTCCATTTTCTTCTTGCGTTAGAGGGTCTTCAAATTCTAGTCTCCATTAATTTGTACTGACGAGAGTTTCATCTTTTCTGGTGATATATTTGTAGTCCTTGTCTGTTCTTGGGTGAGTGCAGTAAGGGTATTTTTTTGGCCTGTAATATTTCTCGCCTGTCACATAGATGGGCAATGTGTGGTTGCCAATGCATCTATTGGTAAATTTTGGTGAGGGTGTAGTTAATATTAAATTGGTTTCTAAATCTTTTTGTATTATAGTCCCCGATAGTAGGAAGGGTTATTCTTTTTCGGCCGAACGATAGTAGGAAGGGTTAGTTTTGGGTTTTGGAGAGCTTTTCTAAGGTTGCCTTTTGGAGGTTGTAAAAAGTTTACATTCTTTATTTAAAAAATCAATTGAAATGATCATTTTGGTGGATGCTATTTTATGAGTTGTTTCTCTAATGGAGTTCTGTTTGGTTTTACAACTTACAACGAACATGATTTTTTTTGGGTGAAAATTAGAACATGATATATGTACAAAAAAATATTGTTTGGCTGAAAATCAGTTTGTCCCTTGTGGTTTAGAGTCACACTGATAACCTTGTGATTTTGCTTAAAAGAAATGTGCTCCCCTGTGATTAGAGTGTGACGTTTGGCCCTTTATGTTATCAATTAACTATTCTATATTTTTCTATTTGAAATTTAGTTGAATTAGTCAATTTAAAATTTTGTAAAGTTAGTTTGAATTTGTGCAACTATAAAAAAATTAAAATATCAATTTGGTTCTTAGAAGTCATCTTTCTCAATTTGATTATTTTTAGATTTATCATCTCAATTAAATGCTTTTTAGATTATGCTGTTATCAATTCGGTCCTTACCATTAAAATCGCTAACGAAGCATGATGAGGTAAAAAATTTGGGCTAATTTTATAATTTTAAAACAATAACAGGCCTTTTAATGTAATTATTTGAATTAATTTTGTATTTTTTACATGTTATACAATAGTTTACTTCTTCATTTTCCTTCGTCTATCATCATCATAATTTCAAACTATTGTCGTTCTCCAGTCATTGTGTCGTCCTAAGCAACCATCCTCCATCGACCATCGTTCTACATTGCCCCTGAACCATCCATCCTTCTTTTCTCCACATTGCCCTTCCTCCTTCCTTCGCTGCAAACAAACCTCCATAGCTATGGAGTTTGAAAGAATGAGGGAAGTGATATTTTACTCATTTTAACATAATTATTCAAGCCTTTTATGTTATTTGATATCATTTAAAATAGATAACACATTAAACAACAATTTTTTTATAGGCCAAATATTCATTTTGGTCTCTTATGTTTCTCATTAGTTTCATATTGGTCCTTTTAAAAAATTTCAAATTAGTTCTATATCTTTGCAATTTAATTCCAAATCAGTTCTTTTGTCTAATATCGCGAAAATTTTTCGTTAAATGATGACATGACAAGCTAAAATTTAATTCCAAATCAGTTCTTTAACCACGGTCCCTAATGTCTAAGATTTGAAGCAGTGTATTCATTGTCATTTACGATTGCCTTCAATGAATATGCAGACTCCATCAAAAATAAAGATAAGTAAGGTCACATTCAAGAATATCAAGGGAACCTCCGCAACTCCTGATGGCGTCAAACTTATCTGTAGTAGCGGTGTGCCTTGTGAGGACGCAAAGCTTAGTGGAATTGATCTCACATTCAACGGAGCTCCAACTACCGCTAAATGTGCTAATGTAAAGCCTGTAATTATTGGGAAGGCTCCTAGTTGTGCAGCTTAGATTTTCTCAAGACCAAGCTTGGATCGTCATCTTCTTTCCATTTCTAATGTATCTAAATTATAGACAAGCCATCCCACGATTTTCAAGGGTGGTGTCCTTGTCATAGTTCATTGCTCAACAGATTGCAACAACAAGGTCTTGTAAACAAATGTGTATATGCCAATCTTTTGATCTTACCCTTCCTCATTGTCATATTATAGCAAAACTGTAATATCTCGCAACACATTTTCTGAGTTTCGGAAGAAAGAGAAGATGAATTTCGAAAATCTAATGCGGATTTTATAAATGAAATCCGAACCGTCATGACCCTTCAAATGTGAGCGTTATCTTCATTCGAATTAATCATTTTTAAATAATTAACTAATCCAAAATACTCAATATATAAGTAAATACTTCATTAATATAATCCAAAATGTTTTATAATAAAATTAAATTTTCGGGCTACCGGAACGATCAATGCGGGTCCGAATCGCGGGATGGGCCGGCTCGACCCCAAAAAGTTGATGGGCGGGAAAAAGTTTGAACCCGTAACAATGCGAGCCAATAGGACCCGTCCCACTTAAACCTTGAGCTACATCAGTCTGGGACTAGCTACGTCCGTAGCCGCCCCTTTTTTCTGTTAATGGTTGTATTACTATTTTTTTATTCCACCATCGTAGATTTAGCTTATTAAAAGAGACATTTTTCACTCCAACTTCTCTTGTTTTTAATTTCGATTCACGTAATTGATTTCTAATAAAATGAAAATAACATTACTCATGATATTTTCCTCTCCGCTACCGTACAATTAGCTTACAAAATTCAATTTAATTATAAACGTATTATAATATTAGTTATAAGTAAATCACTTTGTATTTGTGCCAATTAAAATAAATAAATATATCGCGGAATGAATGAGAAGGAAACAAAGAAAAGTAATTTTTTGTTATACTTTTCAAAGCAAAGAAATTGCTAGGTTGGAGAGTTGGCCCGTTTCACCCACCAACATGTGAGTCGGGTTGGTGCATCACTGACCGGTTATAAGATCGGCCCGCAACTATCTCACTTTTTTCCAGCCCATTGCAGGCCAACCCGTACGTAGTAGCCGCGTTCAACATTATTGCCGACTCTAGGAAAAAGATGGAGCGGATAAATGCAGTCCGAACAAACTTGGTTCACTTTCCACGTGCGTGCAGCAATTCACATAATTAATTGGAAAAACACATGTGCAACGCGCTCCATTAAATCGTAGTGTGGGACTGCGGTCTTTAATAACCTGGCTAACGCTTCGTGTGCAAAATATTTACCACCTCTCACATCGCCACTTTTCCCTTCTTCTAGTGTCTTGCTCTTTTACAAGAAACGCTATTAAGACGTTCTCAATTAAAATTTAGTCTAGTTTTGTCAACTAATTAATTTTAACAGAATTGAGGAGTGGAAACAAGAAGTCAAAATTGCCAAGTTTTAAGTCGCCCCCGCAAGCAACCCAATTTTATTTCTTTTATAATTTTAATCGCCCGAAACAAACTTTGCGATGAAAAAACTGTTCTCGAAACCAAAATTTTAATATTCGCCCTAAATTTGTTTGGAAGTTCTCCCGGTTAACAATCTTTGTTATAGGTTACTAGTCATGTTAAACAGGAAAAAAATGCAAGCAAATAAAAATGTAGTTGATTTTTCGCGTTACAACCGAATCTATTATAGAAGTTTGTTCACAATTTTAGTGGCGAGGACAAACCATCCCTCCATCATAAATAGTTTTCTTCCACCAATGCGTTTTTATCAATTTTTTTTCGATAGTTCAGCTCGGAAAGAGGCAGGAAGCGCACAACACATAACAGTGGATCATATCGAAATGGATATGAGTTGGATCAGTATCACAAATTTTTCTTTGTTCTTATTGCTAGCTTCCTACGCTGAAGCTCAACACGTGATCTTCGACATAAGGAAATATGGTGCATCACCCAATCGCGATATGACTCAGGTAAGAGCACATGGACATCAAATACGAACTGTGATCCGGCCAACTGTAATCTCCTCATCGATTTTATCAGTTGAAATGATTTTTCATAAATCTAACTTTCGTGTTTTGTTTGTTCCGAAGGCTTTGAAGAATGCTTGGAAAGATGCATGCGCCTCGACGAATGCTGCCAAAATTTTGATTCCTACTGGTACATACAAATTAGGACAAGTGGATCTCAGAGGTCCTTGCAAGGCTCCTATTGAGGTGCAGGTTGACGGCATAATTCTAGCGCCAGCAAACCCAGACAAGCTCGATGGAAACGCTCAATGGGTTAAATTTGGGTACATTAACTTCTTCACGTTATCTGGTGGTGGAACTTTTGATGGCCAAGGCCAAACTGCGTGGAAACATAATGATTGCGGAAGAAATAAGAACTGCAAGAAGCTCTCCATGGTAAAGAACATGTTCATTTATCTTTATAAAGTTTCTTCCGCAAATTTTCATTTGTAAAAGGTTAACAACCGAGTTTTTCTTTCTCTTTTTCCGAATTTAGAATTTTGGATTTGGCTTCCTCAACAATTCAATTGTCAGAGACATTACTTCAAAAGACAGCAAAAATTTCCATGTAAATGTTCTGGGATGCAATAATGTTACGTTTGCAAACTTTTCCATCAATGCCCCGGCCACAAGCCCAAACACCGATGGAATTCACATTGGAAGATCAAGTGAGATCAACATCATCGACTCCTTCATAGGCACCGGTGACGATTGCATCTCTCTGGGTGATGGCAGTAGAAACATAAATGTCTTAAGGGTTACTTGTGGACCAGGGCATGGAATCAGCGTTGGAAGTCTTGGAAAGTTTACATACGAAGAGCCCGTAGAAGGTTTTACAGTAAAGAATTGCACCTTTAGAAACACAGACAACGGAGTGAGGATCAAGACATGGCCTGGTGCCCCAGGAACCATTACTATGTCTGATTTGCATTATGAAGACATTATAATGGTCAATGTGAGCAACCCGATACTTATAGAACAAGATTATTGCCCATATAATCAATGTTCGAAGGAGGTCAGTAGCACATACGAACCATATTTTAATTTATTTACGGTGTTTCCGTTGAAATACTACAGCTTTTGTTAAAAAAGCATTTTCATCGGCTCAATTGCTAAACAAAATTGATTTTCTAATCAGCATTTAAAACTAATATTTTGTTTGAGTTTTAACCACGGTCCCTAATGTCTAAGATTTGAAGCAGTGTATTCATTGTCATTTACGATTGCCTTCAATGAATATGCAGACTCCATCAAAAATAAAGATAAGTAAGGTCACATTCAAGAATATCAAGGGAACCTCCGCAACTCCTGATGGCGTCAAACTTATCTGTAGTAGCAGTGTGCCTTGTGAGGACGCAAAGCTTAGTGGAATTGATCTCACATTCAACGGAGCTCCAACTACCGCTAAATGTGCTAATGTAAAGCCTGTAATTATTGGGAAGGCTCCTAGTTGTGCAGCTTAGATTTTCTCAAGACCAAGCTTGGATCGTCATCTTCTTTCCATTTCTAATGTATCTAAATTATAGACAAGCCATCCCACGATTTTCAAGGGTGGTGTCCTTGTCATAGTTCATTGCTCAACAGATTGCAACAACAAGGTCTTGTAAACAAATGTGTATATGCCAATCTTTTGATCTTACCCTTCCTCATTGTCATATTACAGCCAATGAGGAAGTTCCCATCATACATCGCCTTGTCAAAAACCCCCTTGTACGTTCTAGGGGAAGTTTACTCAACGGGCCTTCTCCGGTTCACGCCTCCTCCCAAACCCAAAAGGCCAAGATACAAGGTCAACAAAAACAAGTATTGTTG
Organism: Senna tora; assembly: GCA_014851425.1. Taxonomy (NCBI): domain Eukaryota; kingdom Viridiplantae; phylum Streptophyta; class Magnoliopsida; order Fabales; family Fabaceae; genus Senna; species Senna tora. The sequence goes on from CM026271.1 coordinate 15,099,094, forward strand.
GTTTCACAAAGATTACAGACACAACACCGACGAATGTATAACCTTAAAGGACGAGATTGAAGACCTCATATAGAGGGGAAAACTGTAGAAATTCGTCCGGAGGGAGGAAAGGATAACTAACAGGTCTCCACAGCAAGGAGGGTCAACGAAAAGACAAGATCATGATGCCGACCATCGAGATGATAGTCCTAACCGAAGGTGATGTAGTTGGAGTCGTTTTAGGGATTTGGTTGCTCCTCACACTAGTCCCACCGGATCTTTGTGGACAATCCTTAATCATATGGCCCACTTGGCCAAAATTAAAGCAAGCTCCCGTAGTCCTGTAGCAAGTACCGATAAGACGCTTCCTACAAGTAGGGTGTTGCAGTTTCTGGGTCTCAGTATGTGTGGTAGTAGAACCCCTCTGGCTTCCTTGATAAGTGATCTTCATTCCTGTATCCGTAGTGGCGAGGAGAAGTGTGTAGAGGATACTGTGGGTCCCAATAGGGGTGGAGCTATGGGGTTGCCCCCGATGATTTCTACTTCTTCCTCCATCCCCCTTGGGGTTCATCAGGTGCCTGTTGTCATCCTCTAGGATTGCTCGGTGCCTCACTTTTCTTTCTGTTCACAATAACTCGAGCACAGTTTATTGCTTCAATAAGGGTCTCAAATTGTTTTCGTTGTGGCCGAAGGGCAACAAATAACGATACCACAAGTCTATCTATGAATCTCTTGATCTTTGCCCGCTCATTAGGGACCAACTCTGGAGAAAAGTGAGCCAATTTTATAACAATAATTCGAATTCGATGACACTCATATTGGAGGTCATCCATAAATCTTCAAACTATTGTCTCTTGGCCTCCCTTGTTCTTTCTGGCAAGAATCGGTCTAGAAATGCCTTCTGAACATCTTCCCATTACATTGGGGGTGCTTGAGAAGTATACCCCTCCTGTATGGACTATACCCAAACTCTGGTGGCACCCCTCATATGAAAAGATGCTAGTTCTACTAATTCATTGACATGCATATCAGAATTCGCCCTATTCGAACAATGTCACGGAGGAAGTACTGTGGATATTCCTTACTATTAGTGCCACAGAAGGTTGGGGGATTCAATTTCATAAATTCAGCCACAGGTAGCTTCCTTACGCACTCTGCTGCTAAACGGAATTTCTTTTTCGGAGAGTAGGAGTACCCACCTAACACTCAGAAACCCGCATATTTTTATTTTGTCAATATAGGAAGCATAAGGAAATTGCATACTCAAATGCCCCTACAATCGTAACCGACGCAAGCACGCTAAGGCACAGCACGAGAAACAGATAGGGAACGGTTGAAGTGGCCGCAACAGAAGCAGGGGCCTCAAACGCAACCTAGCCACAAAGCACCTCAACGACACAGGTGGCTGTTGCAGAAACCGTGGTCCAGAACCCAGCAGCCAAGGAGGAGACATCTCCTCAGCATCCTTACGGCATGCCGCACAACCCGTGTCCTCCAATCGACAACCGGGAAACAGTTGAACCAACAAGAACTCCGCAGGAGATAGAGCTCGCCCGCCTCGAGGCAGAAATAGCAGCCATACGCAGCAGCAATGGGAAGAGAACAAGAACCTCTCTCAAGCAAGCATAGGCGTCCAGTTGTCGACAGCACCACAGAGCGCACCTGCAGGACCTCCCAGTGATGGCTTGCCCGCAATACAGTTCGGAACCCTGCCCATGGAGTTCGCACGACTATTGCTGACAGCACCAGCTCCCCCGCCAGTGATCCCACCTGGGCCAACAATGGTCGCCAGGAAAGTAGTGCGCCCGCCCACGGACTACCCGCGACCACCGATCCCAAACTACCCACCGGGATCCTACCTCCACATGACTTGGGCAGGAGCTTACAACCCATACGCCCCCTAAGGTATGTCCACTCATTCAGGACAATATCAATGGCCCGGCTTCGACTTCCAGGGAAAAGGGAGACACCCTTTCACCCAGCAAGTCATGAACGAGCACGTACCCATAGGCTTCAAGATGCCTTTCCACATAGAACCTTATGGTGGAGAAACTAATCCACGAGATCACATTAACACCTTCAACTCGGCTATGTCTATACTGGGAATGATGGACGGCCAGCAATGTCGGGTCTTCTCCTCAACCTTAAAGGAAGCAGCTCTGAGATGGTTCTCGCTGTTACCCACAAACTCAATCCACAGCTTCGAGCAGCTGGTGTAAAAGTTCCTAACTCAGTTCGCCAGCAGCAAGGAATACCAGAAGAACGAGGATTCCTTTATCGGTTTTCACCAAGAGGAAGGAGAAACCCTACAAGCCTTCTTGGCCCGCTTCACCAAACTCTCGCTCCAAGTCAGAGGTCTCCAGGACGCCGTGGCAATCTTTGTCATCAAGCAGGGCCTCCGATGTTTGCAGTTCTACGGAGAACTCAACAGATGTTATGTTTCCACCTTACAGGAGCTAATGGACCGTACAGAATGGTTTGTCCAGGAAGAAAACGCACAAATCACCAAAGACAAAATGAGGAAGTTCCTGATAAGTAGATCCGACATGGAGGGACCAGAGAAGAAAAAGGAGAAAACGACAGCAGATAACCAAAGCTCCAAGGAGAAGAATAACAGAAAACACTTGCCACCGCGACCACGAACGCCTCCTAGTGGACGAGCTACACGCCCCTCAACAAATCCCACATCGGAGTCCTCGAGGAAATCTATCACTCGGACATGCTCAATTTCCCTCCGCATATTAAGAGGCAAAAAACTGGAAAGCCAGTGGACAAGTCCAAGTACTGCCAGTTCCACAAAGATTACGGGCATGAGACCAACGACTGCATCCACTTGAAGGATCAGATCATGGATCTAATCCGTAAAGGGAAGCTGGGCAGGTACATCAAAGAGGAGAGTAGAACCAATGCGGAACATCCGCGGGGTTATCAATGTCATCGTAGGTGGATTGCCGAAAGGAACTACCTCGAAACTGCAAAATAAGAAAAGGATGGAACGCTCCATACTCGCCCTCGACTATGCCCCGAAGCATAAAAAGAGAAGCGAAGAACCCAAAGGAGACCCCATCACGTTCGACCTCACAAACCTAGAGGGGCCGGTACACGATGACCCCATGGTAATAACCGCAGTCATTGCTTACTACGAGGTCAAATGAATCCTAATATACCAAGGATCATCGGCGGACGTCCTTTAATTCGACACTTTCAAGAAGCTCGGGTTGGACGAGGCCAGCATAAGGCACTTCCTCGGTACGCTCATAGGGTTCTCTGGAGCCTAGGTTCTCGCAGAAGGAATCATAACAGCCCGAACAACTATGAGCACTTTACTAAATGTCGCAAGCCTTGACGTAGATTTCATCATCGTCTCAGCACCTTCGGCGTACAACGGCATTCTAGGACGACCATCCCTGAACAAACTCAAGGCTGTAGTGTCCACCGCACAGCTCACTATGAAATTCCCAACGCTGCACGGAGTTGGAAAAATCATGGAGGATCAAAAACTAGCGCGAGCATGCTACGCAGCAAGCCTAACCAAGACCGTCAAGGTCGCTCGCCTTGGTCCCAGAGAATCACGCGAGGAACCCCCCGAGGGTAAAGAGCAAGGAGGAAAGAAGCTGGAGTTCGCCCGCCCGGACCAAACCTCCGCCTAAGCTCTAAACGCAATTTGCACGATCAGCACATCTTTCGGTCAAATTACGTATGTCTCGATTTACATCAGAAGTTAGACTTATTACTTTCAGCCTAGCTAAGGCTTGCTGGACGAAGGTTATCCGGATGCAATCATTATGTTTACTTTCAGCCTGACTAAGGCTAGCCCGACCGAGGTTGCTCGGATGTAACCATTTTGTTTATCATTAATTGAGGTATTCCTTTCTGAAAAGAGACATGGCCTAAATTCGCAAAGTACTAGCAGAAGTCCCACGAAAGGACAACGGGCCAACCGCCTAGAAAAACGCTAAAGAGCCTCTAAGGCCAAGCTAACATTCCCCCATAAAAGCGCGGTGAAAAACCCCTTGGGTGCGAAAATGCAAAATGAACGTTCACACAAAAACACGCTAGCAACCGCAAACAACCGTTCTGATCATACAGTACTCATGCAAAAAGCCTTTTCACCCAGAAGTAAAGAGATAGCCAAAAAAGAAACTGTACTCGCGCAAAAACTTTTTGTCCAGAAGTAAAAAGAGAGACAGTGAAACAAAAATTCTCATTAATATCAAAAATGGGAAAAGCGTCCGCCTATTACAAGGGGTGAAAACCCAAAAAACCTACATAAGCCTACTCTTGGGCATCCCCAAGATCTATAATGGCTTTGGCAACCGCAGGCTCGACATGGCTAACATCCTCCGACAGCTTCCACCGAATTGCCTCAGCTAGCTGCTAAGAAGTGGATCCAATCCCGGGAACACACCCGCCGATATGGGAAAGCACCTGGTGTACCATCGAGTGGTCGGCCAGCTGGCGGAGGTAAGGGAGATTCAGTGGAGAGTCAGTCTCCATCTGACCTCAGAGCTCACCATAAAAAAGTTCTAGAGAAGGTGCAGAGAAGCTACCCATTCAGCTGAAAACCTCTCTCCGCGGAGATACTCAAGTTGCTCGACCGCCAGAAGCATGCCATACATCCTCTGCACCAGCAACTCTCCCTGGAGGTCAGCAACGTCAGCAACCTTGCCTTCAGCCTCCAGCCAACCCACAAGGTTATCGCTAGCGCGAGCATCAGCACCCTTCAAAGCCTCGCAAAGAGAGTGCAACTCCTGCCGGCGCTTCTCGGCATCTTCCCGACGGACTGCCAATTCCTTGCGAGTCCTCTCCAAGTCTGAGCGCAGAAGCTTGACCTCAGAAAGCTACGCACCTTCGGCCCTAAGACGGGGCACCTCATGAGTCAAGGACTTTATCTCGCGTCCTTGGTCCTCGCACTCAAACTTCTTCGTGAACAACCGCCCGCGTTGGTCTTCCAACTTTTTCTTAGTGGCCTCTAGAGCCGAGCTCCTAGTGGTCACTATTTCGGAAAGCCGGTCCCTGTCAAGACGAGCTTCATCCTGAAGAAAATAAAAAAATCAACACACAAGGAAAAAACCACCAGAACAGCAAGGCAACTGGACGAAGAGACTTACCACTCATTTCTCCCACAAAATGCCAGCCTGGTAGAAGCAGGCTAACGCCTCGGCAACCCTGCCGAAGCCCCGAACAACAAGAGTTATGGGGGTGGTGTCTAACCCCCTAGCATTCCTCTCTCCCATCTCCATGGGAAAGCGCCTGCCCAAAGCCACCAATGCGAAGGAAGGCTCTTCCTTCGACGACTCAACAGGTTCAAGAGGGCCGGCATCCGACCCCGAAGCAACATCTTTCGTGGCAGCCATTTGACTCAACACTACATTACCTACATCAGAGAGGGCAACAGCCTCCACGACCACATCATCAGCCTTGGCTCCTTCAGTTGGCACCTCCGCCATTGTCTCATCTACAAGAACCCGAGCCCCCGCCGGAGAATCGTCAGCAGATTCCTCGACCGATCGCTTGGCCTTCTTATGTGATTGATGAACAAGCAAAGGAGGTAGCGTACCCTCCACCTGAGTCACACCCCGATCGCCCGCCATTTCAAATCTTCGCTGGGCAGCCTGGGACGACAACCGAGAACCCGCACCGGAAGTTTTTTTCTTGAACCCTCCTTCTTTATTTTCGGGCTCAGCTACCATGGTGGCTTCCCTTCTTTCTCTCCCCAGGAACCACCGCCGTCTCCCCTCCCATCTTTTCTCCTTTTTTCCCTTTGGAGATCCTCTTGCCGGCGGGTTTTATCTGAGGACGGCGGGACAGGAAGAAGCACATCTCTCCTGCCTCCACCTGGCACCACGGCAGAAGCCTCCTCAACTGCCCCAGGAGAAAGGTCCTGCCCAGACACCCAGCTTAAGCTACAACCACCTGCCCTAGCCGAACACGTGGAAAGAGAGAACGGCCCAAATTCATAGTCCGGGAATCAGAGGCACAAAGATTGAAAAGCCCCAGGAAACCCAAGAGTCGCTCAAAGACACCAAAGGTCCTTTTCAGAAGATCCTCAACCAAGGCACAAAGATTGAAAAGCCCCAGGAAACCCACATTAAATGAAGGTAAAACGGCGGCAAATCCCTCAAGGTCATTGGAATTAATCAAACCATGACACGTGGCGTCTATTACAGCCCACTCTTTCAAAAGACAGCTCCCCGCATAACCTCTTGCCAACCACTGACTGTGGACGAGCCTGGCCAGGAAGAAGCATCTCAAATGACCAGAAGGCCCCTGACCTTTGAATTTCCTCCGCACACCCCCAAGGGGCACTTCAGGAAATTCTCCTCTGAGCAATGATGACCCCTCCTCGGAAAGTCGCGTACTTTCTGCAGAGATGGCTCAAAAACTTGCCAAAGAAGTCAAGCAGTCAGCCACCCGAATTAGGACGCATGGCAACTTCAAACGTCTCCACTCCCTCGGAGTAAACCAAGAGACACGCGAAGCCCCACAAGTCGGATGACCACCCGAGATGGCCAAACCCACTTGCAAACGGGCTCTTCTTGTATCTGTAGTTTTCTTTCTTCTCCAGTTGTTTCCATGTCCGGGTTGCATTTCTGAACTACCCAGTATGCCTTATGTTTTAGTTCTACTGCCAAGTGACAGGTTTTACTAAAAACCAGGCAATATGGTGACATTCCTATCGAGGTTTTGTAGTCGGTTCTGTAGGCCCACAGAGCTTCTTCCAGTTTCTCAGTCCAGTCCTTCCTTGATGGCTGGACTATACGTTCTAAGATCTTTTTGATTTCTTTGTTTGGTACCTCGGGTTGACCATTTGCTTGGGGGTGGTTAGCAGTCGAGATCCTATGTTGTACCTGATGCCTATGTAGCATTTTTGCGATGAGTTTGTTGCAAAAGTGTGTTCCCCTATCACTAATTATTGCCCTAGGTGTCTCAAACCTACATAAAATGTGGGATTTGATGAATTTGGAAATAGTTCGAGCGTCATCCCTTTGAGTCGGAATGACCTCTATCCATTTTGAATCGTAGTCCATAGCCAACAATATGTAGTTGTATCCTCGGAATGGTGGGAAAGGGCCCATGAAATCTATTCCTTAGACATATAACAGTTCGCAGAACAGAATTGGTTGTTGGGGCGTTTGATGTCGCCAGCCTATTTTTCCAAACCATTGACATTTGTCGCATGCCTTGCAATATTCTACAGCATCTTTGACTAGAGTAGGCTAGTAGAATCCGTTATCTAGTATTTCACGGGCGACTTTCTTTCCACTAAAGTGCCATCCGCATTCCAGGTTGTGGCTGTGGAGACCGCGCACTCGACGGGAGTCGCCACCAAGTTTTTCCATCAAAACTTGGAAAAGAAAAATAGGTGTTTGAAAATTTAAGTAAAAATTGGTTCAAAAATATTTGGGTTCGGGAGTCTGCTTGAGATTAAGGGAAGGTGTTAGGAACCCCTCTTCCCCCATCCGAAGATGGTTACCCCAAAAATTAACATTTAAATCATTTGGCCTTTAAAAATTGGAAAAGAACATAAACACAAACAAAGAAGAAAATAAAGGTGGACTTGAGTTAGGATAAGAGCCTAGGGCCTACGTACCCTCAAAGAGGGATCAAAGTCCACGTGATTCGTGTGGCATACAAGTGTGTGGGTGTGGGGAGGCTCATCATGCAAAGACTTAGATGGCCTCCCTGTGCAACGTACCTAAAGAGACAAAGGAGCATCGGCACCTATATACCATGCATTACAAACAATCAACAAGATTGGGAAAAGTGTGTGTGAATGCTCATTAAGCAACGCGCCCAGATGGCATGAATAGTAGTGCTCCTATAGAAGCGAAGGCTCCTTGGTGGCACTAGGTTACACATGTTTATATAAAATAATTTATATATTTTTTTAGTTTTAATAAAGTACAAGAACAAGAAGGGGAAACGCTTCTGCCCCCTAAAATTCAGGGGGTAGCCACCCATAAAAGGATGGGTTGCGACCCTCGGCCTCGGCTCACAATCTCGAGGCCATTAAGAAGTCAGGGGGTCACAACGTATAAAATGATACGTCGCAACCAATGGCTTATGCAACAGGGGGGTCGCGACGTATAAAAGGATACGTCGGGACCCCTATAGAAATTTTCCAGAAAACAGTGACAGCAAGCAAACGATGCTCAGAATAGGGGAAGGGTCGCGAAGCCTACACCAAGCCATTGCGACCCACTTCAAAAAATCATATGAAGAAGAGACTTAAGATGAAAATCAAGTATGGGTTGATGGGGTAGTGCAACAAATAGATCAAGGATAAGTGGAGAGGTATACCTTTGAGCTTCAGACTACAATCCAGTAGCCTCTCGGGTGTTCACAATTCGGTCCCTAGAACTGTAATGGAGCGTCCTATTTATAGTGATAGGGAAGTCATATCTCGCCATTAATGACCAATAGGTCACGACCTATCCTGCTATAGGTTGCAACCTATTGTGGCAGGGGTCGCGACCTATGCTAACTCAGCAGGGGGTCGCGACCTACCTCCACAGGGGGTCGCGACCCCTTATTAACTTTTTATGCATTTTCTTAAAGAAAAACAAAAAGATCTTTTTGACGCATATTTTTCTGATTCTAGACATTAAATAAAAAATCAAATTGGACCACTTCCCAAGCATAGAAAATTGTCAAAACCTAGGGAAAGAAATATTTTGATCTTCCCTACAAATCCCCACTGACCTTGTTCCAAAAACTCTAGTAATCTGTAAGATATGACCTCTGAAACTACAGTTGCACAAAAACTGTTTGAAATGGTATATTGGGATAAATCAATATGCCACAAATCCTTCTGCAAGAATTAGGGCATGAAATTTTTATCCTCTATTCCCAAGACAAAATTAAAGCTTTAAGGACAGGAATCAATGAAAACGGAGTTCTATAGAGAGAGAAACAATTTCACAAATTAGAGTGACGTTGAGGACACCACTCTGCAGAGTTTCTGTAAAACCAATTTTATAAAAATTGCTGGGAGTAAGCTACCCAATGGAATTTGACAAAAGATCTATGGTTAGAAAGCTACGGATGTCTAGTTTCGGGAAAAAAATGGTTCACTCCCATTGGAGTTAAATTGAAATCAGAATATTGCATTGAAGGCACACTGCCTGAACTCAGAATCAGTTCGAGCAGAGGTTTTCACAAAAATTGTTTCACTCATTAAAAGACTCCAAAATTGATGACAAAATTCAGAGATTCTCTAAATGTGTGCTCAAACAAGAGAAAAATGCAGGAAAGCAATTATATATGTACAGACAACCAAAAACAAAACGAAGAAGACAAGCAATCACATTTAACCCAAAACATAAAGTTATCAAAGTGAAGAGTACTCCCTCAATTGGTTCCTCCACATTTCATTCTAGGTTTCCCTTCCCATCTCCATGAATTCTTGACTCTTTCTTCTTGCCTCCACTAGCTCTCCTCCTTGATCTCCTCCACTTCTCTTTGACCTAGCCACCTCTTTCTCTTTAACCTAGTCACTCTTGTTTTCTCTCCCCTTTCTTGACATAGGCTTCTCTATTTTATAAGCTAGGGTTCTCTTAAGTCCTTTGGGCTTGGCCCATTAGAGCTAAGAGTAGGCCATCTAACACTTTTTATCTTTTCTTATTTTCTTTGACAAAAATTTGCAATTTTTATTTTTATTATTTTTAATTTTCTTTGTACAATTTAGGTCCGGGCAAAATAGGGTGTACACAGTGGCATGCATTGAGGATCTCTATTTGCTCTTCCTTGGGGACACACCTTCGTATTACCTGGTTAACACACAGTCACCAGATATTTGGGGGGTCCCACGCATAGTACCTACTTTCTTTTTTTAGCTTTTGGACTTGGAAAGTTGGCATGGAAGGTGGTACCAAACCCTCTATGATATAATTGACATATGTGCGTACAATGGCTCTATCATACTGATAGTGCATAGCCTTGAATCGGGGAAGGAGTCACAAACTTGGTTTGGTGCTTCTATTCCTTTTGTTTTTTCAGGTAGTCGGCTTAGGTGATCCGGCTATGAGGTTTTCAGCGCCTTCTCCATCTTTGATTTCGATATCGAATTCTTTTAGCAGTAGTGACCAGCGTGTCCTAGGAATCACTACATACCAACAAGTGCAAGAGAAATCCTCATTTTCCCCAATTTGAAAGTAAATTTGTCCTTAGCAAACCCTAGGTGGTACTCCTCCATAAAATTTGTTGAAGAGGTGTTCCCTATGTTTAAAGAGAGTCCTGAGATGTTATACAATATGTAGGGAACTCATTTTTAGCATGAGACACAAGAAATGGGGGATTGGTTCATGATTTTGGGGCATACCTTGTTGGAGCTCGAATTTGGATGTTGTGTGAGATTGCCCAACTCCTTGGTGCCTCAAGAGGGAAGAAGAAATTTGTCGGAGTCTCCAATGGTTGATGGGAAGCAAGGATTTAGTGCAAAGTAGTGATCTCCATGCTTGCTCTCAAACAATAGGAGAGAAATTAGGGAGGAAGAAGAAGAGAAGAAGGTGGAGGATAGAGTGAAAAAAATGAAGAGGAAAGGTTGGGGGTTCAGATTTAGTAGCTGGTAGCAAAATTCGGGGCCATTTATGAGATTTTTAAAAAGTTTCGAGGCAAAAATCGTATTTTAGAGGCAAATTTCCATAGCTCTTGTTGCACTGCTCGCTATAGCGAGAAATACAGAGGAAAATCCCTTTTTTTTGGGGTCTGCTCACTATAGCAAGCAGTATAGAGGTAAAGAAAGCAGATGTTCTTAGTTTCTTTTTTGGGCTTCGGGACGATTTTAAGACCACATCCCTCCTCTTATTTTTCAATGATGACCACCCTAATTCCTAGAACAGAATTTCACCCGTATCACACTACCCTCGAAAGCCTTGGGTATTACAGAGTCACTAACAATTTTTTATTTCTCTTTTTTTTTGTGTTTATTCTTATTTTCAAGTTGCTGCTCTAACACCACCTCGATCCTCAACTAAACATGCAACCTAATCATCTGATACATGCCATTGAATAATGATGAGATAAAAATCTCAGTAGATAAGCAATCTAGTTTTGAAAACCATTGGCCTGTACCACCGTACTCTTTACGAAAAATCATTGCATTCTTCTTTTTAAAAGTCATAAAATCATTATGTATTGGATGTAACATAAAAACTTTCTTTTATTTGGTGTCATGCTTTGAAAGCAATGACTAAATCTTATGTGCTGCAATTGCCAAAGTTATACAAATAAAAGAAATAGAGAAAGTCAAGCCATACAGTCAAAACATTTTCTTTTACAGTCAGGTTACATGATCAAACATTAAACCTTTATGGAATTTAGAGAAACAGTTAAAACTTTAAAGTAAGGCAATGCCAAAAGTAAAACATCAAGAGAAAATAAGAGTAATCGGGAGTGCCGCCCAGCAAACAACTCTACTTAACACTACAATACTACATGAATCAAATATCCTCACTTGGTGGTAGCTAACCACACTTGGTGGTAACTAAAGTCATATCATCGTATCTTGGTGATTCTATCTCAAACCAGGATTTTTGACTCACATCCCTTATTGCTTCATCTCACAGGATCACTGCCCTGTGGCACATCACACTCGCCCCGACTTATTGGGTTCATCGGATTCACCGCACTTTGTGGTGACAGTCATGTCCATCTCACCCCTTGTTGGGTTCATGGGGTTCACCGCACTCAGTGGTGACAATCATGTTCATCTTGTGGAGTTCATGGGATTCACCGCACCCTGTAGTGACAGTCATACCCATCTCACCCCCTTGTTCGGGCCATAAGGCTATGGAATCACCACCCTTTATAGTGGATCATCTTACTGGTACGCTAATCATAAGTATAATCACTAGGTGATGAATCATGTGCCATTATTATGTCTAACTCTAAGTACATGACTCCCTAATTGGCCATGAGAGTTCACTAACTTATAATTTGCAACCAACAGGGGTTTTCAAAAACATTTTAATTAGATCTCAACCATGGAACAAACAATGACTGTCTCATACCAACCACCAGTCATCTATACAAAAGCATCACCCTCCCTAGAATTGTACTAGATCTACTCCCCGCATTTCTCTATCCTTCTTTCTCTAATTCCCTCTTTAAAACCTTAATGATTCATGTTTCCATACATTCATCATGTAAATCCTTTATTTGGGATGTTGTTTGAGCTTTGAAATGATACTTAAAAGTTGGTTGAACTCATTTAAAGAAGTTAAGGAAAGAATGAAACTCACTTGAAGTGGAAGAGGGAAATTCATTTGAAATAAGTAAGAGATTGAGTCTTTGGAATAATTCCAAAAAAAGTTATAAAACTCATTAGCTATGAGGGAACAAACTTCAATTGAAATAGGGGAAGAATTGAGTCTTAAAAAAAGATAAAAAAAAAAGTGTTAAACTCATTTTAGTTGAAGGGAAAGAAACCATTCAAATTAAGGGAGAAATGGCAACTTTTCAAACACTAGAAACTTAGCGGTGTGTGAAAATAGAATAGCTAACTTTCGAGGGACTTTTTAGAACATTTAACCATTGGATTTCGCAGAGAAAATACAATTTAGAAAGCTTAGGATGTTAGCTTTCATTTGGCTTTGGAATCGCTCAAATCCATCAAGGATTGAATTTTTGGCCAAAAAAAATCAAGGATTGAATTTAGAAAACACGTTTAAACAAAGAAAGGTCAGATTCAAAACAACGTGCAATATTTGGCAAGCTTCATTAAAATGGTCATATCTCTTTCCATACTTAATGAAATGATTTGATTCTTTTTCCTAAATCAAGCTTAGACATATCAAATTCTAATTATCAATTCATGACAGCAAGGATTTGAGCCATTTAAGAGCAGTCATTTAAAAATAGTAGTCAATCATACAAAATTCTGCATCATTTTAGAAAACAGAACCGCTAACTTTTGAGGCAATTTTCAGAAAATCTAACCGTTGGATTTTCCAAGAAAAATACAATTTATAAAGATTAGGATGTTAGCTTTCATATGGATTTAGAGTCACTCAGATCCATCAGAGAACGAATTCAAAAAACACGTTTAAAAAGATAAAGGTCAGATTCAAAAACTCAGTTTACGACAGTAAACATGTTCCACAAATTTATGAAGTGTTATACCATCAAGGATTAATATTTTTAGAAGAATATGATGAACAACCTCAAACCCTAACATCAAATCTCTAACTCACCAAAATCTCAGCACAACCAACAATTAAAACATCCAATAGAAGTGTAGAAAAACTTAGAATGCAAGGTTTATGCCTCTATTATCATCGAAGTGAAAAAATCTTTCAAAAATCTTCAAAAACAATATCAAGAATGGCGGAAGATTGCTTCACCTATCTCAAGAGAACTAGGGAAGACCTCTTAGTTCTTGCTCCGACCGTCAGTCGTTGGATGCTGGTCACCCACTACCGCCAACCATCAAGTTCTCCTTCAATGGCTCTCTTAAGGTTTGAGAGTAGAAATGATCAAAATACTCGTATCCAATAGATACCTTGAAGTTTTACCTTGTGGGTCTGTATATGGGTCTGGGTACAAAGTTATTGAGTCCAGGAATGGGTAAGAAGGTATCCTACCCATACCCTGTCCACAATAATAATAATTTGTTTTTATATATAAAAAAGTAATACTTTTAAACATTTTCTATTGAGAAAATATATAATAGTAAAGAAAAATGTTAAATATTTTAAACATACTAAAGTAAATAAATAGTACATTTATATTTATGATTTAATTTTTTTAATTTTTTGTGGTTATAGATGAAAAATTTGATAAAAATAAGTTTCATATTAATAAAATAATAATTAATTTCAAATTTTCTACGAGTCTGGGTCCGGATACGGAAATTCGACTATTCATATGGTCTAGAGATGGAGATTAACTTTGATACCCACTCAAATCGAGTCTGGCTAAGTGTGTGTGAGAATGTCGAATGGGATGGGTGATGAATATGTGAGGAGGGTTTAAAATGTTGACCAAGGGAAAATGGCTTTTTCCCTCAACTATCTATTCTTATTTTCATTCTCCCCATCAAGTTCTTTTTCTTTTCACTAAAGTCTCAATTCCTACGTTCCTTACCAATTTAATTTCTTATGCAAATAATAAAAATCCTTTTTCACTCCAATCCACAATTTTTCATCTTTTCCATCAATTTCTCTTGCCCAACCTTGAAAATATATTTTCGTTCTAGTCCTAAACTTTCATCTTTCTTATCAATTTAGTCCTTATTGTCAATTTAGTGCAACTAATGCATCAATCAATGTCACACACAATCATTTAAAGTAAAAACACATCATTAATAATAATCTCTTTAATTAATTTAATTTAAAAAGAAACGGATGTTATACCAATTACTTGAGCATTCATAATTTGTGCAATTGGATCTCCTCTATGCTTCCTTAAATGTACACTTGCATCATAAGGTGTACATAAAGGAGCATTATCTAATTGTTTAAACTCTCTCAGAATTTTCTCGACATAATGTTCTTGAGAAAGTAAAATACCATACTCATTTATTATGATTTTAACACCTAAAATCACTTTTGCTTCACCCAAGTCTTTCATATCAAAATTAGAAGCAAGAGAACATTTTGTTTCAAGCCCAATATTTAAACTAGTACCAAATATAAGCATGTCATCAACATACAAACAAATGATCACATAATTATCATTAAACAAGTTTACTGTAAACATATCTTTCTACTTCAACAGTAGAAAAACCACCACTTAATAAAACTTGGTCTAGTTTTTAATGTCACCGTTTAGGTGCTTGTTCCAAACCATATAAGGATTTAATTAATTTACATACTTTATTTTCTTTCATAGGTATTACACATCTTTCAGGTTGTACCATATCAATTTCTTCTTTTAAATCATCATTTAAAAATGCAGTTTTAACATCGATTTGATAAATAAATTACGAATGGATACTAAAGCAATAAGTATTCTCACAAAAGAAATTATTGTCACCGGAGAAAAAGTATCAAAATAATTAATATTTTCTTTTTTAAAACCTTTGGCCACTAGCCTTGCTTTATATTTATATACAGACCCATCAGGAAAATATTTTTTTTCTAAATACCCACTTGCGACCTATAGGTTTTGCTCCTTGAGGCAAGTCTACCAAAGTGCATGTTTTATTATTATTATTATTTAAAGAATTAATTTCAGCTTTAATTGTTTCTTTCCAAAAAAACATTATTGGAAGAAATAACTTCATAAAAATTCCTAAGGTCATCTTACACTACGAATGTATAAAAATCATCTCCAAAAGATTTTTCTTTTCTCTTTTACTTCTACTCAAATTTTCATTCATATCATCATTTGAGCTTTTCTAAAATAGTAGAAGAAGGAGAAGAACTTTCAACACTTCTAGGAATATATACTCAACTTTCAAAGGAAAAATATTTTTAAACAAATTCTACATCCTTAGTTTCAATAATTGTGTTTTGATTCAAAACATCACTATTTAAAATTAAAAATCTAAGTGCAACATTTTGTTGAGCATAACCAAATAATATACAATCAGCAGTTTTAGAACCTAATTTTCTCCTTTTAATATCAGGTAATAAAACATTTGCAAGAGACCTCACACTTTTAAATATTTCAAATTAGGCATAAAACCTTTCCTTAATTCATAAGGTGTCTTATTTGTTTTCCTATGAGGTATTCTATCTTGCAGAAAACAAGCAGATAAAATAGATTTACCTCACAAATTATTTTGTGCACCAGAACTCACAAGTAATGAATTCATCATTTCTTTTAAAGTTCTATTTTTCCTTTCTACTACACCATTTGATTAAGGAGAATGAGGAGGAGTCACTTCATTCATTATTCCTTCTTTTTCACAAAGATAATTTATTATTAAATATTCTCCTCCTTTATCAGATCTAGCTCTTTTAATTTTCCAATTTAACTGATTCTCTACTTCAGTTTTATAAATGTAACTCCATAATTCCCTCTTATGGACACATTGCACTGGCCTTTTAGAAGGTTAACCGAAACAGTGACACGTGGCACCGCTCGATGGCCTCATACGTGGTTTCATCCATGCTTCCCCACATACTCTCTCGCATTAGAGACGTGGAAGAAGTTCCAACATCGTGGGTCGAGCACCATGCACAAGAACGTGGGTCGACCATGTTCTCCTCTACCTCGAGTATAAATATCTCTCACTTGGGGGACTAGAACAGGAAGAGGAAATCATCACCTGAAGTCTAACCAACAGACATCAGAACATACTCACTCTCTCAAGATACACACATTCTCTTGCTCTAAGCATCATCTAGAGACCCTTGTTCTCTCATTCCTCTATGGGAAACCTCCCATAGGCGGCTCGCCCGCCTAGAGCAATACACACGTCCTAGCCACACACGGCCACTACAGGTAACACTCCTGCCTAACGGCTCCTGTGGACATTCCCTCTTCGAACTACGTGAACTTTGATCCCTTAACAATGGTACGTAGGCATCTAGGTAATCACCTAAGGGCAAGTCCCCCAAGGTTACAACCCCTTGCAATCCTTATTTGCAATTATAAATTTTCTGAACCAAAAATGACAATTACATTGGCGCCCACTATAGTCCTTCTCAGACCACAATATCTTGCGCATTTTGCCGCTAAACGGCTGTTCTTTTCCGGGGAGTAGGAATATACACCTAACTCATAAGCCTATTTTTTGTTTAAATATCTTCACAAGCAGTACCCGTATGGCCAACTTCGGTAGCCCCTTAAGTCCTTACACTACCGACAGGACGTCGCTAGCGACGACCAAAATAAACGACAACGAAGGGCACAACTCGTAGCCTTTGGAGAAGTAGACGACACAATGGAAATCGATGAACCAATAATCATCACAGCCAGCATCGAAGGATATAAGCTCAAAAGGGTGTTGATAGACCCTGGATCGGCCGCCGACGTGCTATTCGCTGAAACATCGAAAAAAATGCATAAATACGAGGGTCAGCTGGTGCCAGACCCAGGAACCCTTATTGACTTCTCAGGTCGAGCTGTTGACACCTATGGAACCTTCACAACCTGGCTCACCCAGGGAGTCTCCCCAAGGGTTGCTCGCACAAAGGTTAAGTTCGTTGTATCAACAGCTTCATCAGTATACAATGCAATCTTGGGTTGGCCGACCCTCAACAAGCTCAAGGTAGTCATGTCCACCGCCCACCTGACAATAAATTCCCCACACTCATAGGAATTAGAGAAATACGAGCAGATAAGGAAGAAGCCTGCGCATGCTACCTAGCAGATCTCTCCATGAGATACAAATCTGAAGCCCACGCTCATGACGAAAGGAGCGGCCCAGAAGTGGTAGACCTGCGGGATGAAATACCAGGAGCCTGCCCACAGCCCATAGAAGATCTTGTCAATGTTTGCATAGACAAAGCAAATAGTAGAGAGATTCAAGTAGGAGCCCTCCTGGATCAAGCGACCAAAGAACAACTTCAAAACCTACTCACGGAGTACAGGGATGTGTTTCTTGGAGCACCGTGGACATGTCTGAGATAGATCCAGCGCTCATATGTCACTCCCTCAACAAAAAAGACGGCCCCGGCGTTATCCAGAAAAAACGGCACTTCGGCGAGGAAAGACAACAGGTGATCGACGAAGAGGTACAAAAGCTGATAGACGCCGGTTTCATAATGAGAGTCACAGTATCCTGAGTGGCTCTCTAACGTGGTCATGGTAAAAATGGCCAACAGATATGGCGAATGTGCTTAGACTTTCACCAACCTAAATAAGGCCTGCCATAAAGACGCATATCCACTTCCTAACATCGACAAACTGGTAGATGGAAACGCGGCGCATCGTCTACTGAGTTTCTCAGACGCCTTCCCAGGTTAAAACTAGTTTCAGATGAACCCGCAAGATTAAGAGAAGACCTCCTTCATCACTAACAGATGGGTTTTCTGTTACAAAGTCATGCCTTCGGACTGAAAAACACAAGTGCAACCTACCAGAGAATGATGGATTTAGTCTTCAAAGAATAGATTGGGCGAAACTTCAAAGTCTACGTCGAGGACATGGTTGTAAAATCCCTAGAAGTCGAGCAACACCTTCAACACTTGGAGGAAATTTTCCTAGTCCTAAGGAAACACCAGATGAAGTTGAACCTAACAAAGTGCGCCTTTGGAGTATCAGGCAGGGAAGTTCTTAGGCTTCATGATCACACAAAGAGGAATTGAGGCCAACTCAGAAAAATGTGCGGCCGTTTTGAACATGGAACCTCCTCGTTCGATCAAGGATGTTCAAAGGCTCAACGGGAGACTGGCGGCCCTCAACAGATTCTTATCAAGAATGGTTGATCAATGCCTTCCTTTCTACAAAATCCTAAAAGCTGCACCGACATTCCAGTGAACTGAACAATGTGAAAAGTCCTTCCAAGATCTCAAAGCATACTTGGCTAGGCCCCAGTACTGGCAAAAACTCAGAAAGGGGAAACCCTGGTATTGTACTTAGCCACCACCGACTACACAGTAAGCTTAGCCCTGATAAGGGTAGAAGGAGTTGAACAATACCCAGTGTATTATACAAGCCATGCCCTGCAAGGAGCCCAACTATGGTACCTACGAGTGGAAAAACTAGTGCTTGCCCTCGTTCACTCAGCACGGAGACTTCAACCTTATTTTCAACAACACACAATCATGGTTCGAACCGACCACCCGCTGTTGCAAATACTGTAGAAGCTAGACTTAGCAGGAAGAATGACAAACTAGGTCGTAAAACTTTCCGAGTTCGACATCAAATCTGAGCTGAGGCGAGCAATCAAAGCTCAAGCCCTAGCAGATTTCATTGCCGAAATGACTTCGTCAAATTGCCAAAAGGGGGACGCCCCGACAAAAGAAACAAAGACTGACGCAACGCGCGAGCCACATCCAAAAAATCCCCATGGTTTGTCTACGTAGACAACTCCTTGACCCAAAAATCAGCGGGCACTGGAATCATAGCTGAAAGCCTCGACGAAATTAAGGTGGAACAAGGCCTACGCTTCATGGTCCCAGCCTCAAATAATCAAGCTGAATATGAAGCACTCATAGCCGGACTAACGCTAGCTTATGACCTAGGTGCCTCAAAGGTCAAGCTATTCAGTGACTCACAACTAGTGGTTAGACAACTTAACAGTGAATTTGATGCAAAAGACGCTACCATCACCAAATATGTGGAGCACGACAAACAAGAGATCAGCAGGTTTGAATCCCTTTTGATCACACGGATACCACAAAGCCAAAACACCCAAGCTGACGCCCTCTCCAAAACTAGCCACCACGCCAAGTCAATCGATCAGGCCTCGAACGATGTTGCAAGCACCCAGCAACCCCATACATGCTACCAATAGTAGGGATGATCAAAATACCCATACCCAATGGGTACCCTAAAATTTTACCCTGTGGGTCTGGGTACGGGTCTGGGTACAGGAGGCAAGCAGCTCAATATTTTATCTAGGGAGAAGACTTGTACAAAAAGGGGTTCTCATGCCCACATCTCAGGTGTCTTCCACCTGAAGATGCTAACTGCGTCCTCTAGGAAATCCATGAAGGCGTATGCAGAACCCATCAATTCGCGAGTGCCCTCCGCAAACAAGCCCTTCGCTCGGGTTTTTATTGGCCCACAATGAGGGCTGACCTTGAGAAATTAGTCACGAATTGTGACCAGTGCCAGTGGCACGCCAGCTTCCTGGAGAGCTAAAACCCATCAAATCTCCTTTGGTTGTTCGATACTTGGCAGGATGGATATACTCGGGGCCCTTCCACAAAGCACGCTACAAAGGAAATTCCTCATAGTGACAGTCGACTATTTCACAAAATGGATCGAAGTCGAACCTCCTGCCACCATTGGATCTCAAAATGTCCAAAACTTCCTCTGGCGAAATATCGTATCCAAATTCGGCCCACCCATGTACTGATCACTAACAACGGTCGCCAATTTATCAGTGAAAAGTTCAAAGACTTTTGCAAAGAATGGCACATCGACCATCGGATGACCTCAGTCGAATACTCGGCGACCAATGGTCAAACCGAGCGGGCGAATAGGATCATACTCGAGGGGCTACAAAAACACTTCGAAGAAGCAAAGGAAGATTGGGTGGACGAACTACCCTCAGTCCTATGGTTTTACCGGACAACTACTCATTCGGCAACAGGGGAAACACCATTCGCTCTCACCTACATACAAGAAGCCATAGTCCTAGCCGATATCAGGGTACCATCAGATTGAGTACTAAATTATTCTGATGTGAACCCAAAAGACTTACTCGTCAGTGTAGATGTGGTCGAAGAGCGCAGGGAAGCGGCGACACTCATAAAGCTACTGCATACAAATAGCTTATCGCCCGAAAGTATAACCAAAGGGTACGCCCACACAAATTTCAGAAAGGAGACTTAGTCCTACGAATGGCAATTAACAACAGGTGAGATCACCTCCATGGGAAGCTTGCACCAAACTGGGATGGCCCATATAGAGTTATCGGGATCGCCTCTCATGGTGCTGACAAATTACCCACTTGTTAGGTGAGCATATACCAAATCCTTGGAATGCTAGTAGTCTCAAAAAGTGCTTCACTTTGTCTTAGCATATTGACAAATTTGCTATCCTATGAGAGGGAATGTTATGTACTCGTTACGATTAATAAAAGCATCAAACGCAATGCGATTGATCGACTCTCGTATTTGTCAAATTTCTTGTTTACTTAAATACAAAAAGGGGGTGGACTCACCCGCCCCGTATATACAAAGACAAGAACTACTCCGAGTACAAAAATGTATATGCAAAAGGAGAGATCTACCGCCTCCAAACACACAAAATTCAAGAGGCATCTTTATCCGGGGAAGCATTCTGAGGCCTCAACCGCTCGTTGACCTGGTCGCATGATCGCGGGATGATCGTTGTTGCTGCCTGATCATCCCTACGAGGATTTGGCGGAACAATATACTCCTCCATCCTCAATGGGGTATCAGGGCGACGGCGAGCACGGAATTCACCCCCAATCTTCACCCTCGATGGGTGAAGTCTTGCCCTTATCTCCTGAGAAATCGAGATGCCCACCAAATCCTCCAATTGTGCGATGCCATTTTGCATCCCATAGTTGGCAAAACGCAAGAAATCCAAGCGATGATCCCTCGCGATCTCCGCATTCTTCTTTGCGAGCTTGACCTCTAACTCTGTTACACTATTGCTCAACCGAGTGTTCTCGTCGAGCAACTTCTCCACCACTCCCTGCAAGCTTTTCATTGTTAATTCACTAGACAAAAACAAACCAAAATACAAAAAACAAGGCCTACCCCCTCCATGTCTCTTTGATAAGAGAAGCCCGCCAGGCGACTAAGCAACAACATGGCTTCCTTTGTCATATGCTCTAACGCATAATCATCCCCAGAGTCTACCGGATAATTTTTTCGGACCAATATAACCCGCTCAGGTTCAAAAGGTATCAATTTCCCTTTGAAAGAGACGCCCTCATCCAGAAACCTAACGGGCATCTCTTCGGGGGGTATGGGAGTATAGGAAATTTTTTGGTGACCTTTGACCCCCTCAGGCATCCAAAAATACTCACCTCATAATCCTCTCGATCGCACGATACTCAGAGGGATGAATTCGACCACTTAAGGGGAAAACAGGAACACCAGTCTTTGAGGCGTATCCAAGGAGGGCATACACCTTTCTTGGGAACAACTTTGATGAAGTATGATCTTCATTCATGATTGTTGTTCGGCAAATCAATAATGGTGAACTCCTTGGCATACTCTTGAAATTAAACCCAACCGCATACCTCGCACACGGCGTAAAGACAATGGAAGACATTAGGCAAAGCTTCAAACCCGTTTGACCGACACACCTTCTAAAAAATGCTAAGTTGGAACCAAGCGTTGGCCGTCTGTTGGGCAGGGCAAACATTGAATAAATTGAGCATAGCCTCCACAAAACCAGAGAAGGGCGAACAATGGAGGCATTGTGGGGAATGCAAAGGACAAGAACGAAACTTACGCCATCACTCTAGGTAATAACCTCCCCATCTTCCTTGCCCTGATTTCAAACTCGTCGGGTAAGGTAGGAGCAAATCGCTCTCCCAAAATCTTCTCGATGCCAGGGCCCGGCAACACCAATCACCCCTTGCCCAATTCAATGGATGGAGTGCCACCAAGAGACCCAGGCTCGGGATCAACCATGAACCACTCGTCTGAAACTGAAGGATGAACCGCAACTGACGCAGGGTCCTCACCCTCTCTGGCTAAGACTCCGCGAAGGTCTATAGAGTCTCCCAGCATGATGAGAGCCTTGACTCTCTTCCTAATCTCGTCCATAGCAACGGTAAGGAGAGTCTATTCGAAATTCGGCTCCATTAATTAAAGCTGGGGGCAGTAGCGCTAGAAGAAGCCATTTGGAGTGACAGGAAAGAATGAATGAAAGAAATGAGTTTCCAAGACAAAGAAAAGAAGTCGCAGAAATTAGGGGAAATAAGAACAATGCTTCGAATAAAAAGCACACTGTGCCGAGCCAAAGGGCGCGAGGATTGAAAGGCAAAAGAGCTCGAAGGAAAAAGTCCAGAAAGCCCCTGACCTTTCAAATCCCTTCGATACCCTCCAAGGGCATCCCTGGGAATTCGCCTTTTCTACAATGATGACGTCTCCTTCAAAAGACGCGAATGTTTTTGCAGAGACGGCTCGAGAAACTTGCTAAGGAAGTTAAGCACATAATTGTCCAGATCCAGATGCGTGGCATCCTTGGCTACCCGCTCCTCTAAAGTAATCTCCAAAGAAACTCAAGTTTCTCGAATGCACGATTGACCGCCCTCACTCCTCTGGTTAGCGGTCGATCTCATTTTACAAACAACTTGTGGCGGGCGACCTTGCTTCCAATACTCTGCAAAAAGATAACTTAAGTCCACGGACGCCCAACACCCATAGACTTGGGGGACTTATGTAATTCCATAATATTCCCTCCTATGGACACGTGGCACTGGCCTTCTAGAAGGTTAACCGGACCGCGAATCAATGGCACGTGGCACCGCTCGATGGCCTCATACGTGGTTTTCATCCATGCTTCCCCACATACTCTCTCGCATTAGAGACGTGGAAGAAGTTCCAAGATCATGGGTCGAGCACCATGCACAAGAACGTGGGTAGATCACGTCCTCCTCTACCTCAATTATAAATACCCCTCACCTAGGGGGACTTGAACAGGAGGAGGAAATCATCATCACCTAGAGTCTAACCAACAGACATCAGAACATACTTACTCTCTCAAGATAAACTCATTCTCTTGCTCTAAGCATCATCCAGAGACCCTGGTTCTCTCATTCCTCTGTAGGAAACCTCCCACAGGTGGCTTGCCCGCCCGGAGCAATACACACGTCCTAGTCGTACACGGCCACTACAGGTAACATTCCTGCCTAACGGCTCCTTTGGTCATTCCCTCTTCGAACTACATGGACTTTGATCCCTTAACAAGGGTACGTAGCCACCTAGGTCATCACCCAAGGTTACGACCCCTTGTTGTCCTTATTTGCAATTATAAATTGTCTGAACCAAAAATGACAGTTACAATAAATAATTTTTTTTTCAAAAACTTCATCTTTATTTCTCAATAAATATACTTAGTATACCTAGGGAAATCATCAATAAAAGTACTTAGTATACCTAGGGAAATCATCACTTTCTCTTTCTGTAGAAAAATGTGACCCCTTGGTCAATTTAGTTTTAGCACAATTGTCACATTTATTAATTTAATCATTATTTTTAATTTCAGAAATTAAACCAACATGTTGCAATATTTTAATATATTTCCTACTAACATGTCCATGTCTAGCATGCCACATAATGTTTAAAAGAATGCAATGGTTTTTCCATAAAGAGTACGGTGGTACAGGCTAGTGGTTTTCAAAACTAGATCGCGTACATATTGAGATTTTTATCTGTTTACTATTCGCTGGTATGTATCAGATGATTAGGCTGCATTCTTAGTTGGGAACCGGGGAGATGATGGTGCAATTTTCATTCATAGAGGATAGATGTCATATTAGTGTACATGATAGGTTGTAATACATAAGTACTGTGTTTTGTATGATGTGACTGACTTAAGATCCATTGGTTGGATCTCATATGAAAGAAAACCTGAGTGGCAGGATTATTGCCCCAGGTGTTTCCTGGATATGACTAACTATAATTACTTTATTATCACAATGATCTTGTATATGTATATGATTACAAGAAAAACTTATTATGCATGTGTATGCCATTTGTTTTATAATATAAGTTTTAGTTTTAAAACTTATTACACGGTGCAATAAAAAAATTGTCAAAAAAAGTTCAAAGGCCATAAACACAAAAGAAAATAAACTAAGAGGCAGGAGGCGTTGGCACGCTGCCGGGCTCAACAGTAACAACACCTTCCTCTCTGACATTCTCCTTATTGGCATCATCCCCCTGCAAAGACTTGGAGACAATATTGCCGCGAACTCTTCCTCGGCCTTGGCCCGGGCTGCATCCTTGGCTTCCACCATATCACGCAAAGGATTAACAAGCCCGTGATGCACCACAAGTTGCTCATCTGCCAAGATCTGCGCTCTTATCTCATTATCAAAGACCTCCTTTTCATAGTCAGCGCGGCCGAGCTGAAGCGAGGGATTCTTCAGCTTCAACTGTCGAATGACATTACAAAAGGAGAACTCGGCCATCGTAAGGGCACTGTTGGTGAGAATGTACCGCTTGTGATCAACTTGAATTTGTCCCACCATGGCCTCCAACTGGGAGATTCGATCCTTCTGAGAATCCTTCTAAGAATCCATCTTGAAATTCATTTCACAAAGGAAAAGAAGAACGAAAAAGCAACAACAGCAAATCATGTACCTGAAGATAGCTAACCAAGGCAAATACCTCATAATGAGCAGCAATAATCTGTAAGAGCTGTGTGCAAGCTAGCTCAGATTGGACAGAAACCCCTGCATGGTTAAGGTCGGAGGACTATTTCTTCACGTCAACCGGACTGACAACTTTCTCAATAAAAGAATGGAGGGAACTATTACCATCCTTGTAAAGAACAAGGCCACCATCCTTACCACCAACACCCAGGGAAGAAGGGCCGTAATCCTTCCTAGTTTTTCTCTTCTTCTTCTTTCCGCTTTTCTTCTTCTCCTCTTTTTCCTTTCTCTTCTCCTTACGCATAGACGAAGCCCGTGTCAAAGGAGTAACCGCCTTTTCAAGACTCTCGTTGATTGTAAGAGGGAAGACCTTGAGGGAAGAAGCACCAGTACCCTGAGGCGTCGGACTAGAAATACATGGAGGAAGGTCAGTATCACCATCACCCGGCCAACACAGAGAAGTGAAAGGAATAATAAAATCCCCCTCATCAGCCAAAGGATCTACCATAGGCTGCAGGATCGCAAACGTATGAGCCTCTACCACCTCAGGAACCCAATTTGCAATAGAAAAGTATAAGGGTCGGAAACTGAGAAACATGAAAGACAACAAGTAAAAAGGCAACACATAACAGAAACCCGCACTTCAGGTCCTTCACATCCTCGAGATGTTTAGACATCTGCTCAATAATACCTGCCTCCACAGGCAACAAATCCTTCTCATTTACAAGAGGGAGACACGATGCATTACTCCAAAATCAGAAGAAACAAAGGCCGAAAATCCTTATCCAACCAGAAAGGGTAAAACACTTTTAGTGGAATAATGCGAACGAATGACTCCCACTAGTCGCGCACTTTCTATTCTAAAACTTTAAGATTCGGGGAGCTTTGGGCACATTTAGAAAATGCCAGGGCTGCCCCCCTTATTACTCCGCCCAAACTGGTATAAGAAAACAACTTCAGGGTCAGAGGAACTTTCAGCTAGCAACACTATAGCTAGAAACCACACAATTTGACTCAAGCGTTACTGGTTAATTGGGTAGGGTAAAGGTTGAGATGGCTAAGGACAACCATCCCAAAGGAAGTAAGCGGAGACTTCACGCCAAGTCGCTCCATGGCGTAGGTATACATCACAAACCCCACACCATCAGTAGACATGATGCGGAGGGAACCCTTGTCACCACCGACAATCCCATACGAGCTTGATCTAGGATGCGAAGCCAATACCCGCTCCCAAAATTGCCGAAGCTTCACCACACCGTCAAGTTTAGACTCGTATACCTTTATGTTCCCATAACCATATGACAAACTCCCTATCGGCACCCAACATATCGGTAGAGGGGCACCTTTCTTGTCCTTCCTAGCGGGTAAGTCTTCCTCCTCGGGAACATAAAAAGAAGAGGTCCGGCAGACGCGTGACAAATCAATAGGGTACCTAGAGGCAACTTTGGCTCGGTGCTCCCTCTCATACTACCTATCCAACCCAACTAAATCAAAATTAGGAGGAGGCGAAGATGCAACCTCCCTATCACCTGAAGAAGCAGCCCCGGAGTTTGCTACCCTGGATTCAGGAAGGCAAGGACCCTCAGATGGCATAACCTCTTGTAACTCTTCAACATTGTCTTCCACAACCAAAATCCATCGAGATCTGCAGAGAGGAGTGATGCGAGAACCTTCCGAGGACTCTAAAACATTAGAACCCTTAATCCTAAAGCGAGGTCCCTCGAGGTGCACAAGACGGCTCACCATCCTTTTGGAATTTAAAAATGCAAAATGAGAGAAAATAAGGGTAAAAGAAAATACCTTGAGCCACAGCGAAATTGAACAAGTAGAATTAACATAATATGCAGATAAATCCTACGAGAAACAGAAACGGCAAAGGAACCCTACAAATTCGAGAAGGGGAAAATAAACACAAAACCTGAAAGTGGAAATCAACAAAGAGGAAGAACCCGGAAAATCCAGAGTATTACCTCTCAAATAACTTAGCCACAAACTCTTGGAAAGGATCAGCGAAGGAAGCTATCGAAGCACAGAGAAACACAAATTATGAACAAGGGGAAAACGAAAATACTATCTTACGAAAGAAAATGCGCCAAAATACGAAGCAAAAAATAGAGGGGAAAAGACAAAAGTACCGCCGCTACAAAAAATCCTTCCTACTCTTGAACGACACGTGGCATCACCCACAAAGCCACGATCGCGAAAATACCTACACACGAGAAACTCAAAAGACGAGAAACAAACTTTTCTCCCAGCTATAAATTTGCAAAAAAGCACCCTCTAAATAAAATTTCCATCAGAATTTCAATCTGCTCAGCTGCCGAGTCCAATCTAGATCTGTAAAGCCTAAGGGCCTCTACGGAACCCTCAAGCTTAGGGGACTTATGGTAATACAAGACTCGGAACCCGGATAATGTGGGCACCAGGCTGCTTCTCGGCACTCGGCAGCCATTCAAATCTGCAACCTAACCGTTTCTCCCCCTCACCCTAGTGGGACTTCCCACTCTTACGGGTCTATAAAATCGATCCTCTCGGATCATCTTCACGCACCCTCATTCTAAACCCCTAGAGCACGCGTTCTCATAAGACACCTAGCTCTCTCTACTTCTTCGCTCTCTAAAGCCTGGAAGAATCTCTCATGAGTACGTAGGCTTTCAGGTCTCGAACCTGGGTCAAGTCCACCTTCTTCAAGCCTCCAACCCTTTAGTCTTGAATATCGGGTCACCGGAATATCAAATGTAACATCCACTCATATTAAAGAATTAACTAAATTGAATTTAATTTCCATATTTTAATTAGGAATAAAATTGTTTGTGTCACTTATTGTCATTTTAGGGCCAAAATTGAAATTAAATAGATTAGTTGGGGAAATTTTATAATTAAAGAATTAGAGGGTAAAATAAATTCCAGGAAATGTTTTAAGACCCAAAAAATGAGAAATTAAATTAGAACCCCAAAATCCCCAATTTCTTTAAAGAAGAAAAAAAAACATTTGAGGACTACATTGAAAGGAACAAAAGTTTCTCTTAATCTTATCCAACTTCAGAGCATCAAGTAATTAAATGTGGTAAGTTATCCACTGATGTGGCAACAAGCCACCAATAAGCTTCCAACACTTAGCCATATCATCACTATTGCATCATCTAGGTGATGATTATTTCTTAAGAGACCAAGTTAGATGGAAGAGAGAACCGTAGGATAAAAAGGGCTAAAGTTAGAGGTAACTTAGAAGCAGAAAAACAAAGAAATCAGAAGTGGGAAGAGTAAGAGAGAAGCTTGAGAGCACAAAGAGGAGGGAACCCAAGAGAAAGAACCAAGAAGAAAGAGTTCTTGGCTTGAAATATTCATCACCATCTTTGATTTATGAAAGCTTGAACCAAGGTAACGTAGCCTACCCTCCCCTCTATGATTTGGGAATTCATACCAGCTTGAGCATCTTTCTTTGTGAAGGTATATGTAAGTATATGGGTCAGTCCACCCATAGTGGATTGGACCCAAGCCCAATTGGTATTGGGTCAAATGTGCAAATAAGGAAAAGTATGGGTTTAGGAGTGTAATTTACTCCTTTAACAATTAAATTCAAATTAGAGGAGGGAACAGTTATTTTGGAATAATGTGATTAAAGGTTGGTTCCTCATTTTTGGATAAAAAAAATATATACTGATCAAGTGAAATGCATAGAACTACCAACAAAGTGAGAACCCTTCTCTCAAGTATGCATTTGCGGTGTACCCGATTCGTGTTCATCAGTAACCGAATCCGGGTGGCTTCCTATTTTCGATTATGTATTCGACTACAAGGTACGCCCAAATTCCTACATTGGCATAAAAGGGCCAGGTTTAATAATTTCCGCTGCGTAGATGAATGCATGAAAAGTTACAGTACATGTGATGAAATTTGTTAAACATATGTGTGTTTATTCTTCAGTAACTTATTCATAAAGCATGAAACAAATATGTGTGAATTCACTGTTTTTTATTTGACTATAAGAATCAAATACGTGTATATTTGATTCGGATACATATATATTTGTTTTGATTCGGATCCCGGTAGCACAACACATGATAGAGCATAACTACAGGACTAAACTTGAAAATTTTGAAATTAACGACTTGTAAAATCATGCTAATACACTTCAAAATTTATGATATGATTATATAGAGGACGAAAAACCTAAGAGAATGACATAAATTTTACATGAAATGGACTCAAAACCATAGAGTTATGGAGGATCGAACTTGGTGGGTTCGAAATCTGGGTTCAGTGAAATCGAGTCTTTTAGGCTTCGAAACTGATCCCAACATGTAGAGCATAAAAAATCATATAAAAATGCCATAAAATTTGCAAGAAACGGAGTCCGAACGGCTGAGATATTGAAGGTCAAAATTTTCAGGCGAAGTTTGCCGTTGTCGTCGCTGGAATCTGGAAAATCGAAGGTTGAAGAAGAAGATGACAGTTACAGAGGCGGTTGAGAAACTGTTGCATCAGATTTGCAGCACTTTGTGAACTGTCACAAAATAACTGCTGGCCTACTGCATCAGATTTGCAGCACTTTGTGAACTGCTACAAAATAACCGTTGGCAAATATGATATATAAATAAAAATAAATAAATAATTAATTAAATTAAATTAAAATAACAAATAAATAAATAGTGACAGAAGTGCCACGTGGCGCGTGTAGCCACGTGGCATCTTCAATCGGCACGTGGCTACATCGTCGGATCCCTGCCGGCGTGTGGAAGCCGACACGGCGGCCCATGTCGTCGCCGGCAGTACCCACGGCAGTGCGTGGGGTACCAACAAAAAAAAAAGTTTGGGGCAAGTGGAGGCGCGTGGAGGCTCCGATTGAGGTGCCGTTTGTCTATAAAAATTTCAGAAAATTAAAATCTTTAATTTGATATATTTTTTTAAATATATTTTGGAAGTGTTCTTGGGTCCTTTTTTTTGGGTGATTTCTTGATTGTAGACACCCCATTTTGTCCGTACTTTTTAAAAATAAATGAATGAATAGGGGCGCAAGTAGGATCAACCCAAAATCCCGAGAATAGTGAGGTGGAAAGAACCTAGAGAAGATAAGTCTGATTGAGTGTCAAAACAAAAGATGAAATAAGAGTAATTTGAGGTTGGATTTTGGCAGTAGATGAAGACTCAGTCACTATAGTTTAATCTGAATCCTTTTGGCTTTGAAACTTGTTCTTTTGCGTAGAGGATGGAAAATCCTTGAAAACGGACATAAGATTTGTGCGAATCGGGTATCAGACGGAAGAGAAATGAGTCTGGGAAAAAGGTTGGATAAGAGACGAAGGCCTTTTAAAAATTAAAATCTAGCAGTCATAAAAGATTTGATTACCGAGGTTTCATATTAATCCGGATGGGTTCGAAACTTGTTCCATTGCATAGAGGACAAAAAATACTTGAAAATGGACATAAACTTTGCTCAAATCGGACACCGGGAGGGCAAGAAAAAGGCTCTGGAAAGAAGGGGTTATGGGCGCGACGCCCCCTCAAAAAAGTCCCAAAATTCAAATTTTCTCTCGCCTTTTTGCTGTTTCTTCCCCCACACGTAATTTGGGGTCTAAGGGTCGCGACGGGTAGCTTTATCCGTCGCGACGCCTCCCAAAAATCGCAATTTTCGCGATTTCCTCATAGCATTTATGGCCAATCATAGATACCCGTCGCGACGGTAGAGGCCATCTGTCGCGATGCCCTCGTCATTAATGACAGGATTTCTTTTCCGGAATAGCTCCCTTCGACCCACTATAAATTGAACGCCACTTTTCAGTTATAGGGACCGGAAAAATGGCGAACTAAAAGGCTGCAAGCAAGGAGCAAGAAGGAAGAAGAAAAAACACCATAACTGTATTCTATTCTTTCTTTTATTCACTTGATTACTGGGTATCTTTGTTTGCTCTTTTTATAAACTTCTTTCCCTCGGGTTGTGATCCCTCAGTATTGGCATTCAATCCAACATCTGACTCACGCACCCTAAAAGGACCTCCGTCTCTTTTCCTACCCTTTTTCTTCTCTGAAAAATAAAAGGGGTCGCGACGGGTTAGTACCACCGTCGCGAAGCCCTCCTAGCTTGTAGTGGCGTCGCGACGCATCCTTGTATACGTCGTGACAGCCACTATTTCACGAGTATGGGTCGCGACGGTAAAGGATACCCGTCGCGTCCCCCTGCCCTTTGGGAGACAAAAATATTTAATTATTTTTATTTGTTTAAAAACCTTTTATTATGCAATCTAGTGCCACCAAGAGATTTTGTCTTTATAGGAGCACTAGTCTTCACGCCATCTGGGCGTTACGCCTGATGAGCCCCCGCACATGCACCTTTTTCTCATTCTCTTACTATGGATTTGATATATTGTATGGTAGATAGCTACCATAAGGCATTGGCCTCTTTAGGTACATTGCATTGGGAGGCCATCTGAGTGTTCACTTGATGTGCCTCCCCTCACTCACACACTTGCATGTCACAGGAACTACGTGGGTTTTGATCCCTCCTTGAGGGTACGTAGGCCCTAGGCTTTTATCCTAGGTCAAGCCCTCCCTCTTTCTTTCTTCATTTTCCCCCATGATTGTGTATATTTTCAAGGCCAAACAATTTTAATATTAATTTTTAGGGTAATCGTCTTCGGACGGGGGGAAGAAGGGTGCCTAACACCTTCCCTTCATCTCAATCAGACTCTCGAACCCAACATTTTGTGAAAATTCAATTTATCCCACTTTTGAACTTATTTTTCTTTTTTTCCAAATTTTGATTGAAAATTTGGTGGCAACTCCTGTCGAAGGCTTCGGTCTTCACATTGATATTGTGCTTATTTTCTTTTAATTCTTTTATGCGAAAAGAAATAAGAAATTAGCACGAATGTCAGAATAATTTTTTTTTCAAGGAAAACATTGAAGCAAGAGGCTTCAAGCAGTACAGAAATAACAACTTACACCTCTGTGGAATACTCATTCTTGGATGATATTCCATTCCTTATACCTTTGGATGAGCCTGAGGAGGAAGATATTCCAGAGTATATTCCTCAGGATGAGGACCCAGAGGAACTTCCTGAGCAAGAAGTGACAGACGTGATGGACTCTGCACCTACATCCGCAAATTTATTTCTGGTGGATCCCATTGAGTTAGATAAAGAACTCATAATAAGCGAATCCTTCACTAAATCTGATCAAACTGAAGTGGAGGAGGGAGAAGAAGTAGATCAACCCCTGACTCCTTCTGTAGCTATGGATGTAGCTGAGAGAGACATAGTACACCTAAACAATCCATCAGACATTAAAGAGATTATTAAAGAATATGTAAATAACATGACCAACAAAAAAATGACAATGTTTTACGTTAGAGTCATAATATAATACGTGAGAGCAGCAAGACTACGAAAGAAAACCGGAGGTTGCGTCCCAGAAAAAGACTACTGGCTAACAAAAATAGAAGACGTAATGCACAATCGAAAAATGCCAGCAGGAAAAGAAATTTACTATGATTACTTAATGTTTGAGGCTTTTAAGTACTTAAGTTCTCATTCGTAATTGGTTATTTCTGGATGTTATCGTTGAACATGTTTCCTTTCTTTTTTTTTTCCTGCATGTAATTTTTGCTTTATGAACTTTATTTTTTCTTTAATGAAGTTAATTATTGCTCATTTAGAAAATTATATGCGTGTATATACATATTGAGATGCTTTTTATAAGTGGGAGCTTTTAGAAGACGAGTCTTTTAAGAGACATATTTTTTTTATTAAAGCACTTATATATAATTCTTGATAAAATATAATGATTATTGCTTGTATGTATGTGATGGGAGATACAAACGTATGCTCTTGATCATGGATCTTGCAATGTCATTGTTTTCTAATCAAGAATAATATAAGGGCATGACATTGTATACTTTATGTGCTGTAATTCCCAAATATGACTTTTGAGGACAAATGACAATTACATGTACTATATATAACTAAACTGAAATGTTCTTTAATGCGTGTCTCTGTTAGAGAGATCGTTGAATAATGTGAGATCAATTTGTCACAGAACTAAGAATGGCAACAAAGAACATAATAGCTGAGCTAAACAAAGGGCATAAGCTTAACGGGGATAATTGGGACATATGGCATCGTAAAGTTCAATACATCTTAGAGGAACAAGATGCAATTGAACCTCTTACCATAGTCTTGGTTGAACCTGAGATTGGGAATACGACCCAACACAGGAGGGACCAAGAAGCTTACCAAGTCTGGAAAAGGAAGAATAGCATAGCAAGAATCACCCTGTTGAGTGCCATGGCTGACGATCTGATGTGCGAGTTTGAGAGTCACAAAACCGCACAAGCTATGTGGATAGCTTTGAAAGACAAGTTTGGTGGTACCTCCACCTCCAAACTAAGAAGGTTGACAATTAAGTTCGATACCTACACACTCAAGCCTAACACTCCAATTAAACAACATCTAAGAGAGGTGACCAACATGATCAGGAAACTGAAAGAGACTGGACATATACTATCTGATGAACAGCAAGTGCAAGCAGTTATCAAATCGCTCCCTGGGAGTTAGGAGCACATGAAGTTTAATTTGACCCACAACGAGAACACCATTACTTTCAATGATGTAGCCAAGCACTTGGAGCTGGAAGATGAACGCTTGGAGGCTTACAAATCCTCTGGGCAAGCCTATTACACTGAGGCCGCAAGTACTTCCCAGAAAAGCCCGATTCCAAGAAGGGAAAATGATTTCAGAAAAAAAGGGAAGAAGGGTGGTTTTCTACCCTAGAAAGGCAAGAAACAATTCAAGAAAAATGGAAACAAAGGTGGCAAGAAGAAGATAGACCTGAAGAAGGTCAAGTGCTTTGCTTGCCAAAAGATGGGCCATTTCACACGTGACTATTCCAAACAGACTGAGAGTGAAAAGGTATTAGTGAATTATGTGAATTCACATGTTTCATACGTTTCTAACATTGTTTTTCTAACAGAACCCATTTCTTTTTCTTGGATTATTGATTCAGGCTCCACAGACCATGTAACGAGGGATCGAGGATCCTTCATCGAGTACCGTCGATTGCCTAATCATAGTAGGTGGTTGTATGTTGGAAACAACACAAGGATCGAGGTCAAAGGTCTTGGCACTTGCCAATTCACTTTGTGTGGTGGAAAGACTTTGACGCTTCATGATGTGCTTTATACTCCTGACATTCGACGAAACTAGATATCTGTTAATTGTCTTTTAAAGTTTGGGTTTCATTTAAACTTTCATGATAGGGTTGTAGACATTTTGAACAACTTAGTTTATTATGGTTTAGCTTTTCTTTTAGAGAAGTTCTTTGTTTTGGATATTGTTGGAGATTGCAATTATAATGAATGCTTTGCTATTTCTTCCAATAATGTTGATATAAACGTTTGGCATGCTAGACTAGGACACATTAGTCAAAATAGAATGATTAAATTGGCCAAAGAAGGCCTGTTAGGTGCAATTCCAAACATGGAAATGTCACTATGTGAAAATTGTCTAGCTGGAAAATCAACAAGAAAACCTTTCGATAAGGGAACAAGAACAGAAAATCCATTACAATTAATCCATTCCGATATATGTGGTCCAATGAGTGTGAGGGTGAGACACGGAGCGTGGTATTTTATTACCTTTATAGATGATTATTCTCGATATGGTCATACTTATTTGATTTCTTATAAGTCTAAAGCTCTTGAGTGCTTCAGACGATACCTAAACGAGGTAGAAAATCAAATGGATAACAAAATCAAAACATTACGCACTGATCGAGGTCGTGAATATTTATCTGAACAATTTAAACAGCTCTGTGAGGAAAAGGGAATAATCAGACAACTGACTATTCCTGGCACTCCATAACAAAATGGAGTTGTCGAAAGAAGAAACAAAACTCTTCTAGACATGGTTAGGTCAATGATGGCCCAAGCTAACCTACCAATTTCATATTGGGGTGATGCTTTATTAACGACAACCTTCATACTTAACCGTGTGTCCTCGAAATCAATCGCTTCCACACCCTATGAGTTATGGACAAAATGCAAACCGGATTTAAGCATCTTAAGACCCTGGGGGTCATCAGCATATATCCATGACAATTCCCACAAGTATGGGAAACTGGGTCCCAGAGGAAAGAAATGTATCTTTATAAGGTACTCAGATCAATCAAAGGGATACTTTTTCATTGGAGAAAACGAAGATGGAACTGTGACTGAAATAGAGTCAAGAGACGCAACTTTCATTGAGACAGAATTTTCTAAAATAGGAGATGTTGACCGCACTGTTTCATTTTATGAAGCAGAAGAACAATTCAGTGTAGAACAAATTGACATACCAGAATCGTCTAGGTATGCCAATCTGAGTGGGAGCGAAATAAGGTCAACACCAAGACCTGAACAAAGAAAGAAAGACAAGCAAGTAGCTCCCGTCAGAAGGAGTGACAGGGAAAGTATTCCCAAACGACGTTTTCAAATCGAAGGAGAATCTATTCTAGTTACTCAAGATGGGGATGGTGAACCACGTTCTCTGCATGAAGCCTTGTCAAGTCCTGCTCATAAGGAATGGAAAAAGGCAATGGAAGAGGAAATGGATTCAATGGAAAAGAACCAAGTTTGGGTGTTAGTTGATCTACCCAAAGGGCGTAAAGCTATTGGGAACAAGTGGATTCTTAAAATTAAAAGAAAGGTGGATGGATCAATTGACAAATATAAGGCTAGATTAGTGGCAAAGGGGTACACACAATAGGAAGGCATAGATTACGATGATACCTTCTCTCCTGTTGTACGTTTTAACTCTATTAAACTTATTTTGGCAATAGTAAATAGTTTAGACTTAGAGTAACATCAGATGGATGTAAAAACCACATTCCTAAATGGTAATCTGGATGAAGAAATCTATATGGAACCATTGAAAAAGGAAAAGAGTCCAATGTTTGTAAACTTAAAAGATCCATTTATGGATTGAAACAATCATCCAAACAGTGGTATTTGAGGTTTTACAAAGCCGTGACCTCATATGACTTCCAAATGATAGAGGAAGACCACTGCGTCTACATTAAGCGGTTTAAGGGTAATTTTGTCATATTATCTTGGTATGTAGATGATATTCTATTGGCCAGAAATAGTCTAGATTCGGTAATTGCTATTAAAGAATGGCTTTCATCGAATTTTGAGATGAAAGACATGGGTGAGGCAGAGTACATACTTGGAGTTGAGATTCAAAGAGATGGTTCGAAAAGAATTTTGTCTCTTTCAAAAGAGAATTACATCAACAAGATTCTTGAGCGATTCAACATGAAGGATTGCAAACCCATGAGTACTCCTGTTGCTACTGGAATAGCCTTGAGTCTCGACATGTGTCCCAAAATGGAATCAGACAAGAAGAAGATGGAAAGAGTTCCATATGCCAGTGCAATTGGCAGTCTAATGTATGCAATGTTGTGTACAAGACTAGATATCTATTATGCTGTGGGACTGGTGAGCAGATTCCAATCTAACCCCGGTGAAAAGCATTGGAAAGCAGTGAAGAGGATCTTGAGATACTTAAAAGGCACTTCTAATTATGCATTGTGCTACAAAGAAAGTGATTTGTGCCTTGTTGGGTACTCCGATGCTAACGTAGGTGGAGATGAAGAAGAACAAAGGCCAACTTCAGGTTATACCTTCTTACTTAACAACGACGCCATATGCTGGAGTAGCAAGAAGCAAACGTGCATTTCCTTACATTCCATGGAAGCTGAGTTTGTGGCATGCACTGCAGCCGTACAAGAGGCTTTATGGCTAAGGAGATTTATAGAGCACCTTGGATTTGGAAATGAGAGTACCAATCCGGTGTTATTATACTGTGACAATACTGCAGCCATAGCCTATACCAAGGATCTTAAGTATCACAGCAAGACCAAGCACGTTGATATTAAATATAACTTTGTTAGGGATTATATAGCATAAAAGATTATTATTGTACAATACATTTCGACAAAATGTATGATAGCAGATTCCCTGACAAAGCCAATAGGCGAAAGAGTGTTTAAAGAACATATGCAAGCCATTGATATGCGTAAAGTGTAATATGCAAAATTTATATATAAAGAATGATGTTATAATTTTGTGTTATCACTTTATGTATTTATTTTTGGAGTATACAATGTTTAGTATGTCGTACAGGTAGAAAGGTTGGCTCTCTCACACGAGCAACTGCCTTTGACACTCAAGTGGAGTGTGCAAAGATGAGACATTTGTGTTCACCAATAAAGCAGCTAAAAGTGCTGATATGATAGAGAAGAAGCACAAACTATATGTCACATTGACTAAAGTGTAGCAAGTCAAGATGAGGTCCACATAAAATAAAATCGGACCGAAACTTGGAATCTCACTTCCAAAGTACCTGTAGCCAGATAACAAACTCTTTAACATCGACGTCGTAAATGAGAGTAGAGTTGAAGAATTTGGGTTTAGATACTGAGAGTATCTATACTTAAGTGTGTATGGTGTTAACGATAAGTATAAAAAGACATACACTCTTATAGTAAAAGAGTAACACCGTAGCATGTGTTTTCATACCACATGTGCTGAGAGAACCGCAAAAGGGAAGCAAGTGAAAGATCCCTGCTTCACTGTTGTGTCAGTCGCAGGGAAGAATAATCTTCCCATTGATGTCGTTTGGACCTTAACAGTATCACGGAGATATGTTTCAGTGACTGCTACTTTAGCATTTTTTTTCTATGATCATGATTAATGCGATCTAAAGTATTATGCTAAGAAAGCGACTGATTCATATTAATGTGTTATATGGGCGAAAGGAAGATTAACTGAAATATACGCACCTATGCTAGTATCTGTGACATGTCCCTTATGACATCTTTTTGTCATAAGTGTGGATACTATACATATATGAGGAAGGCAATCTGAATCAAACATTTATTCGAGAGAGATTAGTTTTTCCATGTGAAAGTGTGTATATAGTTAAATCTAGGACATCTTAGGCATATTTTAAAATTCTAGTTGCATGAAGGAGAAGGTTACTTCTGCTGGTCCTATAAAAAGGAATTCTAGTACAAGTACCTAAATGAAGACGTCATGCCCACGCGGTCACGGCAAAGCACTAAGTATGAAACTGATATGAGGCGGAGAGATTTAATCCACGACATCTAATCCACCAAGTGTGAGTGGGAGATGTAAGTATATGGGTCAATCCATCCTTAGTGGATTGGACCCAAGCAAGCCCAATTGGTATTGGGTCAAATGTGCAAATAGGGAAAAATGTGGGATTGGGAGTGTAATTTATTCCTTTAATAATTAAATTCAAATTAGATGAGGAACCGTTATTTTGGAATAACGTGATTAAAGGTGGTTCCTCATTTTTGGTAAAAAAAAAATATTGATAAAGTGAAACACAAAGAACTTCCAACAAAGTGAGAACCCTTCTTCCTCCATCTTCTTTTCTCTCTCAAGTGTGCATTTGCGGTGTACCCGATTCGTGTTCATCAGTAACCGGATCCGCGTGGCTTCCTGTTTTCAATTCTGTATTCGACTACAAGGTATGCCCGAATTTCTACAGTATAAGACTCAAGAAGGTTCTTCTTTTAATTTATGTTCTCTGTTCTCGTCCATCTAGACCTTTGTCCCTTTAAAACTGTTTTTCTCATTCGCTACTGATCCGATTCAGGTGATTCCAAAGCCTAAAGAACACTAACATCTGTAGCTTTTCAACAGGTCCTTTTGCAGAAAAATCGAACAACTGGGTAGGAAGAAAGACTCTTCGAAAGTTGACTATTGAATCCAGAACTCTGTTCTGAGTTCATGTTGTTCTTGCTTCCTTTTCTATTTATTCCAATTTCTATGCATCCTGAAATTTTGATATGATTTCGTAGACATCCTTACGAGTTCCCATAAATTTTAGGAGGATAATTTGATGGATTTTTCTTGATTTTTAAGTTTCTGGTTTTCCATTCTCTTTTTGTTTAGAGTGTTTTGAAACTTTGGTTGATTCCTAAGGTTGTAGCTCTACTCTTTTTTGCTGGAAACATGGTTAGGATTTATTAAATAATAATTTTCACTTATGGATGTGAAGTTATTAATTTGGGGGTTTTATTTGGTCATGAGATTTATTGGAGATTAGAAAAAAAAAAAAAAAGAATCAACTTGTGTTTATGTTAATGCTAAAGCATGAAATGAATTTTACCTTGTGATTTGACTTAGATGGACTATATAACTTGTGAATTCTGTATTTTTGGGCCCTAAATATGTCTAGATAGTGATTAATAACCAACTTGGTTAAGTAAAGTTACACATAATGGTTCTATAGGGCAAGTAGTTAAATTTAGGGACTAAACTGAACTGTCACAAAGTTTTCTGTCAAGTGGGAAAATAGGATTTTGAGCATTCTGAACTTGGGAAAATACCAAATATTGTGTAAAATAGTTGTCTTGTTGCGTAAAGTAGTATAATTAAACATTTTAAGACTTTGTTTGTCACTTTAATGAAGACAGGGACTAAAGTGAAAGAAATATGAAAACTCTATCCTAATTAGGAAAAAGGTTTCTGAACTGTCTTGCTATCATAGTTACTGCTAAATTTTATATGATTACTGTTTATACTTAAAATGATAATTTTCAATGAAAAATGATTCAGAAAATGGAACTTACATGATAAATGCCATACTACGAACTGTTTTGCAAAATTTACTATTCTAGAGGAGTTAATCTATGGATTCATATTTGAAACCATTATGATCAGTTGATAGCACTCTTGAATTAGTTATGGTGATATGAAATCATGTGATTATTGTGGTTTGCATGAAAGTCAAAGTTGTTGATTGAGAACAAGTAAAGTTTAAGACTTGAAATCTTAATGAGTTTTAAAACTATGTTTAAAGGAATACTTTGTGATTTGCTATGATGTATATCTTGATAACTTACTTTGTTTGTAGATGATCAAACTATGAAAATGGAGGTAAACTCTCCGGGAGTCACGTAGTGCCTAGCAGATAGTGGGGGATGAAAAGGACGCACTATGTTGGCTAGGAATGCGTCCGGGACGTAGTGCCTAGCAGATAATGGGAGATGATCTAGTATCGGGTGTTGGTGATCTAGTGGTTCTAACTTGTGCGCACACCGGGGGACGCCCTGGTGGTTAGGTAATTCCTTAATATTTAATTATTTCCATAATGGAAAATGCTTGTCCTATTTTATGTATGACATTAATATTGATATTAATTTTGATATTGGTGAAATCTTTCTGGTAAGGATCTTAGTTCAATATGTGATAACCCATAAGGCAATAATAAAAATATTACACACTCTTGATTAAGTCTGAATGCCTGCGTGTGCATTCTAATTTGTGGCACTATTATAAACTGTGATCTCTTATTTGTTTTGAGTTTGATTGCATGTTATACAGTGTGATACCATATTGAATAGCTTGAAAGTGCATCTGACTGCTTGACTTGCATTTATGGAATTGGTATGATAGGGAGCATTTTCTGTATTCTTAGTAATGCAGCTGGACTACTAACGATTTTATAATCTGAACTTGGTAAGCGTCGTTATTGGGATATCATATCTCATTACGTTAGTATGTTCAGATGACCAGGTTTCACCTACTGCTCAAGATTGAATTGGTGCTGGTCAACCTGCCGTTCTTCTTCAGCTTCACGGTCATGAGGAGGCTGAAGGTGCTGTCTTGTGAGCCGATGGAAGACCTACCTCCTCCACCTACCCCACCCTTGGTTTAGACTAGAGACTCTCACTTTTTGGTTTGACTAGCAGTTTTAGTATTTCGGCCTGCTACCTTATGTATTTTTGGAATAGTGACCTGCGTGTCACTACTAACTAGTTATCATGGCCTGCGTGCCAAACTTTGACTATGACCTATCTTTTGTATGTGTGTATGATGTCCCTAGGGACTTTACTCTAGACACAATCCATAGGGCTGATCTCTTGTATATATAAATATCTATACTGCTAGTCTTTAACAAATGTCTATTCTGTTATCTGTGTATGAATGATATGTATGATGATACGAGAGTGAAAAATGTAATTACTAATTTCCTTTAAAATAAATCGAGAATTGAGTTATCCTCAGGACATAATTAGTCATTCGGAGAAAAATGGACCAACTATTTTTAAGAATTAAGCTTGAGAAACTTAATCATGTCTTAATTCCGCGATCAGACCAATAAATTATAGTTAAGGAAACTAGGACATTACATCAAACACGTTAGGAGGAACGTTGTCAGAAGCCATCCAAAACATTTTTCTTACCTCGAATGTTCGCGAAACGTGGAGTGAAACTATCTTGTGTCTCATCCCAAAAATTGAAAATGCTATAAAGCCATCGCCATTTAGGCCCATTGGTCTCTGTACGACTCACTATAAAATTTTGTCTAAAATAAAACCTTTTCTCCTGTCTCTCATCTCCCCTTTCCAAGGTGCTTTCCAAAAGCATAAACACACGTCCGACCTTTTTATTATGGCCCAAAAAAGCATGCACTCCATGCATACTTCGAAATAAAAAACAGGCTGGATTATTCTGAAACTTTACATTAGAAAAGCCTTCGATTCTCTCTCACTGAACTTCATCAAAACCATTCTCATCAACCTCAACTTTCCCTAACCTTTCATAGATCTAATCATCTCTTGCCTCACTATTGTAAAATATAACACCTTGATAAATGGAAAACTCACAAATAGTTTCAAGCTTATTAGAGGCATACGCCAAAGAGAGCCAATATCACCCTACCTCTTTGTTCTCGGTATGGAATACCTCAGTCTTTTGATACAACTTGCAGCCTTATACAAAATGTGGAAACCTTTCAAATTTAAACAAGTTCACCCATCTACTCTTTGCAGATGATATTCTCATCTTCTCAAAAGTCACATCAAGAAGCTATCTTGCTATTAAAAAAGTTATTCAACACTTCTCACAAGCTTCGAGTCTCCACTTTAATCTCGATAAATCGAAAATGTGGTTCTCCCAAACAACACCTACCCACCTTAGAGATCAATCTCAACACAAATTCTAAACATCTCTCACACTACAAACGTAGGAATGTATCTAGGATACCCATTAAAACCTACTTATAAGGTGCATGATTTCACTTATATAATTGATAAACTGCAAAAAGAAACTTCAAGGATGGAAAACACCTCTTCTATCAATGGCGGGAAGATGCCAACTCATAAAATCTACAACTTCATCAAATCCTATACATGCCATGCATGCTCTGTACCTACCAACAAAAATCCACTCACATATTGACAAAATAAATCGAAACTTCCTTTGGGGGCACACCCAAAGTCCAACAAAGCTCGACCATATCCACTTGGACAAAATAACAAAATCGAAAAGTTTATCGGTCTAGGAATTAGGAAAAGTGCCAAAATGAATGCTTTGTGGCCAAACTAAATTGGAACATTATTACCAACCAAGATAGTCAATTAATTCAAACCCTTAAGGAAAAATACGGGGAGAACTTAAATAAAAAGGCAAGCAACAGGTCTTTTATAAGTAAAAGCATGACCAAGGATCAAGGAATTCTTAACCTAGGCCTGAAATGGAGAGTCGACATTGGGAAATCTATGAACTTTTGACATGATAACTAGTTAGAATGAGGCCCTATCAAAACATGCATATACAACCCTTTAAGTAAAAATGAAAATACCATATCCATCCATCACCGTCCAGAATGACATTGGCCCCCTACAACTTCTTTTGAACTCCCACAAGACATTAGAGAAGAAATTCAATTCACTTTCTTTAGTTTAGAAGAACTTGACAATGATACCCAAATCTAGCACCTCTCAAAAGATGGAAATTTTAATATTAAATCAGCATATTAAGCTTCTTAAATAAACAGCTTAAAACAACAACCGAAAAATTCGTATAAATGGATTTGGGAAAACAAAACACACCCATGTGAACAGATCTTTCTTTGCAAGTGTTTCATAAAGGTCTTCCCATAGCTCAAAAATTTGTTAATATAAAAATCCTTGACTCTCGTCTATGCCTGCTATGTAAAGTCTCAGAAGAAAGCATCTTACATGCCCTTAGAGATTGTCCAGAAGTACAAAAAATATGGAACTACTTCTCACTGCCTATATTCCCCCCCCCCCCCAAAATCCTTTCCTCAAACTAAACATTGATGGCTCGACATCTAGTAACCAAATTGGATCAAGGACAGTTTTTCGTGACTGGAACAGTAATCACATATTTAGCTTCTGCAAGTTTTCTGGCCGTGCATTGCACTCCTTGCTGAATTATGGGCACTCCAAATTCGACTTGAGCTTGGTATCCAACAAAACTTTAAAAATATGGAAATTGACTCTGATGCTTATCTTCTAATTCATTATGTTTTGACGGAATACTTAGGCGAATGTCATAAATATCACACTGTTATAAAAAATTGCAGATCTCTCCTTTCATCCCTAGAAGCTTGGAAGATGCAGCACATATACCGTGAAGAAAATAGCTGAGCGGAGGCCCCAGAAAATTATGGTCGAGAACATAAGATAGGCTTACTGACTTTTACGTCACTGCCTTCTTTTCTCATTCGGCATCTTCTCCATGACATACAGCAGATAGGGCGTCCAAGACTCATAACGGATAAGAATAATGCATCCGTGTCCATGGATGGCTAGGCTCTATTTTAAGTTGCTTTCTTTTAGCTTTTCCTTTCGTTTTAGCTTCCTCCCCTGCTCTTAGGACACGTTTAGTAGCTAGTGAATGTGGGTGAGGTGAGGTTTAAATGTGTTTTTTTTTTGTAAGAAAAGGGGCAACGCCCAAAGAAAACAACTAGGAACAAACAAACCGGGGCCAAGAGACCCCACAACATCAGCAAGCATGAGCTGCTTTAGCTCCACAGGAGGAGCAGACAGAACCAATCTACCCTGCGATTTCG
Organism: Senna tora; assembly: GCA_014851425.1. Taxonomy (NCBI): domain Eukaryota; kingdom Viridiplantae; phylum Streptophyta; class Magnoliopsida; order Fabales; family Fabaceae; genus Senna; species Senna tora. The sequence goes on from CM026271.1 coordinate 15,142,834, forward strand.
AGGCACCTAAGTTAGCAAGCCAATCAGCACAAACGTTGGCTTGCCTCCACCTATGCTGGACCAGAACTTCCGTGAACCCCGCTAGAAGGCTCCTGATCTCCAAGAACAGAGGCTGGACATCAGCACCATGATCAGACGTGGACTTGATACCATCCACCAAGCATTTTGAGTCACATTCCAAGATGACTTTAGGAACTCCTAGATCACTCGCAAGACGAAGACCTTCCAACGCACCCCAAGCCTCCGCCTTAAGGACCGAGAACGTGACGATAGAATTACACACCCCACCAACCCAACTCCCATCCTCGTCGCGCAGAATAGCACCGTAGCCCGCCTTCCCGGAGCTTCTCTTCACCGCGCCATCCGAGTTCACCTTGACCCAACCACAACCCGGCTTCTCCCAACTCACCAGCACCTCGGTTCTAACAGTACTGGAGACCGAGAACAGAACTGGGTCCACGGCCTTGTTATAGTCACCCACAAACTCACGGACCAGCTGCCGCGGCCGAGGGTGGCGGGAAAAGGAATCATCATGAAGGGCCTTGTTCCTCCAACCCCACAAGAACCAAGTACCAATGGCCCAGCATTGAACCCACTGGGCCCCCTTCCTATGGTCTGAAACTTGAGCAAGGTTAAAATCAAACCAATCCTTGATGCACCAGCAAAGAAGCGAGAAATAAGGTCCGAGGGGACCAAGTTAGACCACAGGGCTGAAGCAAAACGGCAATCCCGCAGAACGTGCACCTCGTCTTCTATCACACCTACACACCATGGGCAACACGTGTTGTTACCATTCCAACGCCGGCATCGAAACTTCGTGAGAAGGCGGTTATGCAAGGCCTGCCATAAGAAAATCTTGACCCTTTCCGGCGCCTTTAAACGCCAAATGATCTTCCAATTACTATCCTGAATCCCCGACGAAGTAAGTGACCTATAGGCGCTTCTGACCGAGAACCGCCCATGCGCTTCGAGACTCCAACAGAGCCTGTCCGAGCCACGAACGAGGGAAGGAGGAACCTCCCCTAAGACCTGGAGACGGCCCTACTCCTCTAACCAGCCACCAAGAGCCTCAAGGTTCCACGAACCCCTTCCATCACCAAAATCCGCCACCTTGACCATCAGGTCATTCTCAGAAAGAGGACCTCTCGAATACGCAGTCAACTGCGTTGAGATGCCACCCACCTTATCAGTCCAAAAATAGATATTAGAACCATCTCCCACGCACCATCGTTGCAGGTCCCGAACCTGCGGCCACAACTTAACCAGCTCTTTCCAAAGCACTGAGTCATGAGTCTTGGAGATAGCACCCTGAGTAAGATTACAATTCCTACCATATTTAGCAACCATCACCTGACAGCATAAATTATCCTTCTCCGTCATGAACTTCCACCCCAGCTTCATGAGGAAGGCACTGTTCATCAGCTCCATCCTTCTAAACCCCAGCCCACCACACCCCTTAGGCTTACACAGGGTACTCCAGCCAATAGGGTGAGCTTTACGGTGTTCATGGTCATGCCCCCAAATGAAGTTTCTCTGCATCCTCTCCACTTCCAAACTAATACTTTTGGGAATTCTCATCGACTGCATAGCGTAGAAAGGAATGGACGACACCACAGACTTAGCTACCGCAGTCCGACCTGCCATGGAGAGGCAAGACGTCTTCCATCCAGCCAGCCTCGAATTAACTTTCTCCATAATGAAGGCAAACTGAGATCGAGAAACCCTCCCATGCAGCAAAGGCATACCGAGGTATCTTCCTAAATCATTGGTAAGCTGGAACGCGTTGACGTTCAGGATACCCTGTTTAACTGCCCCATCGATATTCTTAGAGAAGAGAATACGCGATTTAGCGGGACTAACCTTCTGCCCGGAGGCCGAACAAAACCCATCCAAGCAATTCTTCATGGCGCGAGCATTTTCCAGAGAAGCTTCCCCGACAAGCAAAATGTCATCCGCAAACAGCAAGTGCGTCAGCAGCGGCCCGTTCCTTCCCACTCTGAAGGGCTTCCAATCCCCACGCTGAACCGCATCAAGAATGGAATGAGAAAGCTTTTCCATAAAGAGGACAAAAATGTACGGCGAGAGCGGGTCACCTTGCCTAATACCGCGCGAAGGAGCAAACCCATCGGTCTTGGAACCATTCCATAACAGATTAAAGGAAGACGAGGAGATACAGCTCATGATGATATTTATGAAAGAATCAGGGAGAGGAATCTCTATCAAAGTATTTCGGATGAAGTCCCAACTCAAGCGGTCATACGCCTTCTCCAAGTCGATCTTAATTGCCATGAAAGCTTTGCGGCCTCTAACCCTACGCATGGAGTGCATTATCTCCTGGGCCATCACAATATTATCCTGAATGCTTCTACCAGGAACAAAGCTAGCTTGGCAAGGCGAGACCCAGGAAGCCATACACTCCTTAAGGCGATTAGCCACCACCTTGGTGACGCACTTGTACACCACATTGCATAAGGAAATCGGTCTAAACTGATTTATAAACTCCGGCTTCTCCACTTTAGGGATCAAGACAATGAGGCTTTGGTTGATTTTGAAGACATCCTACGGATCTTCAAACACTCCCCGAACCATCCGCACGAAGCTATTCTTAACCACATCCCAATTCTTTTGAAAGAAAATGGCCGGGAGGCCATCACTACCCGGAGCTTTATAGCCTTTCATGGCAAACAAGGCACCTCTAATCTCATCCTCATTGACTCCACAGTCTAAGAAGGAATCAGGCGGGATCTCTACACCAGGAAACCCCATCTCAGTATCCAGCCGCGGGCGGTCCCAACTTTCTTCCTTGTACAAATTAACAAAGAACTCCTTAGCGTGGTTCTTAAGGCACTCATCATCTTCAATCCAATGCCCTCCCGAGTCCCTGAGCATGACAATCTTGTTCCTTCTTCTCCTACTCACAGCTTTAATATGGTAATAGCGGGTGTTGCGATCCCCTTGCGCTAACCAAATGCTTTAAATGTGTTTGGTAGGAGGTGAGGTGATGTTTAGTGGTGAGAAGCTTCCCTTGGTTCCGTAGGGACGGAAGCTAAGGAAGTTGCTAGGAAGCCATTTGTTTTAGACCAAAATACCCCTTAAAAAGTGTTTATTTACTTTTAGTTCCTACAAAAGTAAGGGTAAATATGGCATTTCACAATTTTATCTTCCATTTTCCTATATTTTCTCCACCATACCAAATAATATAACTTATACATTTCATTTCTATTTCCCTGCATATCAAACACACTTCTTATCATTTACTTCCACTTCCACTTCCCTTTCTACTTCTACTTCCCATCAAAACATTCAGCGAATACTCAACGCCACCTTAATTTTCTATTTCAGCGCCTTTGGATTGTCTCCCTACTATTCATTTTCAGCTCTGTTGAACTTTGTACTTCTTCTCCCATTAATTTAATTTTCATCATTGCACCAAAAAGAGTTTACATGCATTTTAATAAAAAGTTTCTTAACTTTCTTATATATATATATATATATATATATATATATATATATATGCCTTTGGAGTTTTTGGTGTCAGAAAAGTAAAGTGTGACACCAAAAAATTAAAATAACTACTCTAACATACATGCATTATGGATAGTTACTAAAAAAGTGGAGAAGTGCATAACTTTCCATTACTTCATTTAAAAATATAACAATTTTATTTAAAAATTAAAAAATATCAAATATTATAATTTGATATTATTTTAAAATATCATTATTATTTTATATAAATTTTTTTTTAAAAAAATAAATAAATTACATAAACATATATACATGCGAAGCCACTAGTTTAAAATTAATGTACTTTAAAAAATTTAACGTTAACTTCCCACCGGCATCTTACTCAAAAGCTTCAAAAACCCTGAAATCTTTTACACGTGGGATCGGTTACACGGTTTGTCCATGACAGAAAAAAGTTGGCCACTTCGAAGGCTCACTCGCCCTCTTTCATAAAACGTAACTGTCATTTCATTTATTTATTTATTTTATATATAACGTGACTGCCATTACAGATATCTATAACGCATACGTACTAACCTCTCAGATAAAATAAAATGAAAATCAGAAACTCTGGCTGTATCGTTGAAATATTATCGAAAATTTTCTAAATTACTAAAATTTCTCAATTTCATGTCACATCGGGCTCTATTATTGAGTATTGACCTCATAAGTCATAACACTATCCTTGGAAATTTCTATATTGATATCTTCCCATTATAACCAAAACTCATTCTCTATTCATGTTTCATTGTCTTCGACCTCTCATCGTTTGCGTTTTAATTCACAACACCTGGATCTGTGTCTAAGATTTTTCTTCCGAGATTCATCGCCCATTCTGGTTGCGTGTGGTTGCTATGCGATCACTCTATCTGGGTCGTAATTGGTAGTGTGTAGAAGAAGCCCAGATTCTGGATTATTGCTGCCGTTGAGTTTCTTAATCCACAAATTGATTCCCTGATTCGTCTGAAACCATGACGATCACTATGCAGTCTACTCCCGGAAGCTCAGGGTATTTAGATTTGTATCCTGAGAGGAAAATGTCGTTTTTTAAGAACCCTTACATTCTGGGTGTTACTGCAGTCGCTGGCATCGGTGGGCTGCTTTTTGGCTATGACACAGGTATACAATTTTAATTATTTGTTTGATAAATTATGCAGGTTACTGTAGTTGGCCACTAAGTACTAACAATTTCTTCTCCCCTGTCATTTGGGCATAAATTTGTTTGTGTTGTACTTGTTGTCGTTGTTTTTTTTCATAATTGTGTCTTGCTTAACCATTGTATTCATGTTATGGTGACTGGAGTGGTACTGGATAAGCAACATTTGGAGGGTATATTATTAAACCAAATATATATTCACGCCTTAGGTATTGTTGGTATAGAGGAGACCATTAGAGGCTTTGTACAAAGAGTTGGCCAAATGGAAAATAGTCAAGTAGGGTGGGGGAAACCAAAGAAAACAATAGGAGAAATGATTAAGATAGATTTATTTATCTATTAATAGTCTAATCTAAATATTGAAATGAGCAAAGATAGAACACTTAGGGTCTTTTGATTCATATGACTGACCACACCTAGTAGGAAAATGCCATTTGTTTGTTTGTTGTTGTTGTTGTATATAATCACACTTATTCATATTCATATTCTTTTTTTTTTCCCTTCACACACAAAGAAGTAATACGTCAAAGCAATTAATTAATATCAATTTTTAGTTTATTTGCATGATTTCTTTGGTAGGCCAGAAGGCCTCTTTTTTCTTCCAAACTTTTAGTTTTGGAAGAAATGTCGGTAAGTACTTTGAGTTAGGTTCATAGAGATTCTGTTAAGCTTCCAGCAGCACTCAGATTCAGGTTCCAAATGCCAACCTTTTCTTTTGGCTATCTTTAATAACAAGCATATTGACTGAGTTAATTTTTAGAATAACGGGAGGGGAAAGAGAGATGAAGAGAAATTCGTTTGTGGGAAATGTAGTCAATGAGTTCTGACCTACATGAACATGGCATTTATTGTACAATAGTACAAGACAAGGCATTAGACTCTTGCAGCCCCCCATACATAGTTATATTAAAGTCATATCCTAGTTATTGCACATTAATTCCAACACTCCCCCTGAAGCTAGAGCATATAAATCATATTTAGTTATGCACGAAGCTTGAGGCAAATACATGTGATTTGGGGTTTTCTCAGCGACTTGGTAAAAATGCTAGCTAATTAATCATTGGAGTTAAAATATCTAGTGGTAAGAGTCTCTAAAATTATTTTTTCTCTTATGAAATGATAATCAACTTCTATGTGCTTGGTTCTCTCATGTAAGATCGGATTTGAGGCAATATGTTGTGAAACCTGATTATTATATACCAATGTCATTTTACTAAAAGTTCCAAATTGCTACTTTTGAAGCAATTGTTTCATTCCTATGGACAACAGAAACTGACATGAACCCCTGACATGGCAAGGACACAGACACACTTACATGTGAATCTTAAAAAAATATAGATTATGACAACAACGCAACATATAAATATATATATTCAAAGCTTTCTCTTAGTGATATATTTGTAGAAATTAAAAACAGCAGTATTATTCTATATTTTCAGTAACTGACTTTATTTTCCAAATTAAATTTACCAAGTCAACTATTGTTACCTATGAAGCATAGACACACTTGACACGACATGGACACGAACATTTTGAAATGTTTAACTTTGTAAAATATAGAACATGACACAACATGGCATATATAAAGATGGACGTGTCCATGCTTTATAGGTTGTTACTTTATATTATTTAAAGTACTCATGTACAACAACAAAAAAAGTAAAGGACTTTAATAATCTCATTAAAATGAGGTTTTTAGACTTTCATTCACTTATTTTTTGATTTTTTTGTCCTTCTTTTGGGGTCATCCTATGCTTGGCTCTTATATGAGCTTTGTTTGGTAGCCAACCGATACGGAAAAGTAATTTTTTTTTGACACATTTGTGGATGTGTTGGATGAATGGACATGTGACTATAGTGTGACATGACACTTCAGTGTTGTGCACATGTTAGACATGTGACACTCCTAAAGATAGGCACATTTATGCCTTAAAGTTTCATCCACACTAATTCACATATTGCTAGGGACATTGCACAATATTTTTCTTTGCAATAATCTGTCCACAACTTCTTTTTTTTCTTATTTTTCTAGTGATACAGGATTTCCTGTAGTGGGTCGTAAGTTTGAAGGAGGTCTTGCCCAATACGCGTTTGCATATCTAACCACTTGAGTATGTTTATGATCTTCTTACAAAAAATCTTTCTTGGGGCTCCCTTGATATATTTGAGAATAGAGTCACCACATCTCAATGACAAATGAACGGAATTTGTAAAACCCGACTCACTAAACTCATTACAAAAGAAATATCAGGTCGAGTGATTGTGAGATAATAAATTTTCTAACAAGTCTTATTGAGTTTACTAACATAAATAAGATTTAAAGGACATCTTGGAATATAAAGGAAAAAAATCTACTGATAGACAAGGGGTTAGGCTGGACCAATAACTTTGGCAACTGTATTCAAACATTAGAATGAGAAATAATAGGTAGAGAAGAGGAAGAAACATCAAGCTAGTAGAAAAGATGTGAATTACAAGAGGTATGATCGGATATGCCAGAGTTTAGGATCCCAGGTCCAAGAGAAGAAGACTGAGTAAAATAAGCTATTGGATTTCTAGTCTAAGACTCTAAGTGACGGATGCAATTGTAGTGGCAACATTCTTGGTAGCTTAATACAACAACAACAATCAAAGCCTTTTCCCACTAAGGGGTCGGCTATATGAATAAAAAACGCCTATGTGTTTTGTCTTTACACATTTCTATGGTTAGGCTATTAATAATTAAATCCATCTTAATAGTTTCTCCTATTATTTTCCTTGATCTTCCCCTACCTCTAGTTATCGGGCTATCTTCCATCTGGTCAACTCTACGTATAGGAGCTTCTAACGGTCTTCTTTGTACTTGACCAAACCACCTAAGGCATGTTTCAACTAACTTTTCTACAATAGGCGCAACCCCAACTTTCTCTCTAATGCAATTTGATGGAACCCAAGCGACTTGGGGAACCCTCCATTAAAAGTACGGGGAAGAACCAAGCCACTTAAGTACCTCATCGAGCATCTCTTTCTACTTGATGTGGGACTTGGGTAGCCCATACTACCCCATCCCCATCATAGCACCGCCCCTGAAGAGCCGACGTCCCGGCACTCTGCGACACTTCACTTGGCGTTGCTTCACTCTACTGCGATCAGCCCCTTCGTCGGTTAGCCCCTCCGCCAATCAAAACCCTCTGCAGGTAGCTCTCTCCGTGCCGTAGATAAACCAGCTTTGATACCAAATGATGGAACCCAAGTGACTTGAGAAACCCTCCCTTAAGAGCTAGCTGTTAAGGGGGAAGAATCAAGCCACTTAAGTACCTTATCAAACATCTTATTCTGGGACTTGGGTAGCCCATACTACCCCATTCCCATCCATTCTAGTGTGACTACTCATCCAACACAACATTCTCAGTTCTGCCACGTTGAATTTATGCTCATGTTGGCTTTTTATTGCCCAACATTCAGTAGCATACAATAAAGCAGGTCTTATAGCTGTGCGATAAAATTTCCCCTTAAGCTTAAGTGGTACTTTTCTCTCACAAATGACACCTGAAGTCTTTCCCCATTTCATCCATCCTGCTTGGATCCTATGGTTTACGTCCTCCTCTAATTCTCCGTTGTTTTGTATTTTCGTTCTCAAATACTTAAAACCATAGTTCTTAAAGCTGGACTGGATGGCCGGCCGGACCAGAAAATCGGAGAAACGGCCATGGTCCGGAATAACCTAATAACCGGTGGTAAAAAAACTAGTCAACATCTGGAAAAACTGATAAAAACCAGTTGATTTCCAGTTATAATCAGTTGGAAAAAAGTTCCCGGAATTCATCGGAGAAGAAGAAAAAAGAAAAGGAGGAGAAGAGAGAAAGAGGCACAAAGCTTGGAATGAAAATAAAAAAATGAAGACGAGGGACGAAGAGAGTTGTGTATTGAGCTTTGAGGAGGAGAAAAAAGAGAAGAGCACAAGGGAGTAACAGAGGAGGAAGAAGAAGAAGAAGAAAAAGTGTAACCTAGGAAAGAATTCAAGAATGACTGAAAGAGAAACAAGATGAGAGATTGAGGCGTAAAAGGAGGGCAAAGAAGAAAAAAACTAGGGTAGGTATGGCTCTAGTGTGGCAGATGTTGACAATAAATGAATAGAGTGGTGTGGTGTGTCTTTTCAAAGTTTCAAATAGGAAAGAGAAGAAGAAAATTTATAATTTAAAATTTAAATGAGAATAAATATTAGAAAAAAAAAAGATAAATTAATATAAGTTTCTTTATAAATATATAATTAAGCTTTATTTAAATGTATTTTTTTAAAATCTTTATATATTTATTTATTTTAATCTTATATATATAATATAATAATATAAATTAATATATAATATTTCATTTTAAATTATATTTATAATAAAAAATTAATATATATTAATACCAGTTGAACCACGGTTTGACCACGGTTGAACCACGGTTCGACCACGGTGGAACCACGGTTCGACCACGGTGGAACCATTGAATCGTGAACTAGTTCCTTCCCAGTTTAATGATCGGTTCGATTTTTAAGACATTGCTTAAAGCTTGTGACTTCTTCTATGGAATAATCTCCAAGTTTTATCTCATCCCTAGAATTAGCTTCCATACACTCTGTTTTGCTTCGACTTATACAAAATCCATATGACTCAAAAGCTTGTCTCCACGTCTCTAATTTTTTGTTTACTTCTTTGGAATTTCCAACTAGGACTATATCATCAGTAAAAAGCATGCACCTTGGTGCTGCCTCTTATATATGTTCAGTGAGCACATCCAATACCAAAGTAAAAAGGTAAGGGCTCAAAGCTGAACATTGATGTATTAACCTTGGTAGTTTAATATTGAAGGAATACTCATCCCCTAATAAGGGAATTGTTTGAGATGCAGCAATATAATTCTCTGTTTGAGCAATGTCTTATGAGGATGACCGTGTATGGAATAACATCGGTCGCGTGCATGACTTAATATCTTATAGTAAGTGCACTGAGGTTGTTACCTCAGATTATATCCCTCACCCTAAAGATGGGGAAGAAGGGAAAGGAGGGAGAGAAGAAGGAAGACGAAAGAGAAAGAGAGACAAATGAGAAATGGAGACGGAAATGAGAGCAAAATCTGATTATAATATTCTGATATTCAAACCTGACTTACAAGACGTGAGAAGGCCTTATATAGCGACCCTAGGTCAAAAGTAGTAATAAAAGCAAAATAACTTCCAACAAAATAATAAACGAGATTTCAACTTTTCAAAATACATTAATAACTATCATTCTCTAGGTACTATTAATTCTTTTTCTTTTAATAATTGTCATTTCCTAGGTACACTATTATTTGTTTTTCTTCTTCTTAAAATATGTTCTCCAAGGTGGTTTTCCATAACACACCTTCAAATTGAGGAATTGAAGGGATATGTGTTACAGCTGAGAAGTCACATTGTCTAAGGATGGAATCTTTGGACTGGAGAGAATTTGTTCATGAATAGGATTTATAGTGTAAGCAGCTATGTTGCATGAACACGGTGCGGGTACGGTATACGGCGAATTTTTAAAAAAATAGAATATGGGTACGGCAATATATATTAAATAGATTAAAAAAAATTATAATATATAACAATTTTTACTACAATAAAAATAGATGATGCCCCTTTAATCATGCATAACCAATCAAAATAGTATTATAAATTTCTTAAAAATCATAAAACTAATATAATTAGTTGATATAATATGATGTTGAGGTGTATATTTGTCTTTTTCTTATAATTGTCTAATCTTTATCTTTAAGACTAAAAAGGTAAAATTTTGTAGATATACCTATAATTTTTTCAATAAGTATTAAAAACAATCTTTTTTCTTAAAAAATTACTACATCTTACATATTTTGAAGTACCCAAAGGGTACGAGTATTGGGTATGTACCCAGTACGGGTACGGCTTGGTTTTAGAAGTAGCCGTGCTTCATAGGTAAGCAGTAAACATAGTGGCTGACTTTTAGGATGGGGAGGGATTTGGAATGATAGAAACTCTATGTTGACATTGGCCGGGAAGATAGCGTCGGGCGTTCTCATGTATTGGCAAACGGATGACACTACTGCAAAGTTTTTGATCTAGCACTTGTAGTGATTGGAGAAGAACCAGTGACCAAGGAATGGCTGGTTGGTGGTGTTTGAGGTCTTTCCAAATGAGTTTTTGGTCAAAAGAGCACATAGTGACTCGAATCATGCATGGTCACTAAAATGCTTACTACTTAAAGTGGTCTAGGATATTTTCTCTTCTATGCTTTGATACCATATGAATAAAGAGAGAGGAAAGAGAGATGAAGAGAAAATCCTTTGTGGGAAATGTTGTCAGTGAGTTTTGACACACATGAACATAGCATTTATAGTACAACGGTACTAGACAAGGCATTAAACTCTATTGAACGGTAGCAATTCAATCCCTAATTACAGTCATATCTTAGTCATTGAAAAGTAATTCCAACTAAGTGCACTATGTATTTGCTCCCATAAAAGTGCCATATGTAATTTTTGGTTTTCAATTTTAGCTTTGTAAACTTAGTATATTCTGCTAATTACAAAATAATAATGATATATTTTTCCATTGGTAAAATTTACTGTAGAGCATCAACCATTTTTTTTTCCTAGAAAAAAAAATTGGAACTGTTTGTACTTTTGGCAATTGACCTATGCCACACACGTTTCCTTTTCACTTTCCTTTCTTGTAGAGCATTTAGAAGGAAGGCTCCAACAAAAAAAGAGAATGAAATTATTGGGAAATAATTCTTCTTAAGTTTGTTATTATATCATCTTCTTAAAATTGTTTCTCAAATTTTATATTCAAGTGGCTAGGTAAGTTCAGTCTGCTACTTCAGCATAAATGATTTTATTTCATTTAGACTTTGAATTGTCATGATCAGAGAAATTCTTTTTTTTTTTCCATGTTGCTTCATACATTGGATTTGATCCTCTTTCAGATTTCATAGGATTTGTTGACATAGAAATGAGTAAAACAGAACACGTTGGTGTCGCTTGATACATATAGCCGACCCCACCTAGTGGGGAAAGGCTTTGATTATTGTTGTTGTTGACATTGTAATGTACTTAACAACAATATATATTGTGCAACATACCATAACTTTTAAGCACTAGCACGTCCACATCAGTGATTGGATGTAGAAAAAATGGGGCTTTAAACTGGTAGTAAGTGAAAAATGGAGCTTTCTTTGTTGGTTGATGAATTCTCAAGTTTATAATATCTGATTCTGCCTTTCTTTTATTAGAAAGAGCCATCTCGTCGAGCATGTATTCCGTAAAATGTATTTGTGAAAGAGTAGTATGTTCTGAATATTTAAGTTGTTTGCTTTATAGCTTATAGATTTTTGGGTTCTCTTGTGAAAATGTTTTTGCTTTTCTTTTGGTTCACTGCAGGTGTTATATCAGGAGCCCTTCTATATATTAAAGATGATTTTGAGGAGGTTAAAAATAGTAGTTTTCTACAGGTACAGCCCTCTCAATGAATGTTTTTGAATTAAGAAATTTGCATTAGATTGACAATAAATCCAAGAATTGAGAGAAAAAGTGTCATATGTAGTCATTAATGCTGAGTGGTAGGACTATAACTAGAATGGTGAAGTGGGAATCTTTTTGTTGTGGTTTTCCACTGGATTGTCAGAATTATGGTAGGAACATGAATTCTTGACAATAACATCTATTCATGGAAGCAGCTGCAGGACAGGGTGTTCTGTATGCATGTTTTTGGTATCTGTGTTACCTCTTTTTGTGTATGTGTGGAATTTATTACCATTATGGAGCCATAAATGCAACTGTCTAAGTGGAATACAGGAAACTGGTAGACTGAATTTTGATCGGGTCACTCCAAGAAAGAAGATAGATACTGCATTTTCAATCTTTGTTATGGTATCATTTTAAGTATTTGAGTTATCAGGAAACAATTGTTAGCATGGCATTGGTTGGTGCAATTATTGGAGCAGCAGCTGGTGGTTGGATTAATGATGTTTTTGGACGAAAAAAGGCCACCCTTCTAGCTGATGTTATCTTTGCTATTGGGGCAATAATCATGGCTGTTGCACCAGATCCTTATGTTCTCATAGTAGGACGTCTTTTTGTTGGTGTGGGTGTGGGCATAGCTTCTGTTACGGCTCCTGTGTATATTGCAGAAGCATCACCATCTGAAATAAGGGGAGGATTAGTAAGCACAAATGTGCTCATGATAACTGGTGGACAGTTTCTTTCCTACCTCCTAAATCTTGCTTTTACAGAGGTGGGTTTTCTGTGCTTTGCTGTTTAATTGGTTTTTATTAATTTGCAATAATGTTCGATACCCAGCTTTATATTTCATTTAACAAGTTCTTACCTGAGATTTGCTCATATATGGTAACCTATACTACAGCTGCTGGAGCCTGTAGGGTGGAGAACTTAAGATGAGAAACCCTCAAGTGCTCTTTGCAGACCCCACAAATATACACATTATAAAGTTTATTCTTTGTTAACAAATGTTATGAGCTTTAGATTTTCTTTTCTTTTATTGATCTTGGAAGGCATTGAATCAGTGTTAACAGCCCTTACTTTCATTGTCATTTTCATTCCCGATCAATCTCGGTTGTTCACAAGAAATGTATATATTTGAAGAAAGAGTAAATTACATAGACTTTCCTTTTTTTTTTTATTTCAAATATCATAAGCCCCCTCTTTTTATTTTTTATTTATTTTCTTATTCAGCAGAATAATAAACCTCCTCTCTATGTTATATTAAGATTCAAATTAGAGTACTATTTATCTAGTCTGAAAGGAAATATTTTTTTGTTTACTTTTTGCCATACTTCCCATTTGTTTAAAACTTAAAATATTCTTATTTCTTAATTAAACAAACAGATGTTTTTGTGCTGAATAATATTTTTCTATTTATGAATCAGAAGCTTTATACAGATTTACAGAGATTTTACAGGTAAATCAGAATCTAAAGAATATATACAATCAAATATTAAGTTTAAAGTTAGATCCCGAAAAATCAGGTTATAACAAACTAAATTCTAAAACAGAAAATTGAATTTTAAACAGAGAGAGAGATAAGGGAGGAGAGTATCCGAGAATATACTCGTAGGAAAAAGGAGTTATTTCGGCGCTGTTAACTACATTATATGTAATAACTCTAAAATTATATTATTAAATTTGAGAAAGTATAGTTACTTCAGCTTTCCTTGGTTTTATTTTATAAGCAGTAAGTGACAGTATAAACATTTGTATCTAGGAATCTCAAATGAATTTTGATAAATTAGGCATGACTTCTAATTTATGCAAAAGATTGCAGAATAAATTTTTTCATTTATTCTCCATGCATACTTTGCTGGCTTGAAAACATTTGTGCAGCAATTATGAGGGGGCGGCATCAAGAAATAATTGGGACTTAGTATTTTAACATTTCAACTGAGAAACATCAAAGAAGGAACTTTTGTTCTCTCCTGCCAAATCAATATGATGCATGGTTGTCATTTCAATTTGCAGCCTGATGGTTTTATTTCAAAACCAATGCCTCATATTTCTATTCCTTCTAAACCTTAAACTGACCAGTTCATGTCACCTGGTAATTAAGGTTTCACTATTTGATACAAACCTTTTACAGGAATCTCTTTTTACTAAGTAAATGATTCAACATTTCTCTGATAAATAAGTGATTGAGGAGTGACATGTCCTTTGTACTTTTAGAAAACAACATTGCCAATAAGATTGTGTTGCACTTATGACTTCCAGGATCTGAGAGTAATTTCACTTTTTGAAAGTTGTTTAGGTCATAACATTCCTATTTTAAACTTTTCTGTTTATTTGTTTGCTCACCACCTACCTCATTCTTAATCAAGTAGGTCCCTGGGACATGGCGATGGATGCTGGGAGTTTCAGGTGTGCCGGCAATTGTGCAGTTCTTCCTCATGCTCTTCCTGCCTGAATCCCCCAGATGGCTCTTTATCAAGGTACAAAATTTTGATTTTGTTTCTAAGAATTTATGTCAAAGATAACCTTCAATAGATACCTATTACAGCCGCGTAACATCATATCTTCAACCCCCAAGTGCTGAATTCTCCTTCAAGATCGAGGCGAAGTAGTGACTATCCGACCCTTTCACAGAAAAATCAGTGATAATTTGGGCGAGTCTAGCATATCTGGAGCAAGGCTCCAGGGACATGAAATCTGCTAACTTCAACGGCCTTACGAAGCTATCTTATATTTTGTCTGTGTGCAGGACAGGAAAAATGAAGCTGTTGTAGTGCTTACTAAGATATATGATTATGCTCGCTTAGAGGATGAAGTTGATTTCCTGACGGCTCAGTATGAGCAAGAGAGCCAAAGAAGGAGTAATATCAGATACTTGGACGTGTTCAAGTCAAAAGAAATCAGACTTGCTTTTCTTGTTGGAGCTGGACTGCAGGTAATTAAAAGTTAATTAGGACGTCCTATAGTAGCAGAACATACTTTTATTACATCAGAATGACATTTTTAATGGCCCTTATTGTTAGGAGGTTGAGACTTAAGAGGAATAACTCTGCTATATTGAAACATATTATGGAGTGTTTATTTTTTTGAAAATTTGGAATTCCACTTCCCCTTTAAGTTTGTTGTGTGGATTCAACTAGTTAATTTGTCTGTCAAATCAAATATGTAATGGTTATTAAGGGCAGCCCAGTGCACGAGCTTCCTACCAGGTGGGTTTTGGGGAGGGTCAGATGTATGCAGCTTTACCTCTGCATGCAAACAGGTTGTTTTCAGGATTTGAACCTGTAACCTTCAGATCACATGGTAGCAACCTTATTGTTGCTCCAACGCTCACCCTTCAAATGTGTAATAGTTATATTTATATAAAAATTTGATACTTATTTTAATATAATTATATATATCGATAAGTTGTACTTCTCTCCCTTTTTTTTTTGGGTTGTCCGCCTGGTCTCCGAATCTTATCCCCGACTATCCGGACTCGACCCGTGTCGCGCACTTGGCTATGGTAGGAGAGTCTCCCAACGGGGATAGCTGCATTCACAAGGTTTCGAACTCGGAACCTTGGTTAAGCGATACCAAGTTGCTTACCACTTGGACCAACCCCTTGGTGTACTTCTCTCTTACAATTTCACCTATTTTGACTAAAAACCTCAAAGCTAATATTGATTTATGTTAGAATATTCTGTAATTAATTAGAATATTGTGTATATCCTTGACCATTAAGTCTAGGATTAGATTAGGATTGTAATCAATTATTTTCCTTATTATTTCTTTCCTTAGATAGGTCATTCTTTCTGTATAAATAGGTTCACTCACTCTAATGAATATCATCTCAGTATTTTCTCTCATTTACTCTCATGGTATCAGAGGATTGAGAGATATTTTGATTTTCGCTGCTATTGGGTTCATTTTTTTTTCTTCCGAGACAGCTTTCCCCATCAGGCAGTGAGTGCATATCACTAAGCCCACCCTTTTTCTGTCTCTTCTTGACTCACAGCCCCTTAGGTGTTACTCAGAGGCTCCCCGTCGGCCTATCCCCGTTCACCGGTGCCCGAGAAGCCCTGCCACGCGCCACCACAGCGGATAGACCCGTTTCCCACGCGCCGGCGCATGAGAGCGCGTGAGCCACCGTCCTCCGTCGCCGTTGCTTCTGCTCATCTTCTCGGCATATTTCCGGCCAACCCCTGCAATGTCGACGTCATCCGCCACCGGTGACAGTACCGGAGTTACTGTTCCGGGTTCCGGCCACTATTCTGGCTATTCCGGCTCCTGTTTCAACGTTTTTTCCCGGATCATATGACTTGCCTCCCATTAATACTGCCTACCGGTTAGATGGGAAGAACTACTTGAAGTGGTCTCAATTAGTTTAAATGTATCTCAAAGGTCGGGGCAAATTGAGGCACTTACTTGGTAAAGGACCGGAAAAAAGCGATCCGACATTTGAAGCTTGGGATAACGTTGATTCCCTAATTATGTCTTGGCTGGTGAATTCCATGACACCAGAGATAGGCGATACGTGCATTTTCCTCACATCTGCTAAAGATATATGGGACTCTATTCGGCAAACCTACTCCAAAGTCCGTGATGGCGCTCGAATTTATGAGCTGAAGACCAAAATCCACCGTGCCAAGCAAGGTAATATGTCCATTACTGAGTACTCTAACTATTTGAAGAGCTTATGGCAGGAGTTGGATCACTATCAATGCGTCCCGATCAAGGGAAGCGAAGATGCAGCTACCTTTAAGGCTTTCTTGGAGAAGGAACGAGTCTATGACTTTCTTGCAGGTCTGAACATTGAATATGATGCTGTGAGAGTTCAGACACCAGTGAATGAGGCAATTTCGATTGTCTTAGCTGAAGAAGGACGGAGGGGTATAATGATAGAAGCTCCGCCTGTAGAAAGTTTTGCTCTTATGACGAAAAATAATGTGCAAAATTCTGAGGTAACTGATCCAACCAAAAGTTCTTTGTAGTGTACTTATTGCAAAAAGCCTCGCCACACCAAGGAAAAGTGTTGGAAACTTCATGGAAAACCTCATAACACAAAGAGAGGACAAGGTCAGGCTCATGTTAGCTATTTCGGATTCTACAATTGTACCAACAACCAATGTTCTCAACTTGAATCTTGAGGAAATTGAGAAGCTGAAGAGTTTGTTGGGCAATCTAGCAGTATCCTCTACTGTCACTCAAGCAACACCTCCTACTTCAGGTACTTGCTCTTTGGTATTCTCAGGTATATCTTCTCAATCTTCACCTCATGTTTCTTCTGTTTTTAATGTTTCGGATAAAGCTCCTTGCGATACCTGGATCATTGATTCAGGGGCTTCTGATCATATGACCAATTCCTTTCAAACATTCATCTCCTATACACCATGCCCTAGCAATCACAAAATTACAATAGCTGATGGATCAGTTACTACTGTAGCTAGCCTAGGATGTTTGTTTAAATGATCACATCACTCTTAAAGATGTCCTCCATGTTCCTAAACTTTGCACTAACCTTATTTCTGTTCATAAGCTTACTAATGACTCTCAATGTAGTGCAATTTTTCATCCTACT
This sequence comes from Senna tora, assembly GCA_014851425.1. Classification (NCBI taxonomy): domain Eukaryota; kingdom Viridiplantae; phylum Streptophyta; class Magnoliopsida; order Fabales; family Fabaceae; genus Senna; species Senna tora. The sequence goes on from CM026271.1 coordinate 15,160,539, forward strand.
CATTGTGTTTTCCAGGAACAGGGCACGAAGAGGATGATTGGACATGCTAAGGAGCGGAATGGTCTATATTATCTTGATACTTGTAATAAAGGACGTAGTGTTCAAAGTTTGTCATCCCATTCATTTCATAGCCTCTCCCTTAAAACCAATAAAGAAAAAATTTGGCTTTATCATTTACGTCTTGGACATCCATCATTTCATACTTTAAAAGTGATGTTTCCTGATTTGTTTGGAGGATTAACTATTGAGGGTTTTCATTGTGAAGTTTGTGAACTTGCTAAACATAAACGAGTTTCCTTTCCTGTTAGTAATAGTAGAACATCTGTTCCCTTTTCTTTGATTCATAGTGATATATGGGGACCATCTACTGTTTCTAACATTTCTGGAGCTCGTTGGTTTGTCTCTTTTATTGATGATTATACTCGTGTGACTTGGATTTATTTACTCAAACAAAAATATTATGTTAGTTCTATATTCCCTGTTTTTTATAATATGATTCAAACTCAATTCGGGGTAAGGATACAAAGATTTCTCTGATAATGCGAAAGATTTTTTCAATCAATCTCTTTCGTCCTTTTTTCAAAACCATGGCATTATCCATGAATCTTCTTGTGTCCATACACCACAACAAAATGGGGTTGCTGAACGGAAAAATAGTCATCTTCTTTCAAGCACACGAGTCCTTTTGCTTCAAAATCATGTTCCACAAAAGTATTGGGGGGAAGCCATTCTAATATCAACTCACTTGATTAATAGACTTCCAACCCAAGTACTTGATTTCAAAAGCCCTATGCAAGTTCTCACGGAATTTTTTCCAAACTTCAATGCCTCAAATAAACTTATAGTTAAAATCTTTGGTTGTGTTGCCTTTGTTCACATTCACCTTCCACATAGAGGTAAGCTTGATCCTCGAGCTCTCAAGTGTGTCTTTCTTGGTTACTCATCCACTCAAAAAGGTTATAAATGCTATCATCCTCCAACAGGGAAATATTATGTATCTGCTGATGTCACATTTGCTAAACTTACCCCTTATTTTACTCAGACTTCTTCCCAAAAGGACCAAGCCATTCCCTGAGTTACTTGTTCTATGTCCTCAAATAATAGATCCTGCCTTACAGCCTCAACAAACTTCTGATCCTCCTCAAATAAGTCCTGACCCAGACATTAATTTGCAGACCAACCAGACTTTGGACTCTGCTCGCCCATTACAAGTTTATTCTCGAAGAAAAGCTCCACTTCCTACAAGTGAGCCTGTCCAATCATCGCCTTCGGAGCCCCAAGATGTTGAGGTAATTGATTCATCTAGTCCTCATATACAAGATTATGATGTTCGTATTGCTTTGAGAAAGGGTAAAAGAACTTGCACTAATCATCCCATATCTTCTTTTCTTAATTTTGAGAAGTTGTCCACTAACCACAGAGCTTTCTTGACGAACCTTCATACCATTCCTATTCCCAATACTTTGTCCGAAGCATTGCAGTGAAAATTGGGTGCAGGCTATGAAAGTTGAGATGGATGCACTTGAAAAAAACCAAATGTGGGACATGGTTCTCTTGCCAAAAGGAAAAAAAACCAGTTGGTTGTCGATGGGTTTTTACCACGAAGTACAATTCCGATGGTACTCTAGAAAGATACAAAGCTCGCCTTGTAGCTAAAGGGTACACTCAGACCTATGGTGTAGACTATATGGAGAGATTTGCCCCGGTGGCCAAGATGAATACCGTCAGAGTCTTATTATCTCTTGTTGCTAACTTTGGATGGCACCTGCAACAGTTTGATGTCAAAAATGCATTCTTGCATGGAGAATTGGAGGAGGAGATTTACATGGCTATTTTGTGAGTGACAAAAATAGCTATTTTGTGACAGAAGAAAATTAATAGCTATTTTGTGACACTAAAAATATAAAGGATTAAACTTATGTAATACTCTTTATATATTTGTTATAAGGTTCCTCAATACAAAAAAAGACATTGTGAGTGACAAAAAAAATTTTGCAAGATTACTAACCACAAAGCTTTCTTGACGAATCTTCATACCATTCCTATTCCCAATACTTTGTCCGAAGCATTGCAGTGAAAATTGGGTGCAGGCTATGAAAGTTGAGATGGATGCACTTGAAAAAAACCAAATGTGGGACATGGTTCTCTTGCCAAAAGGAAAAAAAACCAGTTGGTTGTCGATGGGTTTTTACCACGAAGTACAATTCCGATGGTACTCTAGAAAGATACAAAGCTCGCCTTGTAACTAAAGGGTACACTCAGACCTATGGTGTAGACTATATGGAGACATTTGCCCCGGTGGCCAAGATGAATACCGTCAGAGTCTTATTATCTCTTGTTGCTAACTTTGGATGGCGCCTGCAACAGTTTGATGTCAAAAATGCATTCTTGCATGGAGAATTGGAGGAGGAGATTTACATGGCTATTTTGTGAGTGACAAAAATAGCTATTTTGTGACAGAAGAAAATTAATAGCTATTTTGTGACACTAAAAATATAAAGGATTAAACTTATGTAATACTCTTTATATATTTGTTATAAGGTTCCTCAATACAAAAAAAGACATTGTGAGTGACAAAAAAAATTTTGCAAGATTAAACTCCATGTAATACTCTTCACATGGAGGTTCCTCCGGGATTCAATACAAGTTCTAAGCAAGGCATGGTTTGTCGTTTAAAAAAGGCCTTTTATGGACTCAAGCAATCACCAAGAGCATGGTTCGGGAGATTTACCAAAGTTATGGTGAATATGGGCTATAAGCAAAGCCAGGGTGATCATACTTTATTTATACGGCATTCCTCTTCAGGGGGAGTATCTATTCTCTTAGTGTATGTTGATGACATTATAATCACTGGAGATGACATTGAGAATATTGCCCTGTTGAAGACTCAATTGGTGCAGGAGTTTGAGATTAAAGAGCTTGGGAGACTCGAATATTTTCTTGGTATTGAGGTGGCTCATTCACAAAATGGGATTTTTATTTCCCAACAAAAGTATGCCGTTGACTTGTTGACAGAGACAGGTAAATTGGGTTGTAAACCAGCCCCAACTCCGATGGAGCCTAATCATCGCTTATATGATGCACCTGAAGAAGCATTGGTTGACAAAGGCTCCTAAGCTAATCTATCTATCACATACTAGACCGGATATAGCTTATGCCGTAAGTATTGTCAGTCAGTTCATAGAATCCTTCGATACTTGAAGAGTACACCGGGGAAGGGCATTCTATTTAAGAAAGGGGAGAGCTTGACTTTGGAAGCCTATACAGATGCAGATTATGCTGGATCACTTACTGATAGACGGTCAACTACAGGGTATTGTACTTTCCTTGGAGGCAACCTTGTAACTTGGAGGAGTAAAAAACAAAATGTGGTTGTGAGGTCAAGTGCAGAAGCGGAGTTTAGAGCAATGGCACTTGGTATATGTGAACTACTATGGCTCAAGATTGTCCTTGATGACTTGGGCATCACCTGGGAAGGACCAATGAGACTTTATTGTGACAACAAGTCAACAATTAATATTGCTCATAATCCAGTTCAACATGATCACACTAAACATGTTGAGATTGATCGACATTTCATTAAGGAAAAGCTAGATAGCGGTCTCATATGCACTCCATATGTTTCTTCTAATGATCAACTTACAGATGTGCTTACCAAAGGCCTGTGTACTAATAACTTTCAGACTTTAGTCAACAAGCTTGGCATGGAAGATATCCATTCATCAGCTTGAGGGGGAGTGTTAGAATATTCTGTAATTAATTAGAATATTGTGTATATCCTTGACCATTAAGTCTAGGATTAGATTAGGATTGTAATCAATTATTTTCCTTATTATTTCTTTCCTTAGATAGGTCATTCTTTCTGTATAAATAGGTTCACTCACTCTAATGAATATCATCTCAGTATTTTCTCTCATTTACTCTCAATTTATTTGAGTGAAACTATAACTTGTTAGAAAATATGTTTTTAAATGTTAAAATCATAAATGTAAGTTGTTTTAAATTTTAAATAGTGAAGAGTATTCTTACAGCATCTCATGGTTCTGCAATCATTCCCATAGCTTGGGTTTTGACCACTTTCAGATCCTAGGGTCTATGTAGACCTCCTGCCTGATAGGGTACTGATTACAGTAAAATAAAATAAAAAAAAATTAATAATAGAGATTGATAGGAAAGAGTACTTTGAGAGTACTGAGTTGCATGAGGATGGCTTTCTTATGTTAATAGAAGAGATCTTTGCACAATTAATCAACCTCATGGGGCTTTATTTGGTGTCATATGTTAAGTTTGATTATGCTCTTATATGATGGGCCTCCTATTTAGAAGACTTATGTTGGAGGGAAAAGGCCTAAGGGGAATGACAAGGTCGATCCAAGTGTGCAAGTTTATTCTAGAAGAAGGGGAGGAGGAGCAGAAAAGGAAAATGAGGTAGGAGTAACTAATTCTGACAATTTGGGTGGCTGACCCTATATGGGGAGGCTCCACTCTTTGGAAGGCTGAGGAAATATTGGGTGAAAGGTGGAGAGACCTGACCTCTCGAAAGTGTCAGATCCTTTATGCTTCTGTCATTTATCTTTTCTTCCGTTTTCTGGCGTGAGGACTAGTGGTGTAGTGCTGGTTTATTTTCTATATTGCGTTGGTTTATGTTCTGGTATTGAGCTGTGACTGTTTTTCCATTTTGATACTGTTCGGTGGCTAATACCAGAGTATTTCTCTATTTTGGTGTTATTCCTTGTTCCTATTGTGTTATTGACTTATTTCAGTAGTAGAACAGGAGGACCTCTCATTATACTTACTAGTTTTCTCTTAATCCTCAATTCATGTTGTGTCGTCTTGATTTCCCATAATTGTTGCAAGATAATTAATCATCACCTCTATCCTTTGCATGTTGTTTTTGACTAATTGAATGCAAATATTTCTGATCATGCCATTTAAGATTTACGTTCTGTTTTTGGAAGCTTAATGGAATTAGGTGCTATACTTCGTTTTAAATAATATCACTCACATGTACGTGAAGAGTATTCTTACCGCATCTCATGGTTCTGCAGGCTTTTCAGCAGTTTACAGGTATAAACACAGTCATGTACTACAGCCCAACAATTGTACAAATGGCTGGCTTCCATTCTAATCAGTTGGCTCTTCTCCTATCCCTCATCGTTGCCGGTTTGAATGCTGCCGGTACAATTCTTGGCATTTATCTTATTGACCATGCTGGGAGGAAGAAATTGGCACTTTCTAGCTTAGCTGGAGTATTTGTATCTCTGATTATACTGGCTGTGTCATTCATGAACCAATCCTCCGATTCTTCAAGTCAAGTGTATGGGTGGCTTGCAATTGTGGGTTTAGCCATGTACATTGCTTTCTTCGCACCCGGAATGGGACCGGTGCCATGGACAATGAATTCCGAAATCTATCCCGAAGAGTATCGAGGAATATGTGGGGGCATGTCAGCCACTGTGTGTTGGGTTTCAAACTTGATTGTGTCCCAGACCTTTCTTTCAATTGCTGATGCTGTAGGAACTGGTCAGACTTTCTTGATTTTAGGTGCAATAGCTGTGCTAGCGTTTCTCTTTGTGGCTTTCTATGTTCCAGAGACCAAAGGATTGACATTCGATGAAGTGGAGCTGATATGGAAGGAAAGAGCTTGGGGCAAAAATCCAGACACACAGAGCCTTGTTGGCCATGGAAATCAATAGTAGGAATGTATGATTATGCATAATTTAATAGCAATCTAGAATTTTTATCCCTATGGAGGATTGATCTGTTACGTAAAAAACTTGGATGAGTGCATTAGTGAGTAGTTATGGCCAAGTATTGGCAAAAAAAAAAAAAAACTACAAAAGTATTGCTATGGCTCCAAGACAACACAACAGTTTGAATATGTTGTACCAATGCTTTACTGTTGAAATATTGGGCTGCTTGTAATGGGTTGACGTACTATGATATATATATATATATATATATATTGATTTGATTAATTGTTAGGTAATTTTGTTCCATGCGAAGTTGAGAATCACCTCTCGATCCTATTATGTAATTTTGTTTTGTTGCTAGTGAAATCTCTCTACAAAATATTCCGCTCAATGTGTTTGGTATGTAAAAATATGATGTAAAGTTTGTAAAGTAAAGTATTGTAAAAGACTAAAATGTTCTTACTTTATAATTAAAGTGTTTCTTGGTAGGTGGGAAAATAAAGAAAGTAATTAGGAGGGGTATTTTGGACATTCTCTTTCAGTCAAAGTCAAAGGGTGAATAGTATTTTACATGTAAAGTATACCAAATAATATAAATTTTTGAGATTTAAAATATTGCATCCCTTCCTTTCATTTACATTTTTACCAAACATACTATGCACTATCTTAATTTTATGAGATAAATTACTCTATTGATATGAACCATTTAAAAGCACGCCCAATTTTTTACTTTAATAATTTTTTTTTTAGAACCCATCAATAGGAAAATTCATTAATGAACATCATCAATACAGAACTCAGTAAGGAACCTGGGAATAGATGAAGACCAAGTCCTATCCTGAGAAGAGGTAGGAATGGATTGCCATTAATTGCGTTAAGTCGTAGCACACATGTTTTGGCAATAAAAATCACCTCATCGCATAGGTAGGAATGGATTGGGCCACCGCTTTACTTTCCTGCTTTTGAGAGAATTTTTTCCTTCCACCCCTGCAGCTTCTTCCACACCCTCTCCTTTATAGATTTGAAAGGGTTACCTTTATTTCTCCCAATCATCGTAGTCAGGCCTAAGTATTTATCATTATAAGCAACCTATCAGATCTGCAGTATGTCTTGGATTGAATTCTTAACTTGCCTGGTACAGTTCGGGCTAAAGAAAATAGCAGATTTTTTAAAATTAATTTGTTGACCAGAAGCATTCTCATATTTTCAGTATATTGCTGAAGTTTGTGCATTCATTCCCCTCCGCTCTAAGAAAGATCAGGCTATCATCTGCAAAGAATAAATGTGATATGCTCGGGGCTTAGTATGTGACCTACACTCCATGTAACAAATTATTCTGCTCACCATTCTTCAATAGACAACTTAAACCCTCCGCACACATCAAGAATAAATAGGGGGATAATGGGTCAGCCTATCTCAATTCTCTATGAGGAAAGAATTGCTCAAAGTCTTCACCATTTACCCTCACATGAAAACTGACTGTAGATACACACTGCATAATCTTTTAGACCCAGCTATCATGAAATCCCAATTTTATCATCATCTTCTCCAAGAAACGCCACTCTACACGATCATATGCCTTACTCATATCCAATTTAACAGCCAAGAAACCCTTCCTGCCCGTATACTTGCCTTTTAAAGCATGAAGAAGCTCGTATGCTAGGAACACATTATCCGTAATTTGTCGGCTTTGTACGAAGGCACTCTGATTGACAGAGATTATATCCGGCAAGACTTGTTTCAGTCTGATGGCAAGAGTCTTAGTGATGATTTTGTGAAGGACGTTACATAAGCTAATAAGACAGAACTGAGTCATATCTGTAGGGTCCTTCACTTTCGGGCTTAGTACAATCCTTGTCCGGTTCAACTCTTGGGGAAACGAACCTCCATTTAAGAATTCCAGCACCGCACTTGACACGTCATCCCCTACAGTACTCTAGTATTTTTGATAAAATAAAGCAGGGAAACCATCCATACCTAGAGCTTTTGTCGACCCCATTTGAAATAAGGCATCTTTAACTTTATCTCTTGTGAAAGGTCTGGTAAGGTCTTCGTTCATTGCATCTGTGACCTTCCTCAGCGTGACCTCAATCACACTGTCTATCTCCGTTGGGAAAGATGACGAAAAGAGTTCTCTAAAGTAGTCCATGGCCGTCTCACTAATATCACTGTGATCTTCCGCCTAGCTACTATCATTCCTCTTTAGCTTATTAATTCTATTCTTTTTTGCCATGTTCGATGTTGTAGTATGAAAAAATCTTGTATTCTTGTCCCCCTCTCTAAGCCATTGGACCCTAGATCTCTGTCACCAAGGCCTTCTCATCAATAAGGACCCTATTTAAATCTTTTTTGAGTTTATTGATCTTCTCCATATCTGTTGGGTACCTTGAAAATTCTGCATTAATCTCATCTTGGATCTCCTTAGTCTTTTTGGTAAAATTACCAAATTTCCCTTTACTCCATGACATCAGGTATTCTTGAATGGATCTCAAATTACCATGGATTTTGTTCATGTCCGTCTCCTCCCCGGTCAAGTTTCTGCGCCAAACTGAAATAACGAGATGACTACATTCGTTGTAGTTACACCATACCTATTCAAATCGAAACTCCCTCGGCCGAAAACGGTTATTCCCCTCTTAGGGTTGATGCCAGAGTAAACTGCAAAGAATGGGGAGATGATCAGATGAATTTTTTTTCAAGTTAAATAACTGTGCATAAGCGAATTTAGAAGACCAATATATATTAGCAAGACCCCTATCTAATCTCACTTTGACTTGCCTATTGAATCTATTTCCAATCCATGTAAACGGATGCCCAATATAACCAAGATCATTTAAACCACAGTCATCAATTACTTTGCTGAATAATTGCATTTGCCTTTGGGGTCGTTCATTATCTCCCAGCTGTTCTTCCGCATGAATTACTTCATTAAAATCTCCCATCATTAGCCACAGTGGACCACTATCCTCCGCAGTCTCCTCATCATACTCCAGCCTTCAGCTCTTAAATGAACTATTGGTTCGCCATAAAAACTTGTAAAACGCCATTTGTTAACGGATCCTGCATTAATTAGTACGTCAATATGATATTTGACATCGACTTAAGCGTGATGTCAGTGTTGTCATTCCATAGCATCATCAAACCACCGCTTCTCCCCTCGCAAGGTTAGGTCACGCCATTCTTAAACCCCAAATCCTCTTTCACACCATTGGCTTATCCTGTAGTTAATTTAGTTTCACATAAAAAAATAATGTCAGGTTTTGTCTGTCTCAACAGGAACTTAGTGGATGTAACTGTCTGTGTGTTCCCTAATCCACGGCAGTTCCATGATATGATTTTCATTGAGCTCGGTAGGCATGATCAATAAGTCCCGCCGATATTGCCGTCATATTAGTTTCAGTATCTTCTGCCAATCTTCCCTTCTTTCTTTTCCCTCCATCATCACCGACTTCTCCTTTGATATTATCATCTATTACCCTCCTTTTACCAAGTGTTGGTACCGCCAAATTAGAATTTTCATGGTCATTCATAGTCCTCGCCAATCCCCACCTGCCACATCCTCCTTTCTCATGTTCTTCACTCCCTCCACATACATTGCATCGTTCAGCGTGCCTTCACTCACATGCACGGGTTGCTCGTCAATGCTCACCTTTGCATTCTATGTATCCTTCATAGCCACAATATCCGCCGAATCCTTATTGCCAATCTCTTTCACCTTCAATTTTTCAAGTAAAGCTGCTAGAGCCTCGGTCTTTTTCACCATTGGTTCGCCCCACTGTCCCTCTACCGTCTTCTGGCTCTTCTGTTCTTGCCTTCTCCCACACTCACCCACCAACTTGGTACCCATTTGACTTGCTTTAAGCCAAGGCCCAAGGTTTAAAGATTTTTTATGGTCATCATTCCCACATTCATCTGCCTCCTTACAATATTCCTCAGCAGACCGACAACCCCACAGTAATTACAAAACTGAGGGAGCCGTTCATATTTAAATTCTACCCAAATCGTACCATCCTTCTTGCTTGACGCCTCTAGCCCTTCCACCAGTGGCTTATCCACTGGCATCTCAACATATGCCTTCATGAACAACGTTTGGTTACCTTGTGCAGCAAACACACCCACATCCAGTACATTGCCCATCTCCTCACCCAGTTTACGTGCCAAGTTGTTAGTCGTACAGTGAGGTGGAAGCCCCCAAAATTGAATCCATACTTTGACTGTGTCGAACCCCTTCTCAAGACTACTCATGTCCTGTTGCCAACGCTAGAGTAACAACCAGCTATTCCTGAAGATCCAAGGTCCCCCTTTCAACACCTTATCTGCTTCTTTCTTGGAACTAAAGAAAAATTGGAATGTTCTTGCCGCCACTTCAACGACCTTGAACCCCTCCTCCACATTCCAGATATTCTTCAAGGCCATCTCCATTGAGGTACGATTGATGGCTTTGTTAGTAATGATCCTCCCCACCAAGCTCTCTTCACACTCCTTCAAACCCCCCAACGTCCTCATCATCATATTCGATCATCCTGTGTTTACGACCATTCCGTTCTCCATCGTCACTTCGTACGTCGCCCATCCCTACAGGTATAGAGAGACCAAAAATAGTGCACTACGCACGACCAGATCACCGGCACGATGCCGGAAAAGTCTTCCCCTTCAAAACCCTAGCAGAGCGTTGGCAGGGAGATTGTGGTTTAAAATATTTTTTTACTTTAATAATTTGAAGCATAGAACCCCTTCGCCCCTCTTTTTATTTTTATTTTTTGTTGTGAAAACCCTGAGTATCCTTAAACTATTTTGGACTAGGGATTAATTCCTTTTGAGCCAAAAGGTTTAAGGTAAAACCTACTAAACAAGGGCGTTTAATGGAAAAAAATTATATTAACTTGGACCTCGAGTTTTGGAAGACATAACTTGAGGTGAAGAGTGATTCTTAAGCTCTAATCAAAGCTTTATTGAACATAAATAGTAGTAATGCTAATCTCATGGGGTTCTATCATGCAATCTTCTCCTTGAAAATGTTTTGTTTGGGTTAAAATTACTTATAATTTTAAAATATTAGGTAATTTAAAATTATGCATTTTTTAAATATTTGAATTTTTTTTGGCTAAAAAACCAAAGCACAAAACAGTTAAACCTGATCCAGCCCCTATTACAAAGACATATACAAAAATTACCTCTCCTACATCTAATCATACAGTTAGTCAGCATCATAATGTTGATAATACAAACGACTAACCTACCAACAATACATATCATATTACAGACTTTGTTAAAAAAAGACCCTAGTATTCTTGAGGATCATATTGCAGGTTTTGTTAATAATGAAGTACTCATCTTGCGATTGGATCCAAAAAGCGAGTTTGTAGCATTAATCACAACGGCTAACAGTAAATGACTCCTCCCATCCTCCAAACTGAGAGAGATGGCTCTAAAAGAGCCAGAATTATGCTGTATGAGATCGTTGACTGTTCGCCACCTCAATAGGTGGTTTGATTTCACTAAAAACTGCTACAGACAGCAAACCACGAACTCTTCTTCCTTTTGAAAGCTTTTCCACCAGCAAGATAAGTTGTTCTCCTCAGTACATTTCGCTAATACCAGTAACCATCTACACTTCCAACTGTTGGTTCCACTGGGATCTGTGCCAAACAAATTAAAATAACCCAGGCAAAGAAAATGGCAACTGGCAAAAGCAGCAGTAACCCACCTAACCAGCTCAAACATAGTTAGCTTCCTACTAAAAACCATGTAAAGATAATACCAGGAACTTTGATGAGCAATAATACAAATGAAAAGAAAGGCACAAGAAAAACAAACTACTAGCTGGTGAGGTCTATGAATTGCCGCAGTGCAACCTGAGGCAATTCCAAGCATAAGGATTCATTCCTCCTTGGGAGGCCTTATAGGGCTAGCCTCCCAAGTGCCCATCTTTCGCAGCAGATCACCGTATTGCCTTCATTCTCATATCCCTATTTACCCCCTTGATTCTCTTAAATCCCATCCACATACTATGCCCTTCCAAAACTACTTATGTGCCAATGTTTTTCCGTTTCATGCCACGAGTTTCCTCCACTAATGCTTCCACCATTAGTTTCTTTCTTTTCTTATTATGAGAAAACTCACCCTACCGCTTACCACCCACTCCTGTTCTATTACTTCCAAGTCTTGGCATCTCCATTTCTTGTTTAACAGGTGAATGTAACCCATTGAATAAAACAATAGAAGCCAAATAGTATGCCCATAACAAAAGATTAAAAAACCAGTTGAAAGGAGAGGAAAGGAAAAGGCCATCGTAACTTGGGATATATATAGAGCCATACCATTATAAGAAATTGAATTTATTACCTTCAATTGCACATGACTGATTTCCCAACTGGGTTTACCTTGATTATGACTCTAGACCATCAAAGCTAGTCCTTCCCCCATGAAGTCCAACATCACCTGATATGTGTATAGTGAAGACGCTTCCTGGGAATTGAACTTGGACCATCCTTTCAATCTGTCACGTAACATATCCATAACTCTATTGGGTTAAAACTTGATTTCTGGTATAATTGAAGTCTAGCTCAATAACCACACCCCCATGAGATTGTGATTCTTCTTTGTTCTTTAGTTCATCCCTTTCCTGATTTCCAAACCTAAAGGACTCACCATGATCTAATTTCTCAAGGGGCCCTACTCCACACTGAGTTTGATGATAGGGCGAATCCTCTATATCCATTGGATCCCCCAAGTCTTTTGAGTCTCTATGTAATTCTTCAGCAAATCTAATGAGGTGGAATTTTCCAAATCCCCTCACTTCTCACATCGCGCGTTCTCACTCTGCTAGCCTTCTTCAAACCCTAACTCTAACACATCAAGTAATCAGAGGGAGGAAGGAAGCCACAACCAAAGTACCAACCATGAGCTGCAGAGATATGAGGAAGGTAAGTATTTGTTCTTGGACCTTAACTCTAACACATATTAATGTTTGTCAATAAGTCTTTTGATAGGTTAATTGTTCTTTCTCTTTTATTAGTTGTTTTCCATTCTAATAAAATGATTTTCTCATATTTGTGGACATCTATTTGAGGTTCTAGGTTTGTTTTGGTTTTGCTATTTTGGTGTTGGATGATGTAGGTTTGTTATTTTGTTTGGGTTTCTGGTTTGCTGGAATGTATTGTCTTATAAACTTAACAAGTTGTTACACTACTCATTTCCAATTGTTCTATGACTTATGCTTCCTGGAATGTGTTGGTTTTAATTGGCCTCATTGACGTTAGTGCTGTGTTGGGAAGCAATTATGTTCTTACTGCATAAGTTTCTATTCAAGTTAGAATATAACTTAATAAAATACATAAAAGCTATGCAAATTTATGACAAATCCATTTTCTTTTCTAAAAAGGGATATTTGATCATTAATATTCTTAATATGAAGTAGAATGGTGGAAAAATAGAGAATAAAAAAAATTTTATGACTATATCTTAGTGCAAGGAAAAGAGATTAGAGAGATGCAGGTGTGTGAATAATGGTGAATGGCGTGCAGAAGTCAAGGGAGAGGCTATGGAAGATATTTTTGATAGTTGAGAAGAAAGATTGGTGGGTTCTATAAATAGGCCGAGCATATGATATGATTTGAAGGTCACACACACTTGACACTTTTTACCAAAATTGCTAAAGATGAATTGTTGAAAGTAATCAATTTGTATATTTTGCACAGTATTATAAACGTATTTATGTGCTGATAGTGTGTGCCCATTTTTTTGAAATTGGATCCAGTGCAATTCCCATCCGTACAATTTCGGTGCAATTTCTATAAAATACACATTTTTACGTCATTTTTGAAGTACTAATAGGGACTCACACTAATAATAATCCACTATGAATAGATTAGAGACCAAATTAATATCAATATTGACAAATATCATCACCTTAAATGGATTCGGGACCAAATTGTTATTAATATTAAAAAATAGTCTCACGAGGCTATTTAGTGATGATATTTGTCCAAATTGATAATAATTTCATTCCTAATCCATTCATAGTGGGTTATTGGTAGAATAAATCCGTATTAGTACTTCAAAAATAATGTAAAAATGTATATTTTATAATAATTGCACTGAAGGGAATTGCACCGGATCCAACCTCATTTTTTTCGGAGTGACATCCATATTAAATTAATGTATACGTGCTTGATTCCTTTAATTGTATAGTTATTGTATCTTTTGGCACTTTCACGGTACTTTTAGCTCTTTCATAATACAACATTTTTTAAAAATTGATTTTAACACATTTGGCAAAATGGAGGCATCTACAAACAACCAAAAGCAAACTCAAGAAAGAAGGAAGGCAAAAGGGAAAGAAAAGATTACAACAAGTGATTATAGTAGAGCATATTTGAGTTGGAACTTATAAATGAAAAAAAGTGTTAGGCACTGTTAGTTGATGTATTAAGAGATCAAAGAAGTTTGGGTAACCAAGCTGATGGAGTATGAAATTAAAACAGAGGCAATATATGCTGATGCATTTGCTTTATCAAGTACATTTAAAGTTGAGATATGACTCTTCCCTACTTTGCAGTAGTGCTCTGATGTCGTGGGTCCAAGCGGGATCCAATTTAGTTTTTATTTTACTAGGCAAATGCAGCAAGTGGCGCTAACCTAGGTCGATCTCTCGAGGAGGTCATCAAATGTTAAGGACTTAGGAAATGCAAGGTTCAAGGTCGAATGTTATCCCAACTCTCTATTGGGACTTTCACTGAACACTATGTAGGCGTATTTTGGGGTAATGATATGAAAATAAAATAAATGCAGAAAAATAAATATGCAGATACAAGATAGAACATCCCCTCGGGAGGACGATACGCTACTATCACAGCTAGTGGGAAGATGGAAAGAATCATATCACGATGACCATTTTTTATAGTGTATCCAATCAATCGATCGAATTCCTATGGTGCATCCAAAGCTAACTAGTAGAATCTATCTGTTACTTAAATCTACTAGTGATCAGAGCAAAATGGGGGGAGTGAGATAAGTGCATCTAATAACGTATACTATGTCATTGAAGTATCAATGACTACTCGACCAAGATTTCTCATGAGAGACATCATAGGAATATAAAATCAATGGGGGAAATGGAGACCAAGCAAACGGCTCTCACATTAGCCATCGCTACAAAGTATACTCCTTGAGATCCCGACGTCAACTCAACCTTGATCAAAATCCAAGGAGCCACCAACGAAATATCAAAAGGATCACACATACACAATCTACACCTATTTGGTTGCAGCATTTCGTGGTAGCGGCCGAAGTACACTCGTACTCATACCTCAAAGGCTCTAATTTACGCATAACGCTAAAAGAATGAATCGAAGGATGAGACTGCCTACTACCCTCCGGACTCCAGCTTCTTGCTGTCACCGAGTGCGAGCCCAAGAGTGAAACAGACTAAAAACCAAGAAAACATCGAATATAAAAACAAAAGACATTATCATTCCGCCTAGCCAATCATAGCTCAAGCTACACCTCAATCCTCCCTAAAGGGAAGAGAGGTTTTGTTGGAGCAGCAACCTGAAAATAAGAATAAACACAGAAAAATAGGGAAATGTAAATTTGTTAGAGAAATAATAAAATGCATGGTACCGGACTGAGGCACGGGTATCTCGTTATCTTTAAGGTAATTCACGTCTCCCACGGGTTGATTTTGCTATATCACCCGGTGCAGGGGTACTCAGACGTGTTACCTCCAGGATACAACAGCCCAATACTCGCCTGTTTGTCTACAACCTCTGCACGTAGGTGATAGACAGGACTATGTCTCCTACACCTTTCTCTACCCAAATAACACAAAAATAATATATGTTTTACACATAGTATTCCCATCTCATTTCTTTTTTTCATTTTATATTCAGAATACTTTTGAGGCTAATCTCATATTTATAAGCAACAATATGGACGCCTCCTTTATATTGTTTTATAAGTTACATATAAATATTGAAGACTCCAAAAACCATTTCCAGTTTAATGCTCCAATTCATATTTTTATTTGTAATTATTATAGTAATAATCATACCAGTTACAAAACTCTAACACCTTCAACTTTATTATAATTATTAATTGAATTAATTTATAATAAAATCCAACAATCCCCCACTATTATTATAAATTAATATACACACACTTGACATTTAACATTTGTTTTTACATTTGGGTAGAGACAAATTATTATGCATAATATAGATAGTTAAATTGCCTTGAATCTATATTTAACAAAAATATATATCTTGATCCAGAGCCAATAGTGGTATTCGCCTTGAACTATGACTGCTTAAGGGAGACAAGACATATATCATGCACATAATAATCCAGGTGCAATATATGAGCCCTAGCCCGCACATTATGCGGCCGTATGCGCACCCTGTTTCTTGAATGTGTTTCAAGAATATATGTCATTTTATATTCTCATAGGAGCGGCCCCACTCTATCACATTCAAATAGGTGAATTCTGTCAAGGGTGCTCCTGCAATTAAGACACCCCACTCTTATAGAGCTACAGACTTCATTAAAAGTTTTTAAAAAAACTCAACCTCACATATCATTGCAGGAAAATACACCTACACCATATGGATAAATTAAGAGTCGAAACTCTTTTAAATGTGCATTTCAACAGCCACTCTATGATTCGTTCGTCCCTTTGAACCAAGTTCTTAGGATCTCTAATCACAAGGTAAGGTATCCTCATAGTTTGCTTGTAATCCATACGGGCTTAGGTCACGTTCTTTACGCAGAAATGAAAAGGGAAAGGGAATGGGAATGCATTTGTTATGTTTGGTAGTAAAAATTGAGAATCGAAATGGAATGGAAATGTATTAAAATTACCACTTTGCCCTTTATATTAAAATAATAAAAAGAAAAGAAAGTTATGATTGTGTTAAATCAAAGGGTATAATAGATATTTTGTATTTTCTTTTTCTTTTTCTTTTTTCTTAAAAAAGTTGATGAAAATGAAAAAGTAAAAAATAGGTGGGACCCAATGGGCCCCACCCATTCCTTCCTCTTCTCCTTCCCTATTTCCACCAAAAGAACACCACCTAAAATATTCATCCCCCTCGATGTACAAACCAGATTCTTTGATTATAGCTATAGTTTTAGAAAATCACATAATTCAAAGAATCTAGTAATGACGGTATTCATCACAATAAGTTATCACAATTTATTTGCTTAAAAAAATTCATAATTATTATTGGCGGATATCCCAAAATTTATAAAATATATTTCTAATATATTCTTCCACCATATAATAATATTAGCCAATAAAAATAAAAACATTAATCCATTTAAGGAACTTTTCAAACTTAATAATGTGACCACAAATTAATTATTGTTGTACCTCTTTGTACAATAAAAATATTTAATTAGCACCAAGTGCTTATTAAAATAAATTAAGCACATCATCATCTCTAGTTTGAGATGGTATCATCAATTTAATAAATTGATCACAAATAAATATATGCTTAATCTCACAATATCATTTGGGTCACATATTCACAATATAAACTTAGTTTCAAAAAATGAATCATGTAATTCTCATTATCAATTGCATAGTAATTTTTAATAAAAATAATATACCGTCAAAAAACTTTGGTGAACTTATTTTCGATATCCAAAAAATTATATACCCCCACTATTGTTGGATTTTGTGCCTCTCACAAGAATAACACAAATTTTTGTTCACCCAAAAAATAATATTCTTGTGGCACTTATAAAATATCACATATGAATATTTTAAATTTATTTTTGTGAAAATATCACAAAATCCACAATTATAAAAATTATTTTTCACGAGTATATATGTGTGCACACTTATTTACTATAAAGTGAATTTTCTTTGTTTGAAAATATTTTCTCAAAATATTTCACCAAATCTTTTGGAAATTTTTCAAAATTCATGAAAAATTCATTTGTCACATATAACTTTAAAAGTCCACATGAGATATTGAAAATATCACAAAATATAAAATATAACATTCTATAAAAATAGCTATAGCATTTTTCATGCTTCATCACATATAAGCTTAAATAACTTTTCACATGCCATTATCATTTTAATGAAAATTTATGAAATTTATCACACTTCTTAAATTCCACAAAATATTCATTAACTCACAATTGGATTTATAATATAATGGCTTAAAATCATTTCCATAAAATGAGAAACCAAAAAATTCTCATTTCATTGTCCATACAAAAAAAATTAATTTTTTATGACAGTATATCCCAACAAAAAATAGAGTCATTTTCTATCTCACATGCCACTACCTCAGAATTTTGCTTAGTGCTTATATATATTTCCTACAAACTTGTAAGAAAATAAATAAATTAGGGTGTCAATAAGATTATAAATTACACTCCAACACATTGAAACTTTTTATAAAATTATATAAATAAGCTTCTTCTTTTTTCACTCTCAATATTAACAAAATTCTTACAAAAATAACACATACCTTCATTTGGAATGAGAACCAACCACCTTTCTAGGATGCTCTTTAAGAGTAATAATTTACTCAAATTCACTATAAATGTAAATGGCTCACAATAATATAAATATTAGTATGATATAAAATCACATAAAATAATTATGCAATTTATTTGCATATAGACAAATTTCCAAAATATACCACTACTAATATAAAATAGCCTTTCTAATTTGCAATTAACTATCATCTTATCATTTAAAGAACATTTAAATCTCGTATGCCAAAATCACCTTGAAAACATATAGGTGGGTATATGTATTATTCATCAAATTACATAACATTTTATATCAAATATATATTATGTAATTTTATTATACTTTTGGTTTGGGCAAGAAACTCAGTCAAATATATTGGTATCTATGTGAAAATATTTCACAACAAATCTCAAATTTTGTGAGCAATTAAATAAAATATAAAAATATTATAAGCTCACAAAAATAAATCAAGATACCAAAAATATTATTTGAGTTAGTTCACAAACTAGAACTCAAATACTTATTTCTAATTATTCTTATTTTTCTCTTGCTGCATTATCGGAATAGCCATGGATTACCTTAAACTTGTTGGAGCAGCAACCTGAAAGGCAGAAAATAAGAATAAACACAGAAAAATAGGGAAATGTAAATTTGTTAGAGAAATAATAAAATGCATGGTACCGGACTGAGGTACGAATATCTCGTTATCTTTAAGGTAATTCACGTCTCTCACGGGTTGATTTTGCTATATCACCCGGTGCAGGAGTACTCAGACGCGTTACCTCCAGGATACAACAGCCCAGTATTCGCCTGTTTGTCTACAACCTCTGCACGTAGGTGATAGACAAGACACTGTCTCCTACACCTTTCTCTATCCAAATAAAACATAAATAATATATGTTTTACCCATATTATTCCCATCTCATTTCTTTTTTTTCATTTTATATTCAGAATACTTTTGAGGCTAATCTCATATTTATAAGCAACAATATGGACGCCCTCCTTTATATTGTTTTATAAGTTACATATAAATATTGAAGACTCCAAAAACTGTTTCCAGTTTAATGCTCCAACGTTCATATTTTTATTTGTAATTATTATAGTAATAATCATACCAGTTACAAAACTTTAACACCTTCAATTTTATTATAATTATTAATTGAATTAATTTATAATAAAATCCAACAGGTTTAGCTTTGCATGTGGGGGAAGCTACTAGCTAGCCACCTCAACCCCGCACACATGGCTAGAGGAATAACGCAAAGAAAGAAAGAAAAGCTAAAGTAAGTAAATAACTAGAATAAAATAAACATAAAGAGTCTATAAAGTATTTGGATGTCTCCAAGAGAAAATGAAAAGATAGAATGTAATGTTATGTATAATGCCTACCCCCTAGCCTCTATTTATAGAGTGCAGGCTAGGGTTTGCCTATAAAAATGGCCCAATCCCATTTTCCTTTACAATCTGCATAAATGTCGGTTCGCTAATAGCGAGCTAATATTGCTCGCTGTAAGCGAACCGATGCTCGATACTATTCCTTCTAACGTGTGCTCGTTTATGGCGAGCTAAACTACTTGCTATAAGCGAGGTGGGACTTGATACTATTCCTCTTTTGCTACATATTGCTCTGCTCTAAGCTGGTTTGATCTGGCTCTTTTGTCTTTTAGTTCCTCTTCCTTTGTTCCTTGCTTCTTGGTCCTTGAGGAACCCCTGTTCAACACAGAACTTTGCATCAAAGTCTAGCAAAAAGTATTCCTCAAAGGACTTACATAAATAAAGCGTTAGAAGTGTGATATTAGCAAGAAATTAAATAATGTCAACACCCTTCATCATAAATAAGGCACATTTATACGAATAATGCATGATTAAACAATATAATATATGCTAAATGAGCACTAAAATCAGTGGTGATTTTGGGTGCGATCAAGGTATCGAAAGACAATGTTAAGAATCATATAAAGTTTTGGAGAAGGCAGTATGGAATTGTTCGTATACTTAGTCAGAGTGAATTTGATTGGGTTGGTACAAAATACATGATTACTGTTGATAATGAAAGTGCTTGGAATGAATATGTGAAAGTAAGTAAGGTCATTCCCTATTATTGTAATATGTTCTTTTATGTTTTAAGGTCATAGTTTATGAAAGAACCAAGAACGGGGGCTTGAATTGATTTACTTAAAAAATATTGACATTTTTTAAAAATTTGGTTAATATAACTTTGGTTAATGGAAATGACTTAGCCCCTTGTTTGATAACCATTTTCAAAAACAGTTTTATATTTTTAAAAACAATAAAACAAAAAATTTGTTTGATAATCTTGTTTTTAATTTTCTTTTTCAAAAACAAAAAAACAAAATACAGTTTTAAAAGGCAATTTTATCTAAAAACCATACTTTAAAAAATAAAACCCCAAAATTCCCCTTTCCCAATAAGTATTCCATGGATGTCCCATTTTTGTCGTTTTGCTTGTAAGAATCTGTCTGGACCTGAGACGGATTTACGGATTTGAATTTTTTTTTTTAAAAAAAAATTGAATCCGTCTAAGAGGCAGATGGATTCGATTTTTTTTTAAATAATAATAATCGAATCCGTCTGCCTTTCAAACGGATTCGATTTTTTTAAAAAAAAATAAAATAAAAATCGAATCCGTCTGCTTTAAAGCAGACGGATTCATTGCTGACACGAACAAATTTTACTCTCCGTGTCAACGTGCGCGCTGCAATTTTACTCCATCCTCTCCTTTTTTTTTTTTATCTTTCATTCTTCTCTTCCATTCATTCTCACTTCTTCATTCTGATTTCACATTCACAATTTCATCTCCTTCTTTCCTCTCTTCTCTTTGGAGCTCTTGAAGAAGCAAGGTGTGGGGTTTGTGGGGTTAAGAAATTTTGGTGGTGGTCCAAGCTTCAAAAGTAAGAGAAGTTAGATAGTGTAGTCCAGATCTCTAATACAGGTAATTTTTTTTTTTGTAGATTTTTTTACTATTTTTGTTTTATTTGTTTTAAAATTTTTTAACTGATTTTTTGTTTAATATATCAATTTCAGTTGTGTTTTAGGATCTTTCAAACTAAGTTTGAGTAAGATCTTCAATCCAAACAAGAAAAAAATCTTCAATCCAGGTAATTTTTTATATTTTGTAAACTTTTTTTTTTTTTAATTTTTCTTACTTCCTATAATGTATTTGGTGTATGTGTGATCTTATTAATAGAATTTTTGTTGATGTAAATATATTTTAAAAACCATTTATATTTTTTTAGTTGAATCTGCATATATGTTTTAAATTTTTTTGAGTTTTTATGTTAAATTTATATTAGTATTACATTTTTAGTAAATAAATTTGTTGAATATGACTCTGAGAAATACACCATCCATATTCTTCTGAATTATGGACAAATTATTTGTGAGAAATATTAATGTGGCCAAATTATTATTTTTATTTAAAAAGTCATATGTATGAGATTTTTTTTTATTAATGATGTTTATATATATATATATATATATATATATATATATATATATATATATATATATATATATATATATATGAGATATAATTTGGTAGTTAAATTTGTAGGGATCATTTATGGTTAACTATTAAATAGAATTATATTTAGGCATTTAGAGTTAATTATAATATTATTATATGTAATAGTTATTTATATGTAGTTAAAATATAATTATTGAATTATTTTAATTTTAACATATGAAATGTGTATGTTGTAGATTTTTGTAACTGACTTTACAATGTTGTAGGTTTTTATAAGTGACTTTACAATGTTTGTAGGTGTCAACATGCATAGAAAAATATTTGCATATATTTATTATGACGGGGAAATTAAGAATGGCATAGAGGGCATTATATTTGTATGTAAACGACCTAAAGGAGTAAGTTTGGAAGAAAATACTACCTTGGGTGGTTTAAAGGCCTTGATTAATGAGAAATTAAAGCTTTCTGAGAATCAAACTGTGTCTGAAATAATTTATAGGATGCCATAAAACCTTAATCCTTTGAGGTATGGACAATTTCATGTGGGAGAAGATTCAGATTTCCAATTTGTAATACAGAGGCACTTGCAGATTTGTTCTGAGTTTGGATTGATGGAGTTTTATGTAGAGATATAACACATAATATCAATATAGAGACGGAAAACCAATTATCTTTCGATTACAATACACAACCAACTCCTCAAACCGACCAATCATTACTCCCTAGTTCCTCACAATTACAAAATGTTGCTACATGCCAATCTCCCAGATAACCTTGGTGAATTTTCAGACGAAGATGAGTATGAGGCAAGTGTTCCTATTCGGATGACCTATCAGGACGAAGAATATGATAATGTTGGTGAAGATGTGTTTGAAGAGGAATTAGCTAATTTCTACTCTCAAGTGGATATGGAGGGAGGAAGGGGTTTTACTGGAGACTTAGGTCCACGCAGCGAAGATGTTGGGGAGTTGTATGAAGGGATGAAGTTTCCAACGAAGGTCGCACTACGTAGGCATGTGAAGCTTTATCATATTAAGAACAACTGCACGTTTGCAGTTGTGAAGTCAGGGAGTAATTTCAAGGACTGGCGGTGTCCCAAATTTGGAAAGGAGTGTGCTTGGAGACTAAGGGCAATGCAAAAGGTTAACACATACCACTGGGAGATAACCATATGTCCCAAGAAACACACTTGTGTGACAATGACATTGTCACAATCATCCAAAGTTGGATTCTAACATGATTGCATCTTTAATTGTTAGTATGGTGACTCTAGAGCCTGAGGTCTCGTTCATTTTTTACTATCTGCATCCGAATTCGAATCCGCCCAATATATCTAATACCCGAACTGTATCCGAAAAATATATTATTTTCAATATCAATATCCATATCCGAAATACCCAATATCTGAAAATAGTTCATATCCGAACCTATCAGCCGCCGAACAAAAATGTAAGAATTTTTTTAAAAAAAATACTGAATCTGTCTGCCTGGCAGACGGATTCAGTATTTTAAAAAAATAATATAGTTGAATCCGTCTAGAAGGCAGACGGATTCAATTTTTTTAAAAAAAAAAATTGAATCTGTCTTCCGCTCAGACGGATTCAATTTTTTTAAAAAAAATATATAATTGAATCCGTCTGTCCAGACGGATCCATACAAGCAAAACGACAAAAATGGGACATCCATGGAATACTTTTTGGGGAAGGAGAATTTTGAGGTTTTATTTTTTATAGTATGGTTTTTGGGCTAAATTGCCGTTTTAAAAACTAAAAAACAAGAACAAAAAAAAGATGTTTTGTACTCAAATTTTCTGTTTTTATTAATGGCATTATTGTAATATATTTTATCTTCTTTAAACTCATATCCTTTTAGTCCCTAAAAAATATAATTTATTTTAATTTAGTCCCTAATAGATAAAAATAATAATTTACTCCTTAAAAATACAAATTGTCTCAATTTAGTCCCTGATAGATGGAAATGACAAATTTAGTCCCTAAAAATATAATTTGTCTCAATTTAATCCCTGATAGATGAAAATGACAAATTTAATTCTTAAAAATACAATTTTTTTTCCATTCTTTTGTTTTTAAAATTGTTTCCAAAACAAATTTATCAACCAAGTTTTTTTTTTTTTTTGTTCTTTAAAACTTTCTTTCAAAAACTGTTTTGAAAACTATTTTTAAAAACACAAAACAAAAACAGTTATCAAACAAGCCCTTAGTTTTTCAAACTTAATTTTCTTTATAAAAAATATAGTGTTCTTGTTAATTTGAAAAATAGATTTACATTAATGCAGAAAGCAATAAATAAAGTAAAGAAATACAAGTTATTATAGTGAGATTCGGGTCAAATACCCTACGTCTTCACTCTTTCTCTCACTAAACGAGTAAGAGAGGCTTCAACTAGGCAATTTTACCCAAAACCCATCATTCAAAAATTTTAACCCCAAAATTCCCCTTCCCAAAAAAGTATTCCATGGATGCCCCATTTTTGTCGTTTTGCTTGTAGGGATCCGTCTGGACCTGAGACGGATTTGAATCCGTCTCAAGCCCAGACGGATTCAATTATATTTTTTTAAAAAATAATAATAATAATAACTGAATCCGTCTGCCTCTCAGACGGATTCAGCCATAATTTTTTTTAAAAAAAATACTGAATCCGTCACAAAGGCAGCCGGATTCAGTATTATTTTTTTAAAAAAAATTCTTATGTTTTCGTTCAGCAGCGGCTGGGTTCAGATATGACTATTTTTGAATATTGGGTATTTCGGATATGGATATTGATACTGAAAATAAATTTTTTTCGGATACGGTTCGAATATTATACATATTGGGCAGATTCGGATTCGGATGCAGATAGTAAAAAATGAACGAATACCCGCATATTGCCAGACTTGCACAGATAGTAAAAAATGAACGAATACCCGCCTAATACCCGACTGGTAATTTTTGTGTTCTAATTATTATATATACTCTGGTCCTGGGTTTATAATAATTAGAACGCAAAAATTACCAGTCGGGTATTAGGCGGGTATTCGTTCATTTTTTACTATCTGCATCCGAATCCGAATCTGCCCAATATGTATAATATTCGAACCGTATCCGAAAAAAAAAAATATTTTCAGTATCAATATCCATATCCGAAATACCCAATATTCAAAAATAGTCATATCTGAACCCAGCCGCTGCTGAACGAAAACGTAAGAAATTTTTTTAAAAAAATAATACTGAATCCGTCTGCCTTTGTGACGGATTCAATATTTTTTAAAAAAAAATTATGGCTGAATCCGTCTGAGAGGTAGACGGATTCAGTTATTATTTTTAAAAAAAAAATTTGAATTCGTCTGCCTCTCAGACGGATTCAATTTTTTTAAAAAAAATATAATTGAATTCGTCTGGGCCTGATCCGTCTCAGGCCCAGACGGATCCCTACAAACAAAACGACAAAAATGGGGCATCAATGGAATACTTTTTTGGGAAGGGGAATTTTGGGGTTAACAGTTTTGAAGGATGGGTTTTAAGTAAAATTGTTCTTCAACTAGCTTGGGAAATGAGAATTACAACCTGACAACCTTCTTACACCAAGGGCTCAACTACTAGAGCTTTTACTGCCTAACCCAGGCAACCCTTAAACCACGAGCTTAGTCAACATCTCATAGGTTCGCTGAGGCCATTATTTCAAGTTAGCATCTCATAGATACGTTTTCTGGGCTCATGTGCCTGATGCACGTACCCATACACACACTAGCATTTGCGTGAGCATCCACTGCGAACTACGTGACTTCTGATCTCTCAATGAAGGTACGTAGGCGCCAGACTCTCGTCCTGGTTCGAGTCCAGCATTACATTTTTGTCTGATAGAACCCTTAATTTTCAAAAGCCAGATCAAGTTGAATTGGGTAACGTCTTCGGATGGGGGACGAGGAGTGCCTAACAGGTCCCCTCGGCTCAAACTAGGGTTGTACACGGGTCGAGTCAGTCTGGATTTGGGACCGACCCGAGACTTGACTTGAATTTAGTCTGGTCATTCGAGCCGAATCTGTCGGGTCCAACCCGACCATTTTTTTTTTTAATTTACATAAATTAAAATTACATATCAAGTATAAAATTTACATTAAATTTAACATATTTAAAAATAAAAAAAAAAACAATTTTAATTAAATAATTAAGGTTATATTTGTCATAAAAATAATAACTTTAATTAAATTAAGATTATATTTTGTGTATTTTCAATTAATAATCAATAAAAAACCAAAATTATACATACAAATAATATATATCTTACATGCAAAAATAATAAATATAACAAAATTTAAAAGAACAAAAATGAAAATGAAGGTACCCTCGGTCGAGTCGGGCCGGGTCAGAGAGTGCCCGACCCGAGACCCGACCTACCCGGACCGATGGCCAAAAAGTGGCCAAGCCGGGTCGGGTCCCAGTCCATTTTGTACAACCCTAACTCAAACAGACTCCCGAATTTGAGCTTTTTGGTTCTAGCAATGATTCGTCTGACTTTTAATATATTAATTAATTAATTACCTGATTTAGAAATTAATTAATTAATTATATTATATTAAAAAATGATAACGTCGGTATAGTTACCCTAAATATTTTCAAAATTTGCATATTAACCCCAAATTTTCACTTCCTCCAAATTTTAACTTTCCAAAATTATAGTTTTACCCAAATCACATTTTTTTAGCCCAAGTTTTCATTTTATTTTCAATTTTGACCCAAAAACTTCTCAAAATTATAGTTTTGTGTTGGATTTCATATTTGGTCTGAATTTTCATTTTGTCTCGATTTCAACTTTTCAAAATTATAATTTTGCCCCAAATTACATTTTTAGCTCAGATTTTCGTTTTTCTTCGATTTTGACCCCATAATTTTTCATAATTGCATTTTTGCCTCGTTCCCAAATTTCCAAAATTACATTTTGGTCCCAATTTTTTATAATAATTATATTTTTGGCCCAAATTGCATATTTTCTCTTTCTTTTGATTTAGACCTCAAAAAACTTTTTAAAACTGTATTTTTGCCTCGATTCCAAATTTGCTAAAATTACATTTTGGCCCCAATTTTCATCATAATTATATTTTGGCCCAATTTTCTCCCAAAAGACACTTTTAGCTCTTTTCCACATTTCTTTGTAAATTTTTTCCTCAATAACATCCCTAATCGCATTTTAACCACATTTTTCATTCTTTCAATCAATAAAACCCTCCTTTCCAAATTTCAAGGATTTCAAAGAGAAAACTGTTGTATGTGTAATTCAAAGTCCTACATTGGTGGGGTGTATGGAGTGAGTGGGTGAGGAGCTTATATAAATAGATGTGAGTTATATAGGTTTTAACACATATAAGAATACTAGCCTATAACCATTGGGTGTATTGAGTTTTAGGTATTTTTATGTATTGAGGAGGGTTTGTAATTTTTCCGGAAAAATTACAAGTAGTAAAGTTTGTCCCAGTGGGGGTCGTGGTAGTAGGTCTTGAGACACCGAATCACGTTAAAATGTTTGTGTGTTCTTCTTTCTCTTTTCCTTATATTTTTGTGCAGGGCCCAACAAGTGGTATCAGAGTTTTGGTTCCGGCCTAGGGAGGAAGAAGGGAGAAAGAACAAGAGGAAGGAGTCGTCATCATCCAGTCAGCGCCACGTCAGCAATTTGGAGAGAGGTTGGTTCTGGCTTATTTTCTCATTTTTTTTCAAGTCAGATTTTCTTTTGAATTTGGGTTGTTTGTGGTGCTAGTTGGTTGGCTATGTGAGTGGAAGTATTTAGTCAAGAGTTGGGTTAAATACAATGAACACCCTGAAGTTTGAAGTTCCGTTGTTTGATGGGAGAACGGATTTTACACTGTGGCAATGCACGATTCAAGATTATTTGGTCCAGCAGGGTCTTGACTTAGCAATGCAGGATGAGAAATCAAGTGAAATGAAAGAGTCAGATTGGAGTACAATTCAGAAAAAGGATGTTAGTACAATTCGGTTGACAATAGCCCCACAGATAAAAGTGACTATGCTGAAGGAGACATCACCGAAGAAGTTGTGGGACACGTTGGAGAGCAAATTTGCATCGAAGATATTGACCAATCGATTGATGATGAAGATGGGTTTGTACTCATTGAAGATGGAAGAGGGAGGTAATGTGACTGATCACATTAACAAATTTAATGAGATGGTATCTAGACTATTGAATGTAGGGGAGACTATTAAGGATGAAGAGCAAGCGTTGCTTCTCTTAGCTTCACTACCAAAATCCTTCAAGCCTCTAGTCCAGTCAATGCTAGCAGGAAAGAGCACACTAAACCTAGATGAAGTGATGAGTACTTTGAAGGAGAGTCAGAGGATGATGGGTGGTGAAGAGTCTTTCAGGGACAGTCATATACTAGCAGTGGATAGTGACAGGTAGAAGAAGGGTGATCAACTTGGAAGAAATTCTCGATCGAGAGACATGAGCACTGTTGAGTGCCATTACTATGGACAGTTGGGTCACATGAAAATGAGATGTCCAGACTTCAAGGAGGACTTGCAGAGCATGAAGGAGAAAAGGGGCAGATCGAAGGGAGCTTCTTCTGCTAATGTGGTTTCTTATGAAGATGAGTTAATCTGAGGATGTTAGAGAATTTTGCAGCAAGGGATGATCGCTGTAGAAACTAAGTCAGAAAATTAATATGAGAGTTTAGTTTTTTTTTAAGAGAAAAATAATGTAGGACTTTGGATTAAGGGAGGATTTATTGTATGTGTAATTCAAAGTCCCACATCGGTGAGGTGTATGGAGTGAGTGGGTGAGGAGCTTATATAAATAGGTGTGAGTTATATAGGTTCTAACACACATAAGAATACTAGCCTATAACCATTGGGTGTATTGGGTTTTGGGTATTTTTATGTATTGAGGAGGGTTTGTAATTTTTCCGTTCAAAAATTACAAGTAGTAAAGTTTGTCCCAGTGGGGGTCGTGGCAGTAGGTCTTGAGGCACCGAATCACGTTAAAATTTTTGTGTGTTCTTCTTTCTCTTTTCCTTATATTTTTGTGCGGGGCCCAACAAAAACTTGGTGGCAGCTCCCTATCACGCTGATATAAGATCCCTGAGTAGGTCCGTTCTCGGCCACAAGAGCAACCTGAGTCGAGGATTCAGTGCTCTTTTTTCACTTTGGCTTTGAGGCACACCTGTTACAAGGTTACTGATCTTAAGTACTCAATGCATGTTGGGTCCTGAAGTGGTTAGTCAAATAATTCCTTGTTGTATCTACAGAACCTTTGGGCACCCATATTTGTTTAACTATAACCATTTTGTTTTTACAGGTTCCTACTTTGCAACCTATTTGTTTGCAAACATAACATACCCTATTATTTTTAGATTGAGGTTCCTGTTTAATAAAGAATTATCCGTAGGTTTTTCAAAATTCTCTTCTTGATAGCCTAACCCTATTTTATCAAAACATCATTTTCCATATCCTAGTAGTTTATCTAGATTTTTTTGTCCTTTAACAAACTTAGCTAGATCTTTATTTGAACCATTTACCTTTACTTCTAATGGTATCACGCCATGTAAGTCACAATCATTAATTTTAACAATGTTAATGAGACGAGTAATATTGCTTGAAAAATGAAAAATTTGTGACATATTTGACCGAAAACTCAAACATTAAAAATAACAAAGATACTTTACCAGTTTACCTTATTATCAAATACTAAATGTGAGCATCACTTTTAGCATGAAGTTTTTGGATATTTTGAAGATACACATTATAGTATATTTATCATGTATTTGATTATTTATTTTTATAAATAGTTTATATTTAATTGTTATATATATATATATATATATATATATTTATTTATTTATTTATTTGACTGTATTAATATAATTTAATAAAACATTGACAAAAAAAATCAAGGATGTGGAATAAGAATTTGGTTTTAAAATTATAAATATTTAATAAAAATTTTAAACTGTAAATTTCAAAGTTTGTAATAAATTTTATAGTTTTTAATCTAACAGGTTCTTACATGTTACACTTGAGCTATCAATCACCTAATACATATTTTTGCTCGTTCGATTTTTGAAACTTTATTTCGACTAATTTAAATTCGACCTAGGTTGCACATATGGTTATGGTGGATGATCCTAAGGAGAATCGTTGTATTTACAAAATCTCAAACATAGAACTTTGCTTAAGCGATATTAAGCCGCTTATCATTTAAATCAACCCACATTGGTTCCTGATACACTTTTTAAGTGTCGAACTATTAGACTAATGGCTCTTCGGATATATACTTCTAAAAACTATTTATTTTGATATGGTGTTGGAGAAAAAGTTGTATTTGAGAAATTGTATAAAAAAATATTTTTATTGTAAAATTATTATAAAGTATATATATATATATATATATATATATATATATATATATATATTTAAGATGTTATTGATGTTTCTAAGTAGATAGAAATATTTATTATTACTAATTTTTATTAAACAAATATATATAAATTATTAATTTGTTAATTTAATTCAATGTTTTTGTAAAACCAATTTAATTAAATGTTGGTTAAAAAAATTATTGTTTGTATTTATGAATATTATTTATTAACTAAATATCTATTAATATTATTTAAATATATACATGATAACTTTTTCTTAAAAAAATAATAAATTGACAATTCTTTCTACAAAAAGCTTTGCAAATGTAACATAGAGTTCATTTTTAGTGGATTAATTATATATATATATATATATATATATATATATATATATAAGTATAATTACATAGGATGAGTCTGTTATAATTCTTTTACCCGACTAATTTTTAAAACTTCTATCAAGTTATTACAAAATATTCATTTCGGTTCAGGTTATCACTCTCAGGTTCTATCTTAATTCTTATAGCGGAAGAAAAATATAAAATCAGGAAACAAATTAAAGCATTCATACACATGCAAGACCATCTTTTACATAAATATATAGTGTGATAATAGTATATATATAAGTTAGTCAATCTTGGGAACCGGAGGCAACAATCTTGCCACTCAGGTCCCTTCTAAAAAGACCATGTTAGAATAACCATAAGTCACCTAAAGCCTATTTGTCAAATATTCCTAGGATGTATGTCAAAATAGCTAAAAACTACAGGAGTCTATCCCACCTACATCAAGCTCCACTCCTAAAAATCTCAGTAGGTATAGCAGTCTAAGTTTGAAAACTACTGGCCTGTATCATCGTACTCTTTACGAAAAATCATTGCATTTTTATTCTTTATAAAATATGAAAACTTTAACTATTGGATGTAATATAACTTTATTTTACTTAATGTCATGCTTATCCAGCCATGACTAAAACATATGTGCTGCAATTATCATGGTTGTACAGATAAGAGATATAGAGAATTTCAAAACAATTTATACATCATCTTATAACATGATTCATCTTACGCATATATGGAATTAAGAGGAAAACACGACACATCAATCATGAAATACATCCAATAGAAATGTTAAAAACATCAAGAATGCAAGTTTGAACCCTCCATTGTTTTTGAAATCAAATGATTTTCGCAAAATCCTCAAGAATCAAGAAGTGGGTTCAAAACTAAAAATGGAGGTAGAGAGCTAAACCTACCTTGAGTGGATGAAGATGAAACTTGAGAGGACTCTTAAGTTGCTTCTCCAATCACAAACTGCCGAATTTCCGGCCATACACCACCTTCAACCACAAAGTTTCCCTCCAATGGCTCTTCTAGGGTTTACTTGACTCTTCCCTTCTAATTGTGTGTAAGTGTCCACTAAATGAGTGAGTGGGGTGTAGGAAATGTGTAAAATGGTTTTTGGGGCAAAATGGTCATTTTGTCCTCCCTCAAGAACTTCCTTTCAATTTGGGGTTTTTGTCCATTTATAGCACTTTCCAATATCTTATTATTATCATTATCACTTTTCAAATCTTATTTTCCAATCTATACCAAACGCACTGTTCACGTCCTAATTCGCCGTTGCCAACGGCGAATTGAGAATTTTTTTCGTCCCAATTCGCCAATGGCAACTGCGAATTGGAAGTCAACAGAAAAGCCTCCCAATTCACCGTTGACTGGTCAGCCTTGCCTACGTGGCTGATGCGTGGTTGCCACGTGCCCAATTCGTCGTCCCCAACGGCGAATTGGGCACGTGGGGAGCAACGACATGACCCCTCTCTGAGCATTGCAGGGGCAGATTGGGGACGGCGAATTGGGCTCCCATAATCTGCTATAAATACCCCCCCTCCCTTCACCTTCCCCTGCACCATTCCTCCCACTCACTCCCTCTCTCTCACACTCACCACCATTATTTTTATCATGGTCATATTTTATTTGGTTTAGAATGCTAGCAGTCCGAGTAATGAAAGAATTCGGTTCGAGCACGGTTTCCCCACTCTTCCAAATTTCTCAACTTTGTCTTCTTCTTTCATGGTAATTTTTAGTAACCAATATTAATATTAAATATTCGTAAATAATATTTAGATTTAATTGTGACTTAAAAAATTAATTTTATTAAGGATATTATTATATTTAAGAAAATATTTAGTAGTTAATTTTGATTTAAGAAAAATATATTTTGTGGATATTTATGTAAGTAAATAAAAAATATTCGTAAATAATATTAAGATTTAATTATGACCTATAAGAAAATAGTTTTAGGGTTTTTGAATTTTTAGTGATAAGTGATAAATATTATTATATATATTTAAGAATAATAGTGTATTTTCTTATATGCGCAGCGGTCTTTGGCCTCCTGTTTCGATTCGCGTCCGGATTCTAATGCTTGGAATGCAGTAACGATCAACCAAATATGAACAAGGAGGGGTAGGTACCAGTAGAGGATCCAACACCCGAGCAATGGATGAGTTAAGTTCGGGCATGTTGTCCTCAAGGACCTATTCCTCGCCACCTCAGAGGAAGGCTTGCCAAGGAACTGTCAAAGGGGTGAAGAATGTTTAAGATCAGTAACAAACAACACCCGATGACAGTGCGTCTAAGCGGCAGTAAGTCCACTTTGAGGGATTAGCATCCTCGTTTCACTACAAATGTAAGCGGAGACGAAATGGGAGCGTCATTGGCGTTGGAAAGTTGAATGACGCACAGTCAACTTGCAACCGGCCAATTCCCATGGGAGCTTCAATTTCTGTCTCTGTATTTTGGTATCGGCTCATCTGAAACAAGGTGGAAGTGCAGGGCAATGTTACCTGCATTTTAATAGTTGTATTTTCCTGGACTGTTAATGATTTTTGTAATATTTATTTGTTCCAGCCAATGAAATGATAATAACGATTTCGTCATTCATCCATTTAACAGAAGATCAAATCAAAGCAATTAATTTAATTTAATTTAAAATCAAAGCAATTAATTTTGATTTAAAATGAATGCAATTAATTTAATTTAAAATGAACGCAATTAATTTAATTTAATACAATACAAAAGTCTGAATGAAAATAAATATACAAGTCAGTCGTGACGACCGAAGTAGTGACTGTCGGTCCCGCATCACCTCGGCCTACGTTGACGCACCAATGGCTGCGTGCCAGCATCCTCATCGTCATCCTTCCGAGGGCGACGGTGGTGTGAAGAAGTGCTTGGCCCCGCCGATGACTCGCCCTGGGTCTGTGAAATCGATAGAGGAGGGGTTCGTAAGAAGGCACCCAGTGCATCAAAGTCCTGAGGCTCTAGCTCTGGAAGGTCATCCTCATCCTCCTTATCATCATCATCAGCACCATCATCCTGGTGGTCATCTCCGCCAGGCTCGTCACCAGCAGGTTCGCCATCATATGCCGGTTGGATGAGAATGGGGACCAGTGGATGCGAGTCGCTCATCTTCCTGGGCCTGGAGCTCGAAGAATCACGGCCATTGACCGGACCGTACGAGAATGTGCACACACTGGTTGCCTCGTGATCTCTAGCGCCCTCCAGGTCCAGATGGAGGTTCAGGGTCTGCATGTGCCTGGCGATGTGAGCGATCTCGTCCGCAGGCAAAGGCTGCTCGTATACTCGGTCCGCGAGAACACCATACGTCTCGCCCTGTTCCAAAGAAAATAAACAACGCACTACATCAATAAGGGGAATGCAGAAGAATTTAAAATGTAGTAACAAAAAATATTAAAAACTAACATTCTCGATTGTCCTGGCTCCGACAGGATGGACCCACTTGCGGGTGATCTCCTTGTACCAACGCATGTAGGTGGAATGCATTGCTAGCGGAATCGTTGTCTTCGGTGCATCCACCAAGCGGTTCCATCGTTGGTCCCACATCTGGATCCACGGAAACTGACGGATCGGCCACTGCACGTGCATCTTGTTCATCAGCTTCAGGGTGTGATGAATGTCCAGGTCCGCCGGATCCCCGGGTATACCCTGCCGCATGACCCTATCTGCCTGCTGCCACTCTAGTATGTGGAAGTAGAGTAGTGGCACATGCGCACGCCCTAGGTCCCTGGCATGCAGGCAATAACTGGGGATTTCCCCTTTCAGCTCAGGGCCGATGTACGATTGCCAAACGACCTGCAACATCCAATGACTTTTTACTAAGACTTGTTCACACGTTTAAAATATATACAACAAAGCAAATGTATACTCAGGGAAGGGTAAACATACATTGGCCGGGGACATGTTGTCCATCTTCAGAACGTACTCCGTGACGTTGTGCGAGCACAACTCCCTCGTGGTAGTACGATAATCGCTCCACCTGTGACAAGTACAAAAGTGTGTTAAAACGTATTATTAAAATTAAAACAAATATAAACCACAACTCATGCAAATCACATACCTCGCACTAAGTGGACAAGGAATAGGGTACTGCGCCGCCTCATCCTCGGCGCTCAACTTGCGGGCCTTGCGCCCTCTCAACCTCGGCGCGAGGGTGGGAAATCTATCCCACGCCCACGCAAGCAGAAGGTGGGCGCACCCGCCCATGTTCTTGCAGTCCCACCTCGTCGCCTCGCACATCTCACGAAACAAGTAGGCCAGGATCGCAGAACCCCAGCTATACTACCCTGCTTCCTCGAGATTCCGCAGTAGGGGCAGACAAAGAAGGGACACCTTGTTCCCGGAGGTGTCCGGCATCAAAAACCCACTGATGAGCCGCACAATGTACGCCCGTACCATCTGGCGCAGCTCCTCATCGGACACATCACCCCGACGGCCATCATCGAGGGGGAAGTTCTGCTCCAGCCATGAAATATTCACCCTCTGACCCTTAAGGTCTCGCTCCCCTGGAGTCTTCCCAAGCAACTCCTGGCAGAGATCGGCCCAGTTGTGGCTCGTGCTCTCTACCACCGCCTTCCCCTCAATGGGGAGGCCCAGCTGGATGGCCACGTCCTCCAGAGTGATTGTGATCTCCCCGACGCCCACGGCCATATGGAACGTGTGGGTCTCTGGCCTCTACCGCATGATCAAGGCCGTGACCAGGTGCCAGTCGTATGGGAAGAAGCCGGCTCTCGACGCTCCGTAAAAGCCGGATGCAATGAGCAGTAGAACAAACGCCGGTGGCGGATAACCGTAGGTGGTGGACCTAGTACGCCGTGGACGAACTGTCGGCGTATCTTGAAAAACAAAACACGGTGATCAGTAAATAATCACCTCATTCAAAATCGCTAAATCGGCGTAAGCAAGAAGTACTTACATGTCCCTGCCACAACGCCTCCGACTTGTGCTGGGGCTGTAAGTACAAGATGGACAGATCGGTTGGACCCGCCCTGATGTATCTAGCACACTCTCGAATCGGATCCATCTAACAATAATTAAAGAAATCAACAACAAAAATTAACTTTAAACCATGACAATAATTAATAATTACCAACAAATAAAACCTAAAAAATAATTAATAATTAATAAACTTTACATCCTAACAAATAATATATACCCTAACAAATAATGTAAACCCTAACAAATAAACTCTAAATACCAGTAAATAAATCCAAATCCTAACAAATAATATAATTACCAACAAAAAAATCCTAATAATAATTAATAATTACCAACAAATAAACCCTAATACATTATATAAATACAAACAAATTATATAATATATATATTCAGAATTTTAATATTTTAGTAAATAATATATATATATATATATATATATATATATATATATCACCGGAGAAGGAGGACGGAGGGAGGACTCACCGGAGAAGGAGACGGCGGCGGCGGGAACGGCGGCAACGGTGACCGGAGGGGGGATGAGAGTGAGTGAATGAGAGTGAGGATGAGATTGAGAGTGAGAGAGTCAGAGATTGAGAGTGAGAGAAGAGGAAGAGAGGAGGAAGGCAGGAAGGCGAGGGAGAAGTTGAAGTGGAAAGAGGACGGATACCAAGGCGAATTGGGAAGCGGGATGCAATTACTGTCTCCAATTCGCCGTTGCAAACGGCGAATTGGGGACAGTAAATTCGAATTTCAAAAGTACGTGCCCAATTCGCCGTTGGGGACGGCGAATTGGGCACGTGGCAGCCACGCATCAGCCACGTAGGCAAGGCTGACTAGTCAACGGTGAATTGGGAGGCTTTTTCGTTGACTTTCAATTCGCAGTTGCGGACAAAAAAATATTTTCAATTCGCTGTTGCCAACGGCGAATTGGGGCGTGAACCGTGCGTTTGGTATAGATAGAAAAATAAGATTTGAAAAGTGATAATGATAATAATAAGACATTGGAAAGTGCTATAAGTGGACAAAAACCTTCAATTTGGTCTCTATTCTCTTTCCTCATCAACCTTTATTTCTTTTTACCCCACAATTACTTACTTCCTTTTCACTAAAATCCCTAACACTTAATTATCACATGATAAATAACCATCTCTTTAATTAATTAATATAAAAGAAACAGGTGTTACAGCAAACATGAACTTGAGTTCTCTCAATTTCTCTCTGGCATTGACAATAAATTGATAGTGCCAATTTTTTAAAGAGATCCATACTATAGAAAAAAACCGTCGCTAAAAATGGATTTCTTTGTAGTGAGAGACCATCGCTTAAATAGATTTGACATTCTGTATCTATCTTTCTCCTGAATCCAGTGTCAATTTCAGAGAGAAATTGAAAGGATTAAAATCCAACATGTGGATATATTCTCTTCATAATTACAGTGACTTTCTGCCAATAGAGTTCCCTTATACCAAGATATACCTAAAACAAATGTAATAAATAGTTGGTGTAGCCCTCTTATATAAGGTCATAGCTCCTTATTGACAGAAAAATATGAACCAGTGACCATTTTAGTATGGAGGTTTAGCAATGGATGCAGAATCACTGGCCATCGGGGAAGGGAATGCGTCAGATATGGCTTCCCAAGAGTGGCAATCATCATCCTTTTGCCGCCTTCGATTAAGGAAGACCGGTCTCATTGGTGTTGCAACCATGTTAATTTTGAATGTCAACAATGCTACTATCTCTGACATGGGAGGTCTTAAATTTGCTTGAGTCTGAAGACATAAGAAGGCCACATGGATTGCTTGCAGAACAGCCTTTTCTACAAATCCATGTTCCTGCAATTTCGGATCTACAAACTCCATCCACCTTGAGTTCTCATAAAGTTTCCATGCCTACAAAGAAGATTTACATAAGCACATTGAAATATGTGGGGAGTCAAAATGGGCTAGGCCCTATGGGCTGGTACGTTTGGCTCTTAAAAATTTATAGGGCGAGGCTAAAGAAATTATGGCCCTAACTAAAAATGGGCCGACCTGGGCCAAACCGAGCTAGCCTATTTTGACAATTCTAAGTATGTAAAATAACCAATGTTTATTATGGAAAATAAGAGCTTACATATTCAGGAAGATACTGCATTGCTGATGGTAAAGTAAGGTCAGTATTTTTCCTGCAACTTATGATTTCAAGCACAAGGACTCCAAAACTATAGATGTCTGCCTTTTCAGACAATTCTCCTCTAGTAGCATATTCAGGAGCTGTATAACCTCTGACCAACACAGACATAATTTATTGCATATAACAGAGCTGTTTGAAAGAAACTTACTGATATCTTCTTTAAATCTCCAAGTAAACAACTATAACTATGAGATAACTTGCTACATTAGGGACATCAAACAGCCTACAAATACAGAAAAGTACTTTGTAGAGCTCCTTTCTCACACTAAGGGGAAATTTCCATAATAATCATTTAATATAATGTTAATAGTGAACAGCAAAGTGTAGTGGAAAATACAGTGAAAGAAAGCAACAAATGAAAAGTTAATGAAGGTGTCAAGAATAGTATAGTTAAACAGGTCCCATGCATAAGGCTCCCACAAGGTGAGTCTAGAAAGGGTCAGATGTACACAGCCTTATCCCTGCAAGCAGACAGGTTGTTTTTAAGAATTGAACCCGTGACCTACAAGTCACATGGCAGTAACCTTATGGTTGCTCTAAGGCTCACCCTCTACTAAAGAAGATAGTTCTAGTTGTGGTGAAGTGTCTACTAAAATCATAATGACACTGCAATGAATGAAAATGGTCAACTATATATAACTAGTATTGCAATTTTCAAGTTGACTAGAACCAATACTCACAATGTTCCAGCAAACTGAGTGCTGAGGTAATCTTGGTCTTCAGGGAAGAATCTAGCTAGCCCAAAGTCTCCAATCCTTGGCTGAAACTTTTCGTCGAGAAGAATGTTGCTTGCTTTGATATCTCGGTGAACGATTCGTAGGTGTGAATCCTCGTGTAAATATTGCAATCCCCGCGCTATTCCAAGAATAATTTGGAATCTAGTGCTCCAATTCAGAAATTGATCACTGTTTCCTACAATGTTGGAGCATCCAAAGAAAGAGTTCAGTTTTGGGATTAAGAAAAACAGTAAAAATTTAACAAGATCTTCTGTCATCTGAAGGGAAAATATTTTTACAATATTTAGCTTGGACTTCATTGTACTTTGTCCATACACATGACACGTGACTGAAATGCGAATCTTGTAAAGTGCTGAAGTGCGTCAAAATGGTAATTTATTTTACACACTAACTCGCTTACGAGTCAATGTGCAAAAACAATGCACTTCACCGAAGTTGTAGTTCAAAGGATCCCATCACGTGACTATTAATAACTAAAAGGACTAAGAAAATAAATAGAAGGGATACCATATATATAGAGGTCCAAACTTCTGTTCTTCATATATTCATACACAAGTATCCTTTCAGGCCCATCTGTACAGCATCCGATTAGGCGAACCAAATTTTTGTGTTGAATACTTGTGATCATTCTCACCTCTGATAGAAATTCTTTTTCTCCTTGCTGGGATTTGTTAAGAGAAAGTTTCTTAACAGCAATTAGCCTTCCATCTGCCAGCTTTCCCTGTCAAAACTCGAAACATATATGCAGTTTAAAATCCTAACACAATTAGCAGCGGCAAGTGCATATATATGAACCTCATGCTCAAGACACATTGTAAATGCATGTGAAAGTTATATTGATTGTGAGACTACGATAATACCCACTAATACTTCAGTCTATAAAATTGACATCCAACCAATATGTGGCTAGTTGGAGTGATAGGTACTCAATTCCATTTAAGCAAGATTTTGGATTCAAGTCTTAGAAAAACGCCTGCAAGGAGAACTCTACCCCTGTTATGGGACCTCAAGTAGCTGGAGAGTCAGATTAAGCATAACCTTGTAGGCTTTGGATACTGGTGGTTTCGACAAAAAAATAAAATAAAATAAAATTGACATCCATGTAACAAGAAGCCCATATTACATATAAATGCACTGTGCTTAAAAGTTCAGCTTATCATATCAACAGATCAATCTCTTTGTGAAAGCAAACTTCATTAAATTCAGTATTTATACCCGATAGACCGGCCCAAATCCACCACTTCCGAGAAGATTACCAGAATGAAAATTCTTGGTTGCCTTCTTCAGTGTCTGGCAATCAAAGCTGATAATTGTCCTAAGGTTCCCACTGAAAAGCTCCATGGATCCTGTATAAAAAATATAAAATTCAATATTGAAGTCATATATTATTAAAAACAAAAACATATTAAACTCTTTGGTTCTATAATGCTTTCTTTCAACTACCTTGCCGCTGTTTTGTTGGAAATATCATCTGCATCACCTCTGCTGGTTCAATATGTTAAAAAAAAATATTAGAACACTCTCAATAAAAGAAATTATCTACAGTCACACAGAAAATTGAAGCAGAAAGATTCAGACTTCTAATATCATGGTTCTATCTTGTATCTTCTATGGTGATTTGTTTTGAGTACCTGGCTGCTGTTTAGTTGGTAAGATCATTTTCTTCAGTTTTTCCGGGATAATATGCTTTCGGAACACAAATAGAAGAACCAGCAATATGATGAGCATTACTATCCCGCCAAGGAAAAAGAACAGTCCTTCATAATTCTGTGGAGATGAAGAAACCTTTATAGCTAGAGAGGATGGAGGTTCCACTGTAGTCACAAAAACTATATCACGCATCGTTTGATTGGCATGAAATATCATTGAAAGATACATTTATACACAGAAGGATAGTCAAAAAAAGCTCAAGAATGCTAGAGATTGTGCTGAAATTCAAATAATTTCATTTTGTTCATTTCCACCTTTGTGTCAGTTCCTAGTGACAAAAAGTACCAGATAAAATTGGAAAATTCAAAATATATAAAAATCAAAAGTTCAATCCCACAATGTAGCCATTCGGATGAGACGATGAGTCACTTCTTATTTAACCAAATCCTGTTAAATAAAAAATTTAACGCTTTCCATGATAAAAAGAAACTAAAATGTACAACAACAAAAAAAAAAAACCTCGCTCAGTCAGCCACCTATTTCTGTCACTCTATCATTGCTACACATCCACTACTAACAACCTCCGTATAAGGCCATTACACACACATGATAGATGTTCTTCTCCTCATGATTACACCTTGGACATGACTGTCACACCCCCAACCAACTCTCCTATAAATACCCCCGGCCAACCACTGAATTCTTGTTACTTGCTCATTCATCCCCCACCTTGGATTCTCCTTTGCAGGTGCTCCATTGGTTAGCAGTTGGCGACTCAAGGACTCACCAACACATATATTTTTAAGGTTATGTCAAATTTCATTTTACTACCATGTAATAAAGAATTACACAGTACTAACTACTACAAACCAATATGTGATGATTCTAATTTTTCCACTGCTATAGAAGATCAAGAATCCAGCCTTTCTCTTGTTTCAAGCTAACTCAACAAGAATTGGAAGAGACAAAACATTCAACACTTACGATTATCAAGAAGACTAGAAGCAAATCGTGTTTCATGAAAAACACTCATAGTACACGATGAACAGAATACAAAACAGTTCTACTGTCTAAAGTCAGATACGAATCTGAACCAAACATACTGATCAGATCCACTGAAAAACACTCATAGTACACAATGAACAAAACCTGATTTCTGCAAAAGATTAATGGGTTTCACTCTTTAAGCATACCCACATGAAAAAGAGTGACAAAAACGCAAGATAAACAAGAAGGGAAGAAGTAAAACCTTCGAATACTACTCGGCGAGGCATTCTGGGGAAAGATCGCAAGTTCATCAACAAGGGGTTGCTATTTTGTTCTTGTCATTGTTAAAAGAAAAAGAAAAATTGAAATTTGGGAGATATTGGTAAGTGGGTAAGGTATTGTATGGATGTTCCATAGAAAAGATCGAAACAATTGAAATGGTGAGAGTGGGGACGAATAGAAGCATCCAAAATCCATGCAAACACAGCATTTTCCTCTCTTGTTTATCGCTTGCGAAGTTGTAAACTTGAAATAATACTATTTTTTTTTTAAAAGAGGGAAACCGCTATTTAGCTTTCGCTTTCATTGAGTCAGCTTAGCAATGCCTATTATGCATGACTCCTCGTCGTTCTCTATCACACTCTTCACTTTGAAACATTCATTCTTCGAAAAATCATGTGGGCTTGCGGCTGCCGTATGCCCATATGCTGCCAGCTGTTGGGCCCACTCTTTGTCGTTAGAAGATTACGATAAGTTTGTTAAATTTAAATTTAGACTAAATTATACTGCCCTCTCATTTGAAAAATGACACTCTCCTCCCCTCACACACGATAATAGCCTACAGTTCAGTCCAAAATGCACTTTTGATTGATATTTTCATCCAAATTTATTGATTTATGTGCATATGATCAATTCAATTTATCTTTTTTTACCATTTTGCCCTCGCTTTGTGATGAAAATATTATACTTACTTAAATGCCCCTTAATGACAAAAAATACATGTACTTATTAACCAAAGTATGTCCAATTACTCGTTAACAGTTTTGTACAAAAATACAAGTTATCAAAATAGTTTTACAAAAGAACTACTAATTAAAGAAATTACTTGTTATCAAATTTTAAAAACATTACAAGCTATAATTTTTTAATAAAAACAAACAATTATTAAAAAATTAATAGTTATAGAATTTACTTGTTAACATTTTTTTAAAAATTACAAGCTATAATTTCGTTATAAATAAAAAAAATAAAATTTTAATTTATAAAAAATAACAACATAAATAACTTGTTAAATTTTTTCTAAAAATTAAAGTTATAATTTTTTTTTATAAAAATTTTAATTATGTAAATTTCTTGTTATAACAAATTCGTAAAACAATACAAGTTACAGTTTTTATAAAAATATTTATTAATTACATAAATTTCTTGTTAATATTTTTGTAAAGTATACTTATTATAAGAAAATAATTTATAGAAAAATTACTAATTACAGAAATTACTCGTTATCATAAAAATAATTACACGTTATAATTTTTTAATAAAAATACAAAATTATAAAAAGTTACTGACTAATTACAAAAATTACCTTTTAACCATTTTTTAAAAAAATTAGAGAATATATTTAATGAAATAATAATAGAAAGTATTATAAAAAAATGACTAACTAATTAGTTAGTTAATATAGAATTATCATAAAATTTAATGAAATAAAATTATTATTATTATTGTAAAATACAATAAAAGATAATAACAGTGACAAATGAATCATATTTAATCATAAATAGGAAGCAAAATTATGTTAGAGAGTTTACTAAGGGACATTTGGGTAAGCATAATACTTCAATCACAAAATGAGGGCAAAATGGTAAAAAAAATAAGTTGAATTGATGATCTACACATAAATCAATAAATTTTGAGGGAAAAGTCAACCAAAAGTGCACTTTGGACTGAATTGTAGGCCATTATCATGTGTGAAGGGAGGGGAGTGTCATTTTTCAAATGAGAGGGGGAGGGCAGTATAATTTCAGCATCTCTCAGAGGAGGGCAGTGTAATTTACTCTTAAATTTAATAGTTTACTAGTATTGAATCACAGGATATATATATACGGATAATATTATATTAATTTAAATTATTTCGTAAGGTAGACACATATAATTTAGAGAATAAAAGTTTCTTTGTGTTTTTGTAAACAAATAGAGTACATTGTCTATTTGTCAATAATCTTATAAGTACCAATGTTGTTGTTAAATACTCTCCATTTTTATAATGACAAAACACTTAAAAAATTAGATCTAATAATGGTGATAATTAGCATCTTAATCATATAGATCACATTGAAGTTCGTAGACTCATCATAAATCAAACATTACGAATAGCTATTAATCTCAAAAT
This sequence comes from Senna tora, assembly GCA_014851425.1. Lineage (NCBI taxonomy): Eukaryota > Viridiplantae > Streptophyta > Magnoliopsida > Fabales > Fabaceae > Senna > Senna tora. Next base: position 15,203,815 of record CM026271.1, read on the forward strand.
ATTAATAACAATACACATTACGTACATAAGGATAATCTCTGTGCAAAAGTCATTTAACAAATGTCATAACATTGAGTGTTTTGACCTGAGCGATGCACGGGATATGAAAATAAACTAGTATATGATTAAACTCGAAAAATATGAGTATCTATTAATATAAGCATATAAATAACAATAAATAGTAAAAATATTAGAAAGTGTAACTGTCATTTTTGGTTCAGACAATTGTAATTTGGATTTAAGGACCGCAAGGGGTCTTAACCTTGGGTGACTTGTCCTTAGGTGATGCACCTAGGTACCTACGTACCCTTCGGGAGGGATCAAAGTCCACGTAGTTCGTCATGGTGGCGTCTGTAGGAGCCATTAGGCGAGGTGATTACCTGTATCGGGCCGTGTGCGGCTAAAGACGTGCCTAAGGTACTCCGGGCGGGCGAGCCGCTCTTAGGAGGTTGCCTTAGTGTGAAAGAGCTTAGGTCTCTGAAGGCTGCTGGAAGCCCTGTAAGTGGTATGCTGCGAGATGGATGTGAGCTTGCCGGTAGTTGAACTGGATGAAGCCTACGACGGAGCTCGGGATGCATGGAGGATTTGTGTGAGGTGTCTGAGGGTGCTCAGGTTACTGGGTGTATGTGAGGGATCTTAGATCAGGTGTCATAGTCCTTCACCTTGGGTATCCCCTAGTCCCCCAGGGGAGGGTCTATTTATACTGAGTGGGGAGGTCGTGCTCGACCCACGATCTCGTGGGCGTGGGTCGTCACTACAACAAAAATCAAATTTACCCACGGACAAATCCATGGGTAAATTAAGGAAATTCCGTGGGTAAACCAATATACCCACGGAACAAGTCCGTGGGTAAAATTGGCGTGGGTCAAAGTTTTCCCCACGGAATTTAGATTCCCTGGGGAAATACCCACGAATCATTTCCATGGGCAATTCCCCACGGATAATTTCCGTGGGTAAATTCAACACGGACCGGACCGGTCGCCGGCGACTCCCTCCTCCACCGTCCAGCCATCGGTCGCCGGCAACCTCCTCCTTATATTTTTTAAAAAATGGTCATGAGAGGATTCAAACCTGAGAAATGATGCATGGTTGTGATTGCCTTAACCACTAAAGCATTTGTCATCTTCTGTTAAGTTAATGTAAAACATTTCATAAATATACATCTAACATATGGATTAGAGATTTTGTTTTTGTTATTTTAGTCCCTAAAATCATATAATATAAAGAATTAGTTTTTCACTTGTATTAAAAATTTAATTTTAAAATTACATGCAATTTAGCTTATGTTAAATCCATTAGTTTTATTATATACTTCAGCAAATGTATAAAATGTTGTACATAAATATGATTAATATAATTTTTTTAAAAGAATAATTTTGTTACTTTTAATAAAATAAAATCATAATAAATTAAGATTCTAATAAATTATAATCTTTGAACAATAGTAATATTATATATTATTTTAGAAGAGAGAAATATAATTTTTTTCAATTGAAAATTAAAATTAATATTATAAACCATTTACCCACGGATTGAAAATCTGTGGCTAATTGACCACTTACCCACGGATATTAGCCACGAATTGTTAGTCCGTGGCTAATTCTAAGAAATTACCCACCGAATAAATTTTGTGGCTAATTTCATGAAATTACCCACAGACTGTAAATTCGTGGCTAATTTTCAAGAAAAAAAAAATTTGTTTTTTTTTTCATTTTGCCACGGATTCCCCACGGAATATTTTCCGTGGGTAAATTTGTGTTTTGTTGTAGTGCGTCCCACGATGCTTGGGGAGTTCCCACGTCTGGTTAAGTGGGCGTTCCGTGAGGTGACGTGGGCAAGGGCCACGTAGCTAGCAGATGAGTGGTGCAACGTGCCGCTAACGTGTGCTGCTGCCAGGCTTCTAGAAGCTTAGTGCCACGTGTTCCAAGGTGGAATATTTCGTAGTTACATAAGTCCCCTAAGTCTACGGGTGTCGGGCGCCCGTGGACTTAAGTTCTCTTGTCTGTAAACTACTTAGGAATTTTCATTACCTCTGAACGTGGAAGGGCTCGTCTGCGTGAGGTTATGGTTATTTTGTGCTGATCGTCCAACTTGCAAAACAGTGTCCCTCGCTTTGTTCCGTGAAAGTGGAGACGTTTGGAAGGTGATACGTGTCTTGTCTCAAGTGGACAACTGCTTGACTTACTCAGCAAGTTTTCGAGCCGTCCCTGCAAAAAGCATGCGACTTACCGAGGAGGAGTCATCATTGCTCAGAGGGGAATTTCCCAGGATATCCTTTGCGGGTAAGCGAAAGAAATCCAAAGGTCAGGGGCCGTTTGGTCATTTCGAGATGCTCTCCACCGGTCAAGCCCGTCCGCGGTTGGTGACTGGATAAGGAATTTTGCTGAGAGATACCTGTTGAAGGAGCGGACTGCTGTAGGTGCCACTCGTCAGGGTTTTGATGGATGCCACTGTCGTTGGATGTTTTGCCGCCGTTTCTCCTTCATTAAATGCGGGTTCGTTTCTGAGGGCAGCCATCATTAGCCTGGGCCAAGGGTTTTTCGAAAAGACCCCTCGTCGTCTTTGGGTGACTTTTGGGTTTTCGAGGGCCTTTCGGTCTTTGCACCTCTATTGTGCTGGCTATGAATCCGAACCGTTCTTCTTCTCCATGTGTTCGATCGAAGTGGGCAATTGCAGCCTAGGTTGGTTGTAGAGGATAATTATTTTTATCCGTTGCGGAATACGAGGGGGCTGAGATTTTGAATCGTCGCGCCTCTGGGTATCCTATAAGTATCCGGCGTTTGAAAGTTTGTGATTTTGCATTCTCACCTCTCTCCGTTCTCCTTCCTTCGTTTCCCCTGCCTTCGCTTTGCTCTCTCTTATTCTTGCCCCTCCTTCTTTTTGCTTTCTGTTCTCACCGGGATTTCGCCATGGCTGGTGGTGAAGACTATAGCTTTTACCCCTTCGACTTTACTGACTTAGAGGATCTCCCTTCTTCTTCTCCTCCTCCTCCTCCTCTTAGCCGTACTCGTGACGCCAGTCGGAGTAAGGGGAAGAAATGCAGTCAACAGAGTCTTTCTCCGGAGGCAGTGGCGGGTGTCCCTGCCGTGGTACCTGCTGGTGGTGGGAGGGAAGGACGGCTTCCCATACTGTCATCTTCCGAGAAAGACCGCCGGCAAGAGGGTCTTCAAAGGGAGAAGAGGAAGAAGGATGGAAGAGCTGTGAGCGGACCCCGGGAGGGGGAAAGGAAAGGAGCCTCTGCGGCGGAGCTACCCAAGGGCAAAGAAGGAGGGTTTAAGAAACGGCCTTCCGGTGTGGAGTCACGGTTGTCCTCGCAGGCGGTACGGCGGAGTTCTGACCAGGGGGATTTGCAGGTGGAGGCTCCAGTGGAAGGTGTTGTTCCATCCTCTGCTCCTGCCTCTGTTTCTACCTCTGTTCCCACTTCCGCTTCTGTCCATCAATCATCCTTGAGGGTGATTCTATCAACTCATCCTCCCGTCCTGAGCCCCATTGAGGGGGTCGATCAACCCGTTGCTAAGAGGGCCAAGGTGGCTGTTGAGGAGCCTGCTGGAGATTCTTCCGCGACTCGGGTTTCAGCGGGCGAGCCCGTGGCTGAGGTTTCAACCAGAATTGCGGAGTCTGGTGATGTGGCCGTGGAGGCCGGAGCCCTCTCAGACAGAGGGAATGTAGTGGTGAGTCAAGTGGCTGCCACGAAGGATGTTGTTTTGGGGTCGAGCGTCGGCCCTTCTGAACCCCTTGAGCCACCGGATGGGAAACTACCTTTTGAGCTGGTGGCATTGGGCAGGTGCTTCCCCATGGAGATGCGGGAGAGGGATGCCAGGGGGCTGGACACTTCTCCCCTGAATCTTGCCATTCTAGGCTTCAGCAGAGTTGCTGAGGCATTAGCTGAATTACACCAGGCTGGCTTTGAGTGGGAGAAGCGCGTGGTGAGCTTCCTTATCCTGGTGTTTTGCTATTTTGGGTTATCCGTCGTGTTTCTGACTTTTACCTTTTTGCAGGGGGAGATCCGTCTTGACTGGGACCAGTTTGCCGGTGTTGCGGCTTCCAAGAGCCAGGCTCTGGAGGTCTCCCAGAAGAGGCTGGTGGACGTGCGGGGGCAACTGTCTGCAAATAAATTGAAGTGTGAGGATCAAGGATGCGAGATTAAGTCCTTGACTCATAAGGTGGCCCGTCTTAGGGCTGAAGTTGAACATCCTTCCGAGGTTATACTTCTTCGCTCGGAATTGGAGAAGATAAGAAATGCAGGTTTCTGAGTGTTAGGTATATACTCCTACTCCCCGAAAAAGAAATGTCGTTTAGCGGCAGAGTGCACAAGGCTTTGTGGACTGAATAAGACCGCGGTGGACGCCACTGTAACTGTCGTTTTTGGTTCAGACAATTGTAATTTGGATTTAAGGACCGCAAGGGGTCTTAACCTTGGGGGACTTGTCCTTAGGTGATGCACCTAGGTGCCTACGTACCCTTCCGGAGGGATCAAAGTCCACGTAGTTCGTCATGGTGACGTGTGTAGGAGCCGTTAGGCAAGGTGATTACCTGTATCAGGCCGTGTGCGGCTAAAGACGTGCATAAGGTACTCCAGGCAGGCGAGCCGCTCTTAGGAGGTTACCTTAATGTGAGAGAGCTTAGGTCTCTGAAGGCTGCTGGAAGCCCTGTAAGTGGTACGCTCCGAGATGGAGGTGAGCTTGCCGGTGGTTGGACTGGATCGAGCCTGCGGCGGAGCTCGGGATGCGTGGAGGGTTTGTGTGAGGTGTCTGAGGGTGCTCAGGTTACTGGGAGTATGTGAGGGATCTTAGATCAGGTGTTGTAGTCCTTTACCTTGCTTATCCCCTAGTCCCCCAGGGGAGGGTCTATTTATACTGAGTGTGGGGATGTCGTGCTCGACCTACGATCTCGTGGGCGTGGGTCGTCCCACGATGCTTGGGGAGTACCCACGTCTGGTTAAGTGGGCGTTCCGTGAGGTGTCGTGGGCAAGGGCCACGTAGCTAGCAGATGAGTGGTACCATGTGCCGCTAGCGTGTGCTGCTGCCAGGCTTCTAGAAGCTTAGTGCCACGTGTCCCAAGGTGGAATATTCCGTAGTTACAGAAAGTATGGAAACTCGTTAGGTAGATGTATCACTAAATGTACAAATATTAGAAAGTAAACTTAGTATTTAATTGTAATTAGACAAAAATTTTATTTTGGTTCTTTACCTTTGGGATTTTTCACGGTGAAAATTTTATCATTATAATTATTATCTTAAATATAATTTTAGTTATTTTCTTTAGAATCTCAAAACTTTAATAATTTCAAACTATAACTACCAACATTATTATAAATTTATATTTAACAAATTTTATAAAACATTTTTTAAACCAGAGTATTTCAAATTTAAATTTTGAAATTTTCATATTTTTATTAACACATATAATTTAGAAAAGACACATTAAATAATTATATTGAATGTATTATGAAGTTTTGGATATAAATCATTAAAATAGCTAATTTTTCAATTTTTTTAAATTAAAATAGATTAAAAATATGTCATTAAAATAGGTATATATTGAATTATGGACCCCTAAAATAGTTGATTGACTGTATTAAATATGTTATAATATATGGTGTGGCTCTTGCTCTGCATGGGCTGCGTTTACAGATGATTATATAATGATTGTTTACTAATTCTTTTTAGTTTTTATTAAATTAAATTATAAATATAGATTATATAATAAACATTATGATAAATTGTGATCATGTATATATTTATATATTGGATATATATTTGGATTTTGAATTTCATTGATCTAAAATATAAAATATAATAACTACCACGAATTAATTGTATTTAATTATATATTTAATCCAAAAAAGTTTATTGTCACACAATTTGTTTTAATTAATTGATAAAGTTGGGACTTGAGCAATGTATTGTAAAATAATCCACATGAATTTCCTAATCCTTTTCCCTTAACTTCATATATAACAACTTAGTAATGAGTGATACTTATAGTATATAGGACACAAAAGAAACTCCTCCAGAAAAAAAACATGAAGAGAACACCAAATGAAAGCAAGAGATATGACCATATTCGTAGGATTTGGATCGGCCCGATCGGTCCGACCTTCGGACTGGTCTCACGGTCATCCAACCGGTCCATATCTCTTAAATGGAACGTTTTGCAATCAGTCCGGCTAAAACCCGAGTTGACCAGCCGGTTTTGTAAACAACTGGTGACTCGAAGGAACCTGTGACCCGGTGCATTTTTTGCACCTCCGCCGTAGTGTCGCTGATAGCAACGGTTAGAAGAAGAAGAAGAAGAAGAAGAAAGTAGTCGTAGGATTCATAGCACACAAGAAGATAAAAAATTGTTGGCCATAAAAAAGAACATATTAAGAGATAGATAAAAAAAAGGAAAAAAAGAAAAGAAAAGAGGATAAGAAGAAGAAGGAGAAAGGAGAAAGGAGGAGGAGGAGGAAGAGGAGAAGAAGAAGAAGAGTAAATATAGTTCACATAATGAGAAAGTAGAAAAACAGTAACAATTGTTGTCTTGAAAATATAGTTCACATGCTTTGAAAAGCTAAAAAAGCATGACTGATCAGTAGATGCAACATAGCTCGAGGAAACTTTTAAATAGAATTAATTAAGAAAGGAAAAAGTGAAAAAAAGAAGATCTGAGTAAATTCTTTGAAAATAAATAATAATGACCAAAATATTAAATGAAGATATAAGATATACTTTATTTATTACAGTTGATAAAAAATTTTCATACTAATTGTAATTGTCATTTTTGGTTCGAACAATTCTAAATTTGTAATTTGGACCGCAAGGGGTCGTAACCTTGGGGGACTTGTCCTTAGGTGATTACCTAGGTGCCTACGTACCCTTGTGTAGGGATCAAAGTCCACGTAGTTCGAGGAGTGTACGTCCATAGGAGCCGTTAGGCAGGAACGTTACCTATAAGAGACGTGTGCAGCTAGGACGTGTGTAGAGTACTTCAGGCGGGCGGGCCACCGGTTGGAGGTTTCCTTAGAGGAAGGAGAGGAAAAATGTCTCTCTAAGTTTCTTGGAACCTGTGAATGGAGATATCTAGAGAGGTAGAAGAGCTCTAGCTGATTAACCGTTAGAGGTGATTGATCAAGTTTTGGTGTGGAGGTAATAATGTCTCGTACTCTGAGTGTTCTGTCTTACTTGTCATGTATCTCGTCAAGTCCCTCGGGTGAGGGTATTTATACTGAGAGTAGGGGGAACGTGGTCGACCCACATTCTTGTTCATAGTGGTTCGACCCACGATGGTTGGGTGCGTCCCATGTCTCTAGTACGAGAGTGTGTGTGGGAAGAATGTGGGTATAGGCCACGTACGAGGCCGGAGAGTGGCGCCACGTGTCACTGACTTGTGTACCTTCCCATGTTCTAGAAGGCTAGTGCCACGTGTCCCAAGGTGGAATATTCTGTAGCTACATAAGTCTCCCAAGTCTATGCGTGTTGGGCGCTCATGGACTTAAGTTTCTTTAGTCTTTTATGGGGAAGGGTTCTCCTACCGAGTGTTATTACCAAACGAGCTTGACCGCTAATTAGGTGGGCTAAGTTGGTCGAACGTTTGGATGGAAGGGTTGGCGTGCTTTTCCCTAAGGATTGTTGCCAAAGGAGTAAGCTGTCATAGATGCCACGATTCACTATCATGACGGTTGACTGCTTGGCTTCCTTGACAAGTTTCTCGAGCCGTTCCTGCAGGAATGTACGCGTCTTTCCGAGGGGGCGTCATTATTGCAGAGGGAGAGAAATTTCCGAAGATTTCCTCGGCGGGTATCTGGAGGAATTTTAAAGGCCAAGGGTTTTTTTGGGTTTTTCTTCTCGCTCCTCGGAGCTCTTCCGTTTTCGCTAGGCTTCGAGGTGCCTTTTGTTGGGGACTAAGAACTGTCCTTCTCCTAATTTTGTGACCGCTCTTTCTCGCATAATCATCCTTTCTCGTTTTTTCTAGTTGGAATTTGGGCAGACTTTGTTGATTGTCACCATGGATGGAGTCAGAGAGAAGGTTGAGGCCCTTATTCTCCTTCGGGACTCAGTCGACTTTTAAGGGATTTTATCTAGGGAAGGTGAAGATCCGGCTATGATTCCTCCATTAGCCTTGAGAGAGTGGTACAGGGCTGAGCCTGAGCCGGGGTCCACCACTGACATTTCAACCATTGACGCAGAAGCAAAGTCGTTGGTGGTGCCTAGTCCCGGTATTGAGAAGATATGGAGGGAGCGGTTTGCCCCTTCTCTTCCCGGAGACTATGAAATTGATTCGATGGAGGAAGGGGAGTTTATCACATGGAGTGATGGTGTTAGTTTTGTTCTCCCTCTCTGTATCCCCTACAATGCATCATTTATCCCTCCTTTCTCAGGGTTCGAGGAAACCATGCTTAACTTGTTGAATGTTTGCCCTACTCAGTTGACGACAAACGCATGGTTTCAACTTAGCATTTTTTAGAGAGCGTGTCGAGCTAGCAAACTGGAGGCTTTGCCCAGCATCTTTCTTTTCCTTTACGCCCCGCGTGAGAAGCGCGAGTGGGTGCGTTTCCAGTCGTATCCTAAGGAATTCACCATTTCCGACCTCCTGGGGCAACAATCATGCGTGGCGGTTATATTTTTTCAAGGTTGTTCCCAAGAAAGGTGTTTGTCCTCCCTGGATACGCCCCGAGGATTGGCGTCCTCGCTTTCCCCTTAAGTGGTCAAATCCATCCCTTAAGCTGTGGGTTGACCGGGTGGAGTACGAGGAAAACACGTTTGGGTCCCTGAGGGGATCAAAGGTCTCGGGTGCCGCATTTGGTAAGTCTTTCGACGTGTTGCTTCTTGTTACACCTTTGATTTTTTCTGAGTGTCTTTTTCCCTCCTTTTTATTCTAGGATTAACCCTAAGCGGCATTCAAGGGAGGTTGGATGCTCTAGCGGGCTCTCGAAGCCGGAAGCGAGGGCGGGCCACGTCCCAAAGCTCTGATGCAGGCGTTGGTGTAGGCGTTGGCTCAGATGTTGTGAATCGGGTTGGTGATGATAATAACTTGAATCGCCGTGGTCGCAGGAGGATTCCCTATACTCCCATACTCCCCCAAGGAGATGTCCGTCAGGTTTCTGGGCGAGGGTGTCTCTTTTAAAGGAAATTTGATTCCCTTTGACGATGAGCGGGTCATATTGGCTCATCAGCATTACCCTCTGGATTATGGGGATGACTATGCTTTAAAGCATATGACCAAGGAGGTTATGTTGCTGTTTAGCCGCTTGGCATGCTTTGGCTATCAAAGGGAGATGGAGGGGGTATGCCTTTTTCTTTGACTTTGGTAATTTTCCTGTGGGGTACCTTATCTCGTCTGTTCTTTCTTCACAGGAAGTTGTGAATAATCTGATGGAGGAGAACAACCGCTTGAGCAACCGCATCAAGGAGTTGGAGGGCAAGCTCTCGAGGAAAAGAGCTGAGGCCTTGAAGACCCATCGCTTGGACTTTCTGTGTTTTGCCAACTATGGGATGCAGAATGGTATAACGCAGTTGGAGGATTTGATGGCCATTTCTATTCCTCCAGAGATCAGGGCGAGGATGCATCCTTCTTGGGAAAAGATTGAGGGTGAATTCCGCGCCCGTCGTCACAACGATCTCCATTTAAGGAAAAAGAATTATGACATTGCTCCTAGTCCTTGCAGGGATGTTGTGGTATCGGCAAGCTCCTTTCCCTCAAGCGGGCGTTCAGGACCCCAGGACACTGCCCTGGACGGAGGCGCCTCTTAATTTTAGCTTTTTAGTAGACGATATGTCTTTGTACAGTTATGTGTTTGTACTTTGGGGCATTAGTCCTCGTTGATCTATATATTTTTTTAAGATTAAGAAAACGAAAGTTTTGGCAAGTACGAGAGTTAATCAATCGCATTGTATTTGATGTTTTTGCTTAATAAAAAATGAGTACATAATATAAGGCAAACATGAGGTTAGAAGCTTTAAGAAGCTTGTCTTCAGACTAAGACATAACGGAGTGCTTCTTGAGAATGAGTGCACAACATGAAGTAGCAGACTTGACTTCGGACTAAGACATAGTAAAGTACTTTTTGAGACTACTAACATTCCAAGTATTTGGTATATGCTTTCCTGTCAAATGGGCTAACTTGTATACGCCATGGGAGGCAATCCCGGTAACCCTGTATGGGCCTTCCCAATTTGGTGCGAGCTTGTCGTGAAGACAATCGCGCCTATTGTTGATTTTTGTTCGCATAACGAGTGAATTCTTGCGGTCGGACTCCCTTATTATACCTTCGCGCGAGAAGCTTTTTATAGGCGGTATTTTTTAGCGCCGCAGCCTCTCGGCGTTCTTTGACTTCATCCAGGCTTATGAACAAATTTTCTGGGTTGAAGAAATATGAAGACTTGTATTTGTATTTGAGGCTTTATTTGATTGATCTTTTTAGTTTTTGTAAACAGGAATGAGAAAATAGTTCTGTGTGTATTGCATTATACAAGATACATGTATATATACAAGCAGAGAAACCTAAAATAGGAAACTACAATAAAAACTAATCAAATCTGAATCCCTTAGATTACTCTATAAAATCATCTTAGTCAACTCTATTTACACCTATTATATACATATCCTAACACTCCCCCTCAAGTTGGAGCATAGATATTAATCATGCCCAACTTGTTACAAATATAATCAACCCTTACTCCATTCAAAGCTTTAGTGAAGATGTCTCCTAATTGTTCTCCGGTCTTCACATATGCTGTGGAAATCAACTTCTCCTCAATCTTCTCACGGACGAAATGACAATCAATCTCAATGTGTTTGGTTCGTTCATGAAAGACTGGATTAGAGGCAATATGAAGTGCAGCCTTACTATCACACCATAGCTTAGCAGGCAAAGAAACCTTCAACCCAATTTCTCCCAAAAATTGTAGTATCCACACAATCTCACTAGTTGTTTGAGCCATAGCCCTGTATTCAGATTCTGCACTCGAACGGGAAACAACATTTTGCTTCTTACTCTTCCACGAGATTAAGTTTCCCCCCACAAATACACAATATCCTGTTGTCGATCTTCGATCAGCCTTGGATCCTGCCCAATCTGCATCAGAAAAGCACTCAATACTAGTGTGCCCGTTATTTCCATACAATAGTCCTCGTCCCGGGGCACCCTTCAAATAACATAGGATTTGTTCCAGGGCTTCCCAATGCTTGATTGTTGGGAATGCCATAAACTGGCTGACGATACTCACAGAGTAGGCAATATCAGGACGGGTCACTGTGAGATAATTCAATTTCCCAACCAATCTCCTATATCTCTTAGGATCTTCAAAAGGTTCGTTGTCATCTTTCAGGAGTTGCAGGCCTGGAGTCATTGGTGCATTGCAAGGCTTAGCACCCAATTTCCCTGTTTCTGATAGTAAGTCAAGGACGTACTTTCTTTGAGACAAGAAAATACCTTTCTTACTTCTCATAATTTCAACTCCCAAAAAATACTTTAACTGCCCTAAGTCCTTCGTCTGAAACTTAGATTGAAGGAAAGACTTGAGCGAAGAAATGGCAGACTCATCATTTCCTGTGATTATAATGTCATCCACGTATACAACAAGAAGGATGATGCCCGAGTCAGTCTTCTTATAAAACACAGAATGATCACATTTGCACTTAAGCAACCCGTACTGCATTACTACTTCACTGAACCTTCCAAACCAAGCCCGAGGGCTTTGCTTCAATCCATACAAGGACTTACGAAGATGACACACCTTTCCACACTCCCCCTGAGCAACAAACCCAGGTGGTTGCTCCAGATAAACTTCCTCCTGAAGGTCACCATGGAGAAAAGCATTCTTGATATCTAGTTGATGCAAGGGCCAGTTATAGGAAGCAGCCATAGAAATAAAGAGTCTGATAGAAGTAAGCTTGGCCACGGGAGAAAAAGTATCAGAATAATCAATACCATAGGTTTGTGCATACCCTTTTGCAACCAACCGAGCTTTTAGACGAGCAACGGAGCCATCAGGGTTAACCTTGACTGCAAAGATCCACTTACATCCAATTGCTTTCTTTCCCATTGGTAGATCCACTAATGACCATGTGCCATTCTGATCAAGGGCCATCATCTCCTCAACCATTGCTGCACGCCAACCAGGATGAGATAACGCCTCTTTCACTGTCTTGGGAATAGAGATAGAGTCTAAAGAGGCAATGAAGGCACTAGACAAAGGAGACAAGTGCTCATATGAAACAAAATTAGCGATGGGATAAGTACATTTAGGAAGGGTGCACTGACGTGTACCTTTACGGAGACTGATAGGCAAATCAAGATCATTCGGTGGAGGATCTGATGACGGAATAGGTGGGTCATTCGGTGGAGGATCGGATGACGCAGCATGCGGTATAGAACATGTATCATTAGCCCCTTGCCTTCTAGAATATACTTGAACAACTGGTGGTCTTGTCTGAACTGATGAAAGATCAGGTGGAATACCATTATTTGATTGCTTAGTAGCAGAACTCGAAGAAGTGGTCTGATAAATAAGCCATTCATCTTCCTCTTCAGGATCTATAGAGCTGGGTGGAGAGGGAAAGAATGGTGTTTTCTCCGAGAAGACCACATCAGTCGATACCAAATATCTATGGAGATCCGGAGAGTAGCACCTGTATCCCTTTTGATGCCGAGAGTATCCCAAAAAGACACATTTCAAGGCCTTGGGGTCCAACTTAGTGATATGGGGCCGTATATCACGAACATAACAAGTGCTGCCAAATATCCGCGGTTCCACCGGGAACAAAGGTTTGCTTGGAAAGAGAACATTGTAAGGTATATCCCCATTCAATACTGTAGATGGCATTCGATTAATCAGAAAGCAAGCAGTAGAAACGGCATCAGCCCAAAACTGCTTAGGTACTTTGGCTTGGAACAATAATGCTCGAGCAGTCTCGAGAAGGTGTCTATTCTTTCTCTCAGCTACCCCATTTTGAGAAGGTGTATCAACACATGAGGTTTGGTGGAGAATACCATGTTGAGTCATGTATTTCTGAAATGACTCTGACAAGTATTCCTTAGCATTATCACTTCTCAATATGCGTACAGAGACATTGAATTGGGTTTTAATCTCGGCACAAAATGCTGAAAAATGGGAAAACACCTCCGATCGATTCTTCATAAAATATGTCCAAGTCATTCGAGAGAAGTCATCTACAAAAGTGACAAAATACCTGAATCCAGGTTTAGACATGACAGGACACGGTCCCCAGACATCCGAGTGAACTAATTCAAAGGTGGTTTCAGCTCGTTTATTAATTCTGGGAACTGACGAGCTACGGTGATGTTTCGCAAATCGACATGGTTCACACTCCAGTGAAGACATGTCATGAAACTGGGGGCATAGCTTCTTCAACGAGGATAGAGAAGGATGTCCCAACTGACAATGTGCTTCAAAAGGAGAAGTAACACTAGAGCAGGCAACTGGCGGAGGAATCCATGCATCAAAAATATAGAGACCATTAGATACATGTCCTTTACCAATAATTTTCTTCGTCGTAAGATCTTGAAGAGTACAGTGATCAGAATAAAATGAGATAGAGCAATTGAGGTCTTTCGTAAGTCTACCCACAGACAACAAATTAAAGGAAAACTTGGGTAGACTTAGAACAGATGACAAGGTAATAGAAGGAGTTAGCTTGACTGTCCCAGATCCCACATTGTTATAGGTTGAACCATCAACTATGGTTACAGGCAAGGATACTTTGTGTGCTTGGTAGCTAGAGAAGATATTGGGATTACCTGTCATGTGATCTGTAGCACCAGAATCAATAACCCACTTATTTGAAGAGGATATAAGACATGTTGTACCTGATCCAGCAAGAGTAGTGACGTTGTTTCCTCCCATCTTAGCAAGTCAACCAAAAATACCGAGAGTTATCCAACAAAGGGATACCAAAACACCTAAGATTCGATCAAAACTTAGTTGAAATTGTTGTTAGACGTCAGTGGACACATAAGCCTCAAATTGCAAATCAGAGATGCTTCCAAAGAGTAAAATAACAAATCTCACAAGGTCGTGGTCAAAATGTGTCGAAAACCCATTTGTGATGTCGGCAAAGTTAAAAGATCATCGGAACAATGCCAAAATTACAAAAATAAGGGTAAAAAGACTTAGATTTCCAATGACACAATACCGAAACTCCGTGAACCACCACCAAACGCCTAGAAGCAGTATGTTGAACCCCAAACCGAAGAGAACAACAACACAACAGCAGCCAAGCAGCCCGAAAAGAGTAGAACAGCAACACAACAGCAGCCAAGCAGCCCGAAAAGAGCAACCGAAACCTAGATCACCACTGACCCAGTTCCGAAACTGCCAACCAACGCCTCAAACCACCTAGACGAGCACCGACGATCAGAACGCAGCAAACTCGGCGAGATTCCGACGCCGGGAAGGTGGCGCGTGGCTCACACGCGCCGAGAGGTGCAGCAGGTTGTGGAGGCGCGTGAGACTCATGCGCGTCCCCGATGACCGCCGAAAGACCGGGGATAGGCCGGTTGGACCTCTCTGCTTCTTCCCTTGCCAGTGGTGTCACTCACTGCCACTCGGAATTCATCTCTCCAAGATAGAGCTCCGTTGCCAAACATCCAGAAACGCTGCACTCCTAAGCTAACCAGAAAATAGAGGCACGCACAGAAGAATGGATGGTTTTACAAGGCTCTGGTACCATGTAAACAGGAATGAGAAAATAGTTCTGTGTGTATTGCATTATACAAGATACATGTATATATACAAGCAGAGAAACCTAAAATAGGAAACTACAATAAAAACTAATCAAATCTGAATCCCTAAGATTACTCTATAAAATCATCTTAGTCAACTCTATTTACACCTATTATATACATATCCTAACAGTTTTAATGTGTGAACATGAAGACTATGTTGATAAATTGTGTTTGTTATTTTATTGGGAGAAAAATGTGTGGAATTGTTTTACTTTTTATTAGTGACATATAACATGTTTGTTTAGAGAACTATTACTTGATATGTTTCCTTTTTAATTTTATTAGTGATGTATCATGTATGTTAGTTTATAATAATTTTATTGTTTATTATTTAATATATATATTTTAATTAATTATGGATTGGGTAGCGGGTACCCATTATTGAGAATAGGATATCCAATACCCATTATGTTGGGGCATTTCGGGTTTCTCAAATATTTCGGATATCGGATATTTTCGGATACAGATACCACTATGTGTAAAATTCTTCGAATTCGGATAGGGTGCGGATATCGGATGTTTCAGACGGATACAGATCGTAAAAAAACCATTGGATATCCGCCCTTTGCCACCCTTAACGAAAATGCTTGAAAGAAGCAAATGAAGATTGGGTAAGCGAACTCCCCTCTATCCTATAGTCCTATCGAACATCCATTCACTCGGCGACAGGGGAAACACCATTCGCTCTAACCTACGGAAAAGAAGCTATATTCCCAGCTAATATATGAGTACCCTTAAACCGAGTACTAAATTATTCTGATGCAAATCTGAAAAACTTGCTTCTTAGTTTAGATGCAGTCAAAGAACGAAAGGAAGCTGCAACACTCAAAACTACTGCATACAAACAGCTTCTCACCCGAAAATATAATCGAAGGGTACGCCCCCGCAAATTCGAGAAAGGCAACCTAGTCATGCGAACAACAATTAACAACAGGCGAGATCGCCTCCATGGGAAGCTTGCACCAAACTAGGAAAGCCCATATAGAGTTATCGGGATTGCCTCTCACGGTGTTTACAAATTAGCCCACTTATCGGGCGAGCATATACCCAATACTTGGAATGCTAGTAGTCTTAAAAAGTACTTCACTTTATCTTAGTCTATTGACAAATTTACTATCCTACGTCAGGGAATTCTATGTACTCTTTACGATTAATGAAAACTTCAAACACAATACGATCGATCAACTTTGATATTTAAGTCAAATTCCTTGTTCATTTACTTACAAAAAGAGAGGTCTATCGCCTCCAGATACAAAAAAGAATATACAAAAAAAGAAGGTCAACTGCCTCCAAATATAAAAATTAAACTCTTAAGTGTCTTCACCTTGGGAAGCATTTTGGGGAGTGGACCGTTCTTCGACTTGATCACCATATTGCAAGACGACCGCCGACGCCGCCGGAGCATCCCTATGCGGATTTGGGTCGATAGAGTAATCCTCTATCCGCAGAGGAGGATCAAGGCGACGACGAGCTTAGAACTCATTCCCAAACTTCTCTCAAGATGGATGAAGTTTCGCCCTTATTTCCGGAGCAACCGTGAGGCCCATCAAATCCTTAAACTGCGCAATGCCATTCTGCATCCCGTAGTTTGCAAAACGCAAGAAATTCAAGCGGTGATCTCTCGCAATCTCTGCATTCTTCCTCGCGAGTTCGGCCTCTAACTCCTTTATTCTATCGCTGAACCGAGTGTTCTTGTTGAGCAACTTCTCTACCACTCCCTGCAAAATTTTTCAAATTAAGCCACTAGACGAGAACAAATCAAAATACAAAATACAATGCCTACCCCCTTCATTTCCTGTTGGTAAGCGATGCCCGCCAGGCGACTAAGCAACAACATGGCTTCCTTGGTCATTTGCTCTAATGCATAATCATCCCCATAGTCCACCGGATAATTCTGTCTGGTCAATATGACCCGCTCAGCGTCAAAAGGTAGCAATTTTCCTTTGAAAGAGACGCCCTTACCCAGAAACCTGACAGGCATCTCTTCGGGGGGTATGGGAGTATAAGGAATTTTTCGACGACCACTGCGACCTAGATTGTCACCATCACCAACCTGCTTCTCGGTGCCCTTGCCATTATCTTGGAAAGTCTCGACCCGGGACCGCCTTCATTTTCGACTTTGCCTTTGAGACACCGGAGAATCTTCGACCGTCTTCCTCCGACGCTCGCCAGCCAGAGCATCTAGATTCCCTTGAATACCGCTCAGGGTTAGCCCTAAAACAAGAAATCGGTCAGAAGAAGCAAAAATATAAAGCGATGTATTTTCGAGATTGAAAGACTCACCATAAGATGCGCCAGCGACCTTTGTCCCCCTCAGACAACCAAAAACATTCTCTTCATAATCCTCCCAATCAAATGATACTCGGAGGGTCGGATTCAACCACTTGGGGGGGGGGAATGGGGACGCCAATCTTCAGGACGTATCCAAGGTGGGCATACACCTCTCTTGGAAATAACCTTGAAGAAGTACAATCTCCACTCGTGATTGTTATTCGGAAAATCGGAAATGGTAAACTCTTTTGCATATGATTGGAAGCAGACCCAATCGCGTGCTTCATGCACAGCATAAAGATAAAGGAAGACGTTGGGCAAAGCTTCGAACTTGCTCGTCCGACAAATCTTCTTGAAGACGCTAAGTTAGAACCAATTATTAGCCGTCAGTTGAGCAGGGCAAACATTCAGGAGATTAAGCATTGCTTCCACGAAATCAGAAAAGGGTGGAATGATGGAAGCATTATAAGGAACGCAGAGGGGGAGAACGAAACTCAAGCCATCACTCCAAGTAATAGCCTCCCCTTCACCCATCGCTCTGATTTCGAAACCTTCGGATAGGGAAGGAGCAAATCACTCTTCCCAAATCTTCTGGATACTTGGGCCCGACAACACTATTGACTCCCTGCCCTACTCAAATATGGGGACGACGTTAAGACCCAAGCTCGGGCTCAGGCTCAGGTAGGGGTGTTATCCAATGTTGATTGGATCAGTTTGGACCCATTTTTCAACCGATCCAATTACACTGGATGATGGAAAATCTCATCCAAACCATCCAATTTTAGAACTCCATCCGAACCAATCCAAACTAGGTTGAATTGATTTGGATTGGATTGGTTGGTCGGTTTTCTGTGTTTAAAAAATGTGAAAAATCATATTTATTAATATAAAACACACTATAATTCAAATTCATTGTAATCCAAACGCAATACAAAGGAAATCAAACTACATAGGAAAATTGAGAATAATAAAAACTGAAAGTACAAATATTTATTACAAATCCAAAGTCCAAACACAGTAAAAATATTTCTTTCCAATCCAAAAATTTTGTAAGAGTGATGCTTCCATGTGATCTATAAATATGCGACAACAAAAAGACATTTTAATATATATTGTAAATATTTATCGAGGGATATAGTGGGATAATATGATTAGGGCAATGGGTATATTAAAATATATATATATATTATTTAATTAAATATTATTAAATTGATTGGATGTATTGGATCGGTTCGGATGGCATCCAACCACATCCATAAACCAATCCAATGGGATTGGATTTCATTCTTTCTTATCCAATTGATCCAATCAATAGTCAATTTTCATCGGTTTTGATTGGATTCGATTGGTTTGGATGTGAACACCCCTAGGCTCAGGTGTGTACCACTCCTCCGAAACCAAAGAAGGAACCGCCATTGACGCATGATCCTCACCCTCTCTGGCTAAGACTCCTCGAAGATCCACAGAATCTCGCAACATGATACAAGTATCGACCTTTGTTTTGACCTCGTCCATAGCAACGGCGAGAAGAGCTTGTTCAAAATCCAACTCCATTACCCAGGGCTGAGGAGCGGCAGAGCTAGAAGAGGCCATTTGAATGATTGGCAAGAAGAAGAAAATACAAATGAGAGAAAATCAAGCTCTAGACGAGAAGACAGAGAAAGGTAATTGCAAAAATGGGAATAAATGGGGACAACGCTTCGAATAAAAAGCGTACGGTGCCAAGCCAAAAGGCGCGAAGATTGAAAGGCCAAGAGACGCGAGGAAAAAGTCCGAAAAGTCTCTGACCTTTCAAATCACCTTAGTAATCTCCAGGGACATCTCTGAAAATTCGCCTCTTCTAGAATGATGACACCTCCTTGGAAAGACGCGAGCGTTTATGTAGAGACGGCTCGAAAACTTGTTGAGGAAGTCAAGCGGACAGCTAGTGAACCGCCGACATGTGGCATCTTCATTTCTCTCTTTAAAACAGGGCCAGTGGGTTCAATGAAGCTTCTCTCGAACACCCGGTCGGTCGACCTCACTCCACAAACAACTCATGGCGGGTGACCTTGCCCCCTATACTCCACAAAAACAACTTAAGTCCACTGGCGCGCAACACCCATGTACTTGGGATACTTATATAATTCCATAATATTTCCTCCTATAGACACGTGGCACTAGTCTTCTAGAAGCCTAACCAGATCACAGATCAGTGACACGTGGCACCGCTCGATGCCCTTGTGCATGCCTCATACCACGATTCCTCCAGACACTCTTGTAGCAGAGACGTGGAGGAGGATCAGGAACATGAGTCGAGCACGATCCATAGGAACGTGGGGGGACCACGTTCCTCCCTACACCAAGTATAAATACCCTCCACTTGGGGGATTTAATCAGGTCTAATCGACATAACTTGGAGCTCACTTATCCTCTTACTCTAATCACTATTCAGAGATCCCAATTCTCTTACCCTTCACTTACATATACCTCTAATAGGTGGTTCGCCCACCCGGAGCAATATACACGTCCTAGCCCCACACGACGACCACATGTAACATTTCTGCTAACGGCTCCTATGGACGTTTCCTCCTCGAACTACGTGGACTTTGATCCCTTAATAAGAGTACGTAGGCATCTAGATCATTACCTAAGGACAAGTCCCCCAAGGTTATGACCCTTTTGCAGTCCTTATTTTCAATTATGAATTGTTTGAACAAAAAATGACAGTTACAATTATGATTCTAATATTTATTTAATATATACAATGTATCACATGAATTTTTTAATATTGTTCAAAATAATATATAAATACTTGTAGACGCAACCGTGCATTGCACAAGATTGAATAAACAACACATGGAAATAAATAAAAAAATAGAAAAACCCTGATGAATAGGTTACGGGTGAAGATTATGTTTGATAGGTAGAATGAGTGAGGGAATGAGAATGTTGGAAGAAACGGAAATGGCATGTCAATGTGATGTGATGTGAATGAAATAAAAGTGGGTAAAATGATCATTTTACCCTTATATTAAAAGTGAAAATGAAATAAAAGTGGATAAAAAATAAAAACAAAAATATAATTTTATCACATTACAAAAGATGGAATTTATTTGGCAGGAAAGATATATGTGGGAGAGGTGGTCTTCCTTGCTTTTTCCTCAAACCAAATATGGCCTAACATCTTTTTTTTTCCATAAAAGGCGTAACATCCTTCAATCAAACATTTTGACCGAGTAAGAAAATTGAGAATAAACTGCACTAATCTATGAGAGAAATTGAGAAGACATTTCGGTAGCGTTTGTTTGTTTTTTATGATGATGGGAAGGAAAATAAAAAGTCAGTGGGCCCATCGGCCCCACTCACTTTTACTTTTTCCTTCCCATCTTAACAAAATAAAAAAAGAAATTACAAAATTTAAAAATCTATTATACCTTTTATTTGAGACAATCATAAATTTTTTTATTATTTAAATATAAGGGGTAAAGTGATAATTTTAATACATTTCAATTCTATTTTCATTCTCAAACTTTACTGACAAACACAATAAATACATGGCAAAAGTATCTTTCGTACCCCCAACGTTTGGGGGTCCTGTCAGTTTCGCCCCTAACGTTTTTTCGCTGTCAATTGTACCCCTAACGTTTTACGTTTCTGTCAATGTCACCCTTTTCACTAACACCGTCAAATATTTAACAGTTTTTGCTGACGTAGCATCATATGTGGGAAAACGTTTTTTTTTGTCATTTGTACCCCTAACGTTTTACATTTCTGCCAATGTCACCCTTTTCACTAGCACCATAAAATATTTAATAGTTTTTGCTTACGTGGCATCCTATGTGGCAAAAATATGTGACTTGGTATATTTTTTTTCCACATCAGATTTCCTACTCATCTTTTCCCCATCAAAGTTGTGTCGTTTTGACCTCGGCATATTCCTTCTAAAATATAACTCAAACGCACGCGCTATTTTGCTCATAAAAACATCGAAGACGTTATCCATTCTCTATTTTAAAGTAACGTCTCCGACAAAGTAGAGAATGTGTAACGTCTCCGATGTTTTCGTCTGCAAAATGGCACGTGCGTTTGAGTTATATTTTAAAAGGAATATGGTGAGGCTAAAACGACACGATTTTGATGGAAAAAATATGAGTAAAAAATTTGGTGTGAAAAAAAATATGCCAAGTCAGATATTTTTGCCACATAGGATGCCACGTAAGCAAAAACTATTAAATATTTGATGGTGCTAGTGAAAAGGGTGACATTGGTAGAAATGTAAAACGTTAGGGTACAATTGACAGAAAAAAAAACATTTTGCCACATAGGATGCCACGTCAACAAAAACTGTTAAATATTTGACGGTGTTAGTGAAAAGGGTGACATTGACAGAAACGTAAAACGTTAGGGGTACAATTGACAGCAAAAAAACGTTAGGAACGAAACTGACAAGACCCTCAAACATTAAGAGTAGAAAAATACTTTTACCTAAATACATTCCCTTTCCTTCCCATTCCTATTCCCATTTCTGGTTAAAAAACGTGCATGGTGCATTGGTGCTTCTCTATGGACTGACCAAGCACAATAAAACTCAATCTAATCATTTGGATAAAAATCGTAGAAAATTTCAAAAGTTTAGTATTATAGTGAAATTTTCAGATTGCCGCTTCCAAAAAATGTCTCTCTCGTTTCAGACCTAACGTCGCACTCTCTCATCGGCTTGCCTCATTAACTCTTCGACTCCATCCTCTCCACCATTGGCACTCGTGAAGCACCACTGCAAGCCACCGCACGCAAATCTCCGACGTCTTCACTCCCTTCTTGATTTCCTACAAGTAAGTTTAGGGTTTTGTGTGGGTTTGGCTTTTCCTTTCCCCTCTAATTTTCCCCTTTTGCCTTCAATCTCCGGCGTCTCACACTGAACAGAAAACGCATTGGAAAAGACTTATAACCACCGTTGCTTGCTACTGCATTTGAAGCGAACCACAAGTTACGGTAATGTCACCATCGTTGGAGCTTGCTGTGTGATAATCTGTAAATTGTCATAGATATTATGATACTTAGTAAGGATTGTGATGGTGAATCAACTATTATGATATTACTGGTTTGGAAACTCTAATTTTGCCATTAGTGCCTCTGTTTCTCAAAAATTCAGGATGCAAAGAAGAGGGCCGGGTGATTGACTTGGGATAGGTGATTGATTTTGGATTAATTTTAATTTCCATATTGCATTCTGAATTGTTTCTTGTTGATTTGTTATTGTTCTGCTGTTAAACAGCTATGAAAGTTTTGCCTCTGTAAACTGATGGGAATTTGATCTTGTTAAACTGAATTATTTATTTTTAGATTACAGTTATTCTGAGTTATGAAAGGTGCATCCTGAATTATTTATTTTTTATTGCCCTCAATAAGGATATTTAATTATTTATTTTAAAGATGCGGCTTGCTGTAAATTGTATGAGTTACATGTGTTGCTTGTAAAATCATAGACTAGTATCACCTAGGATGTTTATGTTGATAACAGGATATTGTTAGATTTTTATTTTTATTTTTCCAAATTGGCTGCTCACTAAATTGGCTGCAGTTTGTCATGTTTTTCTCTATTTTGACAGCTCATTGTAAGAAGTTAAAAATGTTTTGAAGTGTATTTCAAGTGCTGTTGGTTTGGCTCATTTTTCCATGTACCAAATATTCGCCCTTCTTCCTCTTGCTGCCATTCTCTCCTTTATCTGCTCCAACCAAGGTAACAATTTACTATCATTAACTTTTCAATGACTGTTTTTTATAGCGCCCCTTGTTTAGATATAATGCCTGAGAGAACTTCTTTTACCTTACCTCTGCAGTTTTATTGTATATTGGGGTACTTGTTCTATATGGGTGTTTGTTTGAGGTTGGGAGTAAAATTGAATCTTATGTTGTTTTTGGATGTTATTTTGTTGGATATATAGCAAAATAAGATCAGAGTGGAAGTTGGTCAAAAGTGCTTGTTGGGTTGATTATTTATCGAGGTAAAAGCTGGTCTTTGGTATGTCTCACTTATTGGTGGGAGCCCTGTTGGTCCGGAGGATTAATGGTTTTGGACTGTTAAATAGAAGAAGCAATTTTTTACACAAAATCACGTGTAACTTAATCCCCAGTTCAAGCAGAAGCAGACACTCCTTCAGTACCAAAATTGCCTTGGGTATGTATGTAACAGATAATTTCTTGTATGTGCTTTCTGATCTGTTTACAGAATATAATTTCCAAGAGGATTTGAAGATTACGTGTTTTGAGAAGAATGGGTTAAACTGATTTTTTGATGGCAGAAAGATTGTTGCTTTGCAGCTGCACCTTTAAACCGTGTGATCATACATGGCGCTGGAACGAAGTATTTTGGTTCGGATTGCCACTTGATTAGTTCAACCATTCGTACTTGTAGGGTCTTGGATGGCAGGAGATTTTGTACCATTCCTGGAGATGAATTGATTGAATCTGATTTGTTTGCTTCTGAAGATGCAAATCATGTGGACAAGTCTTGTGCTGACTTAGATGATGATTGTACTCCAATAGGTTGTCTAGAGAAGTCAAATGTTGATTCTGGTCATAATTTAGTCACCCAGAAAAGATATGAAAAACCTGTGGATTTTACTAAAATTGAAATTGCTAAGCTCCCAACTGTCATGATTGTGGGTCGCCCTAATGTGGGAAAGTCAGCATTGTTTAACCGGTGAGTTGTTATTTGAAAACATGCTTAGTTTACTGTCAATTAAGGGATGGCTTGAAACATTTAACTTTCATAACATTTTTGTTTCGGATGATAACTTATAGTTTAATTCGGAGGAGGGAGGCACTGGTCTATAACACACCAGATGATCATGTTACACGTGACATACGAGAAGGGGTTGCCAAGTTGAGTGATTTACGATTTAGAGTGTTGGACTCAGCTGGATTAGAAGCCGAAGCAACTTCGGGGTCTGTTCTCCATAGGACAGCTGGAATGACTGCAAATGTGTTATCAAGGTCTCAGTTTGCTATCTTCCTGACAGATGCAAGGTTGGTTTCAAAGATGACTAGTACAACCAACCATTCACACCAATTAATATACATAATATATGGATTTTTCTAGAATGATAATGTTTGTCTGCAACTATGCTTGTGTGAAAGACTGTGGAGGGAGAAAGGGGAAGGGGTTGGCGAGATTTGTGAATACTTTATGGTTTCTGTGGTCTGTATGATTCAGGGGATTTTACTAATGTGTAATGATTGTGTATTTTGAACTAATGAACTCTACTACTGTACATCAAGTATTTTTTATGTAAGCAACATCTGCATTCTTTATCCTTTAAAGTTTAAATTTTGAATTTTGATCTTTCTACACAGTGCTAATTCTATTTTTGTTCTATTTTTCATTTTCTTTATTATTGAATTTTCTGACCAGAGCTGGACTTCATCCTCTTGATTTGGAGGTTGGAAAATGGCTGCGCAAAAACGCACCTCAAATCAAACCCATTGTAGTGATGAATAAATGTGAATCACTCTTTGATTCTAGCGGTTCTATTGCTACAGCTGCTAATGAAATGTTTCGATTAGGATTTGGGGACCCTATTGCTATATCTGCCGAAACAGGATTGGGTTTGCCTGACTTATACCAGTCTCTTAGGCCTGTGCTGGAGGATTATATGCTTCAAGTCTTAGATGGTAAGAGAATGACGATTGAGTGAACGGTTGTCATCCAATGATTTAAAAAATAATAACTGCATGGTTATTCTATGCCTGTTTATTTTGATTGTATAACTAATAAACTTTGATCACTGATATGATATATACTCCTTTTGTTTTAATTAGAGGGGCTTGCTAAACCAACAGTTTGTTGATCACATTTATTATCACATTAGGAATATGCATGTTTGCGCTTATCAATATACAATAATAATTTCACTGTTGTATTTCTATCTTTTCACTTCTTTTTATCATCCATTCAATTTTTAATACGTGTAGAGGAAAAAACTCAGGAAAATAGCTACAGTGAGGATGGATGTGCTGCTGAGGTCAATGAAAGTAAGCTTCCATTGCAGCTGGCCATTGTAGGACGCCCCAATGTTGGGAAATCAACCTTACTAAATACATTATTACAAGAAGACCGTGTTCTTGTGGGTCCCGAAGCTGGTCTGACAAGAGATTCAATCAGAACCCAGTTTGAATTTCAAGGCAGAACAATTTATTTGGTATGTATTAATTAATTTCCCTTTTGTTCGCAATAGTTAGAGTATAATTGGAGGAGGTGGAGATATAATTGACAATTTGACACAAGTAGGAATACTGCTTCTAAAATGGAAAAGGAAAAATTTCTTTGTTGTCTTGTCATACTAATATGATGTTTCAAGTTTTGATAAATTACTTTTTATTGTTTTAGCTATATACTAATATACATCTAATTTTTTTAATTTATATTTTTCATTTTACACAATGTGGTCTTGACTCTTGACAATATGGCTGTTATCTTTTACAAGATTCAACCTCATTATTTCAATTATTTTAAGAGTTCACAATGCCCTTTAATTATATCATGTCATAGTCTAATGAACAATTATTTTTTGTTACCATGGTTAGCAACTTAGCATATAATCTTCAGAATGTGTGCATGCTTACATTTTTTTCTGTAATTTTCTTTCTTTCAGGTTGATACTGCTGGGTGGTTGCAGAGGACAAAACAGGAGAAAGGACCATCATCATTGAGCATTGTGCAATCAAGAAAGAATTTACTCAGGGCTCATATAATTGCTTTGGTACTTGATGCCGAGGAGGTATCTCATGTATTTTGCATGTTTAGGGCAATGCCAATGCCACTGTAATATTATCATACTATTATTAACTTGCAAAGTTGCACTTTCATGAAGTCTATTATTTAGATATAGTATCATCTGATTTTGCCGATTGTGGTTTGTAATGCTTTTTCATTGAAGATTCACTAGTACACAAGACATGTGTTGTTTTATTTTTCTTAATAGACTAGTCTAATGAAGGAAACATGTTTATTATTTCCTTCTTGTTTCTTACATTGGCTAGTGTTTTTTTTTGCTAGGTAAATGACTTGCAGATTTATTACATTCTCTCACTAAAATTGCATGATCTGTTTTCCTCTCCCCTTTTCTAATTGTCACACCTCCTTCTATTTATAATGTTTTTTATTACTGGAACTATTGATCAGATTGCAAATGCCAGACGAAGTATGAAACATGCTGAAGTTGTTATAGCCAGACGAGCGGTGGAAGAGGGACGTGGTCTGGTTGTGATTGTGAACAAGATGGATCTTCTAAGAGGAAAAAATAAATCTTCATCCTATACGAAAGTTATGGAAGCTGTTCCTCAAGAAATTCAGACAGTTATACCCCAGGTCTGCCATGTCATAATAAGCTAAATTTCAGGTCTAGCTGTTTGAAAAATTAAACTTTTAGACTTTAAGCGTTGAAGTATTATAATTTTGTCAAAATCATATATTTGGATATTATGTTTGTCATGGTTCAAACAGAAGAAAAATCTCCCTGCCAATTTCCTTCATTTGAATGACTCAAAACACTATCTCATATGGTATTTCCTAATTTTGATCTTTTGACCAATTGGTAGATTGAACAAGTATATAACAACTAAGAAATCCCGAAAAAGGCTTATTTATTAATCTAAATGTTCTCATTCTAAGCAGAACAAAATTAATAGTAATAAACTATTAGGAGGGACTTAGTTGTAAATAACTTAACTAGAATGTGTAAAGATAGAACATGTTGGCGTCGCTTGATTCATATAGCTGACCCAACCTAGTGGGAAAAGGCTTTGATTGTTGGTGTTGTTACACTACCTCTCTACTTGGCTTCAAAGAGAATGCAGGGCAGAAAAAATGACATTGGGGGATGTGTTAGTGCTGATTGTGGAAGTCTTGAGTGTAGAAATCCTATTGATTGAAGGGTGTTTTAGATGGGGAATTATGACATGCAATCTCAGAATTGTAGTTTCAGAATAGTGGGTTTGAGCTTAGGTGTAACTTGTGTGCAATGAGATAATTTTTGTGTGTATTATTATGAAAAGAGAATAGGAATTTATACAAGAGGAGAAAACCTATTCTAGGAAATAAGGATAATTACAATAAATACAATATATCCTAATTGATACACATAATATATCACTAATTGATACACATAATCCTAGATATTCACAATCAAATCTAGAAGATTCTCAACACTCCCCCTCAAGCTGGAGCATATAAATCATAGGCACCAAGCTTGTCACATAGGTATTTTATCCGAGGACCTCTAAGAGATTTGGTGAAGATATCTGCCAGCTGATCATTCGAATTAACAAATCGAGTAACAAGACACCCTGATTGAATTTTTTTCTCTAATAAAGTGACAATCGATCTCAATATGTTTAGTCCTCTCATGGAATACTGGGTTTGAGGCAATGTGCATAGCCGCTTGGTTATCACATACCAGTTCCATTTTACCAATGTCTCCAAATTTCATCTCCTGAAGAAGTTGTTTCAACCATAGGAGTTCACAAGTTGCTAATGCCATGGCACGATACTCAGCCTCTGCACTAGACCTTGCAACTACATTTTGTTTCTTGCTTTTCCAAGAAACTAGGTTTCCACCGATGAGAACACAATATCCAGATGTGGATCGCCTATCATCTGGTGAACCAGCCCAATCTGCATCTGTAAAGTCAATGATTTGAGAATTCCCTCTGTCCTCATATAACAGTCCCTGGCCTAGCGCTCCCTTAATGTATCGAAGAATTCGAACAACTGCATCCCAATGACTATCACATGGTGATTGTAGGAACTGGCTGACTACACTTACAGCAAACGATATATCTGGACGAGTGATAGTGAGATAGTTGAGTTTTCCCACAAGTCTTCGATATCTCTCGGGGTTGTTTATCAACTCCCCCTGTCCTAGATAGAGTTTGACATTTGGATCCATTGGAGTCTCAACTGGTTTGCAGTTTAACATGCCTGTCTCTTCTAATAAGTCAAGCGCATACTTTCGTTGTGAAATGGCCACACCAAAACTAGATTGGGCAACCTCAATTCCCATAAAATATTTAAGCTTCCCCAAATCTTTAGTTTGGAAGTGGTTGCACAGATGTTGTTTTAGTTGAGCAATGCCTAAATCATCATTGCCTGTAATAACAATGTCATCCACATAGACAACTAAGTATAAGCACTTGCCATTTGAAGTATGGCGAAAGAAAACTGAGTGATCAGCTTCACTTCGAGTCATTCCAAAATCTTGAACCACAGAACTAAATTGGCCAAACCAAGCTCTCGGTGACTGCTTGAGGCCATAAAGAGAATGACGAAGTCGACATACTTTCCCATACTCCCCCTGAGCAACAAAACTAGGCGGTTGCTCCATATAAACTTCTTCCAAGTCTCCATTGAGGAAGGCATTCTTAATATCCAGTTGATGAAGTGGCCAATGATTAATAGCTGCAATGGATAGGAAAACACGAACGGAAGCAATCTTGGCAACAGGAGAAAATGTATCACCATAGTCCAATCCAAAGATTTGAGTATACCCTTTAGCCACTAAACGAGCTTTTAGTCGTTCAATTTTGCCATTAGGACCAACTTTAACTGCATAAACCCACTGGCAACCAACTGGGGATTTTCCAGGAGGAAGTGAAACCAAGTCCCATGTACCATTAGAATGTAGGGCAGTCATCTCATCAAGCATAGCTTGCCTCCAACCCGGATGTGCAAGAGCTTCATCTGTAGTCTTAGGGATAGAAACAGAATCCAAAGAAGACACAAATGCATAATATGGAGTAGATAAACGATGATAGCTCAAGAAATTATAAACAGGGTGAGGATTACGGGTGGATCGAGTACCTTTATGAATGGCAATAGGAGGACTAGCAGGTGGCGGTTGGACCGGAGTAGGGGGTGATTCAGACGAAGGCAGTGAGTCAGGAAGAGTAGCTGTAGGCTCAGGAGGCTCAGGACGGGGACGGCGATGATATGTCAGAAGAGGAGGACTAGGTATGCCTTGGGGTAAGGCCTCTGGAATAGTAAAAGGATCAGGAAGGACTTCGATCACAGAAGGACTGACAGGCGTAGAAGATACAAAGAATGGGGAAGACTCAAAAAAGGTCACATCAGGAGAGGTGAAGCAACGTCGAGTGGTTGGACAATAACATCGGTAGCCCTTTTGGAGTCGAGCATAACCGAGAAAAACACACTTGACGGATTTCGCTGCAAGTTTATCTTTACCTGGGGTTAAATCATGCACAAAGCAAACACAACCAAAAACACGGGGAGGAAGATGATAAAGAGGGTCGTTAGGAAACAACAAAGAATGAGGGATTTGATCATGCAAGACAGAAGAAGGCATGCGATTAATCAAGTAACATGCAGTGAGAACAGCGTCACTCCAAAAATTAGTAGGGACATTATGATGAATAAGCAAAGTACGAGCTGTTTCAATAAGATGGCGATTCTTACGTTCAGCTATCCCATTTTGTTGTGGGGTATGAGGACAACTGGTTTGATGTAAAATCCCTTGATCGGCCATAAATGTTTGAAAAGGTGTAGAAAAATATTCTTTAGCATTGTCAGAACGCAAAATAGAGACAGAGGTATGAAACTAAGTTTTTATTTCAGCACAAAAGTTTTGGAAAATGTTAAGTACCTCAGAATGATTTTTCATCAGATACACCCAAGTACAACGAGAATAGTCATCAATAAAGGTGACAAAATATTGAAAGCCAAATGTAGAAGACACGCGACTAGGACCCCAAACATCAGAGTGAACAAGTTGAAAAGGAGATGAAGATTGACTATTAAGACTAGTAGAAAACGAGCTACGTGTGTGTTTACCTAATTGGCACGACTCACAAGGGAGGGCAGACAAAGTAGAAAGAGAGGCATCCATTTGGCGAAGTTTTGAAAGGCTTGGATGCCCCAAACGATTATGGATAATAGATGGAGAACAACTGGATGTGCACGCAACTGGGGATATAGGAGGTGAAAGGTGGTATAAGCCTTGTGACTCTCGTCCTATGCCAATCGTCTGCCCCGTACTCCGATCCTGAATGGAAACACATTGATTAGCAAAGGTGATGGAGTAATTGTGAGATTTAGTCAATTTACTAATCGAAATAAGGTTGAAAGGAGATTCAGAGACATAAAGAACAGAATCAACAGATAAGGACGGAAGAATTTGTGCTTTACCAATTCCAATAACAGCAGTTTTAGAGCCATTGGCCAGAGTTATAGATGGAAGTAAAGATGAACTAGAAAGATGGGTAAAAAGATCTTTATTACCAGAGATGTGTTCAGAAGCACCTGAGTCAAGAACCCAAGGTCCAATATCTGGGGAACGAGCAAAGCAAGTATTAATATTACCAATTTGGGCAACCGTGGCAACCACAGAGAACTCAGAAGTAGCAGCCATGGCCATGACAGTATACTGACTTGGGATTGACACACCAAAGTCTGAGATAATGGCCAACTGACGTTGGAAACGAGACCAGAAGTGTGACGCTAGGGCAACACTTGAAGCGTCGAGAGCAGCGGAAGACGGCGTCAACGATGAAGAGAAGAGTGTGAAAAACGAAGTTGGAGATAACTACAAACTCACACCGGAATAGGGACCAGAACGCGCCGAGAAGCACAACGGTGCAGAGAACGGCGGAAAAAGCTGCTGGAAAAAGGCCTCACGCGCCGGCGCGTGGCAGCTCCGTCGAACGGTCGGACGGCGCGTGCGGCGGCGGACGTTGACGGGAAACTGGGGTTTGGCCAGTCGGAGGCTTTTGAGCACGGTGGTCCGGCGCGTGCTCCAAGAAGTCGCCGGGAAATAGGCAGATCGGAGGGTGGCCGAGATGCACAGTGGAGGAGGAGGTGTTTAGGGTTTAAGGCTGGAAAGAAAGCACAACTGTGAATGCTATTCAGGATCAACCAGGCTCTGATACCATGTGCAATGAGATAATTTCTGTGTGTATTATTATGAAAAGAGAATAGGAATTTATACAAAAGGAGAAAACCTATTCTAGGAAATAAGGATAATTACAATAAATACAATATATCCTAATTGATACACATAATATATCACTAATTGATACACATAATCCTAGATATTCACAATCAAATCTAGAAGATTCTCAACAACTTGCAATTGAGCTTTGATATAATCTTAATCAGTCTGTTGGAGGATGATAAAATTTTTTTTTTTTCTTGTCTTTTGTATTGTGATTTGTCTTGATTTTTGGAAATTGTCATCAGATTACGGGAATCCCAGTTATATTTACTTCGGCGTTGGAGGGAAGGGGCCGGACTGCTCTGTTGCATCAGGTCATTGATACATATGAAAAATGGTGTTCAAGATTACCTACAGCTCGTCTTAACCGTTGGTTGCTTAAGGTAAATGTTGAAGATTACAATACAACTAATGACTTTTCCTTAACAGCTTAAGCTTTAAAGTTGTTATAGTCTTGTAGTATTAGAGCCTCTATGATTAAGTGGTTATAAGTTTGATCTTTAATGGCTTGATTCTTTGAGATTAAATGAACTATAGCACAAGATAGGTGGGCTTTGTTTTATTCCTACTTCAAGCCTATAGGATTTTCACTTGAAGGAGGGTATTTGAGATTGTAATGACTAATGAAACTAGTAATCATCCTTATGTTATACTCATTGCTGCAAAACTTACCTCCTTTTTTAATGGGCTTGATCAGGTTATGAGTAGGCATTCCTGGAAAGATCATTCAGCACAGCCAAAGATCAAGTATTTCACTCAGGTGAAGGCCCGGCCGCCTACATTTGTGGCGTTTTTGAATGGGAAGACTAAGCTTTCCGATACAGACATTAGGTTCTTAACAAAATCCTTGAAAGAAGACTTTGATTTGGGTGGAATTCCTATACGGATCATGCAACGGTTTATCACTAGGAAAGATAGTAGGGGTGGCAATAGTGGTAGCAAGAGTAGTAGCCAATCCATTAGCAGAATGGCTGAAAGGGCCTTATCTGACAAGAGAAAGGTCTCGTCTGATTCTATGAGCAATCAGCAGAAAATGAGCTTAGCCTAGTTTAAGGTGAAGTGCATAAATTTATTTTAAGCAGTTGGATGAGACTGTTACAGTATAGACACAATTTTAATTTTTATCTGATAGCCTAAATCTTGCACTTCATTATATGAATTTTTGTGACACTGTAATGTCCCCTTACATTATCAATAACGTCTGTAAATTGTAAGTACTGGATAGTGTATAATATTATTGCACCTAGTTCAAACTATATAATGTTTCTTTGACTAGATAAAATATTTTTTCGAAAGTTTGTTTTTCTCATAAATATCTGAACATATATATATATAGTCTATAGACTATATACATAATTTGGTCCCTGAAAGATACAAAAATTGACATTTTCGTCCCTGAAAGATCTGGTGTACTCAACTTGGTTCCTGAAAGATTGGGCCGTTACATAATTTTGTCCTTCCGTCATACCCAGTTAAATGCACCTAACGGAATTGCTGACGTGGCATGTTAAATGCACACGTGGCCCGTTAAGTGTTGACGTGGTGGACTTGCTTTCATGGCAGAAAACAATAGCATATACACAATTTGGTCCTTGAAAGATTCTAAAATTGACATTTTCGTCCCTGAAAGATTGCTCTGTTGGACAATTTGGTCCTTCTATATCTTTGAATTCATTTAAATTATTATGTTTTTCAACACAACACTCAAAGCCAACAAACATATTGAGGACAAATTTGTTGTGAACTTAATTCTCTTTCACTTTAGTTCCTTTTGGAGGCAAAAATATATTGTATACTTTCAACTTTTGCAATACGATGCTTGCACAAACCAATTGTAAGGTAAAAGCCATATGACTTGAATAAGGCTACTAGACCAGAAGAGAGATAATGTGTTAAATGACATTTAGAGATAACTTACTCATCTTGGTCCCATGACTAGATGATGTGAAATCTCTTGCCACTTTAAATATGCGTAATTGAAATTTCTTGCATAATGAAATAAATTATAAAAAATTCAAAAATATAGATTAATATGGAAATTTCTTAGTCCATACACATATTATCTTAGTTAAGTATTGACAAATACATATTCTTGTACATTCTCCAAAGGGCATATATATATGACCTTTAGGCTTTAGTTGGTTTTTTATTGGTATTTCAATAGACCAATTCCCTGCATCAATAGAAATCACTTATACGACTTTGACTGGATGCAAATAACAATTAGCTTAGTTGGATATAATCATTGCCTTGGACATTATATCAAAGTGGATGACTTGAACATGCCTCCAAGATACTACCACATTGCTTATGTTCGTAGAGCAAGAGATAAAAATACTAATAAGATTCATTATTGTCATCAAAGTGCATGGATATGGAACCAGGACAAAAGCTTTATGTTGTTTACCTTTTAAACATAACAACCATACATAAGAATTGAAAAGCCTTGAAAAGAGAGCTGAAAGGTGCAAACATGAGCATCATTAATTAAGATATCCAAGCTGATTCAACTGTAAGAATCACTACCTTATTTTCTATACAATGAGAAAAATTTATAATGAGCTTTTTTTTAATAGCATACTATAAGAGTACTTTATGATCAAGATAAATAGTTTTCAGTTGAAGATAAATACTATATTTTGCCTCCAAAAGGAACTAAAGTGACAGAGGATTAAGTTCACAGCAATGTCTTCAACATGTTTGTTGGCTTTGTGTATTGTGTTGGAAAGCATAATAATTTAAATGAATTGAGAGATACGGAGGACCAAATTGTCCAATGGAGTAATCTTTCAAGGACGAAAATGTCAATTTTAGAATCTTTCAGGGACCAAATTGTGTATATGCTATTGTTTTCTGCCATGTAAGCAAGTCCACGTCAGCACTTAACGGGCCACGTGTGCATTTAACGTGCCACGTCAGCAATTCCGTTAAGTGCATTTAACTGGGCATGACGGAAGTACCAAATTGTGTAACGGTCCAATCTTTTAGGGACCAAGTTGGGTACGCCAGATCTTTCAGGGACGAAAATGTCAATTGTTGTATCTTTCAGGGACCAAATTGTGTATATAGTATATATATATATAACAGCAACGTGAATATCTCCTTATTCTTAGGAGATTATCTCTCAGTTTCTGATGTTTATATGCTTTAATTTACTGTTTTAAATTCCTATCTTATCTCAAGTTATTTAAAATTCAATTATTAGTTTTGTAAATATTTTAAGTTACTGAAATCCTGATTTTCAGGATCTTATTGTTAGTTACTAAAAATCCTGATTACTTAGGATTTTCTCTCTCAGTTGTAATTTATACTAAAAAATCATCAATAGAATACATACGATTCAGTTCAGCCGCTGATTCTTTATGGTATCTGAGCTAGCTCTGGCCTAGCCGTCTCTTTTTTTTTTATTTTTTTTCTATGCATCTTGCTTTTTTTTTTCTCTCTGGTACTTCTCTATTCTTCCAGACTCAATGGCCAGTACCAACATACCCATCGTTAACAGTGATACTTCTGCTGCCAACTCCCCAACAATCATTCAGTTCAATCCCGCCACTTGATTGCCAATCAAACTGTCAGGACCCCATAATTTTGCTCTTACCGTCTGCCATTTTTTTTAAATACTCAAGGGAGCAACACAACTCAAATAGTAATGGAATATAAAAAAAATACTAGTGTTAAAAGCAATCAAATGGTGATGAAGTAACTAGAGATGTTATGACCCGAACTTGTGAAATAACACCTCAAACCTCAACAAAAGAAAAATAAAAACAGCTTCTGAACCTCATGTAACAGCAAGAAGAAGCAGTGGCTAATGTAACAGCAAAACAGAGTTACCAGAGAAGCAGTGGCCAATGTAACACCAAAACAAAGTCACCACCAAGCTAGCCCGTACCTAAAACGGAGTCAAAACTGTCGTTAGACACCACCAATGGCTTAGACAGTTGCTAGAGATCCCATCTCAGCAACGACGAACTGATTCCGACAGCTAGAAGACGGCGCGTGGCCTTCACGCGCTACGCACCATAGAAGCTTGAGGAGGCGTGTGAGCCTCACGTGCTGCTCCGTTGACGATTGGGAGATCGAAAAATTGCTCACAGGTGGCTTCTGCTCCTTCCCTCAACGGAGGTGATGTACCTCCAACTTTTCCGGTGACCTCTACAAGTGCACAGCTACTGCACTTAACGGACGCAAAATAGAGGCACCAGACTAAACGAGGAACACATAGGCAGAAGCAAAATAGACGCTATGATACCATGTAAGACAATGACTTAGAGAATATTATGTCTTGCTATTTCTCAGAAGAGTTACATGTATATATACACAGAAAAAGTAACCAGCCTCATAAATACACATCTAACTAACAACTACCTATACCCATATATCTGACATAATATAATATACATGTATATAACTAACAGAGGGAAAAATATGGCATAGAGGACATGTGCAGGGACCAATGGAATAAGAGAGAAGCCATGCATTGGCTCAAATCAATGGCTACTTCATAAGACAAGACCATTTTAAGAGGTTCTAGTGCTCAACTTATTATCGTCTCTATTTGGCCAATGACTTATCAAGGTCTGGGACACAACTTAAGAAATTTATTAGTTATCTTTGATTTTAAGCTAAGTTCATAAATATATGATAACTTGAACTTGCACACAAGACAATTTATAAAAGAAATTCCTAAATTATCGTGGTGTTCAAGAACTAAATCATGCTAAATATGTATAAAAAATTGGATATTATAAGCATATCTATATATATATATATATATTAAAGAATCAGCGGCTGAACTGAATCGTATCTATTCTACTGATGATTTTTGAGTATATATAAATTACAACAGAGAGAGAAAATCCTGAGTAATTAGGATTTTCAGTAACTAACAATAAGATCCTGAAAATTAGGATTTCAGTAACTTAAAATATTTACAAAACTAATAATTGAATTTTAAATAACTAGAGAAAATATAGGAATTTAAAAAAGTAAATTAAAGCATATAAACATCAGAAACTGAGAGATAATCTCCTAAGAATCAGGAGATATTCACGTTGCTGTTACGCCCTTGTAAGCTTGGTGGTAGATCAGTGACACCGAGCTTGTTAAAATGCTGTATGAATAATGATTTCTGCAGTGGTTTTGTTAGGATGTCAGCTACTTGATCGGCTGAATTTAGATGAAGTACAAGTAGCTGTTTCTTTTCAACTTGATCTCTTACAAAGTGGAAATCTATGGCAACATGCTTCATCCTACTGTGCAGAACAGGATTAGCACAAATATAGGTTGTGCTAATGTTGTCACAGTAGATGGTAGGGACATATTTTTGTGGAACATGCAGTTCTTGGAGTAGATGTGTGAGCCAATTTACTTCTGAAGCAGTGGCAGCAACCGCTCTGTATTCAGCTTTAGTGGAAGAGTGTGATACAAACCGTTGCTTTTTGGATGACCACGAAACAGGGGTGTCCCCAAGATATATGATGTACCCTGTTGTAGAGGTTCTGTCAATAGGATCTCCAGCCCAATCAAAGTCAGAATACGCGCGTAGAGTTAGGTCCTTCTTGCTTGAGATAGAAAGACCATAGGAAGAGGTGTCCTTTAAATACCTTAGCACTCTTTTCAATGCTATCTAGTGATGATGTAGAGGCTGATGCATTACCTGAGACAATTTGCTTACTGCATAGGCTATATCTGGCCGTGTAAAGGATAAGTAATGCAGTTTGCCAATTGTTTTCCTGTATAGAGTTGCATCTGTTGTTTCATTCTGCGTAGCTTCAGGTTGTGAAGTAGTCATAGGAGTTGCAACTCCTTTACAGTTGTCCATTTGTAAATCATGTAGGATATCAAGAACATATTTTTGTTGAGAAAGATGAAGCCCTTTGTCTGTTTTGAGTACCTCAACTCCAAGGAAATATTGAAGATTTCCTAAATCCTTAAGAAAAAATTTGTTGGACAATTGTGTGATGTAATGTCGGATAGCATTGTAACTATTCCCAGTGATGATTATATCATCCACATAAACAATTACATATATGAGCACACCATTGTTTTGAAAAATGAAGAGAGAAGTGTCCGACCTGGATTTTCTGAAATTTTGTGATAGTAGGAAGTCACAAAGAGCATTGTACCAAGCTCTTGATGCTTGTTTAAGGCCATAGATGGCCTTCTTCAATTTGCAGACATGATTAGGATAATTATTACTGACAAATCCAGGTGGCTGCTTCATATACACTTCCTCTTCCAATTTCCCTTGTAAAAATGCATTGTTGATATCTACTTGATTGATGGCCCAGCCTTGTTGAGTTGTAATAGTCAGCACTAGGCAAATGGTTGCTGGTTTGACTACTGGACTAAAAGTATGCCCATAGTCAAGGCCTGGGCATTGTGTAAATTCACGAGCAACTAGACGTGCTTTGTACCTGTCAATAGAGCCATTAGCCTTGTATTTAACTCTAAACAACCATTTACAGTCAACCACATTCTTATGCATAGGTGATGGGACCAATTCCCATGTACTATTATGTATCAATGCATCAAATTCAGCTTTCATGGCAAGGTTCCAGTGGGGAATTTTTTGAGCTTGTTTATAGGTGTTTGGGGTATAATGTAGATTTACTGTGGTTGTTTTGTTTTGTTGTGGAATGATGTTGCCTGATTTTGATCTTGTTGTCATGGGGTGGCTAAAAGTTGGTTTTGTGGGTTTTGAAATCTGTTGTGATGTTGCTGTTGGTTCTTTATGCCGTCTTTGGTATGTTATTATAGGTTTGGAAGGGGCTGGTTGTCTAATTTCTGAAGGGGTTGGGGCTGATTTAGTTGATGGGACAGAAATAGGTTGTGGGAGGTATGTCATAGGTTCGGTTATGGTGGTGGGAGACTGTTCTTGGTGCTGTATGGTACTGTTGTCCCATTTGTAGTTGGTTTTTGTGGATAGGTTGGCAAATATATTTTGAAATAGGTAGTTTCTTCAAAGAATACTACATCTCGTGACAGGTATAACTTGGAGGAGATTGGTCCAAAGCATTGGTGGTTGTGATATTGATGATTAAAGCCGAAATAGACACATGGTTTTGACTTGGGTTAAAGTTTGTTTTTGGCATAGGGCTGTAACCAGGGATAACAAAGGCAACCAAATACTTTGGTATTTTTGTGTTTTGGAGGTTGGTTGAATAATACTTCATGTGGCGATCTATTTTTCAGATTTTTGGTAGGCATTTTATTTATGAGGTATACTGTGTGTTGGCAAGCATAGGACCAGAATATGGGTGGGAGGGATGCTTGATTTAGAAGTGTATTTGCTGTTTCGATTATATGCCTATGTCTCCTCTCAGCCATGGCAACTCTATGTGGTGTGTAAGGTGGGGATAGTAGGTGTTGTATGCCTTGTTGTTGTAGGTACGGGTTTAGTTTTGTGTACTCTCCTCCTCCATCAGTGTACAGGGATAGAATTTTGGTTTTGAATTGGTTTTCAAGGAGTTTGTGAAGGATCTTGAATATGTCTGGTGTTTATGTTTTTGTTTGCAAAGTCAGGAATATTTAGAAAATTCATCAACAAATAGTGCATAGTACCTTTTTTTGTCAATTGAAGTGATTGGGGAAGGGCCCCATATATCACTATATAGAATTTTAAGAGAAGAGGTACTATGTAAAGTATTTAAAGAGAAAGGTTGTCTATGACTTTTATTAGATTGACAAGAATTACAAAGAAATTGAGCAACATTGGAAATATGAATTGATAATTGACTCAAGGCCTTATTTTGAACTTTAGGACTAGGATGGCCTAATCTTCTATGCCATAGGTCGAATGTGGTAGTTGTGCTGCCTTTAGGTGTGATGCTTTTTGTTTGCCATTGATAAAGACCTTCTTTAGTCTGTCCTTGGAGAAGAAGCGCCCCCGTATTCATATCCTTTATATGAAAAAAAAGAAGGGAAAACCTCAATAGATGTTTTATTATCATGGAAGAAACGAGAAACGAATAT
Source organism: Senna tora (assembly GCA_014851425.1). Classification (NCBI taxonomy): domain Eukaryota; kingdom Viridiplantae; phylum Streptophyta; class Magnoliopsida; order Fabales; family Fabaceae; genus Senna; species Senna tora. The sequence goes on from CM026271.1 coordinate 15,242,782, forward strand.
TAATTTATTTGATATTTGAGGTGAGTGTAGTGTATTGGTGAGTTGAAAGCTGTTATTTAATGTGTTTAGAGATACATTACTAGTAGTGGTAATTGGTATTGTTGTACCATTACCCATCACTATACCATCAGAACCATGATAAGGCTGTAAGTTGTTGAAGTCCTCAGTGTTTGAGGATATGTCGTGTGTTGCTTCAGTATCCACTATCCATGGAGCTTGATTGTTTTGGAACCTCGCTACAAGTTTGCTCAGGCTTGCATATGATTGTGAGAGGCAGACACACTCGTGCTATGTGACCTGGTTTGTCACATAGCTGACAGTAGATTGAGTTATTGGGATTTGGTCTGCGATTACGCTGCCACTGCTGGTTACGGTTATTGAGATTGGTAGATGGTCTATTTTGTGGTATATTGGCTTGGCTCGGTTTGTTGTAGTTGGGATGGGTGTGAGCAATATTTGCGGTGATTGGAGTGAATAGGGGTTTCTTGGATTCCTCATGTTTGAGGAAGAGTTCATGGTCAAGAAGTTTATCATGAAGGTCTTTATAGGTTATAGCTGAGTCTCTGGCCCTAATGGCAGTTGAAATTTCTTTGTATTCAGGACCTAAACCTCTCAAAGTAGTTACTATAAGTTCAGCATTGCTACTAGGGCTCCAGCAGTGGAGAGCTCATTTGAGATTGAGCGAATTTGGTGTAGGTATTCAGAGATAGAGAGGGTGTCTTTGGTGGAAGATGCTAGCCTATCTCGAAGGCTTAAAATTCTGGTTTGGGACTTGTTGGCAAAGGCTGTATGGAGGGCTGTCTAGGCTTCTTGGGCTGTTTGAGAGTGCAACAATGGATGCAATTGTTTGTTCAACAGAGGTGAGTAGGGCGTTTTGAATAAGCTGGTCTTGCCTAAACCAGATTTAAAAATTGGAGGCTTGTGGGTCTGGTTTTGGTGTACTTCCATCAAGATGGCCAAAAAGGTTGTGTCCTCTCATTAACATGGACACTTGGGCCTTCCAAAGGTTAATGCTATAAGTGATGGTATTCCCGTAAGTAGTAGGATCACGGAGCACAAGCTTACTTCCTCAAATTATTTGGAATGGGCTAAGACAATTAAAATGTACCTTTAAAGTATTGAGAAAGAGGGTCATCTTAAAGATCCTCCCGAGGATGATAAAAGGAGAGCTTGGCTGCTTGATGATCACAAGCTTTTCGGATTGATTCGAAACACCATTACTCCTAAGGTACTTCCATTTATTAATCATTGTGATTTGGTTAAAGAACTAATGGATTACTTGGAGTTTGTCTATTCCGGTAAAGGGAATCTTTCGCGTGCTTATGATGTATGCACAGCCTTCTATCATCCTGAGAAGAAGGATAAGTCTCTCATGACTTATTTTATGGAGTTCAAAAAGGTGTATGAAGAGTTGAATACTCTATTGCTATTAACCACTGATATCAAAGTCCAAATAAAACAAAGAGAACAAATGGCAGTTATGAGTTGGCTCTCTGGTCTTCCACCAGAATATGAGGGAATCAAGATACAAATCCTTGCTAGCACTGAGGTTAACTCTCTAGAAGAGATTTATACTCGAGTGTGACAAATTGAAGGTGCTCACTCACAACTTGTTAATAATGTTAGTGCACTTATAGGACATGGCGATTTAAATCGACGTGGTGGCGATAGACCATTTGGCGCACATAATAATGGTGGTCGCAGTAAGGAATCAAGAGGAATTGTGTGTTTTTATTTCCACAAACCAGGACATACCAAGCGTAACTGTAAGAAGCTTTAGAAGAAGCAGAGGTCCCAAACAACAAATATTGCTTCTACTCAGTCTTCATCCAAAAATAAGGTTGTTGTTCCGGCTGAGGAATATGCTCTATATCAGGAATTTTTGAAATCCTCTACTCCATCCACTGAATCACATGTCACCGCAATTGCCGAGTCAGGTAAATCCACTACATGTTTACTTTCCTCTGCTTCCAAATGGGTCATTGATTCTGGAGCCACAGACCATATGACAGGTAATCCACAAGTTTTCTCGTCTTTCAAACCTTATACATCTGTCTCTAATGTTACCTTAGCTGAGGGTTCCCAGTCTCTTCTTCTTGGTTCTGGGACTGTCCATCCTATTCCATCTTTTTCACGTTCTTCTGTGTTGAGTTTGCCTAATTTCTCATATAACTTACTCTCCGTCAGTAAGCTGACTTGCTCACTAAATTGTGTTATCTCATTTTTTCCTGACCATGCTTGTTTCAGGATCTTACGACGAAGCGGATTATTGGTAGAGGGCATGAGTCTGGGGGTCTGTATGTTCTGGAGTCGCCAGTGCCGAGACCTGTGGCATGTTCGAGTGTTCTCTCTTCGTTTGAAGTACATTGTCGTTTAGGTCACCTTTCACTGTCTTCCCTTAAGAAACTTTTTCCTCAGTTTAATCATTTGTCTGTTTTGGATTGTGAATCATGTCAGCTTGCTAAACATCATCGTCTCCCTTTCGCATCTCGCGTCAATAAGCGTGCTGCGTCCCCTTTTGAATTAGTTCATTCTGATTTTTGGGGTCCTTGTCGTGTTTTGTCAAAATTTGGTTTTAAATACTTTGTAACATTTTTTGATGATTATTCACGTGTTGGTTATATTTAATGAAGAACCGGTATGAATTATTTTCTCACTTTTGTGCCTTTTGTGCTGAATTCAAAACTCAATTCAATGTCTCTGTGCATACCTTACGTAGTGACAATGCCAAAGAATATCTTTTTGCATCATTTCAATCTTACATGACACAACATGGCATACTTCATCAAACTTCTTGTGTTGATACACCACCTCAAAATGGTGTTGCTGAACGAAAGAATAGACACTTACTTGAAGTTGCAAGGGCCTTACTTTTTCAGACGAAGGTTCCTAAACCTTTTTGGGTTGATGCTATTTCCACAGCTTGTTTTCTAATTAACCGTATGCCTTCCTCCGTTCTCAATGGTGAGATTCCTTATAGTGTGCTTTTTTCCTTCTAAATCATTGTTTCCTATTGAGCCTAGGATTTTCGGTTTCACTTGTTTTGTTCGCGATGTTCGACCCCATCAGACAAAACTTGATCCCAAGTCTATCAAGTGTGTCTTCCTTGGTTATTCTCGAGTTCTGAAAGGGTATAGGTGTTTTTCTCCCGTTCTAAATAAATATCTTGTGTCTCTCGATGTTACATTTCACGAAAATGCACCTTTCTTTCCTTCTTCTTTGGAGGATTCTAAACAGGGGGAGACTGATGATGATGACGATTTGTTGGTCTATCCTATGACTCAGTCACCTCACCCATCCATGGATCCACGACCTCCAATTACACAGGTATATTCCAGACAGCCACAACAGATCATTGCTCCAACGCCAGACTCATGCCATCCACCTTCTCCTTCGTCGTCGGATCTAGTCATGTCAGAACCTGACCCTGCTCTTGATCTTCCCATTGCTCTTTGTAAAGGTAAACGTCAATGTACTTATTCAATTTCCTCTTTTGTTTCTTATGATCACTTGTCTCCTCCTTCTCGTTCTTTCATTGCTTCTCTAGACACAGTTTCACTTCCTCGTATTGTTCACGAGGCTCTCTCTCATCCTGGTTGGCGTGAAGCAATGGTTAAGGAGATGATGGCCCTTAATCAAAATGGCACATGGTCATTAGTGGATTTACCAATAGGGAAGAAAGCCATTGGATGTAAATGGGTGTTTGCGGTCAAAGTTAATCCTGATGGTTTAGTTGCTCGTCTTAAGGCCCGCCTCGTTGCCAAAGGGTATGCACAAACCTATGGACTTGATTATTCTGACACTTTTTCTCCTGTGGCCAAACTTACTTCTGTCTGAATCTTTATCTCTATGGCTGCTACCTATGATTGGCCTTTGCATCATCTGGATATCAAGAATGCTTTCCTCCATGGTGACCTTCAAGAGGAAGTTTATATGGAGCAACCACCTGGGTTTGTTGCTCAGGGGGAGTGTGGGAAGGTGTGTCACCTCCATAAGTCTTTGTATGGATTGAAGCAAAGCCCTCGTGCTTGGTTTGGTCGGTTCAGTGTAGTAGTAATGCAGTATGGGTTGCTTAAGTGCAAATGTGATCATTATGTATTTTATAAGAAGACTGATTCAGGTATTATCCTCTTAGTGGTATATGTGGATGATATTATAATTACATGGAATGATGAGTCTGGCATTTCTTCACTAAAGTCATTTCTTCAGTCCCAATTTCAGACAAAGGACTTGGGGCCCTTCAAATATCTTTTGGGAGTTGAAATCACAAGAAGTAAGAAAGGTATTTTCTTGTCTCAAAGAAAATATATTCTTGACTTACTAGCAGAAACAAGGAAATTAGGTGCTAAACCTTGCAATGCACCAATGACTCCAAGCTTGCAACTTCTTAAAGATGACAGTGAACTATTTGATGATCTTGAGAGATATAGGAGATTGGTTGGGAAATTAAATTATCTCACAGTTACCCGGCCTAATATTGCCTACTCTGTGAGTATCGTAAGCTAGTTTATGGCATTCCCAACAGTCAAGCATTGGGAAGCCCTGTAACAAATCTTGTGCTATTTGAAGGGTGCCCCGGGATGAGGACTATTGTATGGAAATAATGGGCACACTAGTATTGAGTGCTTCTCTGATCCAGATTGGGGAGGATCCAAGGCAGACCGAAGATCAACAACAGGATATTGTGTATTTGTGGGGGGAAACTTAATCTCATAGAAGAGTAAGAAATAGAATGTTGTTTCCCGTTTAAGTGCAGAATATGAATACAGAGCGATGACTCAAACGACTAGTGAAATTATGTGGATACAACAATTTTTGGGAGAAATTGGGTTAAAGGTTTCATTACTAGCTAAGCTATGGTGTGATAATAAGGCTGCACTTCACATTGCCTCTAATCCAGTCTTTCATGAACGAACCAAACACATGAGATTGACTGCCATTATGTTCGTGAAAAGATTGAGGAAAAGATGATTACCACAACATATGTAAATATCGGAGAACAATTAGGAGACATCTTCACCAAAGTTCTAAATGGAGTGAGGGTTGATTATATTTGTAACAAGTTGGGCATGATTAATATCTATGCTCCAACTTGAGGGGGAGTATTAGTTATATACATATATATTATATTATGTCATATGTATGGGTATACGTAATTGTTAGTTAGATGTGTATTTATGAGGCTAGTTACTTTTTCTGTGTATATATACATGTAACTCTTCCCAGAAATAACAAGACATAATATTCTCTAAGTCATTGTCTTACACCCTGCAAAATTGCACATTTATCATAAGAAATTCAGATCATAAGATACATGATAAAAGGACTCCCTCAAGTCAGCTTACTAACTTTGCAGGCACAATGAAGAAGTGTAGAACATGGTATGAAAGCCTTTCTGAATAACCTTTCATTAAACGTGACTTCAATGTTCAAATGCTTTGATCAAATACTTACTTCGAACCAAGTTCTTTCTCAGTCTTCTCTGAAGATGCACAAATAGAAATAGCATCTCCTGGCCTCCGAGCAAACATTTTTACCGGAATTTCCTGTTAAATGAAAGAACTATATTCATATATGATCTTTTTGTATATAAATGTGAGGGTGAGCTAGAAATACAATGACCTTTGGAAAGGTAAGACTAAGACTAAGACTAAGACACGAGGCTATTTGGAATGCCCCAAGGATCTTCACCAATTTTACCACTTTCATGTGCCCCAACTGGATTGAAGCATCTCAATAAAATGATTCTCCATTATGGTTCTGCCTCTTCAATGTCTCTACTCTAGCAATGCCTTCAAAGAAAAGCTTTCATAAACAGACACAATCCATTAGATTCAGAAACAACCATTAAAAAAGAGAGAGAGAGAGAAAGAGAGAAACCAAAAAGGAGAAAAATGAACAAAACATAGCGATTGAAATCCTCAAAACAGGGTATTATATCATGTTGGCCATATACAATATAGATTATAAGAAAACCATCTATTTTCCCCACTTGGGCATAAAGCATAAATAATTAAGACAAGGAAATGAACTTTTTTACCGAAAATTATAAATGCTAAGTAATTCTCTATATGTAATTGTTTGACAAATTATTTATATGTTTACAGTTTATCAACCTCTAGTTATGATTCTAGGGTTTATAATTGGATTAAATAGACCTAGCGGTTGCAAGTTGAAAGAACCAAGAAGGGGGGTTGAATTGGTTAATCTACAAAAATATTGGGTTTTAAAAATTTAGGCTACTGCAATTTTGACTAATGAAAATATACTTAGTCTTTCAAATAAGGCTCTTGTTAAAACAAGGTTCAGTTTTGGTTTATTTGAAAAACAGTTTGGGTAGATGTTAAAAGCAGTAAATAAATAAAGAACACAAGCAATTATTACAGTGAGAGGTTCGTATCAAATATCTTACGTCCTCTCACTCCCCCTTACTAAAACAGCAAGAGGAGTTACTTCACTAGCTTGGAAAATGTGAATTACAACCAGGCAACCTTCAAAAACACCAAGGGATCAGCCACAATGGCTTTTACTACCTAACCTATGTATACCTTAAAAACACAGGATCAACCTCAAGGGCTTTTACCACCTAACCCAGGCAACCTCAGCCGAAGGTTCAGCACAAGTGCTTTTACAACCAATCCGTGAATTATAACACTCCCCAAAACTAAAAACCCGACCAGCAGCCTATTGATCAATTAGCCTCCTTGTCCTAGGTTCCTACCCGGACTCTAGACAGAAAGGGAAGAGATTAAGAAGTAAAATAAAAAGGGATTACAGACTCCAACTTCTCACTAAGAGACAAGTAAACTCAGATGAATGTTTGAAGGCCGAATCACGCTCTCTTGAAATACTTAAGGCTTGAAGATTAATCTCTTGAAGTCCAAATGTCCAAGTCTTGCGTTTATATAGGCTTGAAGCTCCTATCCGTTGGAAAGCATATCATCCTCATTTAAGTTGGCATTTATTCCCTTCTTGAATGTTATCCTGATTGACACGATTATTTTCTTTTTGGCTTGCGTCAATGCTTGACAGCCTACTGGTAGCTCCCAAAATGAAAAGTAGGTAAATGCTGAATTAGTCTGCTCATAATCAACCTTCCTAAAATCAAGCTAGGTTCCTCTTTCGGATTTGTTAGTATTAAACACATTTAAGGGTAAAATATATTCAAATAAGAACATTCCTTATTGTTCCAGAATCCGAAAATAAATATGCATTTATTTCAAGGCTAATTTGATTTCTTCCTAATTCACTTAGTCAATGATGCACCATACAATCAGCCTTAAATGCCATATCAAATTGATGCCTGATTCGTATCAAATCAGCTTCTTTGTTAATTGATTTAACAAGATATTCTATTTATCACCTGATCAATTAAAAGCATAACCTTGATAATAAAATCGTATTTTCGAATTAAACCATTATCAAAAACCCATATTTTAATTCTAGACAAGTATTGTCCCAACACAAGTCTAGGTTGATCGGCTCAAACTAGATACTGTTTTTTTATCATTTATTTTTATAAATATAATTTGGTTTTTCGAAATTAAATGTGTTCCTCTAGTTTGCATACACCATCTTAACGCGGGTGTGACATCCTTGGCTTGATGTGTACCTAACCCCTATGGATGAAAAGGTCTAGTAAGGTGTTTCTAAATAACCTTCTCCTATCTATCTTTTGAAAACTAGCAGGGCAAATTACATAGACTCAGAAGGGCCATTTATCTTTTCTTAGTTATTCACTCCATTCATCTTTTATTCTCTAAATCAATTACTTGCTTTATTTTACTAACAATATTTCCTATTTACTTCTGCTCGATTCGATTACATAAAGGTACAGTTGCTAAGGAACTACTGAAGGTTCCACGTGATTCGACCCTAGGTTTGCTCTATACTACATTTCTTTATTTGATCTTGACTTGTGACAGGTCAGGGGGCATTATTAGCGCGTCTAAAAACGCCCTCATTAATGCCTCAGGGCGCTAGTTGCTGCAGTGAAGTTGCTGCTTCTTCTAGCTTTATGGCAGAAGCAATGGCGGTTCCAAAAAAGCTTTGGAGATGGCTATGGCAATACTGTCAGGATCTGGTGGTTGAATCTAGGAAGAAGATCAAATGAAGTGCAAATGTGTAAAGTGTATGAAGTCTAGACCATTAAATAAAAATCGAGATTCGTGTCCGTACTGTAACAATTTCATCCAACGATTAATGTTGTGCACTTTATGCACTTTACCGGATCTGCACTTTAGCAGATCCAGATCCGTTGAATCTAACTGTCAGGAATTGGTTCATGCTCTTACAAGACCTGGTAAACCCTCTCTAGCTAGTATCCTAGTAGTAGATGCAGGTCTCGTTGATGTTTGTTCTGTTCCTGTTAGCTCGGAGAGGGATGGGGTTGGCTAGCTTTTGTTGTTTTGCTTTGGGCCTTGCTTTTTGTCCTTTGTTTTGTTTGGAGTATATATTTGATTTTTTTTTATTTTTCGCATAATAAAACCACGTTTCAGACAAAATAATAATAATAATGGTTTCAAGAGATGTTAATTCTCTTCTCCGTCAATAAAACCTTCTGCTCACGATTGTGGATGATAGGGTAATTCACAAAGTTAATTTCTTGAATGATTGTATGCCACAATATGTTTTCTCTGGGAGTGGTACCTTTTTCCTTTCCTTGTAAGCCGTTGCTTTAATAAAAAAAGACAAAAAAGAAAAGAAAAAATAATATAAATGTCAAACAAATTGAATTTAAAGTGCAAAAAATGTAAAAAAAAATGTTATAAAACTATATGACAAGAGTGAAGGAGAAAAGAAGAAGACAAGAGAAAAAGACGTATAATACTCAATGATCAACTTTTAGGTGTGTCTAACAATTGCATACACACCCTCTATTTATAGGGTTACAAAAGTAACATTCAATTCATAAGTTACAAACATTAAGGGGGGACATATAATACATAATCAATATTGGCATAAATCCTAATGAATTTAGGGTTATAGCCTCATTGATTTTTGGAGGTTTTGGGAGTGCTAAAGACATCCACATAAGCACAATATATTTACAACACTCCCCTTGGATGTCTAAAATTGTGCCTCATTAAAACCTTACTAGGAAAAACCCGGTGGGACAAAAACCTAGTGAAGGAAAAAGAGTACACCAATTATAATCATACATCCATTATAAGCTGCCTCATTAAAAACCTTTACTAGGAAAACCCAGCGGGACAAAACCTTAGTAAAGCGAAAAAGAGTACAGTGCATATCTCCCCCTGATCATAACATAATTCAAGATCTCTTAATTGGCGTATTTCCATTTTGTGAACCAGCTTCTCGAAAGTTATGGTTGGCAATGCCTTAGTGAAGATCTGCTAGATTATCACTTTGAACAAATTTGTTGGATATCAATCTCACCATCTTTATGAAGATAATGAATAACTTTGGTGAGATATAGTCATGTATCATTTGATACATCCTCCTTTTTAATTGAGCTATACATGTCATATTATGTTTATATAACATGGTTGACATATTCTTTTGTGAAGGAGGCAAAGTACATATCTTCTGGATATGTTGATTTAATCGTCCTAACCAAACATACTTTCGACCGATCTCTTGCTTTGCAATAATTTATGCATGATTTAAAGAAGAAACAATAGACAATGTTTGCTTTGATGAATGTCATAATATAGTTGTTTCATCTCATGCAAATAAATAGCCAATTTGAGATCAAACTATATGGGGATTTGATAAATATTCAAACACATATCCAACTCCTGGAGACTTTGATTCATAAAATTATCTCATGTCAAGTCAAGTGCCTCTCGGAGATATGTTTAACCCCATTCCATTGCCTTTTATTTGGAGAAGAACTTAATCTTACTAATAAACTTCCACCAAATGTTATATCAGGTCGAACATTGTTAGCAAATTAATGCTCTTATAGCATTAAAACATGGCACTTCTGGACCAAGAAGTTCTTCTTTATTCTCACGAGAACAAAAATAATCCTTATTTATATCTAGTGATCTTACAACCATTGAGTACTCAATGGATGTACTTTGTCCATGGAAAAACTGGATTAACACCTTTTTAACATAAGATGATTGATAAATAATAACTATACTAAAAATGTGCTCGATCTTCAAGTCGAGATAAAAATTTTGTTTCAAGATCTTTCATCTCAAACTCTTTCTTTAAGTAAAATTTACTGTGTATTGGAGCTCTTCGGAAGTTCCAATAATATTTAAATCATCAACATACACAGTAAATAGCTTTAATCCATATCATTTTATTAAAACACATGGACTAATTAGATCATTGTTTATATTTTTCTTTCAAGAAATATTCACTGAGATGATAGTACCACATACGTCCAGTTTAATTCAATCCATAGAAGGATTTATTTAATTTTATTGAACAATTTTCCCAGGAAATCTTAAGTTCTTAAGTGCTTCTGGCAATTTAAATCCTTCAGGGATTTCCATGAAAATTTCATTATCCAATGAGCCATATATAAATAGGCTGTAGCTACATTCATTATACATATATCAAGCTTTTATGTATTGCCAGACAATATGATATCTGAAGGTGACTCCATCCACCACAAGAGAATATATCTGCATAAATTTATCAATATCAGGTCTTTGAGAAAAATCATGTGCTGCAAGTCACGCTTTATACCTTATGACTTTATTTTTCTCATTTCATTTTTCCATACAAAAGGATTCATTTGTATCCAACTAACTTTATATATACCTTCAGTCATTTGGCCTGGACTACATGTCCAAAGAACTTCACATTACTCACAAGTGAAGTCAATTATGCTTGAATTGTATGTTTCCAATTTGGCCAATCATTTTTCTGTCTACATTCCTTGATAGATTTATTTTCAAGATCCTCTTCTGTTTTAATTGCAAAGCGTTGTCGACAACAATATTCTTTCGGTTCTACCTTTTTCAGTGTTGACATAACTTATCGAGATCTCTTCATTGTCATTCTCAGGTACCTGATCCTCTTTCGAGGTTTCATGATTAGTTATGTCTTGGGCCTCTTCAGGAGAACCTGCCTCCATAATATAACCATCTTAACTATTTGCTCCTTTCCTTTTTCAAGAACTTTTATCTTTGGAACCGATCATCTACAACGTGGCTTTTATTCATTGTCACTAATAAATTGTCCTTCTGGGACATCAATTTGAATTGGAGCATTTTCAACTGGTATATGAGATTTTGTAACTCTTTTAATGTTAGTAAATACGTCTGGCAGTTTATTGAATCATCTTTTGAACTTCTGGTTCACATTGCTTTATGTGAGGATCTAAAAGATAATTTTTCAATCAATCTCATTTTTCAGCTATTTATTTTCTCTCCCGATATTGAAAATATTGATTCATCAATATCACAATCAGCAAATTTTGCTGAAAATAAATCATCCTGTCATTGGTTCAAGATACTTAATCATAGCAGGAGATTAATATTCAACATATATTCATAACCTCCTTTGAGGACCCATCTTTGTGCATTGTGGTGCAGCAATTGAAACATATATACTGCACAACCAAAAATTTTAAGATGGGATTTATTTAGCTCCTGACCAAAAGCCAATAATAAAAAAGGGAGAATTTATGATAACTTGTTGGCCTGATGCGTACAGTAGTACATCCGCATGCTATATCATGGGAAGTTATTCTTATAAATATTGATCTATCTATTAACTAGAGGCATTTAATAAATGATTATACTATACCAATATTCTAGGTGTGAACATAAACTTCAGGATGTTCAACTGTCATTACAGTTTAAGACAAACTCACTAGAATTATTAAGACAATTTGTCTTAATTGCATAATCTGAAAATTGCGTTATTGATCTAGCTATCTCGTAAATACCATATTGCGAGTTCATAGTAAGCACACATGCGACCATCTTATAGATGCATCTATTAAAATCATGAAATAATTGAATGGTCTGCATGGTGGGTGAATGGGCCCATATATATATATCACTTTTCATATATTCAAGAAATACAGGGAACTCAATCCAAACTTTATCTAGTGATGTCTTTGTAATTGATTTATCTTGAGAACAAACTGCATAAGAGAACTCTTTGAATTGAAGAATCTTCTGGTTCTCCCCATTTAAATTCTCAATTTTTTGCATCATATATAATTGAACCGGGATGGTCTAACCGGTCATGCCAACTAATATAATTATTTGAACAGGTAAACTTTTGATTAACTATAGAGCATGGGTTTCAACTATGTAAACTTCTGGTTTACTATGAGATGCGTCTCAACCATGCTAATATTTGTGTAGTACAAATCAAAGGAAAATGTGGGTAAGTTTTCTAAGATACATTTCTTACCCATCACAATTGCAGTAATATAAAGATATTCCATCTTTTCATCATTTGTAGTCTCAATATGATACCTACAATATATGTCTTTGAAACTTAATAAGTTTCCTTGAGACTTACTGCAAACTAGTCATGTATTTATAGTCGATTTTTATTCTCATAGATAATATGAGAATTTGGCTTTTCCAAATCACTCAATTTTGTACTACCAAACATTATATTAACTTTTCCTTCTTTCATAACTAAAAGAAGAAATTTTTTTCTCTCTCTTAATATAGTATGCATTATAGCACAATCCATAAAATATATATATCTTATTATAATTGTAAGAACAAGTAGAAAACATAATAATTTAAGAATGTCATTGCTTAGGTGCTAAGAAAAAAATACTAGCACTTAAAGGGCACAACATGTTCTTAAATATATCATGTATTCACCTTAATAAATAATAAAATTAAGAAGAAATTAAAAGATGCTTTGATTTGCAAAACAAATTAATTATAATATATAACACAATAAAATGTGATAGATATTTATGGCTAAGATATAAAGACCTTATACAAACACAAAATAAGCTTAATATTGCTAACAATTTATATTTAAATAAGCGCAGTTGCAATTTCTGTTAATAATTGATATTCAAATGTTGCTAACAAAATAATTTATCACCTAAGATTGTTAACAATTTATTCATTATTATTATATTTATTTTTCATCATCTTTATAAACAAAATTGACCTTAATATATCATCAATTTTGCAAAATCAAATTAACGTCAGCATTCTTTTCTTTCTTTATCATAGCTTGTAAAGCTTGACAAGATATTCAGGTGTACGACAAACACGTGACTAATGATCTTTTATGTCATATGAATGACATATATTATCTTTATTCTTATAAGAATTCAATTGAGAACCCCAATAGTTCTCTTGATTATTATAACGTCAATCCTAATGATAGTAATTTTTTAGTCTTTTAACATGTCCATGTCCAACACCATGGCTATGACTAGAGTCATTTACCAAACTCATCATACTTTATTTGTTGCATTCACTTCAGGGAATACTTTTACAAAAAATATTATACTTCCATTTTCTTCAGGAAATGGAGTTGATTCATTTGGATCGGACAAGCCTAATAATTTTTTTATCAATAGCTTAGAACTTTTGCTTAACAATAAGCAAATAAGAAATTAGCTCAAAATATTTGGTAAATCTATGCTCTTGATATCGTTGCTTCGGGAGCACATTCGAGGGATACAAGTAGCTAGAATGTCTTTACCAATATACATTCATCAATAATTTCATATTAACATAAATTCAATAGAGAGCTAATTTTAAAGAAAGCTTGATTTATATAGAATCTTGCAAATTATTCTAAAGAACTACTGGTTCTTTGTTAATGAGATACCATATTTTTAATTCTTGATGATACAAATAATAATGGCAAAGAAAAATATTGCCTTGTGCAATCATTCAGGGATGACTGATTTTATCATTGATATTTGATAATATCTCCATTCATTGTCCTCAAATGAATTATAGCATCAAGAATCCGTGATAATAATTTCTCTTGAAATATCAAGTGCCACAAATTTATCAAGCTTTGAGAAACTTGATATTGTAAATAAGAAATAAGAATTGAAATAATTAAGATATGCATATACATATACATATTCCCTTTATGTAAAATTAACATGAATAAGAATTTAGAACAACAATAATCAAATATGTTTTCATACCTTGATTTGATGTTGTTTACTTACCTTAATGTGATCATCATGCTCAATTTCCCAAAATTCAAATCGATCGGTAGAACTTCGTGCTGATAACGTGTTATAAAACTATATGGCAAGAGTGGAGGAGAAAAGAAGAAGACAAGAGAAGAAGACGTATAATACTCAATGATCAACTTTTAGGTGTGTCTAACAATTGCATACACACCCTCTATTTATAGGGCTACAAAAGTAATATTCAATTCATAAGTTACAAACATTTCGCGGGGGGGGGGGGGGGGGGGGGGGGATATAATACATAATCAATATTGGCATAAATCCTAATGAATTTAGGGTTATAACCTCATTGATTTTTGGAGGTTTTGGGAGTGCTAAAGACATCCACATAAGCACAATACATTTACAACAAAAAGGATAAAAAAAGACTTCATTTTTGTTCAAAGCAAGAATTTACTTCAATCTCATAATAACACATATTTTTTTAAATTCTTGATTTAAAAATTCCTCTATCCCTTTATCTCCAGTATAATCAATCTGAAATATATATATATTTTTTTGAAAATTAAAATATAAAGAGATAAAGTAATTTTAATCTCTTATACTTTTTAAATTGTTTAAGTGATATTAATATTTTCTTACTTTCATATGATTTAAAAACATTCTGCATATTTATAATTTTTTGGGGTATTTCTATAAATATTTTTTGAAAGCTGGGTAATTCTATAATTTTATAACTTTTAAGAGAATTTTTTTTATGTATTTTAAACAAAAAAAGTACAATTTACTTAATTGTTTAGATGAGTTACCATGAAATCCTCACTTTTTGGAGCATTTTGATGTTTTGATAGATTGCTTACAATATATATAGTTGTGAGATTATTAAAGATTCTATTAGGAGGTGACATATGATGAATTTATGTAAAATTACATGAACTCGAACCTAGATAATCATCACTCTTTTTTAAAGTACACACAAAGAATATTGGCCAAAAAAGAAATATACACAAAGAATGCAGCGAATTAAAAAATATATGTAGAGATTGGTAGAAGTTCCATTCAAAGTATGCATTTGGTTAAAAAAAATTTGTTGTATTAGAATTGGAATTGGAATTGGAATTGGAATTGGAATTGATGAGATGAAATTAGAATCGAAAAGTGTGTTTAATATGAAAAGATGGAATTGAAAGTTTGTAAAAGAAATTGATGTAAAAAGATTAATTTGTCCTTCAATTAATATTAAATAAAATTTTTTATATATTTTTAGAATATTTTTTTTGTACTATCAATTAAATTAAAAAAAATGTAATTTATTAAAAAATGGAATTGAAAGTTTATAAAAGAAATTGATGTAAAAAGATTAATTTGTCCTTCAATTAATATTAAATAAAATTTTTTATATATTTTTAGAATAATTTTTTTGTACTATCAATTAAATTAAAAAAAGTAATTTATTAAAAATTATTTTTCTTTTCATCAGGTACACGTGGATGGTAGCATATAGAAAAATGGTGAGGCAGTGGGTGAGAGATATGTACCTCACAAAATTTATCCTAATTTCTCAAAAATTACAAAGAATTTGACTCTAACGTTTTACAAAGAGCCATGGAATTGACCCAATTCTACATAATTCAATTTCAATTCCACATGCGCGAACCAAACTGTGAAATTCATCGGATATTGAGTAATTTGGAATTGGATTCCAATTCTTTGTCAGCCAAACACACCCATATAAGTTAAAAATATAGAAATTGAATTATTTGAATTGTGGAATTAGAATTGTGAAATTACAATTGGAATTAGAATTGAAATTGATGAGATAAAATTAGAATTGAATTATTTAAATTGAAAAGTGTGTTTAGTATGAAAAGATGGAATTGAAAATTTGTAAAAGATGCCATTTGAAATTGGATTCCAATTCTTTGCCAACGCACCCATAGTTAAAAATATTCATTAATTTGTTCTTCTTCTTGGGCCCTTGAACACAGAACCTCAGAGAAAAACTTGGTGGTACATACTATGAAGACCAAAGGTTCGTGCAGACATTTCTCTCACATGCTTTTATTTATTATAAACAGATCGTACAAAATGCAAAGAACTTGGAGCCAATAATTTCTTGCTTGCATTTTTTTTATATGATTCTGTAATTTAATTCTTAGAAGTAGGCTATTAGCTAAAGCAGCGCAATACAAATGTAAAAAAATTTGCAATGTTCGGTTGAAGGAAATAAGGAGGGAGAAATGGATGAAAAAAAAATGTGGGTCTCATATCTTATTTATTTTTTATTTTCATTTAAAAAATGTGTATAATTAAAAAAAAATACAAAATACAAAATATCTATTATACCTTTTAATTTGACACAATCATAATATTTTTTTTATTATTTTAATACAAGGGGTAAAATAGTAATTTTAATACATTCCCATTCCATTTCTATTCTCAACTTTTACTAACAAACACAATAAATACGTTCCCTCTCCCTTTACCTTTACCTTTCTGTTTCTGCGTAAAGAATCTATAATTGATTTTGTTGTAAACAAAGACTTTTTTTTTTGAAACAAATGCCATTATCATTCAAATAAGTCAAAGATTGTTGCAATTACGCCTCACATGCTTCAAACTGAAAGAGACAAGAGTTGATGCAATTTCATGACAATCTTAAAGAATATTATCTAATAATGAGAGAAGTGTGTGATCAAGGAGAAGAGGAGACAAGAGGTGGCTACGTCAAAGAGTGATCAAACAAGAGGAGGCAAAGAAGAAAACAAGATCAAGTTAAAAGGGGAAACCCTAGAACAAGAGGTCCAAGCACCAATTGAAATAGTACTCTTCTATTTATCCTTTCCTATTTTTGTATAATATGGTTGGTTGTTTTTGCGTTTTTCTTTTCCATTTTTGTGACATGGGTTATAACTTGATATCAATTTTCTTTTGCTTATAAATACCTTAGGAGCATCTCAGAATTAGTTCATGAATTTAGGAGTCCTCTAAGGTAACCAAAGTATTATTCTAAAAATCTATGTCCTGTCCAGACTAGTATTGAATTCAGGCAGAGTGTCTTTGATTCAAGATTCTGACTTTTATTGAGCATCAATTTGATTGATATAATTTTTTTTTTCCAAAATCTAGACATCCAAAGTTTTCAAACCATAGGTCAAAATCCATTGAATATTTTATCCTTTCCTATTTTTGTATAATCTGGTTGGTTGTTTTTGGCATTTTTCTTTCCGATTTTTGTGACATGGGTTATAATTTGATATCATTTTTCTTTTTCTTATAAATACCTTAGGAGCATCTCAGAATGAGTTCATGAATTTAGGAGTCCTCTAAAGTAACCAAAGTATTATTCTAAAAACCTATGTCCTGTCCGGACTAATATTGAATTCAGGCAGAGTGTCTTTGATTCAAGATTTTGACTTTTATTGAGCATCAATTTGATTGATATAATTTTTTTTTCCAAAATCTAGACATCCAAAGTTTTCAAACCATAGGTCATTGGTCAAAATCCATTGAGTATTTTGTTCCCAATGCAAAGTGATCATAGCCTGAACATCAGTCTAATTCGTGAAATTAGTTCTCTTTAGAAAGCTCATTTTTCATTGATTTCTATCCCTTAACCTTTATTTGTGTTCAAGAAATAAAGGATAAAAATTTCATAACCTAATTCTTTCAAAATAATTTATGATATATTTATTTATTCCAAAATACCGTTTTGAACATTTTTCCTAGTTTTGTTTTCTTCTATAAAGGCAATGATTGTCTAGGTCGGAGGATAATATAAACCATAGCATTGGCCGGATAGGTGTTTTTCATTTTTTGTAAGAGAAAGAGGAGCCACAATTTGAATTGTACATGCTTATATTTAAGAAGGTGACCATGCACCGGCATTGGCACAATGAACACATGATTGGTATTATTTAGTGTAAATTATCATTTAATTTTTAAAAAATACAATCTATTTCATTTTAATCCAGAAAGAAGTGTTAAATTTAGTCCCTGCAAGATGTATTTTATCTCAGTTTAATTTTTAAGAAAATGATAATATCTGTTAACATAACTAAAATTTTTTTTTCAAGTATTAAATTGAGATAAATTGTATTTTTTACAAATTAAATTTGATATTTTTATTTTTAAAGTTAGTGACTAAAATAATAATTGACTAGCATGTATTGAGCCAAAAAAATTTAGAGTAAATTATATTCACTACTAGAAAAAACTTATTTAGGGATAAAAAAATTGTAGTGACAACTTAATTTTGTCACTATTTTGTATTTTTTTTTAATAAAATAGTGATGAAATGTTGTTAGTGATGAGTGTTTTTTTTATTAAAATCATTTTTTTCTATTAGTTATATTTTTTAATTGTTCTCCTATTTACAGAACTCGCACTCTTTTTCTCTTATAAACAAAAAAAAAACTATAATTTTATTTAATTAGTCAATAAAATATTTAATAAATTTAAAATTTGTGAAGAATTAATTGAAAAGTAATTTAATTTTTAAAAACTTCGCTAATTAACACAAATGAAATATTAAGGATACGTTCTTTACGCAGAAACAAAAACGGGAAGAAAAAAGGGAAAATGAATATATTTTTGGGTAAACTACAGTTTGCCCCCCTGTGGTTTGGCCTAAATCCAATTTGCCCCCCTGTGGTTTAAACTGTGACACTTAACTACCCTGTGGTTTGGCTTAAAATTAATGTGCCCCCCTGTGGTTTAGAGTGTGACACTTGACCCCCCTGTGGTTTGTTATGTTATCACTTAACTACCTTCTATCCAAATTTTGGTCAAATTAATCATCATTTTTATACTTTTAATGTTTAAAATTTGTTATTCAACACTCTAGAATTATAAAATAATTCAAAAAATTACAATTAATATAAAAATAAAATTTTAATTTTAAAAAATCAATAAAATAATTTAATATTTATTGTTTACTCCATTGATTATTTATATTTATTTATTTATTCATTTTATTGTTATTTTTTATCTTTAATATTTTAGAATTATTAAATCAATCAAAATAAATTGTAAAAGAATAATATAATACAAATATATAACTAAATTTAAGTTTTTTTATTGTTCAAGTTCGGAACATACATACCTGAAATGAATGTTAACATTATTGAGCTTAGAAACTCTAACATTAAATAATAATTTTCTTAAAAACGTATCCAATTTATCCAATCATATAACGTTAATAGTGTACCAAAATAAAGTGATAATCCAACTTCATATTATTTTAGAGATAAAATAAATATAATAAAATAATTAATTAATAACTAAATATAAATAAATAGGGTTTGAAAGTAGAAGATTAGGGTTTATTGTTTAGAGGAAAGAAAAAGTTTGAAGGAAACACTAAAAAAAGTTGAAAGTAGAATATTAGAATTTATTGTAATTATTTTAGAGATAAAATAAATATAATAAAATAATTAATTAATTCAATTATTTTTAGGTAATTTCTTTTATAAGTTATATAAAATATAAAATTTTGAGAAAAAAATAATATAGGGTAGTTAAGAGATAACATAACAAACCACAGGGGGGTCAAGTGTCACACTCTAAACCACAGGGGGCCACATTAATTTTAAGCCAAACCACAGGGTAGTTAAGTGTCGCAGTTCAAACCACAGGGGGGCAAACTGGATTTAGGCCAAACCACAGGGGGGCAAACTGTAGTTTACCCTATATTTTTTGTGTTTGTTAGTAATAGTTGACAATGGAAATGAAATGAAAATGTATTAAAATTATCACTATACCCCTTATATTAAAATAATAAAAAAAAAATTATGATTGTATAAAATCAAATGGTACAATAGATATTTTATATATTTTTTTAATTATGCACACTTTTTAAGATAAAATAAAAAAATAGATAATATATAAGGCCTACATATTTTTTTCATCATTTTTTTTTTTCGAGAACATAACCTAAATGTCTTAAAAAGAACTTCTAAACCTGCACGTACAAAAGTGAGGTTGCCGTTTCCATAATTGGCCTTCGATAAAAATGACAATTAGGCAATAAATTTGGTAGGATCGACATGAGAAGTAGACAAATGTGTTGGGTTTAAAGTTGAGTTGATGATAACATGATAAGGTATGGCACGTGCGTGAAATTGATTGGTGTTAAACTATGGATGATCGTAACGTATAGCAACGTGCTTCAAATAAAAACAGAATATTCGGCGAATATTCTGCGTATCGTGCGCTGAGGCTCACTTACCAGAGTGGATGTTAGAAACACAGATTAGGAAGATAACAGTATGAGTTTTGAGGTGTGAATTAATCATTTTATTTTAAGAGATTATACTTGTGATATAGGAGACTCAACAGGAACAAATGTTTCCAACAAATATATTAGTATGTTTTAAAACAGCTACTTTATTTAAATTTTGAAAATAATTTTTTTTTATTTTAAAATTAAAATATTAATATGATTTGATATTCAAATCCGGCCCCAAGTCCAAGCCCCAAGTCCAAGTCCAAGTATTTATATATATATATTATTTATTTAATTGTATAATTCATATCCTTTCTATATATACAGTGAAGTATTCTTTGATTTGTCCAATATGAGACTTTTCCATCCCTATATTACAAACTATTCAACAATCCCCCACTAGTTTGTAATATCATAATGTCATGCATAACATAAAGTATCTTAATTTGATTTGAACTTTATATTAGTGTAAATACTTTAAAGTTTTGAACAAGTTATTGGTATCTTATGATTTGAACCATAACTTTTAATTTAAAAATCGAAAATATCACACACATAACATTATTATTTAAATTTCCAATATCTTTCTTTTGCACTTTTATGGTCATGTGCAAATCCTGACTTCATGAATATTTACAAGATCAACCTTGTATGAATCTTGTTTAAAGCGGCACCACTTTTATATTCACATAGGTGGAACTTGTCTCTATGTCTCTCTTACTTCAGACATTTAACAAATCCATTAAGACCATTGTCATCCTTTCTTCGTAAGAGCATGCACAAAAGGAATTACCAATCACTTTGGTAACGTGATGATAAATACAACATAACTTTTAATAGGGCTTAAAATACATTTATATTTAAGTGCATAAAACAACAAAAATAATTTGTTATTACCCATTGAACTTTTATTGTTGTATACTAACTCAAAGTTGGATTCCCATTATTTGAGTTTTATTTCAAGGATATTAGCCACATTCCTTTACATGTTTGTTGTATTGCATCCCTAGGTAATGCTTTAGTAAGTGGATCAGCCAAATTCTTATTTGATCTCACATACACTATTGTCATAGTCCTATTTGTGACTAACTCTCTTATATAGGAATGTCTTAAACTTATGTGTCTTGATTTCCCATTGTATATTTTATTGTGAGCTATAGACATTGTAGACTCACTATCACAAAAGATAGGAATATCTGGCATATGTTGTGGCCACAACCTTATATCTAATAACATGTTCATAAGCTATTCTGCTTCTTTTCCAGCAACTGCTAATGTAATGAACTCGGATTCCATTGTTGAATGGAAATACAAGTTTGTTTCTTTGATGCCCAACTAATGGCACCACCTCCCAATGTAAAAATCCACCCATGGGTAAAATGATTATCATTCACACTTGTTATCCAACTTGCATCAGAATATCCTTCTAATACAGTTGGAAATCTTGAATAACAAATTCCCAAATATTTTGTTCTTTTAAGATATCGAAGTATTCTAATGATTGCTTTCCAATGATCATTACTTGGATTGCTAGTAAACCTTGAAAGTTTACAAACAACAAACGCAATGGCAGGCCTAGTACGTTGCATTGCATACATTAAACTACCTATCGCACTAGCATACTCTAATTGTGTTATTGCTCGTCCAGAATTTTTAGTTACCTTGACACTAGAATCATAAGGAGTATTGAACTCCTTAATTCCCAAATGTTTAAATTTGTCAAGTACTTTTCCTATTTAATGAGTTTGATTTAAGGTTACTCTTTGGTTGTCTCTCTTTTAATTTTAATTCCTAAGATAGTATCTACTTCATTCAAGTAATTCATCTTGAAGACAGAAGATAAATACTTCTTGGTTTTTAGTAATTCCATACATATTTGTACCAAAAAAGAGCATGTCATCAACATAAAGACAAATAATAACTCCATATTCATTTGTGAATTTGGAATAAGTACATTTGTTAGCATTATTATGTATGAAACCATTTGATTGCACAGAACTATCAAACTTTTCATGCCATTGTTTTGGTGCTTGTTTCAAGCCATAAAGAGACTTTACCAACTTACAAACTTTATTCTCATTACCAGGAAGAATAAAACCTTCTGGTTGTTTCATATATATTTCTTCACTTAATTCTCCATTCATGAAGGTTTTCTTAACATCCATTTGATGTACATATAAATTGTAAATGGATGCTAAAGATAAAAGTACTCTAATGGATGTTATTCTTGCTACAGGAGCATATGTATCAAAATAGTCAATCCCTTCCTTTTGTGTGAACCCTTTTGCCACTAGTCTTGCTTTAAAGGTTTGAATAGAACCATCGGTATTATATTTATGTCTGAATACCCATTTGCAACCGATGGGTTTTGATCCAGAAGGTAGATCAACTAAAACCCATGTATTATGGACATAATTGAGTCCATTTCATCATTCATAGCCTCTTTCCAAAACCGCATCTCTAGAAGACATTGCTTCTAGAAAGGTCTTTGGATCATTTTCAATGTGTAACACAATAGGTATTTTGTTACAGACATCAGTTCTATTACCTTCTACAAGAAAAACAATATATTGTGAAGAAATAAAATCTGGGCCAAGATCCTTTTCTTTTTCTAGTTCTTTGGCTCCGTCTAGGTTCTATTGGAACATTGTCACTATCTCTTTTGTTAGAAGTAACAACAGATTGTGACAATTTTATCTTCATCAATACTCTTAGTTTGTTCAGACATTGATTCACTAATAGAATTATTCATAAACTTATTTTCAATAAAGTCTACATCTATAGATTCTATAATGACATTTTAATTTATATCTAGAAGTCTATAAGCTTTTGAATGCTGTGCATATCCAACAAAAATGCTTTTGATGCCTCTTGGTCCTAACTTTGATGTTTAATGATCAGGAACTTTATAAAATGCAATACACCCCTACACTTTGAAATAATTTAAATTTGGTTTCCTATTATTCCAAAGTTCATATGGAGAAACATGCATACTTTTGGAAGGTACTCTATTAATTACATGACATGTAGTTAATAATGCTTCTCCCCATAAATTATGTGGTAAATGAGCATTTAATAACATAGCATTAGTCATCTCTACTAGAGTCTTATTTTTTCTATCAGCTAATCCATTTTGTTGTGGAGTGTACGGAGCACTTTTTTTATGTATTAAACCATTCTCTTCACAAAATTGATTAAACTCATTAGTAAAATATTCTCCTCCTCTGTCACTATGAAGTATTTTAATTTTCCTATCCTTTTGATTTTCCACAACATATTTATATTCTTTGAATTTCTGAAAAGCTTCATCCTTAGTTCTAAGTAGATAGACATATCTAAACCTTGAATGATCATCTATGAAAGTGATAAAATATCATTTTCCACCTCTTGTTAACTCTCCATTTAATTCACATATATCAGTATGTATTAAATTAAGCATTTCAGTATTTCTTTCTACTTTAGGGAAAGATTTCTTCGTCATTTTTGCTTGTATATAGATTTCACATTTGCCTATCATTTTGTGTTTGCAAGGAATATAACCAATTTTTGACATATAGTTTAATGAACCGAAATTAATATGTCCTAATCTAACATGCCATAAGAAAGAATCAGACTCAACAGAGTAAGAAGAAACATAATTAATTTCATTAATACTTAATTTGAACATGCCATCACTATTATATCCCTTTCCTACAAATAAGCCATTCTTGGAAACTATTACATGATCAGATTCTATTACAATCTTGAAGCCCTTCTTTGAAAGCAAACTAGCAGACACCAGATTCTTCCTCACTTCTGGAACATGATACACGTTCATCAAAGTCAACTTCTTTCCAGAAGTAAAATCAAGTTCTATAGTCCCTTTTCCAAGAACTTCAGCAGTAACTTGTTTTCCCATAAGAACCTTGTCTGGTTGCACATTGTAAGTCTTGAATAAGCTCTTATTTTTGCATATATGAACCGTTGCTCCAAAATCTAAAAACCACTCATGATTTTTTGTTGCAGTAGTAGCCATATTCAATTCTGTTATCATAGCCACCATCTCTTGGACAGAGCTTTCTATTAGATTTGCTTTCTCAGAATTTCCAGAATTCTTAATATTGAAATTCTTTCCTGTCTTTTTAAATCTGCATTCAAGAATGACACAGCCTTTCTTTCCACAATGGAAACATATAAGATCTTTTTTGTTTTTGAAAGATCTTTTTGAAGTTTTCATATTTTTGTTTTTGCCATCAGGATTCTTTTGACTAATAAAATTAACAGTAGAATTTGAAGAAAGAAAAAGTGCTTCACGAGCACGAGTTTCGGTTTCAATTTGAAGATGAGTTCGAAATTGCTCTAGAGTTAATTTATCACAAGAATGCAACATTTTCTTTCTATAGTTATTCCAAGAAGTAGGTAATTTAGACAATATTGCACCAATTTGTAATGCATCAGGAATCACAACTTCAAGATCTCTTTATTTTGAAACCAGAACTTGTAGTTCATAAATCTTATCCATAATAGGTTTCGAATCTACCATCTTGAATTCAAAATATTGCAATGCAAGAAACTTATCAGTACCTTGTTTTTCATTATGATATGCATTTTTTAGGGCATTCCATATCTCTTTTGCAGTTTTAAGTGTAAAGTACAAATCGTACAAACGATCTGTGAGAGTGTTCAAAATGTGCCCATGACAGAGAAACTCATCATCTTCACGTTTCTTCCTTTCAGCCTTCACTGCGTTGGAATCTTCTGGTATGGAATTTGGCATATCAATTGTCTGGGGGTCTAGAATATAGTATATTTTTAATGCAGTCAATAAGAACACCATCTTGTCTTTCCAACGAGTGAAGTTTGTTCCATCAAATCTATCAAGTTTGATGAGATCCTTTGGGTTTTCCATATTTCGAAAAATCTCTTAAAAATTGTTAGAAACATGGTATGTAGGAAGATAAGAGTATGGGGTTTGAGACGTCAATTAATCACTTCCTTTTAAGAGATTATGCTTGTGCTATAGGAGTCTCAACAGGATATCTCTCTCAGGATACAAAAAAACCCTTAGAACTTCTCAATTTATAGAGAATGAATGGACACTTCAAACAGACATGTCTCTCTGTTTAAACAAATGCTTCCAACAGACATATTAGTCTGTTTTAAAACAGTTACTTTATTTACATTTTAAAAATAATTTCTTTTATTTTAAAATTAAAAGATTTATCTGATT
This sequence comes from Senna tora, assembly GCA_014851425.1. Taxonomy (NCBI): domain Eukaryota; kingdom Viridiplantae; phylum Streptophyta; class Magnoliopsida; order Fabales; family Fabaceae; genus Senna; species Senna tora. The sequence continues at coordinate 15,268,291 of CM026271.1, forward strand.
TGATATTCAAGCCCAGCCCGAAGCCCAAGCCCCATGTCCAAGTCCAAGTATATATATATATATATATATATATATATATATATTAATATGTGCTACAAATTGACATATACATATATCTTATTTATTTAATTGTATAATTCATATCCTTCTATATATATATAGTGAAGCATTCTTTGATTTGCCAAATGTGGGACTTTTCCATCCCTATATTACAAACTACTCAACAGTGGATCCTTTAAATTAAGCAAGCTGGTAAATTGTTAAAATGAGAAAAGAGAAAGAGAAAAAAAAAAGAAATGTGGATCCCACTCCATCAATTTTTTCTCTCTTATTTTTTTCTTCTCATTTTTTTCCTCTCTTTTTTTCTCTTCTCACTTTAGCAATTTACCACCTTGCTTAATTTAGACGATCCACTCTCCTCTCATACCTTATACCATAGTAAGAACTGAATAAGTAGTACTTTTTAAAAAGGTTTTGTTAACAAGTGTCTTAGGAACATTGTTTAAGGATTCTTTTTAACCAATAAGAGAGCTTAAAAAAATATTGTTGTTGACGTTTAATCAAGTCCAAGACTGATGGGTCCTTTACAAAGAGGGAGTGTCTCAAGTCACAAATCAACCAGAGAACCCTGTGTGTAGTAAAGTCCTGTCTAAGCTCCGGTGAATTGGGGCTTTGTATAGGGGTCTGAGGCTAAAAGTGGTTGGGTGCAGGTCCTGTACAGTCTTATCATGGTAGGCGCGATGGACGGCCTGTACAGTGTTAGGCGGTAGTGTACAGTGCAAGCGAGGGGTGAATAGTGTCAAGCGATGTGACGCGTCGGGTAATGGGACTGACAGATGTTGTCCGACTAATCCTGTCTGAGAGTATACCATCAGTAGTCCTCTAAGTTGTGTGAGTCCAGTAAGGTGGATTCGCGCGACTTTTCATTTTGCCTCTTAGTCCGACCGTCCGAGTAGTTCAGTGGTGCGGCTAGTACGGCTAGTCCCCTAAGTTGCACGAGTCCAGTAATGTAGGGTCATGTGATTTTTATTTTGCAGTCCTCTACTGTGGTGGCGGGCTGTTCCTTTGGGTTGTAGGTGCTCCTTAAGTGGTTGTGCGTGTCATCATCGCTTAGTAGCTTTTTAGGCTTCAGTCTTGGCTGTTTAAAATGCTTCCCCTATATTTCAAGCTCATCTTCCATTATTCATTTTCCCTATATTTTAAGCTCATTTCACTTCCTCCTTCTTTAATCTTCCATCTCTCCTCCTTCTCACTTTTGCCGCCGCTCTCTCGCCTCGTGCCCTCAACTCTGTCAACTTGCTCTGTCGCTGGTGCCGTTGCCTCAGTTCGTTTTCTCTTGCCTTCAATTTGGTCGGTGATCTTTCGATTTCACTATGCCATTGTCTTGCCTTGCCTCTCGGTTTTTGTCCAAAATTGCTCGTTCAAAAGAGCAGGTTGTTGGTTTAGAGGCTAAGGTTGAGGGAGAAATTAATAAGGGGCAGGATGGTGCTCGATGGGGATGGGAAATCTTTCGCGCTCATCTGGAGACAATTAAATCCTTATCTTGAGTATGATTCTTCCTTCATGCGTATTGATTTGTGGATGGCGTTTTTGCAGTGATACCCGAGAGGAAGATGATATTAATAAGGTCGGAAAGCATGATGATCCTGCTGATGTACTTGGAAAGGGTGATAGCTCTGCTTGTCAGGTTTCCTGGCATGTTCCCCCATCCACTGACTCTGTTCCTGCCGACTTTGCTTTTCCCCCGATTTCGTCGTTGCCGGTGTCCCTAATTCTGTCGCCACAAATGTGCCACCTGTTATTTCTGTTCCTCTTTCATCGGACACTGTCGTTGTATAGGCTGCACTTGCTGGCAACCGAGCTATTCCTGTGATCCGTGACTTGGAGGGATCTTCAGCTTGTGAGGAATTTGATGATTCATTACTGTTCGGGGTTCCCCCTTTAGCTTTATTTGTCCATTCATCGTCCTCCTATTTTTGGCTTTTGGGTATGTTTTGTTTTTGGATATTTGAGGATCATGATGTATTATTAATTATTGTAGTGACTTGTGTTTCTCTTCTTTCTGATAATTTGTGAAGTACTATGGATTACTGTCTTAGATTTATGATGTGTGGTAACTGCAGTTATGATGTATGACACTTAAGATATACCATAAATTATTATGTATGTATTACCTTTGATGCGCCCCAGGTTATTATGCCTCATTGCAAACTATTTCTGTTTGCCTTTCAAGCTTTATTATTATAACCTATTTACGTTGCTGCTTATCTTGGAAATTTTGTTTGATTCTTTATTAATTGTTGCTTGTTATTTGCTTTTTCGTTGGTGCGTCCGTTCGGGTTTGTTGTTTTGGAACCTATCCTTCCGTTGTCTTTGTACTAGTCCAACTTTCTTTTTGGGATGGGTCGTCCGTCCATTTTGAGGACGGATGGTCCATCCCTTTGTCCCTTCAAAGGGACGGTCCGTCCATAAAATTTTTTTAGGGGATGGGTCGTCCGTCCATTTTGAGGACGGACGGTCCGTCCCTTCAAAGGGGAAGGGATGGTCTGTCCTTAAAAAGTTTTTTTTAGGGTACTGGTCGTCCGTCCATTTTGAGGACGAATGGTCCGTCCCTTCAAAGGGGAAGGGACAATCTGTCCTTAAATATTTTTTTGGATAGGTCGTCCATTTTAAGGACGGACGGTCTGTCCCTTTGTCCCTTCAATGGGATGGTTTGTTTTTAAAATTTTTTTTGAATGGATAGACGGTCCGTTCGTATGCTGTGCGGGCCATTCATCTTACATTTTTTAACTTTGATTCGGGCATCTGGTATACCATCCGTCCATCTTTTGTGCTGTGCCGTTTCTTTGTTCGTTTTTTCACTTCGCGCCTTCTTGTGTTGTCTTTTCATCTTTTTCGTAAGTTTCAATTTTCCCATACCTCTTCCTTTTTGCTTTTTCCATGCGTCTCGTCCTTTCTTTGTGCCTGCTTGCTTCCCTGTGTGTCTCTTTATTTCATTCTTCCTTGGTGCCTATTTAAGGTGGATTTCACTTCTCATTTCGCGTGCCACGCTTTTTCTTCTCCTTCTTTGGCTTTCGCCTTTCCTCTTCTTCTCTAGTGGCACTTTCCTTCACTTCTCTACTTCCTTTTGGTGAGAATGGACTATGTGTTGAGGCATTTGGATGCTCGGGAGGATCGTCAGTCCAACATTTATAGTGTGACGGACCTGCTAGTTTTTCTGTTTCTGTTTTCTCCTTTTCCTTTTTCTTTTCACTTTATCACTTCAATGTCATTTCGCTACTTCCATCTCTGATAGTACTTAATTATTTTTCGCCGCTAGTTGTGTTTCTTTCTTATAGACCAGCTAGAGTAGGCATTTTTTCCACTTTATCATTGCACCTTTTCTTGTAGGCTGCCCTTGTCTTGACGTTGTGTTTACCAAGCCTTAATTATGGCTGGTAGGCCGTTCCCTGTTCTTGGTGTGTTGTTCCCTATTCCTGCCTATATAAGGAGGGCTTGGTTTCATTGCGAAGCATCCCCTTACTTGCTTCTCTCATTTTTTCTCTTTTCTTATTTACCTGTCTTTGTTTGCTTAACTTTCTCTGTTTTTCTTCATGGTTTGATAATGTCGGACCCATGGGCCTCTTCTTCTCGACCTTATGTGGACCCAGGGGCTTCTTCTTCTCGACCTTCTGAGATTTCATTCGAAGCCGATGACTCTTCACGTACATTTTGCTTTTCTAGACATGACTATTTCTACTCTTATACGTTCCTTTTACCTGTTCTCCTTTGCTTTGAAATGCTCAATCGTCGTTGTTCCATTTTTTTGCTTGATTTTGTTTTATCCTTCTATGGTTACGCCGTTTTTGGGATTCTTGTGGGAATGGGTTTATATTGATATGTAGACTCTTCTTCCTCTCATTAAAAGCCAGTTTGTGGCTTTCGCAATTTGTATTCGATGAAATATGAGACCATCAAGAGATGTATTTAGTATAAGGAAAAATGGGGAACTTCCTTATTACAAAGTTGCCCCAGTGTTTATAACACTTGGCTATCGCTTCCCTCATGTGTTGATGCGGTGTTCTTCCATCAAGATTAGGAAATGCAACAGAAAAATATGATGGGTATGAGAGACTCCCTTTCTAAGGGTAGTAGCGCTCAAGCCATCTATTTAAGTTCTTCAAGGGATGGTACTTTTCGTGCACGTGTTGGCGAACTCTTCAAGTGTATTTTGGCACTTCTGGCATGTATTGGTGCATTTTTATGCCTTCAGAGCTTTTTTTCCTATAAGAACTGTCATACAAGTAGAATGTATGCTTGGACAATATACGGTAGGAAATGTGATATAAGTATCGTAGTTTTTTGTGAGGACAGGTGCAGGTCCTTGCCATTTGTTGGCTCGATTCGGGATTGTGTTTGCCACATTAGGCTTTTTGGTCTTTGCTTGCATTTTTCGCAAGAACGGGTGCGGGCCCTGCCACATTAAGCTTTTGCTCTTCGCTTGCTTTTTGCGCAAGAACAGGCGCGGGGCCTGCCATATTAGGCTTTTTGTCTTTGCTTTCTTTTTGTGCAAGAATGGGCTTGGGGCCCTGCCACATTAGGCCTTTTGTCTTCACTTACTTTTTTCGCAAGAACGAGCGCGGAGCCCTGCCACTTTAGGCTTTCTGCTCGCACTTTTTGGAACTAAATGATTAGCGGGACCCTGAAGTCTTAAAATTTTTACACGGAGTGATTTTCCCCTCATACTTAAAACAAGCATTGTCCTCAATGCTTCAAGGACATGAAATTTTAAGACTGAATGGTACTTAAACAGACAATAGTAGAATTAATATCCATAAAATATTGATTAAATAAAGAGAGATATTGTGGCATAAAATAGTGATGGCTCAATAATAGGGTTTAATAATTCATAAATTCAAGATTTCAAATAGGGAAATAAAATCAAACAAATAGAAAATTCAAAAAAAATAAAATTATCGAGGTACAGAACTTTTAAATAGAATTATTTAGGTTTCAAAGAATAGAATACTTACCTGGAATTCGAATGAAGTATCATCTTATACGTTCTTAAATACCGTTGGGTTGCCTCCCAACAAGCGCTAAATTTATAGTCTTTAGTCGGACTTCCAATTTTTCTAAGCTTTATACTCTTTTTCATTGAAGTCTTGATTAATCAAAAAGTATTAAAATCAATTAGAACCAATCCCTAACAACGCCGCCAAAATTTGACGCGTGCCGACCGCAATCAAATTAATATGAATATTTATTTTCCTGCTTTCACTTAACACAATATAGAGTATAAAGTAAGTAGGGTCGAACCCATAGAGATTGAGAGGTTTTAATACTTTTTAATGAATCAAGACTTTAATGGAAAAGAATGTAAGGTAATCCAAATGGGGTTTTTAAGTGATTAATGCAAGTAAATAAATGAAATAAAAACAAGTGACTAAGAGTGTATTCATTATTAGAGGGCTCCTAAGGTTATGGTCTATCCTAGTACTTCATCTATGTTGTTGGATTCCTTTTAACAATTAATTCAATTCGTCGATATTAGTCTTAGTCCTATATTCGTTGTATGGTCTGTCGATCCTATACAAGACCTAACTCAATATCCGTCTTCCCATATGTCTATGCGGAAAATCAAAATAAAGATCAGCATTCATTCAAGCAAGCTAATATAACTCCGTTAGGCTCTCAGGTATATGTCTATCCTCCGAACAAATCTAGTAACTATACGAGTAATTAACCTAGATCTAATGGTATTTAGTTCTCGGACTAAACCTAAGCGCCTCTTTCAAGGTCACCTAAATCCTCTAAATTACCCTAAGAGCTAAGAGGTGATCAAGCAATTAGGGTTTATGCACAAAACTAAATAAACATCGATTGCATTAATTCAACTGTAAAAATCATCCAACAAAGATAGAATTCGTACTAGGGAACCATAACCCTAAGATAAAAAAAGTCTAGCCTAGTGTAATCATTGATACAAACACAAATTCATGAAAAGACATAAGAAAAATTAGAGAGAAGAGAAGAATAAGAAGAAAAATTCAAATCTCGAAATTGAATCCACTCTTCCTTTGCTCCGATCCACCAAACAGCCACTCAAATTGTGTTTTCTCTCAAACCCTAGCACTCTCTTAACCCTAAAATGTGAAAAACAGCTCTAAATGAATTATCTCTAAATTTTGAATTACTTTTCTTTGAATACCATTTTCAACCTTATGAGACGCCTATTTATATTGATCCAACTTAAATTAAGTGAGCTATAAAATTTTCTTTTACTCTAACCCAAGTTTATCATAATTTAAAATATTAAAAAATTATATAATTAAATAAATTATTAAATTTTTATTATTTTAAACATAAATAAAATAATTATATATTATATTATTATTTATAATTTAATATATATATACACACACGCACACACACTATTATATATATATATATATAGCATTGCAATCCGGATTGCAATGCTACAAAGTAGAAAAAAATGATGTAATCTGTCTGGGCCAATCCGTCTCAGGCCCATGCGGATTATTAGTAAGAAAATAATAAAAATAGGATATTGAGAGAATAATTTTTTGAGAATAGAAATTTTGGGGTTTAATTTTTTTTAACAGGGTTTTAAACTAAAATTGCCAAAATCACCATATACATAATTACATATTAGTTGTTTTGAAAAAAAAATTACATATTTGAATTTTGTTTATAAAACTTAGATAGCAAAAACATTAAAAAAAACGAATATATTGCTAAAATTTTGTGATCTCAAACATATAATCACATTCAGAATTGGGAGAAAAGATAAAGAAGAAATTTTTACTTACCGGCCTGAAACTCTAGAAGTCATGATGCAGTGACTGATTCCAACCTACAAACAAGAGGGAATACCAAAGTAAGAACTTGACAAAAGGACTTGAGAAAAGGTAGATATTATCGAGCAAGAAGTTCAAGAGTTGTGTTCTTCAAAATGAGAACCTACCACAAAAACTATTCTGCCCTTTTCTTATATGCGTTAAAATAACTGCTACCTTTTTATAATAAAACACTAATTAACTAATAAGTCTTTTAATATTAATAAAAAAAATATTTAAATAAATATAAAACACACACACACACACACACACACATATATATATATATATATACATATTGTAACTGTAATTTTTGGTTCAAACAAATGTAAGTTGAAAATAAGGACCGCAAGGGGTCGTAACCTTGAAGGACTTGTCCTTAGGTGGGAACCTAGGTGCCTATGTACCCTTGTGAAGGGATCAAAGTCCACGTAGTTCGTCATGGTGACGTCTGTAGGAGCCGTTAGGCAAGGTGATTACCTGTAAGGGGCCGTGTGCGGCTAAGACGTGTATGAGGCACTCCGGGCGGGCGAGCCACTCGTAGGAAGTTGCCTTAGGTTGTGAGAGAGTAAGAGTCTCTTAGAGTTGTTGGGAGCTCTACTGGCGGAGATCTCCGGGAGGGAGATATGACTGCTAAAGGTGGATCTTGGTGATGCCGTAGGCTAAGCTCTTGCGTCAACTACAAGATGTATCGTGTAAGGAAAGCTAAGTTCTAGCTTTAGTGTAATCAGAGTTTGTGTTACTTGCCTTGTCTATCAAGTCCCCCGGGTGAGGGCCTTTTATACCAAGTGTGGAGGAGGACGTGGGTCGTCACACGATACTTGAAAGTTTTCCACGTCCCTTGGACGGGAGCCTAGAAGGATAAACGTGGGTACTGGCCACGCAGGGGGTCAATGAGTGGTGCGACATGTCGTTTGCGTGAGCCACTGCGAGTCTTCCAGAAGCCCAATGCCACGTGTCCTTAGGGGAAATATTCCGTAGTTACATAAGTCCACCAAGTCTATAGGTGTCGGGCGCCCGTAGATTTAAGTTCCTTTCAGCAAGCTACTTAGGAAAATTTCTCACTTATTGCCTTTTGTCAAACGAGTGGGTCTGGCCATCTTGGTCGGTCCTTCGATTGAAGAGGTTTCATGTATCTCTTCTTGATTTACTTTGAGAGAGTAGAGACGTCGAAGATGCCACGCGTCTTGATCTGTGCGGCTGACTGCTTGACTTCCTTGACATGTTTTTGAGCCGTCTTTGCAGAAAGTATGCGTCTTTCCGAGGAGGAGGATTCATTGTGTGGAGGGGAATTTTCGGAAGTGCCCTCTGGAGATGTGAGGAGGAAACTCAAAGGTCAAGGGTATTTTGCTCATTCAGGACGTCTTCCCTGAGCAGGCTCCTCCATAGGCTGTGGCTGGTAGGAGACTTTGTGGGGAGTTTCCTTTTTGAAAAAATGGGCTATTGCTGCTACCACGTTTCATGGTCTGATTGCTCCTTGTGACTTAGGGTGATTTTGTCATCGTTTCCCTTCATTTAATGCAGGCGTCTTTCCGAGGGCTGCCATAATTAGCCTTGATTATGGATTTTTCGTAAAGGCCCTTTGGTCCCTTCGGGTGACTCTTGGGTTCTTTGGGGCTTTTTCGGTCTTTATTCCTCTGGTTCCCGACCGATGGATCTGGGCTTTTCCTTCTTTTCCACGTGTTTGGTTGGGATAAGCGGTTGCAGCCTATGCTGAGTGCACTGGAAAATGGTTTATCCGTTGCGGATTCGAGGGAGGCGGAGTTTTTTCGTATCGTCGCACCCTTGTGTCTCTTATAAATACCCTGTGTTTGCAAGTTTTGTTGTTTTACCTTCTTTTGTCTTCGTCTTCAAATTTTTGATGATTTCTCTGCTCCCCTGTTTTATTTGAGCTTTTACCTTTCTCCTCTGTGAGTGTCGTTCTTCTCTGTAAAGCTCCACCATGACGATGACAGTCTTTTTCCGTTTCACTTTACCGACTTGGGGGATTTTCCTCCTCCTCCTCCTTCTTTTATCTATACTCGAGACATGAGTCAGAGTAAGGGGAAGAAATCTGGGTAGGACCTTTCTCCCGATCGAGGAACAATTGTCGAGGCTTCTGCCGGAATGCCTGGTGGGAGTGGAAGAGATACCCGGTTTCATGTTCCGCCTTCCCCTGATAGGGTGCGTCGGCAAGAGGATCCCAAGGGGAAAATGAGGAGGAAAGATGGTGGACGTTCCAAGGGGAGAGATAGGAGGGAAGTCGTATTGGTAGCGAACCCTAGGAATAAAGAAGGAGGGTTCAAGAAGCTATCTGATGCGGGTTCGAGGTTTTCGTATCAGACTTCTCTGTGGAAATCAGATTCGGCGGATGAGAGGGTGGTGGCTTCGGTAGGGGTACTTTTCCTCCTCATGCGCCTGTTCTTCAATCACCTATAAAGGTGGTTTTATCGTCTCGTGTCGCGGCTCCGAGTTCAGCTAGCGGTGCTGATGAGCCTGGGAGCAAGAAAGCTCAGCGGGCGGTCGAGGAACTTGCGAGTGACTCTTCTGCGGAGGAAAGGGCCACTGCAGATGAGACCATGGCTGAGGCTCCAATTGGAGGGGTCGGAGCCGATGAAGCGACTGGGGAGGCCGGAACCCTTTCTGGTGGAGGGAATGTAACGGTGAGTCAAATGATTGCCATGAAAGATGTTTTTTTTGGTGTTGGATGTCGACCATTTTGAGCCTATCGAACTTCCAGAAGGGGAACCTTCTTTTGACCGGGTGGCTTTGGGCAGGCGCTTTCCCGTGGACCTGAGAGAGAGAGGTGATAGGAGGTTGAACACCAGTTCCCTGAACATTGCTGTATGTGCTTTTGGTAGTGTTTCCAATGCGTTGGCCGACTTCCACCAAGCTGGAACTATGTGGGTTTACTGACGTTTTTCGTATTATGTAGCACGACGCTAGAGACTGACTTCTCAGGATTGTGGCCTCTAGAAGTTCAGCTCTGGAGGCTACTCAGAAAAGTTTAGAGGACATGCGTGGACGGTTGTCCGCGAAGGAGTTGGAATGCGAGGACCAAGGTCGTGAGATAAGGTCCTTAACTCATGAGGTGGCTCGCCTTAGAGCCAAGGGTGCCCAGCCTCCCTAGGTTAAGCTTCTGCGAACGGAGTTGGAGAAGACTCGCAAGGAGCTTGCCATCCGTCGTGAGTTGCTATCTCTTTGTGAGGCTTTGAAGAGTGTCGATGTTCACACTAACGAAGATCTTGTGGGCTGGCTAGAGGTTGAGAGCAAGGTGGTCGATGTTGCCGATCATCAGGGAGAGCTATTGGCACAAAGGATGTATGGTATGCTACTGGCGGTTGAGCAATTTGAAAGCCTTAGCGGAGAGAGGTTCCCAGTTGAGTGGGTGGCTTCTCTGCATCCTTCCTTGGAGCTTCTTCATGGTGAGCTTAGAGGTCGGCTGGAGACTGGTCTTCCTTTGAACATCGTTTATCTCCGCCAATTGGCTGTCCGCTGGATCATCAAGTGCTTTCCCTCGTGGGCGGTCGTGCTCCAGAGATTAGAGCTACTTCTCAGCAGTTGGCCAAAGCGGTTCAGAGGAGGCCGTCGAGAGATGTTGGTAATGTCGAGCCTGTAGAGGCCGAAGCCAACATAAATCTTGGGGGTGCCCAAGAATAGGTTTATGTAGGGTCTTAGGTTTTATACCTTGTAATAGGCGGATGCCTTCCCTTTTGTTACATTAAAGAAGAATTAATGTTAGATTTTAGCTGTCTCTCTTTTCAATTCTGGGCAAAAAGGTTTTGCATGAGTACAGTCTTTTGATTTGGTTATCTCTTTACTTTGGGGTAAAATGATTCTTGCATGAGTACCGTGTGATCAGGATGGTCGTATACTTTTGCTAGCGTGTTTTGTGTGAATGTTCATTTCGTGTTTTCGCGCTCGAGAGGTTTTCTAACCGCATCTCGGGTGAATCTTAGCTTGGCCTTTGAGGCTCTTAAGCGTTTTCTGCGTGCAGTCAGCCTTGTGCCCTTCCTTGGGACTTTTCCGAGTTCTTTGCGGACATAGGCCATGTCTATTTTCAAAAGGAAATTTTCGATTAATGATAAACAAAATGATTACAATCAAATAGCCTTAGTCAGACTGAAAGTAATAATCCTTAACTTCGAAATAAACTGAGACATGCGTAATTTGACCGAGAAGTATTCCGAATGTGCAAAGTTTGTTTAGAGCTTAGACGGAGGCTTGGTCCGGGCGGGCAGACTCTTGGTTTTTTTCTCCTAACTCTTTACCCTTTGAGGGTTCCTCGCGTGATTCTTTGGGATCAAGGCGAGCGACCTTGATGGTCTTGGTTAAGCTTGCCGCGTAGCAGGCTTACGCTAGTTTTTGGTCCACCATGATTTCTCCAACCCCGTGTGGCGTCGGGAATTTCATAGTGAGTTGTGCGGTGGACACTATTGCTCTGAGTTTGTTTAGGGACGGTCGCCCAAGGATGGCGTTGTACGTCAAAGGTGCCGAGACGATGATGAAATCTACGTCAAGACTTGCTACCTTTGGTAAAGTGCCTATAGTTGTCCGGCCTGATATGATTCCTTTTGCAGGAACTTGAGCTCCGGAGAACCCTATGAGAGTGCCGAAAAAGGGCCTCATGTTGGCCTCGTCCAACCCGAGCTTCTTAAAAGTGTTGAAATAGAGGACGTCTGCTGAGGATCCTTGGTCTATTAGGACTCGTTTGACCTCGTAATTGGCAATGACTGCAATCAATACCATTGGGTCGTCATGGATCGGTCCTTCGAGGTTTGTGAGGTCGAACGTGATAGGGTCTCCCTTAGATTCTTTGCTTCTCTTTCTATGCTTCGGGGCATAGTCAACGCGAGTATGGAACGTTCCACCCTTTTCTTATTTTGTGGTTGGGAGGTGGTTCCTTTTTGTACTCTGGCTGCAATGACGCTGATAACCCCGCGAGTAGGTGCTTGGTCACTAGCCTCCCTCAAGTGTTCCGCATTTGTTATGCTCTCCTCTCTGATGTACCTGCCTAATTGTCCTTTACGGATCAGGTCCTCAATCTGATCTTTCAATTGAATACAGTCATTGATTTCATATCCGTAGTCTTTATGGAACTGGTAGTACTTGGACTTATCCATCGGCTTTCCAATCTTCCGTCTCTTTATTGGTGGGGGAAACTTAGCATGTCTGAGTGGTAAATTTCCACGAGGACCCCGACGTGTGACTTGTTGAGAGGAGTGTAGCTAGTGAACCATCCTCTAGGAGGCGTTCGAGGTCGCGGTGCTAAGCGTTTTCTGTTATTCTTCTCCTTAGGATTTTGGTTGTCCGTTGTCGTCTTCTTCTTCTTTTTCTCGGATCGATCCAAGTCGGATCTACTTATTAGGAATTTTCTCATTTTGTCTTTGGCGATCTGATCGTTCTCCTCTTGGATGAACCATTCCACACGATCCATTAGTTCCTGCAAGGTAGAAAAGAGGCACCTGTTGAGCTCTCCTTAAAACTGTGAACATCGGAGGCCTTGCTTAATGACAAAGATTGCAACGGCATCTTCGAGACCTCTGACTTAGAGCGAGAGTTTGGTGACGCGGGCTAAGAAGGCTTGTAAGGTTTCACCTTCTTCCTGGTGAAAGCCGATGAAAGAATCCTCATTCTTCTGGTATTCTTTGTTGCTGGCGAACTGGGTGAGGAACTTCTGTGCCAGCTGCTGAAAGCTGTGGATCGAGTTTGTGGGCAGTAGTGAAAAACCATCTTAGAGCCGCTTCCTTCAAGGTCGAGCAGAAGACTCGGTATTGCTGACTGTCCGTCATGCCAAGTATCGACATTGCTGAGTTGAAAGTGTTCATGTGATCCCGCGGGTCAGTCTCTCTGCCATAAGGTTCTATATGAAAATGCATCTTGAAACCCATGGGTACGTGTTCGTTCATGACTTGCTGGGTGAAGGGGTGCCTTCCTTTCCCTTGGAAGTCGAAGTCGGGCCAATGATATTGCCCTGGATGAGTAGACATGCCGTAGGGGGCGTACGGGTTGTAGGCTCCTGCCCAAGGCATATGCAGATAAGATCCCGGTGGGTAGTTTGGGATAGGTGGTTGCGAGTAGTCCGTGGGCGGATGCACCGCCTATCCGGCGACCATTGTCGGCCCAGGTGGGATTGATGGTGGGGGAGCTGGTGTTGTTAGGATAGTTATGTGAACTCCATAGACAGAGTTCCGAATTGTATCGTGGGTAAGCTGGTAGGGTCGTTGGAAGGGCTCATAGGTGCGTTATACGGAGCTACCGATATTTGGACGCCCGTGTTCGCATGGGGGCAGTTTCTATCCTCTTCCCACTGTTGTTGACATATGGCCGTTATCTCTGCCTCGAGTCGAGCTATCTCCATTTCACGCGAGCTCCTCGCCGGTTCTGTTATCTCTTGGTTGCTGGCTGAAAGGCATGGGTTATGTGGCATGCCATAGGGATGCTGGAGGCATGCTTCCTCCCTGAGTCCCTAGTTTTTGGGGTTTGGAAAATGGTCTCTGTGATAGTTGCTTGTGTCATCGAAGTGTTCTGCAGCTGGGTTGTATTTGAGCCGCCTACTTCTGGTGTGGCAACTTCAATCGTCCCCTGTCTATTCCTTGTGCTGCGCCTTGGGGCGCTTGCATCGGTCGTGGCCGTAGGAACATTCGAGTCGGTCATTTCTAGATTTTCCCTTTATGGAAAAGAATGCGGGTTTCTGAGTGTTAGGCAGATACTCCTACTCCCCGAAAAAAGAAATGTCGCTTAGCGGCAGAGTGCGCAAGGCATTGTGATTTGAGAAAGACCGCGCTGGACGCCAATGTAACTGTCATTTTTGGTTCAGATAATTGTAAGTTGAAAATAAGGACCGCAAGGGATCGTAACCTTGGAGGACTTGTCCTTAGGTAGGAACCTAGGTGCCTACGTACCCTTGTGAAGGGATCAAAGTCCACATAGTTCGTCATGGTGGCGTCTGTAGGAGCCGTTAGGCAAGGTGATTACCTATACGGGGCCGTGTGCGACTAAGAGATGTATGAGGCACTCCGGGCGGGCGAGCCACTCGTAGGAGGTTGCCTTAGGTTGTGAGCAAGAGTCTCTTAGAGCTGTTTGGAGCTCCACTGGCGGAGGTCTCCGGGAGGGAGATATGACTGCTGATAGTGGAGCTTGGTGATGCCATAGGCTAAGCTCTTGCGTCAACTGGAAGATGTATTGTGTAAGGAAAGCTAAGTTCTAGCTTTAGTGTAATCAGAGTTTGTGTTACTTGCCTTGTTTATCGAGTCCCCCCAGGTGAGGGCCTTTTATACCAAGTGTGGAGGAGGATGTGGTCGACCCACGTTCCAGCTCGACGTGGGTCGTCCCACGATACTTGGAAGTTTTCCACGTCCCTTAGACAGGAGCCTAGAAGGATAAACGTGGGTACCGGCCACGCAGGGGTCAATGGGTGGTGCCACATGTCGTCGGAGTGAGCCACTGCGAGTCTTCCAGAAGCCCATTGCCACGTGTCTTTAGGAGAAATATTCCACAGTTACACATATTAATAATAATAAAAGACTATTATAAAAAAATAATAATAAAAGACTTATTAATTATTAGTAAAATATTTATATCATTTAATTAATTAATTAATTAAATAAATCAATCAATCAATAATCAACTAAGTCCTTATAAATATTCTTTATGTGAGTAATTTAATGGCATAACTACTCATTTACTCTTGATGTAAGATGTAGTCTCTGCTCAATATGCACGTGTATAATCTAACCCATCACGAATTATCATATATTACATATTAACCCCGAATCTAATTAATCAAATCTAATATATAAATTTGTGTATATTCAAATAAATACAAATATTATTAAATTAATACTAATCTACAAAATAATCCAACATAAATATGAATAATTTATTTTAATCCTAAAATAAATTATATATTCCCGTATATAGTTTATATATACATATGCATCTAGTATATTCGACTATGCTCAGAAATGACATTAAAACCCCACACGAGCACTAAAAGCAGTCATTTGAATTTAAGCTCAAAAATCATGTGCACATGTGTTGTTTGTCTTTTTCCCTTGCAAAGATTTTTTGGACTGTGAGCCTCTATTCCTACATTCTTAATTTCTTCCAACTCACCATAATACAAACTATAAATCTTCACTTCACTCACTCTTCCATCATGATCGAGTCCAACAACATATATATTGCTAGCTAAGTAGCTATATTTCCCACACCTTCAGATTTAATTTCTCAAAGGTATAAAGAAATTATAGCTATGTCTATCTTCCTTGCTCTTTCCACATCGCTAGGGCTTTTCTTCCTTCTCTCCTTTCTATTCGCATTATTCATTATTATTAGTCTTCAAAATTCCCACAAGAAGAAGAAGAAGCCCATAAATTGCTCATCCTTATTCTTCACCCAATGCCCTCCTTCCTACCCAATAATTGGTTGCTTCATCTCTTTCTACCAAAACCGCCACTCTCTCTTAGATTGGTACACCCAACTCCTGTCCAAATCCACAACACGAACCATCGTGGTGAGCCGCCTCGGCGCTCGCCGGACCGTCGTCACCGCGAACCCTTCCAACGTGGAGTTCATCCTCAAGACCAACTTCCACAACTTCCCTAAGGGAAGACCTTTCACCGAGATCCTCGGGGACCTCCTCGGCTGCGGCATATTCAATGTGGACGGCGAGCTCTGGTCCGAACAGCGTAAAATGGCGAGCCACGGCTTCAGCACCAAGTCCCTCAAGCACTTCATTGTCAAGACACTTGAAGAAGAAGTCCATCAGAGGCTAATCCCACTGCTCGAATCGGCTTCGATTGCGAACCGAGTGGTGGATTTGCAAGAGATACTCAGGAGATTCACGTTTGATAGTGTGTGTAAAGTGTCCTTAGGGACTGACCCTTGCTGCTTAGACCTCTCACAACCTCTCCCACCGTTGGTCATGGCCTTCGATAGCGCCTCCGCGATAAGCGCGACGCGTGCAACCGCGCCGGTGTCCCCCATTTGGAAGATCAAGCGCGCGCTCGGCGTGGGATCGGAGAAATCGCTAAGAGAAGCCATTCAACTCGTGCACGAGTCCGTCCTCGAGATCATAAAAATCAAGAAGAAAAAAATTAGTGACGAAAATAAAAATAGTAGTAGTGATAATAATAGTAATGATAATAATAAATCCAACGATGATTTGTTGACGCGGTTGTTGCTTGCGGGACACGACGAAGTATTGGTGAGAGATTTGATGATAAGCTTTATAATGGCGGGGAGAGACACGACTTCAGCGGCCATGACTTGGTTGTTTTGGTTGCTATCAAAGCACCCAAGCAAAGAGGAAATGATAGTAAAGGAAGTGAAGTCCGTGTTCGGAGATGAAATCAATAAAATGATCATTAAACCCTTCGATTACGAAGGTTTGAAAGGCATGAAGTTCTTGAAAGCATGCTTATGCGAGTCAATGCGGCTGTACCCGCCGGTGCCGTGGGACTCGAAGCACGCGGCCGAGGACGACGTGTTGCCGGACGGAACGCCGGTGAGGAGAGGGGATAGGGTGACCTATTTTCCCTATGGAATGGGAAGGATGGAGGATTTGTGGGGGAAGGACTGCCATGAGTTTAAACCGGACCGGTGGTTCGATGAATCAGCAGATGAGGAAGACCGGGTGTTGAAATATGTGAGCGCATACAAATTTCCGGTTTTTCAGGCCGGTCCAAGAGTATGCCTAGGGAAAGAGATGGCTTTCATTCAGATGAAGTATGTAGTAGCTGCAATTCTGAGCCGGTTCAGGATAAAACCGGTTTGTGAGAACCAGCCGGTTTTTGTTCCTTTGTTAACTGCACATATGGCGGGTGGGTTCAAAGTGAGGGTCCAGAAGAAACACTGAAAATGAGAACCTTATCTCCTCATGGACGGTGGCACACAAGAGGGCATTTTGTATTATAAGGATGTGGTACACAAAAGTATACCGATGTAATATTTAATGGTGGCCCAATGTCTTTGAAAGTTGCCCGTCATTTTTCAAATTTATTGAGAAGTCTATAATATTTATATTTATGCAAAATATTATTTTTATGGTATAGGTAAGAAGTGCAGTAGTGAATATTTTATTAGCAATACTAAAATCCATGAAAATTTTTATTCTAAAGTTATCCTTACTATAGGATAATTTATTTTTCGACCTAATAAGCGGCATCTTAAGGTTAATAAAAAAATTAGGTCTTTCTCTCTTTTGTCGCACTGTCGTTTTGTTTCTTTATCTAAATTATACTAGCAGCTTCTTCTTAGTAGGAGGGGTTGCTATGACTTGCAAATTTTTGTAAGTTTAGCAACCCCTCCTTATTTTTTTTTATTTTGTTTGATTTTAGTACTTAATATATATAAATAGATCTTTCATATCTATATTGTCCCCCATTTATTTTGGTGATGTTTTCTTCCAGATCTATTATGTGTTTTTGTCTTCCTTTGTGAAAGTTTACTCTCTAATTACTAGATCTTCTTATATCTGGTAACTAGAGTTGGTTTTTATTTTTTTACAGATCTTTATGTCAAGAAAGCTTTCACTTCATCATGTTGTTAGAAAATTTCAAGACATTCTCAACTTTAAAGATTACTACAGATTTGATATGCAGGAGATCTAACAGTAAAATCTTTGTTGACAACATCAAGAATAGTGAAGTTTTTTATCCCAAGTTCATCTTAAAAATGGGACCAGTTGATCTTTATTCGCCCTTAGTTCAACAATTTTTACGAATTCTTTCTTCTGTATTGTTAGGATGGAGTTGTTTGATTTATTGTAAGTGCCGTTGGACTTTTCTATAATTTGATGAATTTTATTATTATAAAAAAGGATAATTTATTCGTTTATTTCACTTTTTTAATTTAATAATATTTATAAATTATTCTTCTTGTCTATTATTAGGTTAGTGTTATCTAAATAATTGTAATAAGTGTTGTTTGACTTTTCTGTAATATGATTTGACGTGATATTTTTCCAAAAAAAAAAATCTAGCTAATAAGGCTTATTTTATGTTGAATAAATTTTGTCTAAAATCTATCTAGAACGACCTAAATTATATTTTTGTTTCATTTGCGAGGTTTTTAATATTTTTTTTTTAAAAAAATAGCACTACACAAGATAATGGAAATTTTTATGCCTTATTATTATTATTCTTATTATTTAGAACAATTTTTAAGTCTTATTGGTCATATATGATTAATTAATTGTTTTATATATACAATTATATAAAGGGGAAACTACATTTTACCCCCTCAACTATGTCTATATAACACATTATCTCCCTCAACTTTAATTTGTAATAAATAACTCCCCTAAACTTAAGAAAAAGTTGAAAGTGTTATATTTGAAGTTAAAGTTAAATTTAACAGATTAAGATATTATGTGCATTGCACATGTTTATTATTATAATTTTTTTCTATCCCTTATACGGATAAGTGCTCTCTACAATCCCAAAAACAAAACAAAAAGGAATAAAATTGATTAAGTGCATGTGATAAAAGAATATTTTGTTACTTAAATTCACGCATAGAACTAATAGAAGTTTCAAAAACCATTTTATTAAATCAATTCACACATGATAAAGTCTAGGAAGGAGTCAAATACAACTAGAGTGGGTACTGCTTTTACTAGAGTAATATACTCGATCGATTTCTTGATAAAATCTGTATTGTAATATACTCGATTTCTTGATTTTTTTTTGTTAAGACTCAATTTCTTGATCTATAAATTCCTTTCACAGATACAACCACAATACACAGATACTCGTTTTCTTGAAAATAAAACTTTTCACGGTACAGAATTTAGAATATACCTGATGAATTCTATCAAACTTTTCTTAAGCTTTGACTTGATGTTGATGGGCGATTGCTGTAGTCGGTTAGGTTATACTTTTGAAGTTAGATTAAGGAAAATTAAATATAGATAATGTGATTTGCATATGTTCAGTTAATTTTAATCCTGACATAATTGTTTCAAACTTTTTTAAAGTTTAGGGGGCAGGTTGTTACAAATTAAAGTTGAGGGGGGTAACGTATTATATAGGCATAGTTGAGGGGGGTAAAATGTACTTTCCCCTTATATAAATTAAAGAGAATTAAATTGTTTTTTAAAAATATTTGAATGACAATAATGCTTAGAGACCAGTCTTTGGTTGACTAAGAATTTTTCAGCAAATAAACTATACTTATTTATATTTTTTTAAGAAAAAAGTAGTTAGACCAAATACTAATTAATGTAGAAAATTGTCTGTTAATTAAATTACTTACGTTTTATTTCATATTTTCTCTTATTTATCTCTAGTTCTTTTTACTACATATTTCTCTCAAATTAAATACGTTCATTTTTAATAATTTAACAAGAAAGTTATTCTTTAAAAAATGTGAAACACAAATTTCTAAAACACTTGTCAAATATGTTTTAAAGGTAAATAAATTTTCTCCAAGTTGCTATTATTAATTTGAAAAAAGTTTTAAAGTAAGTATAAACTAGTAAGAGCTTGTTTAGTTTGTGGAATGTTTGAGGGAATGAGAATGGTAATGAGAATGAAAAAGAAAATGTTAGAGGAAATAGAAATGTGATGTGACTGTGATGTGAGTGAAATGTAAAAATGAATAAAATAACTATTTTATCTTTATATTAAAAATGAAAATAGAATAACTTATAAAAAAAGTGAGAATGGAATAAAATAAGTAAAAAAATAAAGATAAAAATATAATTTTATCACGTTACAAAAAATAAAATATATTTAATTAAAAAAATATTAAAAAGAGTGTCGAATTACATCAACAATTCAGGAGTAACTTATACTACAATCTCACATATGAATCTAAAATATTTAGAAAAGAACAAAAACAAAAGAACCTGCCCGTGCGTATCTTTAGTGAAATTAAAGCTGTGATTTTGTAAAGTATAAGTCACATGTATAATTAAACTCATAATATTTGGTATTTAAGGCACGTTGTTTACGCAGAAATGAAAAGAGAATGAGAATGCGTTTGTTATGTTTGATAGTAAAAATTTGAGAATAAAAATGAAATAAGAATGTATTAAAATTACCACTTTGTCATTTATATTAAAATAATAAAAAAAGTTGTGATTATATTAAATCAAATAGTATAATAAATATTTTGTTTTTTTTAAATAAAAAAATAAAAGTAAGTGGATTTACCTATTTTTGTCTTTCTTTTCACTATCTATTAACGGATCCTTACTCTTGAATTTCAAAATGTTGTAGAATATGTGAAATGAAAGGACAATTGGCTTTGGAATGAAATTGAATTTGGTGCAATTCGCTTCCGTGTAATTTCGGTGCAATTCCTTTAAAATATACAGTTTTATTTTATTTTTGAAGTACTAATACGGACTCACACTAACAATAACTCACCATGAATAGGTTAGAGACCAAATTATTATCAATATTGACAAATATCACCACCTTAAATGGATTAGGGATCAAATTGTAATTAATATTGAAAATAGTCTCACAAACCTATTTAGTGATGATATTTGTCAAAATTGATAATAATTTCGTTCTTAATCCATTCATAGTGGGTTATTATTAGAGTAAGCCCGAATTAGTACTTAAAAATAAAATAAAAATATACATTTTAAAAAAATTACACCAAAATTACACGGAAGCAAATTACATTAGATCCAATTTCATTTTGGAACAAGAAGGGAGCTCGTTATCATGTCGATACGTAGCTAACATAACAAACGGTGTATGATGATTGATATATGATATCCGCACATCTCAAAAAAGGACATCTTCCTGCACGTGCTATTTAAACTTTGGGAGGATGGAACTTCACAAGTTATTATCATATATTTTATTAAATAGTTAGTGGCTCAAAATTTTCAAACCAAACATATTTTTTTTTTATGATTTTCATTTTCAAAAACATATTTTGAGAGCACAAACTCATTGCATTTTTAAAATTTTAAAATAAAACAATTTTTAGAAAATAAAAATAGAAAATGAAACAAAAAATATTTTTATAAACCAAATACACCTTTAATGATTTGGTATTATTTACGACAATGAATCTTTTGTCATTATTTTTTATGTTATTGTAACTGTCGTTTTTGGTTCAGACAATTTTAAGTTGGAAATAAGGACCGCAAGGGGTCGTAACCTTGGGGGACTTGTCCTTAGGTGGAAACCTAGGTGCCTACGTACCCTTGTGAAGGGATCAAAGTCCACGTAGTTCGCCGTGTTAACGTCCGTGAGAGCCATTTAGGCAAGGTGGTTACCTGTATGGGGCCGTGTGAGGCTAGGACGTGTGTATGGTACTCTGGGCGGGCGAGCCACTCGCTGGAGGTTGCCTTAGGTTGTGAGAGAGCAAGAGTCTCTTAGAGCTGCTGGGAGCTTTGCTGATGGAGATCTCTGGGATGGAGATATGTCTAATAATGGCAGAGCTTGATAATGCCGTGGGCTGAGCTCTAAGGTTGACTAGAAGATGTATTGTGTACGGAAGGCTAAGTCTAGCTTCAGTATATTCAGAGTTTGTTACTTGAATCCTCCTCTTGAGTCCCCCGGGTGAGGGCCTTTTATACCAAGTGTGGGGGAGGACGTGGTCGACCCACGTTCCTGCCCGTCGTGGGTCGTCCCACGTTACTTGGAGATTTCTCACATCTCTTGGACGGGAGCCTAAAAGGAGAGACGTGGGTACCAGCCATGTAGGGGGTGAATAAGTGGTGCCACGTGTCACTGGCATGAGCTACTGCGGGCTTCTGGAAGCCTAATGCCACATGTCCTTAGGGGAATATTCTGTAGTTACATAAGTTCCCCAAGTCTACGGGTGTCGGGCGTCCGTGGACTTAAGTGTTTTTTAGAAAGCTACATAGGAAAATTTCCCACTTGTTGCCTTTTGTCAAACGAGCCCGTCTGCAAGTTGGTCTGGCCCTCTTGGTCAGTCGTTCGGTTGAAGAGGTTTCGCGTATCTCTTCCCGATTTCCTTTGAGAGAGTAGGGATGTCGAAGATGCCACACGTCTTGATCTAGGTGGCTGACTACTTGACTTCCTCAGCAAGTTTTTTGAGTCGTCTCTGTAGAAAGTAAGCGTCTTTTCGAGGAGAAGTTATCATTGTGTAAAAGGGGAATCTCTGAAGGTGCCCTCTGAGGGTGTGCGGAGGAAACTCAAAGGTTAGGGGCATTTTGATCATTCCCTCTAGTTTCGGAGTCTTTCCGTTTTCGCGCCTCTTGGTTGGGCTCCGAAGTGTCTTTTAGGCACCTCTTTATTGAAAATGGAGAGCATAATTTTTTCGCTCTACAGTTTTCTTCCTTCCAACCTCTACACGAGCATTTTCTTCTGGTTTTTGTTTTTCACAATGGCTTCTTCAAGTGCTACCGCTTCCGTGGACCCTGAATTTGAGCAGTCTTTGCTACTGGTTGCCAGGGAAGGAGTAAGGGAGAGAGTAAAGAATCTTGTTCTGCTGCGAGATTCAGTGGATCTTCGGGAAGTTTTATCCAAGGAGGGTGAAGACCTGGTGGTGCCTCCTCTAGCGGCTTCTGCGGGATGGTATTCTGCTGAACCTAAACCTGGGTCCATGACCAACATTTTGGCTGTGGATTCTGAGGTAGAATCTGCGTCCCCTACAATGCCGCCTTTATTCCCCCTTTTTCGGGCTTCGTGGAAGCCATGCTTAACTTGCTGAATGTTTGCCCCGCGCAGTTAGCGGCAAACGCCTGGTCTATACTCAACGTTTTCGACAGGGTTTGTTGGGAAAACAAATTGGAGGCTTTGCCCATTGTGTTTCTCTCTCTCTACGCCGTCTGCAAGGCACACGGATGGGTGTGCTTTCAATCTCTTGCCAAGACATGCCAGGCAACAATCATGCTTGGCGATTGTACTTCTTTAAGGTGGTACATAAGAAGGGTGTTTGTCCGCCCTGTGTGCAGCCTAGAGACTGGCGCTCCCACTTTCCCCTTAAATGGTCTAATCCTACTCTTCGGATTCGATATGACCGAGAGGAGTATGAGGAGATAGCTTTTGACTTTTTAAGGGGAGCGGTGGTTACTGGTGTCACATTTGGTAAGTCTTTGAATTTTGATGGTGAGTTCATTTCTTTTTGCGCCTTTGGGTCCACTGAGTTTTCTCCCTTTTTGCCTTCAGGGTTGACTCTAGGTGGCATTCAAGGAAGGTGGACTCCTCCGCCGAGTTCTCGGAGTCGGAAGCGCGGGCGGTCGACGCCTACAAATGTTGTTGTTCCGCCTTTGGATGCAGACGAGGGCGCTCAAGGTGTTAATGCTGATATCACGAACCATGTGGGTGAGGAAAACTTGAATCATCGTGGTCGTAGGAGGGTTCCCTATACTCCCATACCCCCCCCCCCCCCGAGGAGATGCCCATCCAATTTCTGGGTGTGGGTGTCTCCTTTAGAGGGAAGTTGATTCCCTTTGAGGCTGAGCAGGTCATATTAGCTCGTTAGCATTATTCGCTGGATTATGGGGATGACTATGCTTTAGAGTGTATGACCAAGGAGGCTATGTTGTTGCTAAGCCATCTGGCAGGCTTCGCTTATCAGCGGGAGATGGAGGGGGTAGACCTCTTTTCTTCCTGGCTTCGGTATTCTTTTTGTAAGGTAGATTACTTTGTGAGAGTTTGTGCAGGAAGTGGTGGAGGCCCTGATGGATGAGAATACTCAACTGATCGCCCGAGTAAAAGAATTGGAGGACGAGCTGGCAAAGAGCAAGGCTAACTCTTCGAGGGTTCATCGTCTGGATTTTCTGTGTTTTGCTAATTATGGGATGTAGAATTGCATGGCGCAGTTGGAGGACTTGATGGGCATTTCTATTCCTCCGCAGTTCAGGGCGAGAATGCACCCTTTTTGGGAAAAATATGGGGAGAGAGTTTCGTACTCGTGTTCGAGGCGATCCTCCGCTGAGGATAGAGGATTACGATGTGGCTCCGAATCCTCGAAGGGACCCCCCACGATTGGGTGAGCATCCACGTCTTCCGAGCGAGGATGCTTCTTAATTTCGACTTTGTGGTATATCCCACGTCGTCACTTTTGTATTTTTGGGCTCTAGTCTCCATATGTAAATATACATTTTTTAATAGTAATGCGAATTTCAAGTACAAGAGTTGGTCAATGGTATTGCATTCTTTATTCATTTAAATTGAAAGTGGTACATATGTCTTTTGACTAAGACATGGAGGAGTACATGACAAACTTGTCTTTGGACTAAGACATAGTAGAGTACTTTTACTTGTCTTCGGACTAAAACATAGTGAAGTATTTTTTGAGATTTCTAGAGTTCTAAGTATTGACAGCGTGCTCTCCCTTCAAATGTGCTAGCTTGTATGCCTTATGAGAAGCGATTCTAATGACCTTGTATGGGCCTTCCCAATTGGGTGCGAGCTTGCCGTGTAGGCGGTCGTGCCTATTGTTTATCGTTGTTTGCATGACCAGGTCACCTTTTTTGAATTCCCGAGGTCAGACGCCCCGATTGTATTTTCGCGCAAGTAGTTGTTTGAAAGCGGCGTTTTTTAGTGCCGCGGCTTCCCTGCGTTCTTCGATCGCATTCGTGCTAATTAGCAAATTTTTCGGGTTCGAATTGGAGTAGTTTAGTACTCAATCTGAGGGGACCCCAATGTCGGTGGGAACTATCGCTTCTTGTCCATATGTTAGAGCGAAAGGAGTTTCTCCTGTTGCCGAGTGTATTGTTGTCCGGTAGGACCATAGGACTGAGGGGAGCTCGTCCACCCAATTTTCTTTTACATCCGCTAGGCATTTTTGCAATCCCTCGAGGATGATGCAGTTTTCTCTTTCAGTTTGTCCGTTAGTTGCTGGATACTCGACTGATGTTGTTCTGTGATTGACGCACCATTCTTTGCAGAAGTCTTTGAACTTTTTGCTGGTGAATTATCGCCCGTTGTCAGTAATCAACGAGTGAGGCGGCCCGAATCTGGTGATGATGTTTCGTCAGAGAAAATTTTGGACATTTTGAGAGCCGATGGTGGCTAGAGGTTCAGCTTCGATCCATTTCGTGAAATAGTCGACCGTCACTGTGAGGAATTTCCTTTGTAGCGTGCCTTGAGGGAGGGGACCAAGTATGTCCATACCCCAAGTATTGAACAGTCATGGAGATTCAATGGGCTTTAGCTCGACGGGCGATTGATGTATGAACGTGGCGTGCTGCTGGTACTGGTCACAGTTGGTGACCAAAGCCTCTAAGTTTGCCCTCATTGTGGGCCAATAAAACTCTGAGCGTAGTGTTTGCTTGCGGAGTGCCCTTGCGGACTGGTGGGTATTGCATGCGCCCTCGTGGATTTCTTGTAGCACATAGCTAGCATCTTTGGCCGAGATGCACCTAAGGTGCGGGGATGAAAATCCCTTTTTGTACAAATCTTCTCCCAGAGAAAGTATCGGGCTGCTTTCCTCCTTATTTTTCGGGCTAGCTCCTTATCTGCAGGCAAGGCGCCCTCTGTTAGATATGCTTTTATCGGAGCCATCCAAGAGCTGTCGACTGCTATTGGTAGCATGTCTGGAGTTATGTTGGGGGCGCGAAGTGTTGTTCGCAGAACTATTTTGAGTCCTGATTGGTTTGGCATGGTGGCCAATTTGGAGAGAGCGTCAG
This sequence comes from Senna tora, assembly GCA_014851425.1. NCBI lineage: Eukaryota > Viridiplantae > Streptophyta > Magnoliopsida > Fabales > Fabaceae > Senna > Senna tora. The sequence continues at coordinate 15,293,686 of CM026271.1, forward strand.
CTTGGGTGTTCTAGTTCCGGGGTATCCGTGTGATCAAGACGGATTCAAACCTGCTGATTTCTTGTCTGGCATGCTCTACGTATTTGACAATAGTGGCGTTCTTCACCTCAAAGTCTCCATTGAGTTGTCCGACCACACTAATTGTGAATTGCTGAATAACTTGACCTTTGAGGCGCCTAGGTCGTGAGCTAGCGTTAGTCTGACTATGAGTGCTTCATATTCAGCTTGATTATTGGAGGCGGGGAACATGAAGCGCAGGGCTTGTTCCACCATGATTCTGTCGGGGCTCTCTGCTATGATGCCCACGCTCGCAGATTTCCCAATCGAGGAGCCGTCTACGTAGACTAGCCATGGGGATTTTTTAGGCTGTGGCTCGAGGGTCTCGTCATTGTTTGAAGCCGGGGCGTCCCCCTGATGGCGTTCTGACGGAGTCATTTCGGCGACGAAGTCTGCCAATGCTTGGGCTTTGACCGCCCGTCGAGGCTCGTATTGATGTCGAATTCGGAAAGTTTGACGGTTTAGTTTGTCATTCGTCCTGCTAAGTCGGGTTTTTGCAATATCTGCCGCAGGGACTGGTCGGTTCGAACCACAATTGTGTGTTGTTGGAAGTAGGGCTGAAGCTTTCTAGCCGAGTGGACGAGGGCGAGCACGAGCTTCTCCACTCGTTGGTACCTGAGTTGGGATCCCTACAAGGCGTGGCTTGTGTAGTATACTGGGAATTGTTCAGTCCCTTCTTTTCTTATTAGCGCCGAGCTCACAGCATGATCGGTGGGGGCTAGATAAAGCACGAGGATCTCTCCTTTCACGGCTTTCGCTAGCACTAGAGACTTAGCTAAGTAAGCTTTGAGGTCCTGGAAAGATTTTTCGCACTGCTTGGTCCATTGGAATGCTGGTGCTGTCTTCAGGACTTGTAGAAGGGAAGGCATCGATCGGCCATCCTTGATAGGAATCTGTTGAGAGCTGCTAACCTTCCATTTAGCCTCTGTACTTCTTTTATTGATCATGGTGGCTCCATGTTGAGGACGGCTGCACACATTTCAGGACTAGCTTTGATTCCTCTTTGTGTGATCATTAATCCTAAGAACTTTCCAGCTGATACACCGAAAGCGCATTTGGTCGGATTCAACTTCATTTTGTGCGTCGGCAAGACTAGGAAGGTTTCTTCCAAGTGCGCCAGGTGTTGCTCGAATTCTATGGATTTGACTACCATGTCGTCGATGTAGACTCGAGATTGCGACCAATCTGCTCTTTGAAGATTATGTCCATCATCCTCTGGTAGGTGGCACCTGCATTTTTTAGTCCGAAAGGCATGACCTTATAGCAGTAGACACCCCTGTCTGTGATGAAGGAGGTCTTCTCTTGATCTTTTGGGTTCATCTGGATCTGGTTGTACCCCGAAAAGGCATCCAAAAAACTCAGCATCTGATGCCCTGCTGTTCCGTGTACCAGCTTGTCTATGTTGGGGAGTGGGTAGCTGTCTTTTGGGCAAGCTTTGTTCAAATTCGTGAAGTCTACGCACATTCGCCATTTCCCATTCGCCTTTTTGACCATGACCACGTTCGAGAGCCAGTCTGGGTATTGCGATTCGCGTATGAACCTAGCGTCTAGAAGCTTATGCACTTCTTCGTTGATTGCCCGCTGCCTCTCCTCACCAAAGTGTCGCTTTTTCTGGATGACGCCAGGACTGTCTTTGGTGTTGAGGGAATGACATATGAGTGTAGGATCTATTCCTGTCATGTCCGCGGCGCTCCAGGCAAATACGTCCCTGTACTTGGTGAGTAACTCCTAGAACTCCTTTCGGGCTGTTTGGTCAAGGAGGGCTCCTATTCGGATTTCCCTATTATTTGTTTGGTCTACGCAAATACTTACGAGATCTTCTGTAGGCTACGGGTGGGCTCCGGGGATTTCATCGCGTAGATCTATTATCTTGGGAGAGCTCCCGATATGGCTCTCAGCCTTGTCCACTCTGGGACGGTCTGTCGAGTAGCACGCATGGGCTTCTCTTTGATCTGCTTGTATTTCCCCTATGGACAAAACTTAGGTGCAGTTACTTATATGCTTCTCATCAGATTCTCCAATAATAAAAGACATGTGTCATTTTTATCATCTCACCATCTCACCCACTAACTCTGTTTACTTTCTGTCAATCTTCCAAGAAGAAGAAGAAGAAGCAGGAGGAGGAGAGTGGGAGTGACAAAGAATTTCATATTTGCATTTTTTTTCTTTCTATTGAGGTGATTTATGGTATCATTGAGGGAAATATATTTATGAAGAAGACAAAGCACACTAATGGTTAATGGTGAGAGTAGGAGTGAAAGCATTCCAGATCTGCGTTTTCTTTTTTTGGAAGATGAAGAAGGAGAAGCTAACTTTTTTTCCTTTAAATAAAAAATAAATTAAAAAGATTGACAGAAAGTTCACAGAGTTAATGGGTGAGGAGGTGAGATGATAAAAATGACACATGTCCTTTTATTATTAGAGTACTTGATGACAAGCATATAAGTAACTGCATCTAAGTTTTGTCCTTCCCCTATTCGCTCTGTTGTGGGGAATTTTATTGCCAGATGAGCTGTGGATATGACTACTCTGAGTTGGTTAAGGGTCGGTCGACCAAAGACGGCGTTGTATATTGACGAGGCTACTGATATGGTGAACCTAACAGTCGTGCGGGCGACCTTTGGTGGCACGCCCAGGGCGAGCCACGTTGTGAGGGTTCCTAGCGTCTCAATAGCTTGTCCTCAGAAGTCAACAAGAGTTCCTACGTCTGGCGTCAGTTGATCCTTACAGTCATGCATTTTTTCCAAGGTTTTCATGAAGAGTATGTCAACAGTTGATCCGGGGTCTATCAGTACTCGTTTGACATCATATCCCGAGATGTTGGCCGTGAAGGCTATTGATTCGTTCATCTCTGTCGCGTTGCTTACGCCTCCAAAGGCCACGAGTTGTGTTTTTTGCCGTTTGCATTGGCCTCTGTTGGTGGCATTTTGTCGGTCGTGCAATGACTTGGAGGATCTGTTGGTGCTGGCCATATGAGTATTGTTCTGTATGTAAAGTTTAAAACATGGGTTTCTGAGGATTAGGCAGATACTCCTACTCCCTGGAAAGAAAAAGCCATTTAGCGGCAGAGTGTTCAAGGCATTGTGGTCTGAGAAAGACTGCGGTGGGCGCCAATGTAACTGTAGCTTTTGGTTCAGACAGTTTTAAGTTGGAAATAAGGACCGCAAGGGGTCGTAACCTTGGGGAACTTGTCCTTAGGTGGAAACCTAGGTGCCTACGTACCCTTGTAAAGGGATCAAAGTCCACGTTGTTCGTCGTGTTAACGTCCGTGAGAGCCATTTAGGCAAGGTGGTTACTTGTATGGGGCTGTGTGAGGCCAGGACGTGTGTAAGGTACTCCGGGTGGGCGAGCCACTCGTTGGAGGTTACCTTAGGTTGTGAGAGAGCAAGAGTCTCTCAGAGCTGCTGGGAGCTTTGCTGATGGAGATCTCTGGGATGGAGATATGTCTGTTAATGGCGGAGCTTGATAATGTCGTGGGCTGAGCTCTAAGGTTGACTAGAAGATGTATTGTGTACAAAAGGCTAAGTCTAGCTTCACTATATTCAGAGTTTGTGTTACTTGAATCCTCCTCTTGAGTCCCCTGGGTGAGGGCCTTTTATACCAAGTGTGGGGGAGGACGTGGTCGACCCACGTTCCTGCCCATCGTGGGTCATCCCACGTTACTTGGAGATTTTCCACATCTCTTGGACGGGAGCCTAAGAGGAGTGACGTGGGTATTGGCCATGCAGGGGGTGAATGAGTGGTGTCACGTGTCACTGGTTTGAACCACTGCGGGGCTTCTGGAAGCCCAGTGCCACGTGTCCTTAGGGGGAATATTTTGTAGTTACAGTTATTAACTTAAAATAATACTTTTTAATAATTTTTTTTTAAAATAAAAAATTTTATGTGTTTTAAAATATATTTGTGGTGAACAAATTTTGGAGTTTGGATTCTTTAAATTTTAAAAATGGCAAAGTTCTTTAAAATAAAAAGATAGATACAAATAAAAGTGTAGTCCCTAGTCCATTTATGGTTTTGTCTCGATTAATGTAGGATATTTAATTTTTTTAATTATATCTATTTTATACTTTTGAAAAATGATAAATTTGAGGCACTTAAAACTTTTGATTGTAAAAATAATTATTAAAAAACAATATTTAGGTTAATGGCAGAGAATGACAAAAGATCTATTCTCCATTTACACAAATATATTTTGAAGTATCTAGCTTTTTTTTCAGGGTGATTTGGATTAGAATGTGACACTTTACCACCTTGTGCTTTGGCTTAAAAGCAATGTGCCTCTCTGTGGTTAAAAGTGTGACACTTAGTCCCCTGTGACTTGTTATGTTACCAATTAACAATCTCATGTTATCTTTTTTATTCAAATTTAGTCAAATTAGTCAATAATTTAAAATTTTATAAAATCAGTTTGTATTTATGCAATTTTAAAATAAGTAAAATATCATTTTGGTACTTCTTAGATGGCATCTTTTTCAATTTGATCATTCTTAGATGTATCTTTTTTAAATTCCGTTATCAATTCGATCCTTACTGTTAAAATCGTTAACGAAGCATGATTATATGATTGAATGAATTTGATACTCTTACAAAAAAAAATGGTCAAATATCCATTTTGCTCCCTTATAATTTCTGCTAGTTTCATATTGGTCCTTTATCTTTCAAAAGTTTTAAATTAGTCATCTATTTTTGTAATTTGTTTCAAATCAGTCCTTTTGAAGTTGAAGGAGGGATAAAATAATAATGTTTTTAAAATTTTAGCATGCCACATCATCATTTAACAATATGGACTGATTTGATAATGGAATAATCTAAAAAGGACCAAATTGAAAAATTTCATCTAAGAAGGTTCAAATTGAAAAAAATGCCATCTAATAACTAATTTTACAAAATTTTAAATTATTGATTAATTTGACTAAATTAAAAAAATAACATAGGGTAGTTAATTGGTAACATAATAAACCATAGGGGTCAAGTGTCACATTTTTAACTACAGACACTGTGGTTTTTAGCCAAACCACATGGTGGAAAAGTGTCCCACTTTAAATCACAGTGAGATAAACTGATTTTAAGTTAAACCACAAGGGCAAACTGTAGTTTACCCTTTGTTTTATTGTAAAAAAAGGTAAAATACTATTTAGTCTTTGAATTGTTGATCAAACTATTATTTAGTCCTCGAATTTGGCAAAAATACTATTTGGTCCTCGATTTTGCAACTCTGTCAACTCTTTAGTCCCTGAATTTGAAAAAAATACTATTTAGTCCCCGAATTTGTAACTCTCTCAACTATTTAGTCCCCAAATTTGGTAAAAATACTATTTAGTCCCCGAATTTGCAACTCTGTCAACTATTTAGTCATTACCAATTAGATAACCAGGCACCAGCTGATGTGGCTGTTAAATGCTGATGTGGCACCGTTAAGTGCCTGGGCACATGTCATCTCACATGCCACATCAACATTTACCGGCTACGTCAGCTGGTTATCTAACGAGTAACATTTAGGGGGCTAAATAGTTGATAGAGTTGCAAATTTGGGCACTAAATAGTATTTTTGCCAAGTTTGAGAACTAAATAGTTGACACTTGATAATGACATAGTTGTAAATTCAGGGACTAAATAGTATTTTTGCCAAATTCAGGGACTAAATAGTTGACAGAGCTGCAAATATGAGGACTAAATAATATTTTTGTAAAATTCGGGGACTAAATAATAATTTGACCAACAATTCAGAGACTAAATAGTATTTTGACTCTAAAAAACTATTAAAAGATATTAATATATTATTTTAAACAGGAAAGAAATAAGAATAAATTCTGCACTATCCGTTGCGATATTTTCTAGTCGCTCACACAGCAGGCCCGTAGCTCATCTCAGTTGTGAGACATGGCGAGAGTGGGTAGAATGAAGCTGGGCTCAAAAGGTTTGGAGGTGTCGGCGCAGGGACTGGGGTGCATGGGCATGTCTGCTTTCTACGGCGCTCCTAAGCCCGAACCTGACATGATCGCTCTCATCCACCACGCCGTCCAAAGCGGCGTTACATTTCTCGACACCTCCGACATGTACGGCCCCCACACCAACGAAATCCTTCTGGGAACGGTACGATTATTAATGACTTTCTTTGTAATTGCTTCTTCTTCTTCTTCGTCACTCTGATGTGAGTGAGTATGTATGGCGATTTTGGGACAGGCTCTGAAGGGAGGCGTGAGGGAGAAGGTGGAATTGGCCACCAAATTCGGAATCAACGCCGTCGACGGCAAGAGAGAGATCTGCGGTGATCCTGCCTACGTGAGATCGGCTTGTGAGGGAAGCTTGAAGAGACTAGGAATCGATTGCATTGACCTCTATTATCAGCATCGTGTTGATACTCGTGTGCCTATTGAAGTCACGGTTTCTACCCTTTCTCTGTTAGACTCTGGTTATTGTTTCATAAAAATTTGAGTAAACTATTGAAAATTTCACTTGTGTCAATTTTGTTCATAAAATGTTGAAATATCAAATTCAGTCAAAAAGATTCCACATGTGCATGATATCACTGTTAGAGCATGAACATTAACATGTCCTAAATTTTAGGATTTGTTCTCATATATAATGTCTAATTTATTTCCATATCTTTTTATTGTAAGATTGGGGAGCTTAAAAAACTTGTTGAGGAGGGAAAAATAAAGTACATTGGTCTGTCCGAGGCCTCAGCTTCAACAATCAGAAGAGCACATGCTGTTCACCCTATAACAGCTGTGCAGTTAGAGTGGTCCTTATGGACAAGAGATGTGGAGGAAGAAATAGTTCCAACTTGCAGGTGAGATTTGAATATGTGAACAGAGGAATACTTTTTGTTTTCCCCTATATATATATATATTCTTATAGGCTAAAGTCAATATTTTGTTTCTTAACTTTGCATAAGGTTTCTATTTTGTTTGTTATCTTTACCAATTGATGCAATTTATTCATCTCTTCTAATGTTGTCAGTAATATGTGAAACTTAAGTGAAACTGCTGTAATCAAGGCATAATTGAAACTTACACAAGACCAAAACATTTCAATTCTTTTTTGAAAATTTTCATTTTAGTATTCAAAACCCAAAAATTAAAAACTGAGAAAATTTTTAAAGTTATATAAAGATTAACTTAATGATTATTTTATTCTCATATAAACTTTTCTGCTAGCTCATATATGCTAAGTCCTTAGTGATACATACAGATGACATTTAGTTAGGGCCTTAGGGGAAGAAAGTGCAAAAGTTAGTAAAGAACAAAAAGTTAGTTTTGATCAAGAGATCTTGGATCTAAAATAATCTAAACATTGTCTTATGCAAATCTGTTACCTAGGCCTCGGCATCATCTACACCTGTTAAAATAAAGTCATTCATATAGATGATCAAAACAACAAATTTTGCCTCCAATTATGGAGAAATCTCGGCTCTCTACCCCCGTTATGGAACCTCTGCGCTCGAACAAGATTGCCTCCGCTAGGAGGATACCATGGGAAAAAAAAAAAAATTACCATTTGAATGTTTGAAAAACATTATGTGATCTGCCTGACTAAGTAGTTTATACCCATGGCTTTTAACCACTGTCCCAAAGTGTTCAAACCAAACTCTTGGGGACTGTTTTAGGCCGTACAATGAATTTCTTAATCTGCAAACCTTATTTTTATCATTTTTAGCTTCAAAACTGGTTGGGAGATTCATAAATACTTCTTCTTCCAAATCACCATTTATGAAAGGATTCTTTACATCTAACTGATGTAATGAGCCTGATAAGTTCTAGGATTGAGACAGAGATTCAAATTGAGTTCATTTTACCTATTGGAGCAATCATTTAATTTTTGCAAAAATCAGAATAAAAGATTTACAATATCCTAGAGCTTCTGAGATAACACATGTCCTTATCGATGGAGTTCACTAACCATATCAGAACTGCTGGGGGTCATTGAGTGCTGGTTCCTTAGTGTCTCCAGTCAAATAACCAAGTTTCAGATCAATTTCCTCTCATGTGAAAAAATAGCATGAGGATGTCATGTGACAAGAAAAATAAACACAAACTAGGAATATAACATATATCCATGGTCTCTAATCTCTATTATGTAAATGGGGCCTGCCACTCAATCAATTTTGTATCTCTCTCTTTCTCTTCTCACATGACACCTACCATGGATTGTCACCATCTTTGGAAATTTATGCCAATGCCGCAAATTGTTTGGGAGGAAGAATTTGAATTAGTACTGGCTTCAGACATCTTTATATGTGGTGAGGGTGTATAAGGATTTATAGCTGGCCAGAACCTGGTTCTGCTACCATGTGAGTAGAGGACTTTTTCTGTATATATTTATTTTATTAATCAGTAATGGCCTATCCTTTTTAGTAGAAGCAAGTCAAAATAGATTGGCACAATAACAAAATAAATTCCTACATTCTAAGGAACAAACTAACTTACTTGATAAACAAAGCAATTAAATTCATATACTATTTAAATTTAAATATTAAATATATCTAACATTTATCTTCCTAAAATTATATGGATATTTGGTTGAGATATTTTGAATAGTTCCAAATATTTCCATTAGTTAGGCTTATAATATCTAGCATTTGTGCTTTGGCTTTTGATAAAATTGCAAAGAGTGTCTCTAGCTTTGTGAATTCTGATTTTGCATTTGTGATATTGTCAGGGAACTTGGCATTGGAATTGTTGCGTATAGTCCTCTTGGGCGAGGATTCTTTTCATCTGGAACGAAGTTGGTTGAGAACTTATCAGAGGGTGACTTTCGGAAGGTTTGTCTCAATTCATGCTATTACATTTGTTCTCTCTTTCTCTCTTAATAATACTTCTTTTTGTATTAAAAAAAAATGCTATTACAAATACACATTATGATGTACACGTGTATTTCTCATAATAAAACTCACCTACCTCCTAATAGTAGGAGAACTCGTATGACTGATTAAACCCTCAGAAGAGAGAATGACTGAGATAAGACTAACATGATGCATTTTTCTTTATTTTTTATTTTTTGCTTCATGTGTTTATCATTGAAACAGTTGTTAATTCCCATGCTCTCCAAGCTTAGCCTAGGTGGTTTATGAACTACATATTCAATCAACGGGGAAATAGAGTTGGGCTTAATATATAATATTATGGAATATATTTTATCTGTGTATTCCTATGTACCATTTTTGTTGTTGACAAGGTTATTTTGGAAGGGAGTGCACATTGAGGTTTGAAGAGCATGCGTGTCATGTTTTTCTTAATTTCAAAATCAAAATCCAACTTACACTTAAACATTGGTGTTTCCCAAATTTAAAATTTAGTATTAGAATGAGCTTGATTTATTATGCTAAGCAACCAGTTTGCATTAAATGTAGAAACTTTGAGACTCAAAGTTTGAGTGTTAAAAAGCACATGATAAAATGTCATTGATCAAGATATATAAGTTGCAAATTATCAATGAATTTGACGTAGTTATACTTGGTCACTTTTGTTCAACAGAAGAAACAGATTACTCAATATTAAGGATGTGTTTGGTACATGGATTAAAAAGATAGTCTCGGGATTATGAGCTCTAGCATCTTGTAATCCTGCGTTTGGTACATGGATTAAAAAAATAATCCTTGGTTTCTTACATTTATGGGAATCTTGTATTCCCATGTTTCTTCATTTTTCTAATTCCACCTAAGGGGGGTTGGTATTATTGTAATCCTATGGGATGTGATTATTTTTAGCTATGTAAATTTACTAAATTACCCTTGACCTATTTATCCCTCAATTATTAATAAACCCTTTCATGCACGCCTCTGGTTTTTTGCTATATTTTGTTTTGTTGTTCAAACTTGTTATATATTTAAGTAAAAAGAAAATTATGCATAAATAACATTGAAGGTAGTGGAATATCTGATTTATTCTCTTCTTTATGAGATAATCTGATGCTAAACTAGGATTTGAATAGTTAACAATTATGAATCTCTAACTGAAATATTGGTGATGATGATGAAATGTTTTGCTATGTTTTGACCTGGTTCAAATCTTTTTCTCCCTTAACTATTTTTGGAGAGAAAAAGTCAATCGAAATTGGGGAACAGAAAAACTAATCTTAGGAAAACGAAGAAATAGTAGCAAGTTGCTTAAAAATTTACCGTTTTTCGTTTCATTTTACTATCAACATTTAGTTATTAATAACATGTACATATTGTTTTAGTTCAAAATTTTAGCGATAGTTTTAAATGGAGAAATTGCATTAGAGAGAAAATTGGGGTAGCGCCTATTATAGAAAAATTAGTTGAAACACGCCTTAGGTGGTTTGGTCATATACAAAGAAGGCCGTTAGAGGCTCCTGTAGATAGAGTTAACCAGATGGAAGATAGCTTATTAACTAGAGGTAAGGGAAGACCACAAAAAACAATAGGAGAAACTATTAAGATTGATTTAACTATTAATAACCTAATTGATGTGTATTACTGGTGTGATTTTATTTTATTTTCATAAAGTTAGGTTTTCAAGGCAGGATAATAAGGTTGTATGATTGGTTATATAAGATCTAGACCATAATGCAATTCGTGTAGATTTTAATATTATCTAATGCGGATTGATTTATATGAATAGGGTGATAAAATTGTTAGGCCGTACCAACTTGACCACAATCATGACATCATTGTAATTCAGGGATACCTTGCAGAATTGTTGGACCATCATGATTATTACGGAAAAATAATACAGAAGATAGAGATCCAGAATAAAACTTGGGGAAAATATAAAATGTAATGATCTATAACATAAGTAATCTCATGATATGAGATTTTAATACTCATCCTACTTGTCACCTTGTATCAATGTGATGGAACCCAAGTGTCATGGGAACCCTCCTTCAAAAGCTAGTCATTGAAGGGAAGAACCAAGTCACTTGTGTATCTCATCATGTATTTCATACTACTCACCGTGGGACTTGAGTAATCCATACTACTTTAAAGACATCCCGTACCATTCCCATCATCATCACAATGTGATAGAACCCAAGTGATCCTTCAAAAGCTAATCATTGAGGGGGAAGAATTAAGCCACTTAAATACTCTATCGAACATCTCATACTACTCAATGTGGGGGCTTGAATAACCCATACTACCTTAAAGACACCCCATCCCCATCACAATGAAATCAAGGAAGCATTCTTTATCCATATTTGAAATGTCCATTATTGATAATTTGATAGATATACATAACCTCATCTTCTGTACATATTTTGTTTACCTTTTGCAGTATCTGCCTCGATTCCAACCTGAAAACCTGGAGTACAATAAGACTATATTTGAGAGGGTTAATGAAATGGCTGCAAAAAAGGGATGCACTTCAACCCAGCTAGCATTGGCCTGGGTTCATCACCAGGGAAATGATGTGTGTCCCATACCTGGAACCACCAAAATTGACAACTTGAATCAAAATATTGGAGCTTTGATGGTTAAACTAACACCAGAAGAAATGGCAGAACTGGAATCCTTTGCTGCCGCCGACGCGGTCAAGGGTGACCGATACGGGAGTGGAATAGCTACATGGAAGGATTCTGACACTCCACCACTTTCTTCTTGGAAAGCTACATAATGATGAAATGAATTCCTTATACTAAATGTATACCAGTAGACTAGCTGCTGCTATCTTGAAAGAAGTTTGTGATATCAATCCTTCTAGTGTGTTTGTTTGTTTGTATATGCAGTTATGTATCACTTTAAAGTAGTTTGAACTTCTTGGCAACTGACTCATTATATATGCATGTATGTCTAAATAAGCCACGACGCAAGGCAGAGTGATTCGCTTCTGTTAATTCGAGTATCATTCTGTTGAAACCAAATAAAAAGGGGCCAAAGTGCATGTGGCACCCTGTAAGGGTGCGGAGAGGGTTAGATGTATATAATTTTACCTTTATAATTAGAGAATTTTTTTTTTATAGAATTTGAACCGTGACCTTCAAATTATATAATAGTAACCTTACCATTGTATTAAGATTCACCCTCGACTTAAAAGTACACATTAAGATTTTTTTTTCCATTTTCCTTTTGCTAGCATTGTTTTGCTGATTTAGGCATTCCTCTATCATTTTCTTGTAATGAGCTCTTTTGAATTTATATTTAGGAGACTTTTTATAGTGTCATATCGTATGTATAACAGGTATGCTATATATCATGATATGAAATAGCTTTATTTCAATACCATATAATCTATAATGTTCTTGTTTGATATGGTATTTTATATAAAAATCATTTTACTATAAAAAACGAGTTTATTTATAAATTTGCTTTTCAAAAATACCCTCAACATTTATACTAATGAAACAAAAAATAACATCTTTTTAAACATAAAACCGTGGGCACCCTTTCAAACTAAAAAAATAAAATACTAGCACCCTTTAAAAAAATTAGCACCACTCCAAATTATATAAAACGTTATCACCCTTTCAATCTAAAAAAAAAAAAAAAATTAAAAGATTAGCATTTTTAAAAAAAGTCAAAACCCCAAATTGGTCCCTTATATTGTCATCAAGTTTCATATTGGTTCTTTATGTTTCAAAAAGTTTAAATTGGTTATGTTTGCAAGAAGTTTCAAATTGGTCCTTCCGTCCACTTTCGTCAATTTTTTAAGTTAAGTGCTGACGTGGCGTGCTGACGTGTCCATCTAAGCTAACATGTCATGCCATGTCATTGCCACATCATCACATATGATAGTAAATGATGATGTGACATGATAAGTCAGCTTAAATGAACACATATGAGAGATGCTATGTCCACCTCAGCATGTCACGGCAGCACTTAACGGAAGAAATGAATGGACTTGAACGGAAGGACCAATTTGAAACTTCTTGCAAACATAAAGGACCAATATAAAACTTGATGACAACGTAAGGGACCAATTTAGAATTTTGACCTTTAAAAAAAACCGCCCTTTGAAATATTAAAAAAGAAGTTACACCTTTTTAAGACCAAATTGATTCAAGTTAACAACTATATATATTGAGGATGTCATATATATATATTCATGAAAATGAATGTTTCCTTTCAAATTCTAAAGTGGTGCTTTACAAATTAGTTAATAAAAAAAAGAGTAAATTACACTACTCTTTCCTGAGAGATGCTGAAATTACACTGCCCTCTCCTCTCATTTGAAAAATGACACTCCTCTCTCCTCACACATGATAATGGCCTACAATTCAGTCCAAAGTACACTTTTGGTTGACTTTTCCATCCAAATTTATTGATTTATGTGTAGATCATCAATTCAACTTTTTTTTATCATTTTGCCCTCACTTTGTGATTGAAATATTATGCTTACCCAAATGCCCCTTAGTGAATTCTCCAATATAATTTTGCTTCCTATTTGTGATTAAATATGATTCATTTGTCAATGTTATTATTTTTTTATTGTATTTTACAATTATTATTATTATTATTATTATTTTATTTCATTAAATTTTATGATAATTTAACTAACTAATTAGTTAATCATTTTTTATAATACTGTCTATTATTATTATTTTATTAAATATATTTTCTAATTTTTTAAAAAAATAGTTAAAAGGTAATTTTTGTAATTAGTCAATAATTTTTTATAATTTTATAACGTGTAATTATTTTTACAAATGTGATTACGTAATTAGTAATTTTTTTTATAAATTATTTTCTTATAACTAATATACTTTACAAAAATATTAACATGTAATTTATGTAATTAATAAATATTTTTAAAAAAACTGTAACTTGTATTTACGAATTTTTTATAACAAGAAATTTACGTAATTAAAATTTTTATAAATTTAAAATGAAAATAAAAAATAAAAAGAAATAAATATTTTTGTAAATTTATAAATTACATATTAATAATTTTGTAAAGTATACTAGTTATAAGAAAATAATTTATAGAAAAATTATAATTACATAAATTACTCATTATCAAATTTGTAAAAATAATTACACGTTATAAAATTATAAAAAATTACTGGCTAATTACAAAAATTACCTTTTAACCGTTTTAAAAAAAATAGAAAATATATTTAATAAAATAATAATAATAGACAGTATTATAAAAAATGACTAACTAATTAGTTAGTTAATATAGAATTATCATAAAATCTAATGAAATAAAATAATAATAATTATTATTGTAAAATACAATAAAAAATAATAACATTGACAAATGAATTATATTTAATCATAAATAGGAAGTAAAATTATGTTAGAGAGTTCACTAGGGGCATTTGGGTAAGCATAATATTTCAATCACAAAGTGAGGGCAAAATGGTAAAAAAAATAAGTTGAATTGACGATCTACACATAAATCAATAAATTTGGATGGAAAATTCAATAAAAAATGCACTTTGGACTGAATTGTATGCCATTATCATGTGCGAAGGGAGGGGAGTGTCATTTTTCAAATGAGAGGGAAGGGCAGTGTAATTTCAGTATCTCTCAAGGGAGAGCAGTGTAATTTACTCTTAAAAAAAATACCTTTTTTGTTATTCACGAAAATGAATGTTTCCTTCCAAACTCTAAAGTGTATGTTTGCAAGATACAATTGTTTAGTTTTAATAAAGACACACTCCTATTATAATGATAAGGTGTCTTTTAATAAAGACATTTTTATAAGTTTATTGCAATGTTCATTCTTGCCCCTAAACCTTTTTTTGTTCATGTCTATCTCCAAACTTTCAGTTTTGTTCATGCTTACCCTTTTTACAAACACCGTTAACTTGTTTGACGGAATTTGCTGATGTGGACGATGAATGTATATTTTTTTTGCCACGCCATTGTCCACATCACATTTAACTTTTTATTTTTATTAAGAAAATAACCTAATCCAAATAAAAAATATTTTAGAGTAAAAGTTTGGTTTGTTTTTTTTAATTTGAATTAGGTTAATTTTTTTTTTAAAAAAAGTAAAAAATTAAATGTGAGGTGGAAGTGAAGTGGCAAAAGAGATACACATTCATCGTACACGTCAGCAAATTCCGTCAAGGAAGTTAACGGTGTTAGTAAAAAGGGTAGGCATGAACAAAATTGAAAGTTTGGAGGTAGCATGAACCAAAAAAAAAATTGAGGACAAAAATAAACATTGCAACAAAATTTAGGGGCAACAATAATACTTTACCCAAATTCATTCACTTCATACCTATTGACTTTTAATAAATACCTATTAATTGTATATTTCTAGGGTATCTTACAAATCTTGTGATTTACTTCCTTTCTTCCTTCCTTAAATCTTAATACAACCAGCAAGAGACAATTTTGACCCCGACTATATGATTACTTTCTCGACATTATAATCCATAATCCTTCGCAAAACATTGCACTATCTACGAAGGGCAGGTTGATAGCACTTAATGTTAAACTCAAAGAGCAAATGATGATACAACGAAATTAATTAATATCAATATTGACAAATATCACCACATTAAATAAATTAGGGATTAAATTGTTATTAATATTAAAAAATAGTCACACAAGGCTATTTAGTGATGATATTTGTCAAAATTGATAATAATTTCATTCCTAATCTATTCATAGTGGGTTATTGCTAGAGTAAATTTGTATTAGTATTTAAAAAATTATGTAAAAATGTATATTTTATAGAAATTGCATCGGAATTACACGGAAGGGAATTGCACTAGATCCAAGATACAACAATTGGTTGGTTTACTCTCAAGACTCCAACCACTACTATGTGTCCATGTCTAATTGAACGCATTTTTTTATGTGCTCTTTCTCACCCCATGAATTTCAACTTTTAATAGTACATACAACACAACAATGAGTACAAGAAATTTCAATATTGTATTTTACTATATTTTTTTTGTCAAAACACCATTTTGATCCTCTATGTTTTACTCAAGTTATGATTTGGTCCTCTATGTTTTTAAGTTGGTTCATAATGGTCCTTTTGCCTCACACCGTTAGTCTCTTTCGTTAAATGCTGACCTGAAATGTTGACGTAGACCAAAACTCTTGTCAGCATTTTAGGTTAGCATTTAACAAAAGAGGCTAACGGTGTGAGACAAAAGTAATATTTTGGACCAACTTGAAAACATATAGAACTTATTTTAAACATTTGAAACATAGAGGACCAAAACAGAACTTGAGTGAAACATAAAGGACCAAAATGGTATTTTGACCTTTGTGAAGTTCTTAAGGTTTTCTCTTCTTACCAATTCTCTGTCTAATTATCGGTACATTTAAAGCTTGGCCAGTGACCATAAGATGGACATGTCCCAAATGTAGCTGAGCAAAGAAGTTTGAAATTTGTAGCTGACATTTTCTACTTCAATGAGTTATTCTATTGGATTTTTCTTTGTCTAGACCAGAGTATCCACCGTCGAGCACAGTGACTAATCCCCTCGCTGAATTGTAGGCACCTCGAAGTGTGTCACAGCTGGTTCAAGGATTTAAAGCTGCTTCATACTCAAGGCAAGAATCGAACCCCTAACACTTGATTAAAGATGGATGAGTTCTTCCACTCAACCAGACTCCCTTCGTTCTATTGGATTTATTTTATGCATATGAAAGTTGAATCAATGAATATGATGAATATGTTCCAACTTCTGTTCACTAGAAGTTACCTCTGATAATTTGAAATGAGTAATTTGATGAGAATGTAAACTTTGGCCAAAGGTGGGCAGGAAATGATAGAGGATTATTTGTGTTGTGACGTAAGTTCATGTTTTATTTCTCTTGTTTTTCATTTTTTAAAATTATTAGCCAAGCTAGATAATACATTTTTTTTCTTTTTTAAAATTCTTTAGTAAATAAATTTCTTGCAAAACTATCAACAATAATAAAAAAATTATTATTGAGAGAAATTCAAGGAAGGAACGCAGGTCTAATAGGTTAGAAATTTGATACTTTTAAATTTTCACTCTTATAAATTAGTGTTATATATTTATACATAGATAATAAGATTTTCACTAACTAAAAGCTCTCTTGAGCCTCCAAATAAATTTTTTTTAATAAGTTCATATAAATACAACACGTGGCATCTATTTAATCTTTTTAATTAGAATTAAAAAAATTATTATAAATCACAAATATTTATTTAATGATGATATCTTTGATATCGTATCTTCTATTCTAGCAATATCTATATATATATGACTTTGGAGTTTTTGGTGTCACACAAGCAAAGTGTGACACCAAAAAAATAACTTCCCCCTCAACTTCCCGACAAATAACCAACTTCTCAATAAATCTATATCTATATTTATAACTATATTTTATAATTAAAAAATAAAAAAAATAATATGATTGGAGGATATGGGAGAGAGAAAACAAGTATGATAGGGGGTTACTAAATACTAATGTGGAGAAGCGCATAACTTCTCATTTTTTAATTTTTTTATTTTAAATTATGATAAAAATTCTATTTACAAATTTTAAAATTATCAAATATTTAATTTTTAATGATTTTAAAATATAATAACTATTTTATATTATATTTTAAAAAAATTTAAGAATAAATTATATGTATGCATGTAGGTGCATGCGAGGCCTCTAGTATCTAATATCTATATACACATTTACAAAAATAATTATTTTTATAATAATTAGTGTGTTTGTTCAAATACTATGATATATGTATATTACTGATTAAAAATTAACTTTCGTAAGAAAATCACATGAAACTAATTATTATTGTAACAATCATTTTTGGTTAAGACAATTCATAATTGAAAATAAGGACCGTAAGGGGTCGTAACCTTGGGGGACTTGTCCTTAGGTCAGACCTAGGTGTCTACGTACCCTTGTTAAGGGATCAAAGTCCACGTAGTTCGAGGAGGGAACGTTCGTAGGAGACGTTAGGCAGGAGTGTTATTTGTGGAGGCCGTGTGCGGCTAGGACATGTATATTACTTCGGGCGAGCGAGGCACCTGTTGGAGGTACCTCATATGTAGAGGATGGGAGAACAAGGATATCTGGATGCTGCTTTAAAGCCAGAGAATGAATGTATTCTGAGTTTTGTCGATTAGAATTTGGGTGATGATTCTTCTGTCTTGTTAAGTCCCCCAAGTGAGGGGTATTTATACTTGATGTGGGGAAGAACGTGGTCGACCAACGTTCTTGTGCGTAGTGCTCGACCCATGATCCTTGAGCTTCTCCCACGTCTCTAATGCGGGAGAGTATGTGAGGAAGCATGGGTGTAGGCCACGTATAAGACCATCGAGTGGTGCCACGTGTCATTGATCCGTGGTCTGATTAAACTTCTAGAAGGCAGGCCAGTGCCACGTGTCTATAGGAGGGAATATTATGGAGTTATATAAGTCCCCCAAGTCTATAGGTGCTATGTGCCCGTGGACTCAAGTTGCTTTCATTGAGTATTGGGGGTAAGGTCGCCCGCCATGAGTTGTTCGCGGAGTGAGGTTGACCGCTAACCAAAGGGATGAAGGTGGTCGAACGGGTACCCAAGGGAACTCTTGAGTTTCTCTGAGGAGTCATTTCGAAGGAGTGGGTGACCGTGGACGCCACGTGTTAGGATCCTGTCGTTTGTTGTCACTTCGGATGTCTCGTAATTTGCCTGTGAAGCTGTTTTTCTTTCTCCATTTAATGCTTGCGTGTTTCCAAGGCGTCATCATTAGTCGCTACTTCAGAGTTTCCATATCTACCCTTAGGGTCTTCTGAAGGACTTTCAGACTTCCGGGGGTATTTAGGTTTTCTCTGATGTGACTCGAGGACTTTGAATCTGGGCCGTTCTTTTCGATGTGTGTCTGCTCGGATCGTACAGCTTTAGCCTCAAGTAGATGTAGGTGATAATTTCTTCCTTTCCGTTGTGAGTTTCAAGGGTGGTTGAGATTTGAATCGTCGCGTTTTCTAGGTCCCTATAAATACCCCTAAGAATGAAAAGGAAAAAGTCCTATTTACCTTCGAGTTTTCTGATTTTGATCCTCCGTCTCCGAGAGTTTTATGTTCCTCTCATCGCTTTCAAAGCTTTTTGCTTGCTTGTCTGTTGATTGCATTTCACCAGGCTAATGAAGATAAAAGTGAGTGTTGTCTCCTTCTTCTTGTTTCTTATCTTCTGCACTTTTTCCTCCTTTTTCTGATTTAGGGTTCTTTCAGTTTTTAGGATTGTATCCCTTCGACTTCACTGACTTGGAGGCCCTCTCCCCTCCTCCTCCTCCTTTAAGTCGTACCAGGATGCTAACCAAAGTAGGGAAAAGAGAGCAAGACATGATTCTTCTCCTGACCAAGAGAGGGTTACCGGAGTTCGCATTGGGGCACCTGAAGGAGGTCGGAGAGTGGAGGGTAGGCAAGGCTCATGTAACACCGTCGGGGGCAGTTTTCTGCGAAAAGTGGATCTCCAAGGGAAAGAAAGGAGGAAAGAGAGAAGGAAAGAGGGGGAACCTGAAAGAGAGAGAGAAGGAGGGCCCAAGAAGCATGTCGGAGCAGACTCCCAGCCTCCTTACCAAGTTCCTCTTTCTTCAACGGGACAGCAGAGGATTACTCCGGTGGTGGCCGGAGTCGCTGCTTCAGTGGAGGGTATATTGTTGAGGGTGAATATGTCGAGCTCTCCCTCTTCTCGTTCTTCCCAGACTATGGCTCAGGCTTCTGTTGGAAGTGTTGAGGAGTCGGCGAGCAAGAGGGCTCGAGTGGAGGGAGCGGTTGAGCATACTGATGCTACTATTGTTGAAAGAGGGGCTTAGGCTCCAACTGAAAGGTTGGCCGTCGCGGAAAAGAGTGCTACAGCGACGGCGAGCGATCATAATGAGCCCGTTGCTGAGAATGTAATGGTGAGTCAAATGGCTACCACTACGTCCGGAGATGCAGGCATGGTTACCCTTTCGTCAGAAAATTTGCCGGAGGAGAAGGTGACCCTTTTGCTCTAGTGGCCCTTGGTCAGCGTTTTCTTGTAGACCTAAATGAGAGGGCTGCTAGGGCAATAGATATGAATGCTATAGGTGTTGCTCTACGAGCTTTTGAGGGCGTTGTTAATTCTTTGGCTGACTTCTACCAAGCTGGAAATATGTGGTAGGCGCAAGTGGTGAGTATTTAAATTTGAATTTTCTACTTTTGAGCGTAAAACATCAGCATAATAATTTCAAAGTAATACTCTTTGCTTCATGTAGGAAGGGCTTCGCTCAGATCGGGAAAAGCTGCTTTCATTTCTCGAATCCAAGGACAGTGCTCTCGAGCGTTCGCAACAACAACTCGAGGAGATGCGCGATCTCTTGACGATAAAGGAGAGAGAGTGCGAGAGCATGGGTCATGAGTTAAACTCTTTGACTCACGAGGTTGCCCGCGTTTGGGCTGAAAGTGGCCAGTTTGCTGAGGTCAAACTTCTGTGGTCGGACTTGCAGAGGTGTCGTGATGAGCTACCCGGTGGGGGGATACAGAGAAGTGTTTGCAAGAGCTCAATCTCTTCGTGAGGCATTGAGGAATGTCGAGGCCCACACGCATGAAAACATGGTGGGCTGGTCAGAAGCTGAGGGTCGGATTGGGGATGTGGCCGATCGTTAATCGGAGAGGTCGGCCGAAAGAATGTATGTGATGCTTTTGGCGGTCGAGCAACTCACGCATCTTCATGGGGAGAGGTTCTCGCTGAGTGGGTGAGCTCTCTGCATCCTTCCTTAGAGCTCTTCGATGGTGAACTTAGGGGTCGGCTTGCGACTGATCCGCTAGTGTACTTTGCCTGCCTCCGCGAGTTGGCTGAGCCTCTGTTAAGCCATCATCTTCTTTTTCGTGATGCCGGATATGTCCCCGAGATTGAAGCTACTTCTCAGACGGCCGTTGAGAGCCCTCGATTAATATTGACCTTGGGGATGCCTAAGAGTATATTGTATTTTGTAGCGTCTTTTTTATGCCAAGTGCAATAGGCAATTGCCTTACTCAATACATTAATGAAATGACTCTGACTTGCATTTATTTGGTTTCTCCTTTTACTTTTGTGTAAAAAGATTGTTATACAAGCACTGTGTGATCAAGACGGTTTTGCATGAATTGTGTAATTTTGCTAGCATAGTTTGTGTATGAACGTTCGTTTAGGGCTCCATGTGGAATCTTTATATTCTCGAGAGGTTACGTGGACAAGTGGCACCGTCTCGCGGGGGAATTTTTGCATGATCTTGGTAGTTTTCCAAGTATCTGACGGGGGCGGTCGGCCTATTTTTGCCTTAAAAGGGCTTTATTACGAGTTTTAACTTTGCAAACTTAGTTATGACTCATGTCTTTATCAAAAAGGAAGTTTCGATTGACTGTAAATAAAATGGTTACATTCGAAAACCTATAGACCTTAGAAGGTCTGTTCTAAGAATGATAATTCGAAAAGACAAGGGTAATATTAACCAAAATGCTTGGTGGGCGAAACGCAAAGTTCATTAAAGAGTTCAAGCAGGGACTTTATCCGAGCGGGCGCACTTCTCAAGTGCTGCTTCATACTCTTTGCCTTCCGTGGGATTCTCGCGCGGTTCTTTGGGGCCAAGGCGAGCGACCTTGATGGTCTTTGTCAGGCTACTTGCGTAGCATGCTTGCGCTAGTTTCTGGTTCGTTTTGATTTCTCCAATTCCGTGCAACATCGGGAACTTCATGATAAGTTGTGTCGTGAACGCAATAGCTCTGAGCTTGTTCAGGGACAGTCATCCTAGAATAACATTGTATACTGAGGGTGACAAGACGACAATGAAGTCTATGTCAAGGCTTGCTACCCTAGGTAGAGTGCCTATTGATGAGTGTGCCGGGACTTGGGCTTTAGAGAATCTGATGAGTGTGCCGGGAAACGGCCTTATGTTTGCCTTGCTTAAGCCAAGTTTCTTGAAGGTATCGAAATATAGGATGTTTACCGAGGATTCTTGATCTATCAGGACTCGCTTCACCTCGTAGTTTGCTATGACCGCGGTTATGACCATGGGATCATCGTGGGACGGCCCTTGTAGGTTCGAGAGGTCGAACATGATTGGATCTTCTTTGGGTTCTTCGTCCTTCTTCCTTTGCTTGGGAATGTAGTCGAGGGTGAGTATACAACGTTGCAGCCTCTTCTTATTTTGGGGTTGTGAGACAATTCCCTTTAGTAGCCCTCCTGCGATGACATTCATGACTCCGCGAGGGGGTTGTTGCTCGCTATTGTCCTTCGACCGCTCCAAGTTGGTTTTATCTGTGTTCTTAATGTACCTACCCAACTGTCCTTTTCGTATTAAGTCATCGATTTGATCCTTGAGTTGTATGCAATCGTTGGTCTCATGACTATAGTCCCAGTGGAATTGGCAGTATTTGGACTTATCTACGGGCTTTCCCGCTTTCTGTCTCTTGATCTGTGGTGGGAATCTGAGCATATCAGAGTGGCAACTTTCTTCTAAGACTCTGACGTGGGACTTGTTAAGAGGCGTGTAGCTGGTGAACCGTCCTCTAGGGGGTGAATGAGGTCGCGGGGGCGAACGCTTTTTGTTATTCTTCTCCTTCTGACTTTGATTGTCAGCCGTTCCCTTTTCTTTCTTCTTTTCTGACCACTCCAGGTCAATTCTGCTTACTAGGAACTTTCGCATTTTGTCCTTTGCTATCTGGGCGTTCTCCTCTTGAATGAACCACTCTGCCCTATCCATAAGTTATTGCAAGGTGGATATTGGGCATCTGTTGAGCTCACCGTAAAACTGCAAACACCTGAGGAATTGTTTGATAACAAAGATGGCGACCGCGTCTTGGAGGCCCTTGACTTAGAGCGAAAGTTTGGTGAATCGTGCCAAGAAAGCTTGCAGTGTTTCTCCTTCTTCTTGGTGGAAACCTATGAAGGAATCTTCGTTTTTCTGGTACTCTTTGCTGTTAGCGAACTGGGTGCGAAATTTTTGAGCCAATTGCTCAAAATTGTGAATCGAATTCATAGGCAGCAGCGAGAACCATCTGAGGGTCGCTTCTTTCAGGGTGGATGAGAAGACTTGGCATTGTTGTTCGTAAGTCATGCCGAGTATCGACATTGCTGAGTTAAAGGTGTTTAGGTGGTCTTGCAGGTCAGTCTCTCCCCCATAGGGTTCTATGTGAGAATGCTTTTTGAATCCCATGATCACGTGTTCGTTCATAACTTGTTGGGTGAAGGGATGTCGCCCTCTCCCTTGGAAATCGAAACTAAGCCAATGGTATTGGCTTGAGTAGACTGTGGGTGCACCGTAGGGAGCATATGAATTGTAAGTGCTTGCCCATGGCATGAGCAGGTAGGAGCCTAGTGTATATAGTTTGGGACAGGGGTCGCGGATAGTCAGTAGGTGGACACACAGCTAGTACAACGACCATTATTGGTCTGGGTTGGATTATTGGTGGTGGAGTCGGCACGGTGAGTGATAGTTGGGCGAACTCCATTGGGAGAGTTCCGAATTGTATGGAGGGCAACGGTGGTAGACTGGTTATTTTTGGTACTAATATGTTCGATGGACATGCAGGTGCTGGTGCATTGTGCAACGTTGTTGGTATATGAGCGCCTGTACTTGCTTGAGCTTGCTATGCTTGAGGGGGACCTCCGTACATTTCCCGTTCGTGTTGGCGCATTAGTGCTATCTCGGCTTCTATTTGTGCTATTTCGTTTCCACGCGTGGTTCTCGTTGGGTCTATCGGTCCTTAGCTGCTATCAGGCGGACACGGGTTGTGTGGCATGCCGTACGGATGTTGGGAGCAGATTTCCTCCCTGGTAGATTGTGTTTGGGCAGCGTTTTCCGCGATAGTCACTTGGGATGCCGTGACTTTTGGGCAACGTTTTCCTCCCTAGTTGATTGTGTTTGGGCAACGTTTTCCAGCAAAGCAGAGCAAGTTGGCGCCTACTTTCTTCACCATGAAGTAGTCATATTATATTGTATTTTTATTGAGTGCAAGTTGATAAAATTTGCTATAAATATGTAAGCTTTTTCTCATGTATTACACACCTTCAGAAATGAAATTATAGTGTTATAACACTCTCCTATGTTCTTCTTTCCTCACTCACTCTCTTAGATTAGGAAACCCAATATACCAAAATACCAAATCTACAATTGGCATAAGATCCACAAAGGTCCCCCACCAGAGAAGAAATACCCAAAACCAAATCCTAACCTGTGAGAGCACCCATTTGAGAGAAACCATTTTTTGAAGCTAAAAAAAATTGCTTGCTGCGTTAAGTACCAAGATGATAAGTCGACTTCACTGTTGTGTTGAGTTGAGGAAATCTGTTGCTCCATTTCATTAAGAAATCATTGCTCCATTTTTCTTGGTGGAAACCGAGAGGTTGAAGAAGATTAGAAAAGAAAAACTTGAGAGGAAAAAGAAGAGGAAGAAGTATATAAAGAAAGAAAGAGAAGGGTTGAGAGAAGAGAGAGACCGTAAAAAAAGTGAGGTGTAGGTGGATTGGGTGAAGTGAATATTAAAGAGGTTAGGTGTATTGTGTGGTGTGTGAGTGATTTTGGAAAGTGTGTAAAAAAATAGATAAGATTAAAAAAAGAGAGTGAGTGGCGTGAGATTTGAGAAAAAAAGGAGAATTTGAATAAAAAAAGAAAGGGAAAGCTCGTTAAGAAGAGTGAAGGAAGAGAGAGGGAGAGAAAAGAAAGTGTTTATTTAAAAAAAGGCTAAAATGCACTGAGACCCCCTGAGTTTTGGGTCAGGGGCACATAGACCCCCTGAGTTTTAAAACCTTACACATAGACCCCCTGAGTTTTCATATACGGGCAAATACTACCCTTCCGTTAACTTTCTATCTAATTTGAACAGTTAAATGCCACATCATCTTTATTTTTTGGGGCATTTTGGTCATTCCATAATTATCTATCCATATTTCACTTACCCACCCACCCGTATCATGTACTCACCCACCTGAGTAACCAAATCCCTAATCCATCGAAGGAGTCCCTAACAAAGCAAAAGTGCAGTAATTCTTCAACAAACATAGCACCACAATCTGTCTAATTGACCAAAAGTGCAGTACATATCACAGATAAACATAACAACTTTCTATGACTTAACATGCTAGTGTTGGGCAAACCTAAACCACTTCTAACTTTTAAGCATAAACCACTTCTAATCAAATAGAACCACCAAATTTACAAGTACGCGACTGTTTATGCAATCAAAGTCATAGCAGTAGATGGACTGCGTTCAAGGAGGTCCTCTCGGCGTTCAACCCAAACAAACGGTGGTTAACAACGGTCTTCGACGGTGGTCGATGGAAGGATTCGACGGTTCTCTGCTTCTTCGATGGATGGATTCGATGCTGCTCGATGGGCTCAGCTTCGACGTTGCAATGATTCGATGGTTTTTTTTTTGCTTTGTTAGGGATTCCTTCGATGGATTGGGGATTTGGTTACTCAGGTGGGTGTGGGTGAGTATACGGGTGGTGGGTAATACTAAGTGAAATATGGATAGATAATTATGGAATGACCAAAATGTCCCAAAAAAATAAAGATGATGTGGCATTTAACTACTCAAATTGGATGGAAAGTTAACAGAAGGGTACTATTTGCCCATATATGAAAACTCAGGGGATCTATGTGTAAAGTTTTAAAACCCAGGAGGTCTATGTGCCCCTGACCCAAAACTCAGGGTCTCAATGCATTTTAGCCTTTAAAAAAAGAGGAAGAGAAATTGTTTTTTTTTTTTAAATGTCAAACAATTATAATACTACTTGATTATAATTAGATGGAGCTTGATTATAATTAGATGGAAAGCTTGATTATAATTATTGACAAATTTTAATGTCTACTCATTTGAGAGCTCATAATTTGTGGAGCTATATTGAAACAGGGATACAGGTCAACACTGATAATACTGCATGCAGAAAAGATCAATTAGCATTAGCTCAAATTTATCAAGGCATAGATTATTCTGTATTTGGCAAAATAGTCAATGCTAAAATTGCCAAAGAAGCTTGGGATGTTTTAAAATTGGCTTACAAAGGAGTTGATAAAGCACAAAAATCCAAGTTGCAGTCATTAAGAAGAGAATATGAAAGGTATGAAATGTCTGGTTCAAAAATTGTTGAGCAATATTTAACGCGTGTTACTGATCTTGTTAACAAAATGAGAATATATGCAGAAAATATCCCTCATGGTAAAGTGGTTGAAAAAAATTCTTTGCACTATGCCAGTTAAATATGATCATGTGATGACTACGATTACAGAGTCACATAATCTTGAAAAAATGTTAGTTGCAAATTTACAGGGTAGTATGGAAAGCCTTGTTTCTAGAATTATGGAGAAAAATAGAAAAGCCAGTTGAAGAGGCTTTAAAAAGCCAAGTGACTTTAAACAATACAACTGGGACGAGTCAGAGAAAAGATAACAATGGCGGACCTGTCTATAATTTTGGAGGAAGAGGAAATTTCAGAGGAAGAGGAAGAGGAAACTTCAGAGGTAGAGGTCGAGGGAACAATTACAACTTAGGCAGTGGTAACAATAACTTCAGGCAGATGAATCAAGGAAGAGGAGGTCAAAATTTCAATTTTCAAAATCAAGAAAGAGGTAGAGGTAATTTCAATCAAGACAGAAATGTTGTTAATTGTTATCACTGTGTGAAATTTGGGCACATATATGCAAATTATAGATTGAGGGGTCAGTAGAATTTTAACACTCAAGCAAATATTGCAGAAAATCAAAATTCTAGTGAGAATTCAGAAACTCTCTCTTCTTGCAAGTAATAATTTTTCTGTTGATGAAAATGTATAGTATTTGGATACTAGTTGTAGCAATCATATGTGTGGGAAAAAAGAGCTGTTTTCTTCTCTTGATGAATCTTTCAATTCCTCGGTAAAATTTAGAAACAACACAAATATCCCATTATTGGGAAAAGGCCAAATTTCCATTAGATTGAAAGATGGTACTCAGAATTTTATTTCTGAAGTTTTTTATGCTCCTGGTTTACATCACAATTTGTTGAGTATGGGACAGTAGTATGAAAAAGGCTACAACATGCAAGTCCATCAAGGATTTTGCACATTGTTTGACAAGAATGGTAGATTTGTTACCAAGGTAAAAATGACTCCTAATCGTTTGTTTCTTCTAAAGACACAACACAGTAAATTTTCTTGTCTGAATTCTGATATCTAATGAAAATTGATTATGGCATCTGCATTTTGGTCATTTTCATTTCTCTGGATTAAATAATCTGTCGAGGTATTTTTGCCAAATTTGGGGACTAAATAGTTGACAGAGTTGCAAATTCGAGGACTAAATAGTATTTTTGCCAAATTCGAGGACTAAAGAGCTGACAGAGTTGTAAATTCAGGGACTAAATAATATTTTTGTCAAATTCGAGGACTAAATAGTAGTTTGACCAACAATTCAAGGACTAAATAGTATTTTGCCTCTTTAAAAAAAATAATCAAAAAATTTATTTGACTGTTTGTTTTCAATAATTAGTTTTTAAAAGCTAAAAATCAAATTGGTGTTTTCAAAAACAAAAATTATAATAAAACTTGTTTTTGGGGGGGGGGGGATTCAAAACAATCAGAGTCTTTTTTAGTAATTTCTATAGTAAAAAAAGAATAAAAAATTTGGGTTAATTTTTTTTTTTTTTTTGTATTTCTTTCTTACTAAAGGGGCAAGAAAGGAATTAAATTCAAGTATATGTTTCTTTGGCACTTAAATTTATGAACATTTCATAAATACTACAGCATAAAATGGCAAAGCAAGTGAAGCCCAGGGCAAGGTTTGAGGTAATATACAAAGAATGTAAAATGGCCAGGTTTTTCTTCCTTCCATTTTTTTTCATATAAATTTGTTAGAGAAGGAAGCAGTTTCATGGAGTGTGTTTAGATTGAGAATGGAAGGGTAAAGAAGAGAGGGAGAAAGAATTTCATAACATTTCCCTGTTAAATTTTAAAATTTTAGAGGTAAAAAATTTAGAAAATCTCATGTTAACCCTTTTCGACCCTCATTTGTTATTAATTCGAACTATATAAATTGAAAGATTTTAGAAGTACTCCAGACACAAGAGAATGAGGGAAAATGAAATAGCACATGATAACCTTTCCCTTGTTTAGATTTTAAAATTTTGGAGGGAAAAAATTAAGGAATTTTATGTTCAATCTTCCTTGGCCCTCTTCTTTCATTAATTTTAATTATCCAAAATTAAAGAATTTTGGAGGAGCTCCAAATAAGAGAAAGAGAAACTTGCTCTTAAACTTCCTTTTCCTTCCCTTCATTTTCCCTTCAATTTCTTTCCTTCCCTTCCCCAACACACACCAAAAGACATACATACAACAACAATCAAAGCCTTTTTTCATTAAGTAGGGTCGGCTATATGGATCAAACGACGCCAACATGTTCTGTCTTTACTCATTTCTATAATTAAGTTATTTACGGCTAGATCCCTCTTAATCGTTTCTCTTATTGTTTTCTTTGGTCTTCCCCTACCTCTAGTTATTGGGCTATCTTCTATTTGGTCAACTCTACGTACAGGAGCCTCTAGCGGCCGTCTTTGTACATGACCAAATCACCTAAGGCGTGTTTCAACTAATTTTTCGACAATATGTACCAAAAGACATACATAACTAAGAGATTGAAATTAAGCAAGGCATAGAGATGAATAATAACACAAAAGAAATTGATCTGATCTTAATCAACTACAAAATAGAACATGATTCATTAAACCATGCAAATTACAAAAAGCTTTCTACTGAAGCTTCAAAATAGAAGAAAACGACAGCACATGGAAGCATATAAATTGAAGTGAACATTCACTTCGTATATATAAGCAAAGTTGCAAACATACCAATAGCTACTCACATGCAATTTTTCAGCTGATCTCCTGCTCCTTGGAAGAAACAACAAGAAAGGGCAAAATCAGCAATGAATATTCCAACAAGAGAGATAACCACAGCGGATGTTGTGGATTCGCCTACACCTTTAGCACCCCCCAAAGTGGTAATTCCCCAGGCACAGCTCACTATAGATATAATAGCACCGAAAACTTGTGACTTGATCATTGCACTAATAATATCCCATCCTCTAAGAGCTCTTTGAGCAGAATCCAAGATAATGTTAATGCTCACCCCGTAAACACTGTCGGCGAGGAGGCAACTAGATGCCATTCCTAATGTAAAACATAATAGTGTCAAGAGAGGTAGGGCAACACAAGTGGCGATCACTCTTGGAGTTACCAGGTAATCGACGGGATCGGAACCCAGAACTCGCAATGTGTCAGTTTGTTCAGAAACCTGCATGGTTCCTAACTCTGCTGCAAATGCACTTCCGATGCGCCCAGCAACCACAATCGATGTAATTACTGGACTTAGCTCCCTTGAGAAAGCCAGAGCTAAAACCCCCCCAACGGATCTGTTTAATCCTAACCTAGTGAATTCTCTCACAAATTGTATTGTGAAGGCCATGCCAACAAAGGCAGAAGTTAAAAGACAGACCCCAACTGATTTTGGACCAACTCTCTCCAATTGTTGAAGTGTATTCCTCCAATGAACCTTTCCCTTTAAAATCTTCATAATTACCTGTCCTGCAAGGATAAGAACTGACAATCCCCTCCACGTGTACCGTGGAGGAGACCAATTGCTGAGAAATGTTTCTGATCTGCCATTAGGAGCATGGTCTGTGCTTATTTCATCATCTGCTACAGAAGCAGATGGATGACCATCATTCGTATTGGGAATCACTGACAACCTGCTTTGTTTAATGGGGACAAGGAATTTATAATTCTGGCGGCTCCTATTGAATGCACATTCCCGAACAAGCTGAGAGTGTCTGGGTGCATGAAATCTCACTGAACTAGTCTCTGCATTTCTGACGAGGCTTCTGCAATATGGTTCATTTGAAAGCTAAGAAAACATAAATTGTAGTAAACAAGCGTTATTGGAAACTGCAAGGAACCAGGGAATGAGAATAAGCACCTGTAAGTGATAAAGAACAAAGGATGATTATAAGATGTTGTTTGCATCGTATCCTTGATTTACAATTTCTAATTGAATTTGGAAGATAATCCCATTTCCTACAGTGAAGAAATGAATGAAATTCAGCGGTAATGGGAAAATCTGTAATCTGTAGGGCACATTTGAGAATACTTACCAACAAAGATGAGAATGAAGGGATAAAGAAAATAATAAAAGAGCAATAGAAACACCAGGTTGGCAGTGTCAAATTCACAAGTTAAACAAACATGCAAATCAGAGGTAAACACAAATCATAAACTTGACTCATAAAACCGTGAGAGCTTATATACATTGATAAATAATCATCAAAATATATATTTTTATGATACAACTAATTAAAAGAAATATAAAAGGAGAAATAAGGAGAAAAGGGAGAGGCAGGAAGATAGTAATGCAGCACCTAAGGCTAATTTGAGGGTATATTTTAGAGGGAATAACAAGAAGGGTAGCTGGCAGAGGCAGAAAAGGGAAGGAGAGATTCTAACTAATTCACTAGTGTGAAATGGGGTCCACTTATGTGAAAAAGGGTTAAGGGTTGCGGCTGGCAGAGGGGAAGGAAGGCAAGGTTTTTGGCAGGTTTTGGGAGAGTACTAGCATCTCAAATTGTAGTGTCCTTCGCTGTCTTCTGTCTTATTTTCTGTTCTATTTTTCTGTTGTGTGGCTGAGGCGTTGCTGAGTTTTTCTTCTATTTTTATTTCGTTGTATTGGTTCTGTATCATTATCTTGAGGTGGGTTTTCACTTTTCATCTTAAGGTTGGAAGTCCAGTAAATATTCAGTGCAGCATTTTATCAGCATCTGGTTTGGGTTTTCTCGGTTCTATCATTTTATCATAAAAAATATTTATATAATTACAACTGACAAATAATGCCTTTTCTCACTAGGTGGGGGTCACCTACATAGATCAAGTGATATCTTCGTGTTCTATACAACAACAAAAACAATCAAAACCTTTTCCCACTAGGTGGGGTCGGCTATATGGATCAAACGACGCCAACATGTCTTTACACATTTCTATGGTTAGGTTATTAATTAAATCCATCTTAATAGTTTCTCCTATTGTTTTCTTTGGTCGAGTTGGACTATCTTCCATCTGGTTAACTCTACGAATAGAAGCCTCTAACTGCCCTCTTTGTACATGACCAAACCACCTAAGGCGTGTTTCAACTAATTTTTTTACAATAGGTGCTACCCCAACTTTCTCTCTGATGCAATCATTCTTAATCCTATTTATTCTAGTGTGACCACTCATCCAACGCAACATTCTCATTTCTATGACATTGAATTTATGCTCATGTTGGCTTTTTATCGCCCAACATTTAGTACCATACAATAAAGCAAGTCCTATAAATGTGCGATAACAGTTTCCCTTCAGCTTAAGTGGTACTTATCTATGACAAATAACACCTGAAGCCTTCCTCCATTTCATCCATTCTGCTTGGATCGTGTTTAAGTCCTCCTTTATTTCTCCATTATTTTGTATTATCGTTCCCAAATACTTAAAACTTGTAACTTCTTGCATGGAATGATCTCCAAGTTTTATGTCATCCCTAGAGTCAGCTTCTCTTCCACTAAACTTACATTCCATACACTTTGGTTTGCTTCGACTTATACGAAATCTTTGTCTCCTCGTCTCTAATTTTTCGTTTACTTTCTTCTTTGGAATCCTCCATCGTGTTCTATCTTGGCATAAAAAATATTTATACATTGGTGTCAAAATTATCAACAAGCAAACACTCATAGAACGCAGAAAATTAAAAATAGCAATATAAATTCAAAAATTAAAATACTAGTTATTATTGTAAACAAAAGTGAGAACAAGAATAACAATTAAACTATTTATAAATGCAACTTTACCTACAAGTTGAGAATAATGAATAAAAGCCATCATTTTTTTTTCTTTATTATTTTCTTTTTGACCCTTTAATATTAAGAAAGCCACCTATTTGCTTTGTTAGCAATTGATATGGAAAGAATATTAAGAAAGCCACCTATTTGCTTTGTTAGGCAATTGATATGGAAAGATATTAGATAGTAGCAAATAACAAACAATAGTGGAAGAGAGAAGAGTAAGGGGCGCAGAGAAAAAGCAAAAAACAGAATGCAAGGAGAAAAAAAAATGGAGCTAACACTGATATAGAGCAAGGGAAGTGTTGGAATTTGACAGTCCCGATAGAAGTCTATATGATGGAGTGTTGATACATATTGTTGGGCCTTGTGTCTAGGCTTAAATGTGGAGGATGCCTTGTCCAATTCAACGAACTCATTAACACAAATGAAATCACAATTTTGGTGCAACTTCAGGAGATAAAATGATTTTGCTACAAGTTTGTATACCTTCGAGTTTGCATTCATGTTAACTAGTTTTCCTGATCTGTAATCGTGAACCCACACGAGCACATACTAAACCTAGATTTTAGCTACACAGGTTCTTATCATAGTTGTTGGTACGCAGAGAGCCATTGTGGTGGGGGCTCTTGGAGCCGTGGAGATTGGCACATTTCATGGTGTGTGAAATGTGAAGACATTGAAGTGCAGAATTGGATGGTATAACTCATCAAAACAGCCCCTAACACACTCGTTTTATCTTTAACACCTACTTAAAGATGTATAAACCAAGGTCAAATGCATTTATGCAGTTCCTCACATCTCATGCCTATTTAGATGCAAAGAAGTAAGAACATACTTAAGATGCCAAAATCATATCCAAAACAGCATAAAGTGATCATTCACGTTTCCATACAAGTTTTAAAGCTAAAAGCATGCTTTGAAATGGAAAACATGATCAAAACACAATGTGACAGCCACCACATGCTTCCATACAAATTGTGATGCTAAAATTATGCTTAGAGTGGAAAAACATGATCAAAACAGAATGTGACAGCCACCACATATTCCCACACCTATTTAGGATAAGAAAATAATTCGCAATGCAAACGACATGCTCATATCAAGATAGACTAGTCTCACAAATCTTACATCCATTTATTATAAAAAAATATACTTTGAAATGTAACAAAGTATGTTCAACACCCAATGGAGAGCCATCATATGTTTTTACTCAAGTTTGAGTCTAAAATACGCATTTTAAGATGTTAAAACATGCTTGAACTAAAATGGACAGCATTTACATATTCTCATACATGCTTTTGACTCTCACATACACCTTGAGATGTGAACATAGTTATTTACGGCGCACGGCGCATTATTGTGAAAAGGGCTCCTGGAGCCATGGCGCATTGCGCATGGCAACATTAAAGTGCGGCGCACATACATGCACACATACACATATAGTCATATATATATATATATATGAAAATTTTAATTCTAACTCATCCACACAGAACTTCTAATACATTCAAATTTCAAAAATATATTAAGCATGATCATAAATTCTCCAAAATACATCAAGTATGATGACAAACTCTGTAAATTGCAAAAACTCATAAGAGTATAAACCATGTAAAAAAAAAAGAACTCTAATCATCAATCAAGGTAAAGTTAACGTTACAAAAGAAAAAAAAAATCCTGAGATGAAGAGCAGGGAATAGACAGTTGAGACTTGAGAAGAAAGAAGCTAGGTTATGTAGAAAAGGAGCAGAGAAGGAGGGAAACTAAAGAATAAGAATATATTTTATAATCTTAAAACCTATTTTTTAATGGGCTTTGGACTTAGGGTTGTCAATAAGACAAAGAAGCCCTTTTAAACATCTTTATTTTTATGAGTTATGGCTGCATGAAGGTGGCGAACGTTGCGCGCGCCATGCACCATTGCCCATGGCACACATTGCACGCACAACACACGGGCAACATTAAGACACACGGGCAACAGCTGTGGCGTTGCCCAAAAGGCCATGGCGCGCGCAATCAATAACTATGGATGTGAATACATAGCTAAAGCACAAATGGACAGAACCTCAAGGCTCAAACCATCCTCTTACCATTGTAATAATATTGAAAACAACTTTTACGGCACGTAGGACTATTCAAACATGTTATTGATCACCTCAAACCATTTCTCACCATTTTATCCATGCAAGGCTACTTTTATCAACAATAAGAGTATCCAAATAAATTATTTTGCATCACAAAACCATGTCTTGTCATTTTCAACAACTCATACCACCAGTAGAAAAGGCAGTGCATTTTATTCAGCACCTCAAGGCATTTTTACCATTTTCAACAATTAATACTAGTAATAGAAGAGCTAAAAATATGTCAGAGTACTTCAATCCACTTCTTAGTTCTTACCATTTGGGTACCTTCTTTCATGTAAAGAAAGATAACCAGCATAGATAACAGACAGAACCAGCATCCAAAACATCATCTAACTATCCAACGACGCTTCTTATTAAGCTAAAATTATTATATATCAGAACAAACATAAGAGCTACACAAAACCGGAAATAGCTTTACCAAGTTGATAAAGCACTCTATCAGCCACCAGTGAACCACTGCATATGAAAAAGAAAGCAAAATTAGAGAAAAAAAGTGGAAAATTCACCTCTCTCGGCCCAAATCGAGAGCAACGAACGGAAAAGATCAGAAACGCGAACGGCAACGCTGCAACTTCTCTCAACGGCGACCCACTCCAATTACGCGCTCCGGCGGTGGTGCCGGTAGGATGCGACGGGATTCCTCAAGCAACGCGTACTCTTCCTTCAAATGAAGTCGTGGCCCCTCTCCGTTCTGAAATGAGTATCGCCGATTTGGGTAGGGAATCCGGCGAGTAATACCGTTCCTCCACTTGCTTTCCCTCTCAAACCTCAAAATCACCCTCCTCAAGAAAAATGAAGAGAAGCATCCGTTTCAGGCTTTCTCAGCTTTATTCAAGAGTAGAAAGAGTAAAGTCTCAATTTTTTTTGTCAAAACCTCAAATTGGTACATTATATTTACACGAAGTTTTATATTGGTCCTTTATGTTTCAAAAAGTTTAAATTGGTCCTTTATGTTTGCAAGAAGTTTCAAATTGGTCTTTCCGTCCACTTCCGTCAATTTCTTAAGTTAAGTGCTGACGTGTCGTGCCACGTAATTGCCACATCAGCGCCACGTCATCACAGATGATCACAGATGATGACGTGACAATGATGTGGCGATGACGTGGCGATGACACACCAGCTTACATGGACACGTAAGAGAGATAATATGTTCATCTCAGCACGCCACGTCAGCACTTAACGGAGGAAATAAACGGACTCGGGCGGAAGGACCAATTTGAAACTTCTTGCAAACATAAAGGACCAATTTAAACTTTTTGAAACATAAATGACCAATATAAAACTTCATGCAAACATAAGGGACCAATTTGGGGTTTTGACATTTTTTTATTTATTTGAGGGTAGGATGGGAATAAGTAGAGAGCAGTATAACCTTTTGTCGGGTTCATATCCTCTAAAGTTGGGGTGTTCCTAAACTTACTAAGGGGTATTTGATATGATGTCATTTCAGATAACATATTATCTTATATATCATAATATAAAATGGTGTTATCTCAAATACCATATTATCTTTGATGCTCTTATTTGGTATGGTGTTTTACATTACAATGATATAAGATGTTTGGTATAAAATGGTGTCATCTAAAATACCATGTCATTTATTTTTGTATTTTTCGAATTTACCCTTATAAATTTAAGTAAATTAACTACCATATATATATTCTATGATTATTTTTAAAATTTCATACTAACTTAAATTTAAAAATCATCAATAATCAAATATTTTAAATATAGTTTAATATAACTAAAAATAACATTTATTTAGATACGCAACAAAATGATTTAAATAAGCGTGAAAAAATATGGTGTGTTAATATTTTTTGTTAAAAAATATAAAATATAATAGGGATAAAATTGGTAAAGTAAAAGAAAGTCATTCCACTCTATTGAGCAACTCATATGACGCTTTTTGATGTAACCCAAATCTGCACCCAATTCAATTTTGTGTGCTTGAACTTCTGATATCCTACGTTGAGAGGCCAGCATATGTATTGTATTTGGTGGATGTAAAACATGGTTATGCTCCTCTACTAAATCATACACTTTAAATTTTCCTTTTTCATTCACAAGTCCCATTCTAATTTTGCAATCATTTCTTGTTTCATGTCGATGATTCACAACTTTATGATCTCTTTTATCCTTTGCTCTTACTCCTTCTTTGCAACAAACGAATCTACAAGTAGTGATTCATCCATCTTTCTTTCTTTTGTTTGTAAATAACTTCCTCACTCCAAAACCCATTTTTCCACCTTAAGCATTCCAAAATTCCCAAGCCTTATCTATGGTTTCAAATTCCATTCCCATTTTCGGTTTCCAATCCACGTCAAAATTATCATTTTCATTGGAGGCAATAGTAAATGCTCCTTCCCTGCCAGGCATAAAGAAATTATTTTTAATGGTGAAGAATATATCTAAATGCCAAAAATTAAAGGAAAAGGTTAAACAAATAGCAAAACAGCAAACAACAAAACAGCAACAGCAGAAAATAGCAAACAACAAAACAACACCAGCAAAAATAGCAAACAGTAAAATAGAATCCAGAAACAGAGAAAAAACCAGCAAAAACATAAACAACAAGCAGATCACAGAATCAGCCAACACCCTTCTTCGCAGTAGCCATGTCATCGGCAAGAAGAACGCATTGATTTATATACTATACTTAATTATTTTCTTAGACATGAAGTGAAATATGAACTTTTTAAAGTTGAATAAAACAATCAAAAGACAACATATTAAGAGAACCATGAGAAATATACATTCAAAAATTATATTATCCTTGAGACAAAGCCAACGCATAAAACACAATAAGAAGCCAAAGAATATGAGAATATAACCTAACAATGGGCATCACTCAAATTTGTAATAGAAAATGTAAAGATAGTCAATATACCCTTGAGACACATATGAATTTTGGATTTTAGGTGTAAACACTTTGCTTCCTAATCATCTAATAAGTTTACACAATATTACATAATCTTAGAGAATATCTAA
Source organism: Senna tora (assembly GCA_014851425.1). Taxonomy (NCBI): domain Eukaryota; kingdom Viridiplantae; phylum Streptophyta; class Magnoliopsida; order Fabales; family Fabaceae; genus Senna; species Senna tora. Next base: position 15,330,549 of record CM026271.1, read on the forward strand.
ATGGACATATTTAATAAGTTTACAATTAAAGAAAATAATAACCTTACATTTTCAAGCATACAAGGGGGAAAGCACGCACAACAACTTGAAGATGAAGATGAAGCAAAGAAAATGGAGAACCACAAAGAAGGGGAAGGAGTTGCTGCTAAATGGAATAGTGCAGAGAAAAATATTGGAGTGAAATGCGCGCCAATTTGGGATCTGTTTTGGCCTTTTGGGTATTTGAATTGAAAAGAAAAAAAAACAAAAGAGGAGATGTGGGTGACGTGGTAGCATTTGAAGCATTGGATGAGATGGATGGTTGAGATGAAAAACCACTTTAGTAACTTTAGGAACACCCAACTTCAGATGATCTGAACCCCTTTTTCTCTCTTCTCTCCGAGGCACCTCGGTTTTTCCTTCTCCAAAGACACGTTCTTTGCGCAAAGGAAGAGTGGAAGGGAATGAGAATATATTTAATGTGTTTGGTCTTTTAGAAATGGAAATTGAATGAGAATGTATTAAAATTATCACTTTACCCCTTATATTAAAATAATAAAAAGAAAAGAAGATTATAATTGTATCAAATCAAATGGTATAATAAATGTAACTGTCATTTTTGGTTTAGACAATTCTAAGTCAGAAATTAGGACCGCTAGGGGTCTTAACCTTGGGGGACTTGTCCTTAGGCGATGACCTAGGTGCCTACGTACCCTCGTGGAGGGATCAAAGTCCACGTAGTTCACTGTGTTAACGTCCATAGGAGCCGTTAGGCAGGATAGTTACTTGTAGGTGGCTATGTGCGGCTAGGACGTGTGTAAGGTACTCCGGGTGGGCGAGCCACTCGTTGGAGGTTTCCTTATGGTAGAGAGAGAGAGAGAAGGTCTCTCTGAGCTGCTAGGAGCTTTGCTGATGGAGATCCCCAGGACGGAGATGTGAGTGCTGATAGTTGACCATGTGAGGGGGTGAACCACACTCAAAGGTCAAGTAGATGATGTACAGTATTTGGAGTGTTGAGTCTTACTTTGCATGTTCGGACTTACTTTGTTCCTCATATCTTGTTCTGAGTCCCCCGGGTGAGGGCTTTTATACTAAGTGTGAAGGAGGATGTGGTCGACCCACGTTCCTGCTCGTCGTGGGTCGACCCATGACGGTTGAAGGCCTCCCATGTCTCGAGTGCGAGACCTTAAGAGGGGAGACGTGGGTTCTGGCCACGTAAAGGGAAAATGAGTGGTGCCACGTGTCTCCGATTAGCGTTCTTGCTAACGTTATAGAGCTAGTGCGACGTGTCCCAAGGGGGAATATTCCGTAGTTACATAAGTCCCCTAAGTCTATGGGAGTTGGGCACCCATGGACTTAAGTTTCTTTTTAGCAGGCTACTTAAGGAAAATTTCCCGCTAAATGTTTTTGGTCAAACGAGTTTGACCGCAAGTTACTATGGCTACCTTGGTCGGTCGCTCGGATGGAGGGACTTTGCGTTCCTCTCCCTGATTGCTTCCGAAGGAATAGGATGTTACGAGTGCCACGCGTCCTGATCTGGACGGTTGACTTCTTGGCTTCTTGAGCAAGTTTCTTGAGCCGTTTCTGCAGAAAGGTACGCGTCTTTCCGAGGAGGCATCATCATTGTGGAGAGAGGAACTTCTGAAAGTGCCCTTTGGGGATGCGCGAAGGAATTCCAAAGGGTAGGGGCACTTTGGACATTCTCCCTCAACCTTCAGAGTCTTTCCGTTTTCGCGCCTTTTGGCTGGGCTTCGAAGTACCTCTTGAGCACCTTTTTACTGGGGACGAAAAGCGTCATTCTTCCATCTCGCAATTCTCTTCTTCCCCAACTTCTGTGTAACCGTCCTTCCTTATTCTCTAGTTGTCATTACGACATCCTCTAGCACTGCTGCTCCTCCAACTTCTCAGGCGGACCCTGAGTTCGAGCAATCTTTGCTGCTTGTTGCCACAGAAGGATTTAGGGAGAGAGTGGAAAACCTCATTTTATTGCGGGATTCGGTAGACCTTCGGGGGATTTTATCCAAGGAGGGTGATGGACCGGTGATGATCCCTCCGGCAGCTTCTGAGGAATGGTATACCGCTAATCCTGATCCGGGATCTACTGCCAATATTCTGGCTGCTGATGCGGAGGTAGAATCCCGGGTGGTGCCGGATCTCGGCATCAAGAAGATTTGGAGGGAGCGTTTTGCTCCTTCTCTGCCCGAGGACTATGAAATTAGGCCAATGGGGGAGGGGAGACCATCGTCTAGAGCGACGGCATTAGCTTTGTCCTCCCTCTCTGTGTTCCCTATAATGCCGCATTTATTCCACCCTTTTCTGGCTTTGTGGAGGCCATGGTCAACTTGCTGAACGTTTGCCCTGCGCAGTTAACGACAAACGCATGGTCTATACTGAGTGTTTTTGACAGGGTGTGCCGGGCGAACAAGCTGGAAGCCTTGCCCAATCTCTTTATTTCTCTTTATGCTCTCCGCGAGGCGCACGGGTGGGTGTGCTTTCAGTCGCGCGCTAAAGAGTTCACCATTTCAGACCTGCCGGGCAACAATCACGCTTAGCGGGCGTACTTTTTCAAGGTAGTGCCCAAGAAGGGTGTATGTCCTCCTAGGGTGCGGCCCGAGGATTGGCGTCCTCACTTCCCCCTCAAGTGGTCTAACCCTACTCTTCGGATACGGTACGACCGAGAGGGGTACGAGGAGACAGCTTTTGAGTTTTTTAAGGGGAGCGATGGTTACAGGTGCTGCCCATGTTAAGTCTTTCCTCTTTGCATTATTGGTGGTGAGTTGCCTCTATTGCACTATCAGGTCCAATTTGCTTTTTTCTCTAGGATTAACTTTGGGCGGTATACAAGGAAGGTTGGTCGCCCCATCGGGTTCCCAGAGTCGGAAGTGCGAGCGGGCGGCTCCTACAAATACAGGTGCTGGTGTTGCGCTTCAAAGTGCAGATGAAGATGCTGGTACAAATGTTGCAAACCAGGTTGGTGATGATAATTTAAATCGCCCGGGTCATAGGAGGATCCCCTATACTCCTATACCCCCGAGGAGATGCTCGTTCGATTTTTAGGCGAGGGTGTTTCCTTTAGAGGGAAGTTGATTCCCTTTGATGCCGGACGGGTCATACTGGCTCGTCAGCATTATCCGCTAGATTATGGGGATGACTATGCTTTAGAGCATATGACCAAGGAGGCTGTATTGCTGCTCAATCGTCTGGCAGGTTTCGCTTACCAACGAGAGATAGAGGGGGTAGGCCTTTTTCCTTGGTTTCGGTAGTTTCATTGTAAGGTGCCTTACTTCATTGTTTTCTTTCTTGCAGGAGGTAGTTGAGGGTTTGAAGGATGAGAACTCCCGTCTGACCGCCCACGTAAAGGAACTGGAGGATGAGCTGGCGAAGAGCAAGCCTAGCTCCTCGAGGGCCCGTCGCTTGGACTTTCTGCGTTTTGCCAATTATGGGATACAGAATGGCGTGGTGCAGTTGGAGGACCTGATGGGCATTTCTATTCCTCTAGAGATTAGGGCAAAGATGCATCCTTCTTGGGAGAATATTGAGGGGGAGTTTCGCGCTCGTGTTAAAGGTGACCCTCCGTTGAGGTTGATTATGATATTGCCCTGAATCCTCGCAGGGACCCTCCTCAGTGGGACGAGCAGTCACATCCTTCCAACGAGGATGCCTCTGAGTTTTGACTTCGTGGTAGACCTCACGCAGTCATATTTTGTATTTTTGGGGCGTTAGTCCCCATATGTGTATATACATTTTTGAATGATAACAAAAACTTCAAGTACGAGAGTTGGTCTATCGTATTGCATTCGGTATTTTTGTTTAATCGATGTAGGTACATATCATAAATTCGTCTAACGCCACAAATCCGTCTTTTGACTAAGACATGGTGAAATACATGATAGACTTGACTTTGGACTAAGACATAGCGAAGTACATAGTGAACTTGTCTTCGGACTAAGACATAGTGAAGTACTTTTTGAAGCCGCTAGCATTCCAGGTATTTGGCACATTATCTCCCGTCAGGTGGGCTAACTTGTATGCATTGTGAGAAGTAATTCCGATGACCCTGTATGGGCCTTCCCAATTGGGCGCGAGCTTTCCGTGTAGGCGATCGCTCCTATTATTTATTGCTGTTCTCATGACAAGGTCGTTTTTTTGAATTCTCGCGGTCGAACGCCCCGATTGTATTTTCGCGCGAGGAGCTGTTTGTAAGCAACATTTTTTAGTGCTGCAGCTTCTCGGCGTTCTTCAGCTTCATCTAGGCTGATGAGCAAATTTTCCGGGTTTGAGTCTGAGTAGTTTAGTACTCGATCCGAGAAGACCCCAATGTCGGCGGGAACTATCACTTCTTGCCCGTAAGTCAAAGTGAAGGGAGTTTCTCCTGTTGCTGAGTGAATTGTTGTCCGATAGGACCATAGAACTGTGGGAAGCTCGTCTACCCAATCCTCTTTAGCCTCCGTCAGGCGTTTCCGCAATCCTTCGAGGATGATTCAATTCGCTCTCTCAGTTTGTCCGTTGATCGCCGGATATTCGACTGAGGTTGTCCTGTGGTCAACACGCCATTCTTTGCAAAAATATTTGATATTTTTGCTTGCGTCCGTTATTTGTAATTAGTGCGTGCGGCGGGCCGAATCTGGCTATTATGTTCCGCTAGAGGAAGTGTTGGACGTTTTGGGAGCCGATGATAGGTAAAGGCTCGGCTTCAATCCATTTTGTGAAGTAGTTGACCGCCACTTAGAGGAACTTCCTCTGCAGTGTACTTTGCGGGAGAGGACCAAGTATGTCCATGCCTCAAGTATCGAATGGCTATAGGGACTTAATGGGTTTTAGCTCGCCGGGTGGCTGGTGTATGAAGCTAGCATATCGCTGGCCTTGATCGTAGTTGGTAACCAATGTCTCCGAGTCTGCCCTCATTGTGGGCTAATAGAATCCTAAACGTAGCGCTTGTTTGCAGAGTCCCCCGCGGACTGGTGGGTACCGCATACGCCTTCGTGGATTTCTTGTAAAACGTAGCCTGCGTCTTCGGCCGAGATGCACCTGAAGTGCGGGGATGAAAATCTCTTTTTGTATAGATCTTCTCCCTAGACAAAGTACTGAGCTGCTTGCCTCCTTATTTTTCGAGCTAGCTCTTTATCTGCAGGCAGGGCGCCTTCTGTTAGATATGCTTTTATTGGAGCCATCCAGGAGTTGTCGACCGCTATTGGTAGCACGTCGGGAGTTATGCTAGGGGTGTGAATTGTTGTTCGTAGGACTGTTTTGAGTTCTGACTGACTCAGTGTGGTGGCTAATTTGGAGAAGGCATCAGCCTGGGTGTTCTGGTTTCAGGATATTCGTGTGATCAAGACGGATTCGAACCTGCTAATTTCTTGTCTGGCACGTTCTAAGTACTTAACGATAGTAACGTCCTTTGCCTCAAAGTCTCCATTGAGTTGCCCGACCACTAATTGTGAGTCGCTAAATAGCTTGACCTTTGAGGCGCCTAGGTCGTGAGCTAGCATTAGTCCGGCTATGAGTGCTTCATATTCAACTTGGTTATTGGAGGTAGGGAACATGAATCGCAGGGCTTGTTCCAGCTTGATTACGTCGGGGTTTTCAACTATAATACATGCGCCTGCGAATTTCCTAGTCGAGGAGCCGTCTACGTAGACTAGCCATTTGGATTTTTCTTTCTGTGGCTCGTGTGTCTCGTCATTGTTTGAAGCCAGGGCAACCCCTGATGTTGTTCTGATGGAGTCATTTCGGCGACGAAGTTTGCCAATGCTTGGACCTTGATCGCCCGTCGGGGCTCGTACTTGATGTCAAACACAGAAAGTTCAACAGCCTAACTTGTCATTCGCCCTACTAAGTCTGGCTTCTACAGTATCTGCCGCAAGGGCTGGTCAGTTCGAACCATGATCATATGCTGTTGGAAGTAGGGTCGAAGCCTTCTAGCCGAGTGGACGAAGGTGAGCACCAGCTTCTCCACTCGTTGGCACCTAAGTTGGGCTCCCTGCAAGGCATGGCTTGTGTAATATACCAGAAATTGTTCGGTCCCTTCTTCTCTTATTAGCACCGAGCTTACAGCATGGTTTGTGATGGCTAGGTATAGCACCAGGGTTTCCCCCTTCACAGTTTTTGCTACTACCGGAGGCTTAGCCAGGTAGGCTTTAAGGTCCTGAAAAGATTTTTTGCATTGCTTGGTCCATTGGAACGCCGGTGCTGTTTTTAGGATCTTGTAGAAAGAAAGATAACGGTCGTCATTCTCGATAAGAATCTGTTGAGAGCTGCCAATCTTCCGTTTAGCCTTTGCACGTCTTTAATTGATCGCGGTGGCTCCATGTTGAGGATGGCTGCGCACTTTTCTGGGTTGGCTTCGATTCCCCTTTGTGTAATCATGAAGCCCAAGAACTTTCCTGCTGATACGCCGAAGGCGCATTTGGTCGGATTCAACTTCATTTTGTGTTTTTGAAGGACTAGGAAGATTTCCTCCAAATGCTCCAGGTGCCGCTCGACCTCCATGGACTTGACAACCAAGTCATCGACGTAAACCTCGAGATTGCGACCAATCTGATCTTTGAAGATTATATCCATTATCCGCTCATAGATGGCGCCCGCATTTTTCAGTCCGAAAGGCATGACCATGTAGCAGTAGGCACCCCGGTCCATGATGAAGGATGTCTTCTCTTCGTCCTTCGAATTCATCTAGATCTGGTTATATCCCGAGAAGGCATCCAAAAAGCTCAGCATTCGGTGTCATCCTGCCCCATCTACTCGCTTGTCTATGTTGGGAAGTGGATAAGCGTCTTTTGGGCAAGCCTTATTCAAGTTCGTGAAGTCCACGCACATCCGCCATTTTCCGTTTGCCTTCTTGACCATGACCACATTAGAGAGCCAGTTTGGGTATTGTGATTCGTGTATAGACCTAGCGTCTAGAAGCTTCTGTACTTCTTCGCCGAAGCGCCTCTTCTTCTAGATGACGCTGGGACCGTCTTTTTTGTTGAGGGAGTGGCATATAAGCATAGGATCTATCCTTGGCATGTCTGCGGTACTCCAGGCGAACACGTCCATGTACCTGGTGAGTAGCTCCTAGAACTGCTTCCGGGTTGTTTGGTCGAGGGGGGCTCCTATTCGGATTTCTCTGTTATTTGTTGGCTCTACACAAATACTTACGATATCTTCCATGGGCTACGGTCAAGCTCCGGGAATTTCATCGCGCAGGTCTACCACCTCGGGAGAACTTCTGCCATGATCCTCAGATTTGTCTCCTCCGGGAAGGTCTGTTGAGTAGCATGTGTGGGCTTCTTCTTGGTCTGCTCGTATTTCTCCTATTCCCCTTATTGTGGGGAATTTTATTGCCAGGTGAGCTGTGGACACGACTACTTTGAGTCGGTTGAAGGTCGAGTGGCATATGATGGCATTGTACACTGACGAGGCTGCTGCCACGGTGAACTCAACCCTTGTGCGAGTGACCTTCGGTGGTATGCCCAGGGCGAGCCATGTTGTGAGGGTCCCCCATGTTTCAACAGCTCGTCCTGAGAAGTCAATAAGGGTTCCAGCATCTAGCACTAGCTGATCCTCGCAGTTGTGCATTTTCTCCAAGGTCTTCACAAAGAGTACGTCGGCAGCGGATCCGGGGTCTATCAATACTCGCCTGACGTCATATCCCGAGATGTTGGCCATGATGGTTATTTGTTTGTCTGTCTTCGTCGCGTTGCTTACCCCTCCAAAGGCCACGAGTTGTGTTTTTTGCCCCTTGCTTTGGTCACTGTTGGTGATATTTTGTCGGTCGTGCAGTGACTTGAGGGATCTGTTGGTGTTGATCATACGAGTAATGCCCTGTAGGTGAAATTTAAAATACGGGTTTTTGAGTGTTAAGTGTATACTTCTACTCCTCGAAAAAGAAATATCGTTCAGCGGTAGAGTGCTCAAAGCATTGTGCTCTGAGAAAGACCGCAGTAGGCGCCAATGTAATTGTCATTTTTGGTTCAGAAAATTCTAGGTCAGAAATTAGGACCGCAAGGGGTCTTAACCTTGGGGGACTTGTCCTTCGATGATGACCTAAGTGCCTACGTACCCTCGTGGAGGGATCAAAGTCCATGTAGTTCGTTGTGTTGACGTCCATAAGAGCCGTTAGGCAAAATAGTTACCTGTAGGTGGCCATGTGCGGCTAGGACGTGTGTAAGGTAATCCAAGCGGGCAAGCCACTCGTTGGAGGTTTCCTTATGGTAGAGAGAGAGAAGGTCTCTCTGAGCTGCTGGGAGCTTTGCTGACGTAGATCCCCAAGATGGAGATATGAGTGTTGATGGTTGACCGTGTGAGGGGGTGAACCAGACTCAAAGGTCAAGGAGATGATGTACAGAATTTGGAGTTTTGAATCTTACTTCGCGTGTTCAGACTTATTGTGTTTGTCGTATCCTGTTCTAAGTCCCCCGGGGGGGGCTTTTATACTAAGTGAGAAGGATGTGGTCGACCCACGTTTTTGCTCGTCGTGGGTCGACCCATGACGGTTGAGGGCCTCCCATGTCTCAGGTGTGAGGGAGACCATCGTTTGGAGCGATGGTGTTAGCTTTGTCCTCCTTCTCTGCGTCCCCTATAATACCGCATTTATTTCCCCCTTTTCCAGCTTCGTGGAGGCCAAGCTCAACCTGCTAAACGTTTGCCCCACGTAGTTACTGGCAAACGCGTGGTCCATACTAAGTGTTTTTGACAGGGTTTGTCGGGCGAACAGGCTTGAGGCTTTGCCCAATGTTTTTCTTTCTCTTTATGTCGTCCGCAAGGCACACGGGTAGGTGTACTTTCAATCGCGCGCCAAGGAGTTTACTATTTCGGACCTACTGGGCAACAACCATGCTTGGCGGTCGTATTTCCTTAAAGTGGTACCCAAGAAGGGTGTTTATCCTCCCTGGGTGTGGCCTGAGGAGTGGCATCCCTGCTTTCCCCTTAAGTGGTCTCACCCTACTCGGAGTGCTTAGCCTTGCTTCCGTGTGTTCGGAGTCTATCTGTCTAGATGTCTCTCGAGTCCCCCGGGTGAGGGCCTTTTATACTAAGTGCGTAGGGAACGTGGTCGACACATGTTCCCGCTCGACGTGGGTCGACCCACATTGTTCAAGGGCCCCCCATGTCTCTGGTATGAGAGCTTAAAGAGGGAGACGTGGGTACCAGCCACGTATGAAGCGAATGGGTGGTGCCACATGTCACTAGCGCGAGCTCCTGCAGCCCTTCTAGAAGGCTAGTGCCATGTGTCCTTGGGGAAATATTCCGTAGTTACATATATATATATATATATTTGGTCAAAAAACGAAAATAGTGTAATTTAAAGACTTTAAAAGAAGAAGGGTATAATTTAATAAAAAATTAATTACCACGGGAAGTTCTTTGCACAAGATCAAGTATCTTAACCTAGAAAATATATCTAAAAGAAAATGGCCTCCGTTGATATGGCAGTGAACGTGGAGAGCCATGTTTCCCTTAACCTTCACCCACTGTGCCACCACTTCATCCCTTTGTAATCTGTTATACCAACCCTGCAACTAGAAATAAACAAAACATTCTATCATGATTCATTCACAAAGCAAAATGTTAAGCGTTTTTTATAAGCATAAATTCGAAATAATTAAGATACCCTGTTTTCCTCTGTTTCGTCATATTTGGTCATGGTTGAGGGAATCAATAAAGGCTTGGATCTCTGATTGATCATTAGGTAGTATTTTTGTGGATTAGAAAAATGCCCTCCTTGAGGGTATTTTTGTAGTTCTGATCTTGTGGTTGCCCCAATGTTTGACCTTTTGACCCTATAAACCCCCTCGGTGAGGGCGTTTTTCTTTTCAAATTTTCTAAAAAAGCCCTCCATGATGGCGTTTTTTGAGCGTGCATAGTAAAAGTTGTATAAATCTGAAGATAATTTTAAAAGGTGGCTAAATTTGTGTATATATTTTGTTTGCTGTATATACATGTGCAAATCTCTTTCTAATTTTAATTTGTTTTGTTATTATAGCTTTTGAAAATAGGTACATCTTCAGTTCTATTTGGTCCCTCAACTTTAATGGTAGTTGGTAACATAGGGACCCGGCATAGTCGCGACCCGGCGCTTGGCCATTACTCAGCACTCGGCGTCTCATTCAAACTCACCCATAACCGTTTTTCTCGCTCATACCCAAGGATTTCCCACTCACGTCCTCTTATGTATAACCAACCACTGGGTCATTCACATTCATTCTATCTCTAGCCCCTAAAGCACTCGATTGCACACGGTGCCTAGTCCATCCTACTTGCTTGCTCTCTACAGCCTGGAAGCCCCAATCCCTTGCGAACTACGAGAACTCTAATCTCTCTCGAGTACGTAGGCTCTGGGGTCCAAAACCCAGGTCGAGTCCATCTTTCTCAGCCTTCAACCGCTTTGATTTGTGATATCCGGGTTGCCGGAATATCAGTAGTTATCTTATAAATTTATTTCTAGTTCTTATCTTTTTTGTGAAAGTTTTCATCTTTAATTACTAGATTCCTTCAAATTTGATAATTAGGGTTTGTTTATTGTGTTATTGTGTTTCTTTTCTTTGGTGGAATTTTCTTGACAAGTAGGTGCATCTAGATCCAAGATCTGTGACATCTAGAGTTACAATTTGCGGATCTTCTGTCAAAACAATTTCACTCTTTCATCAACTGTTAGAAGAACTTCTGAAACTTTCAACTTTAAAGATCACTTAAGATCTAATATGCAAAAGGTATAAAAGGAACAACTTTTTTGGTGGCTCTAAGAACGGTGAAGATTATTGTAGTTGCATAATATTCCCTTTTCCTGACATGTGGCCCCAGACTTCTAGAAACTTAATAAGACCCAGATAAGCAACATGTGTCCCATCCGTCGGGCTCAAACGTGCTACACAACCACGTCTCCCCCAAGCTCTCCCGCACAAGAGACGTAGGGCGAGTACCGAAACATGGGGCATGTACTAATCACAAGAACATGGGCCGACCACGATCTTCCCCCTTCGAGTATAAATAACCCTCACCCAGGGGACTCAAGAGACAGTTAACCGTAGACAAAATATCATAGTGCAACCAAAGCATTCATAGCTCACCAGAGCCCTTTACCATTAACCTATATTCACATAACCTCCAACAGGAGGCTCGCCCGCTCAAAGCTGTTACATGTCCTAGCTGCACACGGCGACCACAGGTAAATCCTTAGCCTAACGGCTCCCATGGACGTCTTACCAATATCGAACTACGTGGACTTTGATCCCTCTACAAGGGTACGTAGGCACCTAAGGACAAGTCCCCTAAGACAAAAACCCCTTGGGGTCCTAATTTTTACTATGAAATTGTCATTGAAAAAAATGACAATTACATTGGCGCCCACCGCCATCCTTATCAGAACACAATGCCTTGTGCGACCTGCCTCTATACGCCTTTCATTTTTTTTGAGAGTAGGAATATATACCTACGCGACCGTTCAAGAAACGATTTTGTTTATATTTTGTTACAGGTAATACCCACAACTTAAAATGGTCGACAACAACAAACCTAGATCACATCACCCCCGAGAAGAGCCGCAGAGCAAAAGAAGAAAGGAGACAACACTCATTTCCTTCAACGAAGATGATGACACACACTCCTGCTCTTAAAAAACGAACCAATAGTTATTATCGCCACTATAATAGGATACAAAGTCAGGAGATCACTCATAGACCTAGGATCATCAGTGAATGTGTTTTTCAAAGAAGCACTAACACAAATCCGCGACCACGGAGGATGACTGATACACAACAAGGGAACCTTCACTAACTTCTGGGGAAGCAAAACCTGGACAAAGGGAACCCTTAAAACACAGCTTGCCGTAGGGATCCTCCCTGAAGTTGCCCAAATAGAAACTGAATTCACTATCTTGACAACCCTGCCGACCTACAACGCGATCCTCGGTCACCCGGCTCTCAACAAACTCAAGATGGTCATATCTACCGCCCACCTCATGATTAAATTTCCTAAACCTTACGGAGTAGGAGAAATTCGAACCAACAAAGAAGAAGCATATACTTGGTACTTGGCAGATCTCACGAGAAACACAAACCTCGACGAGGAGAAGGAAGCCCTGGAAAATGTAGATCTCAAAGATGAAATATCAGGAACACGCCCACAACCCATGGAGGACCTTATTAGTGTCAGCATCCATAAACTAGACGACAACAAAGAGGTTCAAATAGGAGCCCTCCAAGACCATACGACCAACAAGCGAGAGATTCGACCCTTGGGTTGGACCTTGTGAATTTTTTATTTGATCACAACCGTGATGACCGATTGAAACCTCACTTTGAAGAAATTCGAATTTTTGAAAAGTGAGGGATCAGGCCCTTTTCGGAATTCGTTGCTTGGAGGTCAGTCCTGGTGGAGCAGAGGCACTGGCAAGATCCAAGGCTTTAGCAATGGCATCCAGGTTAGTAGCTTCCGCAATATTTATGTTTGCCTGGATTTATTTTCAGTTTTTATTTTTGGTCCCTGGGTTGGATCGGGTCATACGAATCCGGGTCTTTCCCTTCACAATATATAAATATTAAAATTAAAAAAATAAAAATTGACTAGCCCGACTCGGTTGTACCCTGGTTTGGGTTATTCTTTTTAGGTTGGGTTGGGTAGGCTCGTTTTTAATTAAGGCCGAGAATTCTCTAACCCGACCTATATACTTTATAGGGTTGAATGGGATGGCCTATAGGGCCAAGCCCGTTTTGACACCTCTAGTTACACACATGATAGTTGGTACATACAAGGTGAGTTGGCTCTGAATGTCACGACATGCCTTCCAGACGTCGCGACGTTCACCCATAGATCATTTTTAAAGTTTTCCTTGATTTTCGAGCATGAATTTAAGCCTTGTGACCACACGTATGACGTGAATCATGAGAGAAACCTCGTTTCTCATTAGATTCAAGACATCAATGCTTCAATGAGTGCCCCACGTTGCCTCCACTGACTTTTATTGGTATGAGCTAGCCCTAACTTCATGTCACAACACCTTGGTCTAGAGTGGAATCTGTTTCCTCTTTTGATCCTGGTCAACATGAAGTCAATTAGGGACAATTTGATCTTACTGAATATGCTTGCAAACCCTTAGCATAGATGCTTGTATCTAGGGAGCCCGGCATTCCTCCCTTGGACTCGGCATAACCGTATAACCAACAAGTGTAACAACCTAAACCGCCTTGCATGGGCTATCGATATATGCGCGGGTTCTCTCCTCAGAGACTACTACGCATTCTCAAAAAATCCTTCTACGACTGAGCACATAATCTCCCAGTTCATCCAGCTCTCTCTCCGTTTCAAGGTTACTCTCACAACTTTCATCCTGGGAGCCTTTTCAAACCAGTGAACTACATGGACTCTGATCCCAGCTAAGGGTACGTAGGCACCAGACTTCCTCCCAGCTCGAGTCCGTCTCCTCTTAATCTCTGCCATTTTTACCCGATTCTAGCCACCTTGCGGGTCACCAAATTATCAACTACGGGAAGCAGTATCGTCAATGGCAAAAATAAACTCGCGGAGGATCCAAGAAACGAAAAGCCAAGCAAGAAAATGTAAAGTATTTTGCCAAGTTTGCAAAAACTCAGAAGCAAAAGAAAAATCTTCTAAACACTACACTGACATTCGCAGAAGAAGTGTCTTTCAAGACCATATGTGATGAGAATGGCAATAACACAGAGCCATATACCATGGTGATAATAGTCAACATGAACAACTACACGGTGAAAAGAATCCTAATCGATTAAGGGTCCTCTTCAGATATACTATAATACGACGCCTTCAAGAAGATGGGAAGCGATGATAATGATTTATATCCTACACACCAAAACCTTGTAAGCTTCTCTAGTGAAGAAACCTAAATATCACGTATGATCACACTACCCTTCTCTTTTGGCAAATCACACAAGAAAGCCGAGCACAAGGTAAATTTCACCATATTGGCTGCACCGTTAAAAATGAAATTCATAACACCTGCTATGGTCGGCAAAGTAAACATCGACAGCGAAGAAGCAAAGTCACGCTATACGGCTAGCCTGACTGACCAAAACACCGAGGATGAAAATCAGAATAACCCACTCAACAGAAGCGAGAACACTAAACCTCATACCAATATGGACATAATTGATCTCTGAGATGAAATCCCAGGAGTAAGACCCGAACAATCAGAAAACTTAGTGCCTTTTCAAATCTACGGTGAAAACGACTCTAGAGAAATACAAATAGGATCGCGTCTCTCATAACAAATCAAAAAACCCTATGTAGGCTTGCTAAAAGAATATAGAGACATATTTGCTTGGGTATCCATGGACATGGAGGGCATAGACCCCACACTAATATGCCACTCATTAGACACAAACAATAGACCCCCGGTAATTCAAAAGAAAAGGAAATTTGGCGAAGAAAGACAGAAAGCAATAAACGAAGAAGTCCAAAAGCTACTCGACGCAGGTTTTATAAGGGAAAGTAAATCCCGCAATGGCTCTCTAACGTGGTCATGGTGAAAAATGCAAGCAGAAAATGGTGAGTGTGTTGATTTTACATAACTAAACAAAGCTTTCCCAAAAGATGCCTACCCACTACCAAATACAGATAAGCTAGTCAACGACACTTCAGAGCAGAAATTGATAAGCTTCCTATAAGCATTTTCAAGATACAATCAAATTAAAATGAACCCGAAAGATGCAAAGAAAACATCGTTCATCATGGATAAAGGAGTATTTTGTTAATATGTGATGCCCTTTGGCCTAAAAAATGCCAGGGCCACATACCAACAAATGATGGATATCATTTTCAAAATCCAGATTGGTAGGAACCTATGAGTCTATGTAGATGACATGGTCATCAAATCCATAGAAGATAATCAACACCTTCAAGACTTAAGAGAAGTGTTTGATGAACTTAGATATAGAAATAAGAAATTAAACCCAACTAAATGCGCTTTTGGAGTCTCAGCCGGTAAATTTCTAGGATTTATAACACAAAGAGGAATAGATGCCAACCCACAAAAATGCCGAGCTATCCTAGAAATGGAATCACCTAAGACAATGAACGAAGTACAAAGGCTGGTCAGCAGACTACTGGCACAATCTCGATTCCTATCCCGCTTCGTGGAAAAATGCATTTCTTTCTTCAAAACATTGAGAACAGCCAACCCTTTCAATGGACTGACGAATGCAAACGAGCATTCCTCCAACTAAAGGAGTATTTACCTAATCCCCCAATACTTACTAAACCACTTAAAGGAAAATATTCTATATCTACTTAGCAGCAATGCAACACTCTGTTAAGTTGTAAATTGCACATATATTCACTATGCATTAACCTCTTAATTGATACTTTTTGTATAGAAATTGAGTTCATAGTACTCTTTTTGGATTTGTTCACATCAAGTAGACGAAACTTAGTTTTTGTGGTTTTTATGCAGATTTTTCCTTCCAGTCAGGTTTGTAAGACATCGGCACGCCTTGAGTTGCTGTCTGGAATTTACAACAGAGTTAAAAAGTGGACAGCTTTGCAACTTCTCTTTGATAGGTTTCCTTGTGCGTGGAAATCCGAATTTTTAAGGCTGGAAGAGTACTCTATCATCATAGGGCCTACACTTTTTGGATTAGGCCTATTAGGATTAGTGAGATTAAACACATAAGTGTATTTAGTGAAAAGTAGGGCAACACACGAGATACACTACAACATTTTCACCACATTTTCATCATCTTCTCTCTTGGAAAACCCTAGTGTTCTTCATTTTCCTTGGGGAGGTTGAGCTGAAGGCAATGGCTAAGGAGGAAGGTTGTACATTCAGGGATTTTATTCTTCTAATTTTGTATTGATTTATTGCTTTGTTTATTGTGAATGATGATTTGTAGCTAAACTTTTCATCTAGTCAAGGAGAAGTTGTTCATTTAATGTCTATCAAGTGTGTGAGATGTTCTTTGTCTTGAATCTTCTTCCTTTTCTTTTACAATATTTTCTTGTTTCATATTTTATTGTTGATTTTCATTGAGTTGATGAATGATAGGGTCCGTTGTTTATTTTACTTAATGATTTTCTAGCCAATCATCTCTATCGGATACGTAATAGTTCAAATGAGTTGATAAAAGTGGTGATTGATATAGGGAAAATAATTGCTTAATGTTTTTCTTATATTAAGGAACTTGGACTCGAAATATTTAGGCTACATTTCAATGTTTTGCATTGATTACAACTCTTAAAATGCTATCAATTAATTGCATTCTAGACGCTTGCTCAGGATGGTTAGTTGGTTAGGGTGGGATTATAGAGCTCTTCTTAACTCACTAAATTAGAAGAGATTTTGTTAGTTAGTGGTTATTTACTATCATGGTCAATGTGTTGTAAAGAGAAAGAAAATATCCATCGGTGAACAGCTTGAGAAGATTTTGAATTGAAAATACTCTTTGGCTAGGCTTATTCCCCTGAACTTTATTCTAATTAATTTGGGTTTGTTCTTGCATTTCAATTTAGTGTATACTTTGATTTCATCTTTGCATATTAGTGACTTTAGTTTAAATTCTGTTTTAAACATTTCAACCCCCCCTTTTTATTTTTCATTTCTTTTCCATTATGTCTTGGTTATTTGAAGGCATTCAAAATCTCCAATCTTTGTGGGTTCGACCCTACTTGCTCTATACTCGAGTTTTACATAGTTGAAAGTAGGAAATATTAATTTTTTTTTTGTTTTAACACGCAACACACTCAATGAGTTCTTCCCTCTATAGGGAAGAGGCAATGGAGCAAATACTGATATACTTTACAAGTCAGGTACTGCAAGGAGTCGAGGCTCGATACCAAAGCATAGGAAAACTAGCATACGCACTAGTAACATCAGCTAGAAGGCTAAGGTCTTATTTCTAACAGCACGCCATTGCAGGTCGGCTAACAACCTTGGCCGTGGAGCTCTCAGAATTTGATATATCCTACGAACCACGCCGAGCCGTTAAGGGCCAGGCACTAGCGTACTTTGTAGCAAAAATGACATTTCTAATCCAAGCACAAGGAGATACTCTACTTTCCCTGACTTCATCTTTTAGCTTCATTCCGGTCCTTGACTTGGAAGAATTTTAGCTATTTAATCCAGGTCAAGCTTGAAACACTTGAACAAACATAAAAATACATTTTCTAATATTCAATAGATATTAAGAAAATTAAGGAATTATTATACAATATATTTTATGTTAAAAATCCCGAGATTAGCTACTTTTTTGGTTTAGTTCATATGTCAAGATTATTAACCTAATTAATGCAAAATCATATATTTTTTATATTAAATAATTTATTTTGCATCCTAAAGTTAGGTTGATTTTGGGTGCGATCACCCTCCAGCAAGGATATGCCATCTTTCAAGACATACAAGAGGGATGGTTCGGAAGTCACTAAGCAGCAATGGAAATCCAAAAAAAAATGTTGAACGCAGGATATTATTGGCCCACGATCACAACCGACACCGAGTGGTTATTGAAGCATTGCGACTCTTGCCAAAGGCACAGTAGTTATTCACATGTTCTAGCCAATGAGCAACAAATCATCTTATCACCGTGGCCAATTGACATTTGGGGAATTGACATAATGGGACCTTTCCCCATGGCAATCGGACAGGTAAATTACCTCATAGTGGCTATAGACTATTTCACCAACTGGATAGAGGCAGAAGCCGTAGCAGCCATAACATCCTTCCAATGCCAAACGTTCCTCTGGCAAAACATCATAAGTAGATTTGGGCCCCCGCATATACTCATATCTGACAACGAAAAGTAATTCATCAGCGAAACCTTTAAAAGCTATTGCCAAGATTGGCACATTAAACTTCATAGAACCTCAGTAGAACATCCATATACAAATTGGAAAACAGAGTTAGCTAATAGGATCATATTAACAAGACTCAAGAAATGCCTACACACAGCAAAAAGTAAATGGGCAAAAGAAGTACTCTCAATCCTATGATCTTACAGGACCACTCCACAAACAGCAACGGGAGAAACTCCTTATGCATTAACATACGGACGAGAGGCTATGATACCCACCGAGCTCGAGATACCAACATTAAGGGTCTCAAATTACCATATTCAAGAAAATCAAGAAGCGACAGCTGCTAAACTCGACAGCGTTGAAGAAAAAAGAGAGCAAGCACAGGTCATATCGGTCGCATATACACAAAGAATAGCTCGATGCCACAACATGAAAGTAAAGTCGAGAAGCTTTGAATAAGGAGATCTTGTCCTTCGAACAACAATAAACAATAGGAATGACCCTACACAAGGAAAACTGGCCCCGAACTTGGAATGACCGTACAGAGTCACAAAGGTATTGCCGAATGTAGCAAACAGACTTGTCACCTTAGAAGGCAAATCGAACTGGTGGAACATAGCCAGCCTTGGCAAATATTTATGAGAAGCAAGCTCAACAACCTAATCCTCGTTCTACTGAGATGATAAAATTCTTATCCTAACAAGGTGGTTAATCGAATAACGATCCCTTGAAGACCTAATCCCGGGTCTAACGAGATGACAAAATCTTTGTCCTAACAAGGTGTGTAATCGGATGATGATCCCTTGAAGACCTAATCCTCATTTTAACGAGATGACAAAATCCATGTCCTAACAAGGTGGGTAATAGGATAACAATCCCTTGAAGACCTAATCCTCGTTCTAACAAGAAGACATATCCTTGTCCTAACAAGGTGGGTAATCGGATGACAATCCATTAAAGACCTAATCCTAGTTCTAACGAGATGAAAAACCCTTGTTCCAATAAGGTAAATGATCAGACGCTGGCATAGTCCTCATTTTTGAAGAGATGGCAAAATTGCTAAGTCAAAAGCAAACAAATTGGTCCCTGGAAATACTTTAAAGCAAGGACGCATGAGATAAAATATCGGACGATACTCCCTTTGACAAGGGGCACATAAGCCGGAAGAATTGGCAAAAGATAAACAATGTCACCAAAAAAACATGCCCCAAAAACAAGGGGGACTGCAATATTCAGGCCCTGAAAGGCCAAAAATGTCTTTACAATTTTTTTACAAATTTGGGGAAGAATCCCCATTTTCATTATTTACATTGTCCTTTCCACCTCTGTCAACAAGGGAACTAAACCCGGGAGGCAGACCCACTGGAGAAGCTAGTTCCTCCTTGACGTTGCTCGGCCCAGCAAGATCTCTGCAGTGAAATCCTTCATGAATCATAGAAGATAAGAAGGCCTCTTTCACAGAAAGTGTAGCTCGGTGTTCCTCAATAGTCTATCGAGCATTCGTTAACTCCCCCTGAAGGCGAACTGACTCAGTGCGAAGTAAAACGAGTTCCCTCTAAAAATAAAATAGAATGACAAAAGAATCAAGACCATGAAAACGCAGTAAGAAAAACTTAAACAAGAAGGAGGGAATTGAAGAAACACAGTACCTCGGAAGAATGAGAGTTGTGGTGACCCCGTGAAGGCCTAGTAAGGCCTCGAAAAGCAACTTCGCCGCCAACTTAAAGCTATATGGAAGCCCATCACACAAGGCGGCTTCTTGAAATTGATCATACCACTCTAATGACAGAACCGACTCGATCATAACAGAAAATGGCAAATCATCAATCTCCAACAAAGGAGCATCCTTCTTTGCTTCCTTGGAGGGCTCCTCACCCGTAGGCTCTTTCCCAAGATGGTGAGATGGCAAAACTCTCTCGACTCCGCCACCAAAATCCTTGAGAGCGGCAGCAACAGGAGCTTGATTCCTTCTAAAGATAGGGACCTATTCACCTTTGCCACAATCACTAGGCTCTCTGACTCAACTCCTACTTTGCAGTAGTGTTTGGATGTCGCAGTACGAACAAGGAGCAATTTAGTTTTTATTTTACTAGGCAAACACATCAAGTGGCGCTGACCTAGGTCGATCTCTCGATGAGGTTACCAAATGTTAAGGACTCAAAATACTAAGGCTCAAGGTCGAGAGCTAACCCAACTCTCTATTGGGACTTTTGTCAAACACTAAGAAGGTGTATTTTGGGGTATGGATTGAATGCAAGAAAATAAAGACAAGAAAAATAAATATGCAGATGCAAGATAGAACATCCCCTCGGGAGGACGATATGATGCTATTACGGCTAGTGGGAAGATGGAAATAATCATATCACAATGACCATTTTCCATTGTGTATCCAACCAATCGGTTGCATTCCTTCGGTGCATCCGAGGTTAACTAGTAGAATCTATCTGTCACCTAAATCTATTAGAGATCAAAGCAAACTGGGGGGATGAGATACATGCTTCCAATAACGTATACTATGCCATTGAAGTACCATTTACTACTCGACCAAGATTTCTCTTGAGAGGCATCATTAGAGTATAAAATCAATGGGGGAAATGGAGATCAAGCGAACATATCTCCATTAGCCATCGCTACATAAGTATACTCCTTGGAATTCTGACGACAAATCAACCAAGATCGAAATCTAAGGAGTCACCATTGAAATACCATAAGGATCACACATACTCAATCTACACCTATCTTGATTCCAGCATTCCATAGTAGCGGCAAAAGTACACTCGTGCTCATACCTCAAAGGCTCGAATTTCTGCATAAAGCTAAGAGAATGAACCCAAGGATGAGAATGCCTACTACCCTCCAGAATCAAGCTCTCGTTGTCACCGAGTGTGAATCCAAGAGTAAAACAGACTAAGAATCATCAAAATATCGAATAATAAATAAAAGACACGATTCTCCCACCTAGCCAACAATAGCTCAAGCTACACCTCAATCCTTCCAATAGGGAAGAGAGATCTAGCTTTGCATGTGGAGGAAGCTACTAGCTAGTTGCCTCAACGTCACACACATGGCTAGAGGAAGAATGCAAAGAAAGAAAAGAGAAGAAAGCAAATAAAGAAAGAAACTAGAATAGATAAAACATCACAAGAGCTACAAATTATGTGAGTCTCTAAGAGACCTAGAAAATGAAAATGCGATGGTATGTCAAAAATGACAGGGTGTGTGCGAGTGGGTGACCCCTAGCCTCTATTTATAGAGTGGAGGCTAGAGTTTGCCTACAAAATGGGCCTCAAATGGCCCAAATCCCGTTTACACTTAGTATCCTCGGAAACACCGGTTCGCTTATAGTGAGCTAATATTGCTCGCTATAGGCGAGTAGGTTCTCGAGTTATTTCCTCTAATGCAGGCTCGCCATGCGAGCCGAGTCTGCTTCTCCCTCTATTGCATATTGCTCTACTCTGAGCTGCTCTCGCCTGGTTCTTTTGTCTTTTAGTCCCTCTTCCTCTTATTCCTTGCTTTTTGATCCTTGAGAACACCTGTTCAACATAGAACTCTGCATCAAAGTCCAGCAAAAAGTATTCCTCAAAGGACTTGAATAAATTAAGCGTTAAAAGCACGATATTAGCAAGAAATAATGTCAACACTCTTCTTTATAAATAAGGCACAATTATAGGCATAATGCATGATTAAACCATATAATATATGCCAATTAAGCATTAAAATCAGTGATGATTTTTGGTGCGATCACTCCCAAGAGGAGGAGAACATGCAGAGCCAGAAGGTGATGTCCCCAAAGGCTCAATAAAGCTTACAGAGTCCATGGGACCTCTCACAGCACTCCACGCAAAAGCTAGATATTGAGCATAAGTATGAGCCATTGAGAAAGGAAGAAGTAAAACATCGTAAATAGAAATCAAATACAATAAATATAAAAATAAGTCAGAATCCTTACCATCAAGACACCCCATGTCTCAAGGACGCTGGTGATCCGGATCGTGAAGCCAAAAGGGATGAGACCCACGAACAGGGGTGATGCGAACAAATTCATCATCCCAGTTTCTATCATTACAGGAGAAGCACGTCAAAACAATAGAAGTCGAAGGGCTCGCTAACCATGAATAAATCCACCATCCTCGCGACAATGGACTCGAAAGAGAGAGAAGAAAAGCTTGAGGGAAGCTAAGATTCCCATAGCGCTGCAGGTTTCCTCGAAGTCGTAAAGATAAACCTATACATTGAATAGGAAACACATTGATGCAGTTTAAAAAAGACATAACGAAGGCAGAAAAGGGGGAATAACCCCCATCACTCTAGCATCATAAGTAAAAAATGAAAACCCCATTACATCCTAAGAGCAGATAGAGTAAGACAAGAGATGACCGGCAACGCAATAAGAAAAGAGGAAAGGGTTAGTAAGGAAAATGGGTAGGATGTTGGCTATACAAGGGCTCTAGAAGGGCCCGCTCCTAATCTTCGTGATGATCCTGGGAAGCCTGAAGATCCCCTCAGCCACACAAATAGCCAACGATTGCCTGAGCCCCTAGTGACAGAGTAACCTTCCTCCTCATGATTGTAAATAAGGGACTCGTGAATAAAACCGCTTAGGTCAACAAAATAATGCCCATCAATAAAACCCATCAGAGATCCCTCATTAATGGAATCCCTACTCAAAGCCATAGGGTTATTTGCAGGAAGGGTCCTTGAATCAAAAGAAACGGAAATAGGAGCAGAAGACATAGGAGGGACTAGCCTCAGAACCACCGCGACGAGAGTCACCAAGGTGGGACAAGGCGGCGAGGAACGCGAGCCATTATGAAGATGAAAGGAGAAGCGAAAAGCAAAACAAGCGATAGAAAAAGATAAAGGTCTAAAGAAAACTAAAAAAAATACTCATAAATTAGAAGTAAAAATGAAGAAGAAGAGGAACCCCCAAGAAGTTCGAAAGAAGAAAGGGAAAATACGATTATGCCCTACTTTAAAAAATGGCCTGATGACGTATCACCAACAGGTTTTAACTGACAAAATAGACGCGTGTCACCCACATCGTGTGTCTGTTACCCAACAAAAGGGAATGAAGAGACACTACAACAAAAATGAGATTTAGCCACGGAAATTTACCCACAGACTACATTCCGTGGGTAATCCGTGGGCAAAGTGAGAAAAAAAACTACTTTTTTTTTGGGAACTTTAGCCACGGATTTCCCACGGACTAAAGTCCGTGGCTAAATTTGGAGAGTAATCCGTGGCTATTTTTTTTTTTTAATTTTTTTGGGCGCCAAAACAAAAAAAAAATTGGCGCGTTTGCTTTTATTTGTAAATGACGTCGTTTATGATAATTTTTTTTTATATTAGCCACGGAATACCCACGGATTTGTTCCGTGGGTAAAATTTTTGCATATCATCGACTTAGGTTTAGGGATTTGTTGATTTGGGGCTTTTGTTTGAGAGAGTGAAAGAGAAGTTCCCACGGATCCGAAGTCACTCCGAACCAGAGCCGTTTCGTCGACGCCGGTGCTGATTCCGAGAAGTCCGAAGGGAGTCGTGCCCTTTCCGTCGAACCGGAGTCGTGCCCTTTCCATCGAATCGAAGCCGTGCCCTTTCCGTCGAACTGAAGTCGTGCCCTTTCCGTCGAACCGAAGCCGTGCCCTTTCCGATCCGTCGAACTAGAGCCGCTGCCGAGAAGCACATCTGTTGCCGTCGAACCAGAGCCATTGTTAATTTCAACACAGGTTAGCATATCTTCGACTTAGGTTTTTAGTTTGCTTAGTGTTAATTTCACTCTCAACCACCCAAAGAACAGAGCAAGGTTGAATGGCGAAACCTTAAACGGTTGAAAGGTGAGATTCGGTTGGCTTTGATTAAAGGTTAATAGAGATAGAGACAACATAGTTTTCTCAAATATTTGTATATATATTTTCTCGTGGCTTCACTTGTTTTTTTTTCTGAATATTCCAATGGTTCTGTGACTGTGAGTGGGTGAGAGTTTGAGAGGTGAGATTCGGTTGGCTTTGAAGAAATCAATTCAACTTTCATCACCAGCAAACGAGTGAGATTCGGTTGGCTTTGAAGCAAACCCATTACTTTTTCCCAACAATTCCTTCTCGGCAAGATTGGTTTGCAAGCATGGAACCACACAATTTGCCCAACTTACTTTAATTTCTTTCACCCCTTTTAATCTCTTTTTATTCATTTCCTTTTCTTGTATGTTTATCTGTTATATTTTCTCTTTTAGCCTTTTTTTTTCGCTTTCTACTTCCTTCTTTGCTTCTATTACTAGCTATACCTAATTAATTATTTAATTAATCACCTCTCAAGTAGTGTTTCAAATGTATGGGTTGGAATTGGCCGGACAGATCCTTGTGACTTGCCATTGCAGATTATGTAGCATTATTAATTATAATAGTATAGCAGCCATGACTTGAGGAACATTATGTACATAATTAAATTATAAATATAATGCATCCACTATTACACACACTTAATCAGGGGGTTCATGTGCAGTTGACCCAACCACTTATTATTGGTCCTAAGTGGACTACATATATAACCCACCCAACAATCACGCCATTATTAATTATCTAATTAAGCTCTTATAAACCAATCATTTGGTGTCGGTAAAATGCAGTATGTAGAATATTATTGTAGAGTATATGACCCTGTCCTCCTTAGCTTATACTAACCAACACCTCTAGCTTATACTAACCACTTTATTATTTAATCAATTTCCCCTGAATTTGAAAACTGAACACTATACAAACTTGTGATTTATTCAGCGTAGTAAAATAGTAAAATTAATGAATGAATATATATAATAGGGAGGAGTGTGGTGTGTGAATTGATGGTGTAATATAAATAAAGAAAGAAATTTTATAATATATAGAATAGGTGAAGAAAAGCATCTACTTCACTCCATAAACTAACTACTATACTCTTCTTCTTCTTCTTCTTCTTCTTCTTCTTCTTCTTCTTCTTCTTCTTCTTCTCCTCAATTATTGTGTGCATTTTTCTTAGGATCAATGCAACAATTCACACACTACGTCTCCACCTTCTCATATCTTGCAAATAATATATACTTGTACTAGTCAATCATTATATAATAATGTTAGGTTTCATTTTCTTAGTATTGTGGTGAATTTGTTGATGTCATTAATTAGGTTTCATTTTGTTTCTCTCTTTTTTCTTGTATGTCATTAAGTGATTAAATATGCGTTTGCATTTCAATTGTTCCATACTTAATTTAGTCCCTAAAATACAATTTGTTTTAATTAGGCCTTAAAGATAGAATTATTAAGTTTAGTCCTCTTTTAAGATGACAGTTGAATTGATTTCTTTTCACGATGTCTCCTTCAATTATAGGTGAGAGTCATACATCATGAATGTCCCTACAAATCGACAATGGATGTACAATAGAGTACATCCAAGTGGGGTTGGATTTCAAGATGCCTTTCTGATAGGGGTGGATGAGTTCGTTAACCATGCTTGTCGACTCCCCGTCTATTTGAGTGAGAGAAGATTTAGGTGTCCTTGTGTCAAGTGCAGAAATGTTAGGCTTGAGATTGTTGATGTTGTTAAAGTACACCTTTATCAGTACGGATTTATGCCTAAGTATTATTATTGGGCCTGTCATGGAGAAGCGTCACCCGTGGTCCCTCGAGGCGTATATCCAATACTAAATGACCAACCATTACACCAAGAGATTGATGGGGAACAACATAACCAATACGAGGCAATGGTTTTAGATGCAGTTGGGCTAGACTATGTTCCAAACTCTCAGCAAAGTGCATATGACGCTCCAAATGTTGATGCTCAACGTTTCCTCAACATGTTGTCCGCTACACAATCTCCTTTGTACGATAGATGTTGTGAGAAAGGCAAACTAGCTAAGCACTCTGAACTTTCGGCAGCAGTAAGATTGTTAAGCATCAAGGCAGATGCCGACATGTCAGTGTATGGCTTTAATAAGATGATGCAATTCTTTAAAGAAGCTCTGCCAGAAGATAACAGTTTGGCCACAGATTTTTACAGGACAAAGAAAATAGTGGCGAAGCTAGGGCTTGGATATTAGAAGATTGATTGTTGTTGTAATGGATGCATGTTATACTACAAGGATAACTTGCGGGAAACAAAATGTAAGTTCTGCGGGAGTCCTAGGTATAAAATGAGAAGGTTTACACGTGGTAGATGCAAGGAAGTGGCGTGTAAACAATTGTGGTGGTTGCCATTGATTCCTAGACTTCAAAGACTTTTCAATTCAAAAGTGACGGCTAAAGAGATGAGGTGGCATTATGATAACACTCAAGAGGAGGGTGTGCTATCCCACCCATCAGATGGTGAGGCGTGGAAGACATTTGATCGAACTCACCCTGACTTTGCTTCGGAACCTCTAAATGTAAGGCTTGGACTATGTGCAGATGGCTTTACACCATATGGGGCATTCAGAAAAACAAATTCTTGTTGGCCAGTTATTATGGCGCCGTACAATCTTCCACCGGGAATGTGTATGAAACAAGAGTATATGTTTTTGTCCTTAATCATTCCTGGTCCGAGCAATCCAAAAGCCAAAATAGATGTTTATTTACAGCCATTGATAGATGAATTGGAATTATTATGGGATGAGGGTGTTGAAACATTTGATGTGTAACTCAGACAGAACTTCCAAATGCGGGCAGCACTTATGTGGACTATTAATGACTACCTAGAATATGTCATGTTATCCGGTTGGCAGACTGCGGGTAAATTGTCTTGTCCAATTTGTATGGGGAGTTCAAAGGCATTCACTTTAAATAATGGTGGAAAGACATGTTTTTCGATTGTCATAGACAATTCTTAGAAGAGAATCACCAATTCAGGAGAAATAAGACATCGTTTATAAAAAATAGAGTAGAGCAATCATCTCCTCCTCGGCGGTTGGATGGGAACCAAGTTTGGGAAAGGGTTCAGAGCATTCCAAAAGTGAAAGAGCATGGACGGGCTATCCTCACGGATGGTTATGGGGTAACACACAATTGGACCAAACAAAGTTTATTTTGGGAGTTACCATATTGGAAGACTAACCTTTTACGACACAATTTAGATGTCATGCACATTGAGAAAAATGTGTTTGACAATGTGTTCAACACTGTAATGGACATAAAGGGAAAAACCAAAGATAATATAAAAGCAAGATTGGACCTAGAAGAATTATGTCGACGTCCAGAATTACAGCTAGTGGACGAAGGTGGGAAGCTTCTGAAGCCTAAAGCACGATATACATTGAATGTTGATAAGAAGCGTGCTGTTTGTGAGTGGGTTAAGAATCTTAGGCTTCCTGATGGATATGCTTCTAACCTAGCACGATGTGTGGACGTCAAGGAGACCAAACTGTCAGGGTTAGAGTCATGATTGCCACGTGTTTATGGAGCGCCTGCTCCCAATTGCCTTTAAAGCTTTACCGGAAGCTGCCTGGACTCCTCTCACAGAGCTTAGTCAATTTTTCAAAGAAATTTGTTCGACCTCATTGAGGGTAGATCAACTTGACGTGTTAGAAAAAAATATCCGAATAACATTGTGCAAATTAGAGATAATATTTCCTCCAGGTTTCTTTGATGCAATGGAGCATCTTGTATTACAACTGGTAGAGGAAGCAAGGCTTGAAGGACCGGTCCAAAATCGATGGATGTTTTCCAGTGAGAGGTAATGCAAAATTTAACTTTTTTAATTAGTAGACACCCATCATATATATTTATATAGTTCATTAATTGTCTCTAGGTTTCTCCATATCTTAAAGATTAAAGTAAAGAACAAAGCTCGTGTTGAAAGTTCTATATGTGAGGCGTACATCACTGAGGAGACTGCTACTTTTTGTTCACACTATTTTGAGTCACATGTGCTCTCAAGGATATCAAGGGTTCAACGAAATGATGATGGTGCTGACCCACTCTTTCCACAATTGTCCATCTTCAACTATCCAGGACGCTCTACTGGGCAATGTACGATTCGATGCCTAAGTGATAAGGAGACGGAAGCTGCAACAAAGTATGTCCTCCGAAATTGTGATGAAGTTGAACTGTTTAGAGAGTAAGTAATGTATCATAAAAAACAATTTAAAACTACTTTTTATATTGGTTATCAAGCTACTTGACAAAGTTTGTTGGAAGCAGGAAGTATATTGTTTCTTTGAAGGCTGTCAATCCTCAAATCGATGATCTTGGAATAGAACAAATGATTGATTTTGGGTTTGCTAGATGGTTCAAAGAATATGTAAGATGTTGAAAGAGTTCATTGCGAACCAACATTGCATGTCTACCAACACAAGTGCATTAACAAAAATTTATTTATGTTGTACAGGTTCTAAATGAAAGAAACAACGTGTTTGTTGACCTCATAAGAAGCCTTGCATGGGGACCAAATAGATATGTGCGAACATGGCCTACTTATTTTTTTAATGGATACAAGTTCCACATAGAAGCTTTGAGCCATGACAAGTCCACTAATAATAGTGGTGTATGCATTAAGGGTATAGATGGAGAGTCGGAAAGTGACTACTATGGTGTTCTTGAAGAAGTTATTCAGTTAGAATACACGGGCGAGCCTATCAAGCAAATAGTGTTATTTAATTGTGAATGGTTTGATCCAACCAAAGAACGCGGTATGAAAATTCATCCCCAATTTGGTAATGTTGACATTCAATCAACAAGGAGGTATAGCGTGTATGAACCATTTATTTTTGCACAACAAGCAACGCAAGTATACTATGCACCTTATCCCACAGGCACAGGTCGAGACAATGCTAATTGGTTGGCAGTCATTAGAACAAAAGCGAGGAGCACTATTGATGCCCTTAGCACACAAGATGACGGTGATGCATATCAGGAAGATGAAAGAAATGAAATTGTATCTGCAACTACTGACAATGATGAGATTCAGAATTTGCATGATAGGGAAGCTGTATACGAAGAAGTTCATGATGTACCGATTATCAATGAAGATGTTGAAGAAGATCCTTTGGAGGCTTTTGGATGGGATGATATTACTGAAGAAGAGGACGAAGATTTAGTTTATGAAGATGATACTGAAGATGAATGATCTTTTTTTTCTTTTTTCTTTTTTGTTGTCTCTTAATGGGTTTTGTGGTCACTTAACAATGATTTGTAGAAAATATTTTGTGATGTTGGTGGATTACTTTATACTATTTTTTGTGTTTGAATGTCAGATTGTTTCATGTTATTTGAATTTGGTATTCTTTACAATATAATTTTTGAATGCCTTATAATTTCATACTGTTTGTTTACTCAATCTATCTAGTTGGATTGTCATGCAGATGTCAAGTGGAAGAACAGGACGAGGAAGAGGTCGAGGTCGAGGTCGAGGTGGGGTTAGATCGAGAACCCTGCCTTATACACCATTGTGTTCACCACCCTTAATTCCACAGCCTTCATCATCAGCTTCTACTGGTCAACCACAAGAACCTGTGGAAGAACTCCAGCACGAGGTCCCTACAAATCCGTCTCAGCAACAAGGGAGAATTGATTCTACTAGTGTTGACTCATCCGCGATTATACCTCGAGGGAGAGACCCTACTGATGGGAAGCTTTGGATACAACCATGTGGCCAATCGTAAGTATTAGATTGTTTGCGTCTTATGATAGAAATAGTTATCTTCAAATTTTAATCAATTGTTGGAATATGCAGATTTCATCCTTCTGTTCAACCAATTAGATTTATACGAAAAGTAATTACTTCCAAATTTGAAGAACCACATCATGTTTGGAGTCAGGTTCCAGAACAAATTAGGAACCTCTGGTTCGACGAATGGGCAGTTAATTTCAAAGTCTTGATCTCTATTTTATTTTCTTTAAACTGTAGTTTTCTTTTTACTGATGTTCGTACAATTTGCATAGAAAAACTTCAAGTGGCTTCCACAATATGAAGATAGGATCAAGGCTTGTTGGAACTTTAAGGCTGATGAGCGTTTTCGAGGATTAATGAAAGAAGTTTGATTGGCTTGGAAGGAAGGTCAGAGGCCTGCTTGGATGCCTGAAGGATGCTTGCATGAGTTGGGAAACATTTGGTTAACTGAGGAATATCAAAAAAAGCAACTTCAAAATAAGCAAAATCGAGCTTCAGCAAAAGGCGGTTCATTACATACTTGTGGATCCATTACTATTTCAGAGCATAAGAGGAGAATGGTAATGGTAACATTCAAATATATTTTGCATGTTTTAATTTTTTATAGCTATTTTCATGGTCAATTCATATTATTTTTATTTTAAAAGTGAACATACCGATGTTGTTTGTTGAAAAAGAAAAGTATAGTGAGTATAATAATGAAAGTGAGGATATGCATACCTATTTGCTGATGATCATTCACTACTTAATTGGATGATATTTTAAGTTGATTATGACATTTATGTACATACTAGAGCTGCATGTGTAAAAGGTATTTCTGGTATAAGGTTTTGATGGTTAGCTTATTTATATAGATGGATTATGGTCAAGATGTTGTTCAATTTGTCATTTTATTTCTTTCTGGTAAATATTTTTCTTAATGTTGTTTTTATTCCTTATAGATGGTAGCTACAGGAAAAGAACCGTCATTACCTGAGCTTTTTTTGAAAACTCATAAGAAGAAGGAAACCGGTGAATTTGTTGATAAAAGATTCGCTGATGTATTTGTAAGTATGATCTTCTTTTCTTGATGATTGGGTAAAATTTTAGTTTCAATTATGTTAAGTAGACGCCCATTGTAATATTTTTCATGTTGATTATATATTTACAGACTGAATATAATAGAATCACATCAACTAGATCCTCTAATGCTTCAGCTGATTCCATGAATGATAATATCCTTCCGGAAGAAGAAAAAACTATGTGGTTGGAGGCTGTTGGTGGTGTAAATAAGAAAGGTCGTATTTTTGGCGGGGGATCAGAAACGCCAGAAATATGTTGTAGTTCAAGTGGGAAATCTACAGCTACTCAATCATCATCTTGGTTTCATCCAGAAATTGAACAAGAGATAGAACGACGCGTGGCAAAGGCCAATGAAGAGTCAAATGCTGCAATAAAAAAGTTAGAAGAGAATTACAAGAAGGACATAGATGAGTTGACGAAGAAGCTAATTATTTCTTCCCGTAATCAACATGAGCAAGATGATGATGCTTCAGAGTGAACTAAATCTTTATCTATTTGTGAACACTTTAGAACACTTAACATTATCTAATTTTTCTTTATATTGCACATTAGTTAAATTGTACGAGAACTTTTATGTTTAGTTAATTTGTATGACTACTTCTATGTGACATTTGGGTTATATATATATAAATATATTGGTTTGCAGGATGGATGGTTTTTTGTAATAAAAATATGAGCAAAAAGAATATAAAGGGTAGGTTGACAAAATTTTTAAGTTTACCCACGGAATAGTCCGTGGGCAAATTTACCCACGGAATTGTCTGTGGGTAATTTACCCACGGACGTTTCCGTGGCAAATTAGCCACGGCATAATCCGTGGGTACTCCATGGCTATAATTACCCACGGACCCTTCCGTGGGGAATCCGTGGGGAATTCCCCACGGACACCAAAGTCCGTGGGTAAATGTTTACCAACGCCATTTTTAGCCACAGATTAAGTTCGTGGCTAATTTTGTGGGCAAATACATTTACCCACGGAAATCCCTTGATTTAGCCACGGAATTGTCCGTGGCTAAATCTATGATTTGTTGTAGTGCGACATTTTTTCAGAACGACAGTGTTTCAAGAAGAAAGCGTGGAGAACAAGTTTATACCATCATCAGCCATTGAGCTTGGAGTGCCGAGCCCTTGGTAAAGCAACGAAGCCTTAGAGCTTCATCGAAACTCTCAGACTTGGGGGATTTATGGTATCTAGGGAGCCTGACATTCGTCCCTCAGACTCGACGGTAAAACCAACAAGCGTAACCACCTAAACCGCCTTGCGTGGGCTATGTATATATGTGCGACTTCCCTGCTTAGAGACTACTACGCATTCTCGCAAAATCCCTCTACGACTGAGCACTTAATCTCCCTGTTCTTCCAGCTTTCTCTCCCTTTCAAGGTTGCTTTCACAACCTTCATCTTGGGAGCCTTTCAAAACCAGGAAACTACGTGGACTCTGATCCCAGCTAAGGGTATGTAAGCGCCGAACTTTCTCCCAGATCAAGTCCGTCTCGTCCCAATCTCTGCCATTTCCCCCCAATTCCGGCCACCTTGCGAGTGACCGGAATATCAAGGCACTTTTTTGGACATCCAAGGGGGAGTGTTGTAAATGTTATGGATCTCCATACTCCCAAAACTTCCAAATGAATGATAATTCCATAACTCTAAATTGATTAGGAATTATAACACTTATAAGGAATTATGTACCATACTTAATTATTTGTAACTCATGGTTGGAGGTTACACTTGTAACCCTATAAATAGAGGGTGTATGTTGGAGTTGGATAAACCATAAATACGATCTTCTTACATATTTCTTCTTCTCATATTATCACTCTTCTTCTTCTCCATTCTACTCCTTGTATATATTATAATTATTATCAATTATTAGTATATTATCATATTTTTATACACAAAAATTTTTGTCATTAATGAAATTGAGTGAAATTGTTTGATATGTTGTTTGAAAGTTTTAACAAGGAAAAAAAGGAACACCTACTAGTTTTGTTTAGAAGTTATAATAAAATGATTTTAATTGAATGACTCATTAATATTTTTTTAATATTACCCCTTATAATATAAACACATGACTAATTGCATTACTAGAATAAAATTGTAATTTTCTTAAACTTAAAAGGATATGTTTCTATTTTAGAATATTAAGTCATTTTATTTTATCCTTAACCCCTAATTTGGAGGACACAAAATATGAAGTTTTAGATGGCTAAGGAAGACTTTAAATGCCCTTCCTCTCTATTCCATTCCATCCCCTATAAAAACATCCAAACATACTTCTAGCTCATTTGGGTATTTCATTCCATTTTCTTCCATCCAAACATACTTTTAAAGAATCTCTTAGGGTGTGTTTGGTTACTGGTTTATGAGGTAGGGAATGGGAATTAAAATGGGTTTGTTTGCCCATGTTTAGTTGGTAACTTTGATAAAGCAAGGAATGAAACTCTTCCTCATTCGAGGGAGAGTTTGAGAGTGCAAACTTTCGGAGGGAGGAGGATATGCTTGATCTTTCTTGGGAAAGAACCACAAAAAGACCAACATACCCCTAATGAAAATATACTATTATATTTTTATTGATATAAATTTTATATTAAGTAAAATATAAAAATATTATTCAAATAAAATTTATTTTCGTTATAATAATTATATAATTCACATCCAATAATTTCATTTCAATATATATTTATATGAATGGAATGGGCTTATTATTTTGTTTTGACGACTTTTTTATTTAAAGGTTAAAATTGTCATTTTATTTAACTCTCGTTCCTTTTTCATTGTTTTTCTGCTAACTAAATATAGCCAATGTAATTTATTTTTTTTTCATTTTCATGACTTTTTTTTTTACAAAACCGATAAATTGAACAGAAACAAAAAATGTCCAACCAACGGACCTAACATTGTTACAGGTAAATTAAATAAACTACGAAAAAAACAAAGGAATTGAGGACTAGAACACTGTGACTTGCAAACAAGGCAGCAAGATTGTTAATGTCTTCACCCAGGATTCGAATTTTTTTCTTCGTTTTATATCCTTGAGTGATGCTGGAAGCGAGGCTCTTACAAAAGACTACAATATTACAATGTTGGGAATGCTGAGAATTGTTCAGAGCAATTTGAAGTCCCCGTCTTAGGACCATGAAGGTAGCTACGAGAAGATCTTCATAATCTCTAAGACTATATGTTGGAATATTTTTAAATTGAAGAGATGTATTTATGTTTATTTATTTGAGGAGTTGTATCATAAATTAATTAATTATTATGCTTATTTATTTGAAGAGTTGTATCATTAATTAATTAATTTATATGAAAAGTAGGCAAAACTCTTTATTTAAATTAATAGTTGTGACTTTTGATTGAAGAGACATTATATCAAAAAGTATCTCTTCAAAGGCATCACTTTATGGTCTATATAAACTCCTCATCATTCCATAACACAAAAGATCAAATTCATTGTCTTTGTCTTTGAGTGCACACAAAGATTAAGACAAATTATCACTTTGTAAATACTATTGTTGTATTGGCTTGAGTATTGGAAGTGTTATCCATATTCAAGGGTCTTTATTGTATCCTAAAGGAAATTTGCCGGTCTACCCAACTAGCACCCTATATAAGATAGGAATAGGTGGGGGCAAATTAAGCCTAAAGAAAAGTGTTGTCCACGCCTTGAAGACATTGTGCATCACTTTCTTTTCTTCTTCTTCATTTCTTCTTAGTTTCTTCTTCAAAGAGTCAATCCCTCCAACACTATACACCAAGGTATTTGAGGATGTGTGCAAGGTATCTGAGAATACTCAGGTTGCTGGGAGTTTATGAGGAGTCTTAGATTAGGTGCTGTAGTCCTTCAGGTTGTGTCTCTCTAGTCCCCCGGGTGAGGGTCTATTTATACTGAGTGTGGGGAGGTCGTGCTCGACCCACGATCTCGTGCATCGTAGGTCGCCCCACGATGCTTAGGGAGTTCCCACGTCTGGTTAAGTGGGCGCTTCGTGAAGTGACGTGGTCTACGGCCACATAAGTAGCAGATGAGTGGTCTCACGTGCCACTAGCATGCGCGGTGGCTAGGTTTCTAGAAGCTTAATGCCTTCGTTTCATTCCGTGGAAGGGCAAACGTTTGGGAGGTGACACGCGTCTTGCTTCGATGGCTGACTGCTTGACTTCCTTAGCAAGTTTTCGAGCCGTTCTTGCAAAAAGTACGCGACTTACCAAGGAGGAGTCATCATTGCTCAGAGGAGAATTTCTCAGAATACCCTTTGCGGGTAAGCGGAAGAAATCAAAAGGTCAGGGGTCGTTTGGTCATTTCGGGGTGCTCTCCTCGAGTCGAGCTTGCTCACGGCTGGTGACTGGACAAGGAATTTTGCTGAGAGTTGTCTGTTAGAGGAGCGGACTGCTGCAGGTGCACGTGTCGGGGATTTGATGGATGCTACTGTCGTCGGATGTTTTGCCGCCGTTTCCCCTTCATTAAATGTGGGTTCGTTTCTGAGGGTAGCCATCATTATTAGCCTAGGCAGAGGTTTTTCGAAAAGACCCCTCGGCGTCTTCGGGTTACTTTTGGGTTTTCGAGGGCCTTTCAGCCTTTGTACCTCTGTTGCCCTGGCTATGAATCCGAACCGTTCCTCTTCTCCACGTGTTCAGTCAGAGTGGGCGATTACAACCTATGTTGGTTGTAGGGGATACTTATTTTTATCCGTTGCAGGATACGAGGGGGCTGAGGTTTTGAATCGTCGCGCCTCTGGGTATCTTATAAGTATCTAGCGTTTGAAAGTTTATGATTTTGCATTTGCATTCTCACCCTTCTCCGTCCCCTGCCTTTGCTTTGCTCTCTCTGATTATTCTTGCCCCTTCTTCTCTTTGTTTTCCGTCTTCACTGGGATTTAGCCATGGCTGGTGGTGACGACTATAGCTTCTACCCCTTCGACTTTACTTAGAGGATCTCCCTTCTTCTTCTTCTCCTCATCCTCCTCTTAGCCGTACTCGCGACGCCAGCGGAGTAGGGGGAAGAAATGCGGTCAACAGAGTCTTTCTCTGGAAGCGGTGGAGGGTGTCCCTGCCGTGGTACCTGCTGGTGGTGGGAGTGAAGGACGGATTCCCGTACTACCATCTTCCGAGAAAGATCGCCGGCAGGAGGATCTTCAAAAGGAGAAGAGGAAGAAGGATGGAAGAGGTGGCGCGAGCGGACCCCAGGAGGGGGAAAGGAAAGGAGCTTCTACGGTAGAGTTACCCTCGGGGGGTTCCTCGCGTGTTTCTCAAGGACCAAGGCAGGAGACCTTGACGGTCTTGGTTAGGCTCGCTACGTAGCATGGTCGCGCCAGTTTCTGGTCCGCCATGATTTCTCCAACCCCGTGGGGTGTTGGGAATTTCATTGTGAGCTGTGCGGTGGACACTACAGCCCTGAGTTTGTTTAGGGACAGTAGCCCTAGATTGTATTGTATGCTGATGGCGCTGAGACGATGATAAAGTCCACATTGAGGCTCGCGACCTTTGGTAGGGTGCCCATGGTTGTTCGGGTAGTGATGATTCCTTCTGCTGGAACCTGGGCTCTTGAGAACCCTATGAGTGTGCCGGAGAATGGCCTTATGCTGGCTTCGTTCAACCCGAGTTTTTTGAACGTGTCGAAGTAGAGGACGTCTACCGAGGATCCTTGGTTGATCAAGACTCTCTTGACTTCGTAGTTGGTGATTATGGTCGTCACCACCATGGGGTCGTCGTGGACTGGTCCCTATAGGTTGGTGAGATCGAATGTGATGGGGTCTCCTTTGGGCTTGCTCCTCTTTTTGTGCTTTGGGGCGTAGTCGAGGGCGAGAATGGAGCGTTCCACTCTCTTCTTGCTTTGTAGTGGCGAGGAAGTTCCTCTCTGCAGGCCGCCTGCAATGACGTTCATGACCCCACGAGTAGGCGTCTGATCGTTGGCCTCTCATGGATGTTCTGCGTTAGCCCCCTGCTTTCTTCCTTGATGTATCTGACGAGCTGTCCCTTGCGGATTAGGTCTTCAATCTGATCCTTTAGGTGGATACAGTCGTTGGTTTCGTGTCCGTAATCCTCGTGGAACTGGCAGTATATGAACTTGTCCACTGGTTTTCCCGCCTTTCGCCTCTTGACCTGAGGGGGGGAAGCTGAGCATGTCCGAGTGATAAATCTCTTCTAGTACCCCAACATGGGATTTGTTGAGGGGAGTGTAGCTCGTGAACCGTCCTCTAGGAGGCATTCATGGTCGAGGGGGTGACCTCTTCCTGTTGTTTTTCTCCTTGGGAGTTTGGCTTTCTGTTGCCGTTTTTTCTTTCTTCTTTTCTGCTCGTTCCATGTCGGCCCTACTTATCAAGAATTTCCTCATCTTGTCTTTGGCGATTTGTGCATTCTCCTCTTTCAAGAACCATTCCGCGCGATCCATCAGCTCCTATAAGGTGGAGACAGGGCATCTGTTGAGTTCCCCGTAGAACTGCGAACATCGAAGACCTTGTTTTATGACGAAGATGGCGACGGCGTCTTGGAGGCCTCGGATGGAGCGAGAGTTTGGTAAAACGGGCCAGAAAGGCTTGTAGGTTTTCTCCTTCCTCTTGGTGGAAACCGATGAAGGAATCTTCATTCTTTTGGTATTCCTTGCTGCTGGCGAACTGCGTAAGGAAGTTTTGCGCCAACTGTTCGTAGCTGTGGATCGAATTGGTGGGCAGCAGTGAAAACCATCTCAGTGCGGCCTCTTTCAAGGTTGACGAGAAGACTTAGCATTGTTGGTCGTCCGTCATACCTAATATCGACATAGCCAAGTTGAAGGTGTTCAGGTGATCCTGTGGGTCAGTTTCTCCGCCGTAAGGCTCTATGTGGAAAGGCATCTTGAAGCCCATGGGTACGTGCTCATTCATGATTTGTTGGGTAAAATGATGTCTTCCATTTCCCTGGAATTCGAATGTGGGCCACTGGTAAGCATTTGCACCGCAGGCAGCGTATGGGTTGTAGGTTCCTGCCCATGGCATGTGGAGGTAGGATCCCGGAGGGTAGTTTGGGACTGGTGGTCGCGGATACCTCGTAGCGGGTTGTGCTGCTTGTCCGGCAATCATTTCTGGTCCAGGTGGGATCGCTGCTAGGGGCACTGGTGCTGTTAGCGATAGTCGCGCGAATTCCATCGGTAAGGTCCCGAATTGTATTGCGGGCAGGTTGGTAGGGTCGTTGGAGGTCCTTGCCATCGCGCCGTGTGGCATTAGCGGTAGTTGGGCGCTTGCTTTTGCTGGGGCGAGGTTCTTGTTCTCCTCCCACTATTGTTGGCGCAGGGCCGCTACTTCTGCCTCGAGGCGGGCGATCTCTGCGTCCCGTGGGTTCCTTGTTGGCTCTGTCATTTCTTGACCGCCGGTTGTGGAGCAAGGAACATGTGGCATGCCATACGGGTGTTGAGGGCAAGTTTCCTTTCCAGGTGCCGGGTTCTGGATCACGGTTTCCGCAACAGCTACCTGCGTCATTGAGGCGCTTTGGGGCTGGGTTGCGTTTGATCCACCTGCTTCGGTTGTCACCGCTTTGGTCGTTCCCTGCCGGTTCCTTGTGCTTTGGGGTTGGGTTGCGTTTGATCCACCTCGTGGCTGCGGGAGCGTTCGAGTCGGTCATGTTGTATTATATCCTGTATATAAGATAAGACATGCGGGTTTCTGAGTGTTAGGTTTATACTCCTACTCCCCGAAAAAGAAATGCCGTTTAGCGGCAGAGTGCGCAAGACATTGTGGTCTGAATAAGACCGCGGTGGGCGCCACTATAACTGTCGTTTTTGGTTCAGACAATTGTAGTTTATTATTAGGACCGCAAGGGGTCTTAACCTTGGGAGACTTGTCCTTAGGTGATGCACCTAGGTGCCTACGTACCCTTCGGGAGGGATCAAAGTCCACATAGTTCGTCATGGTGACGTCTATAGGAGCCGTTAGGCAAGGTGATTACCTGTATCGAGCCGTGTGCAGTTAAGACGTGCCTAAGGTACTCCGGGCGGGCGAGCCGCTCTTAGGAGGTTGCCTTAGTGTGGGAGAGCTCGGGTCTTTGAGGGCTGTTGGAAGCCCAAGTGGTGATGTGCTCCGGGACGGAGGTGAGCTTGCTGGTGGTCGGACCTGGCGGGGCCTACGGCTGAGCTCGGGATGCGTGGAGAGGATGTGTGCAAGGCATATGAGAATACTCAGGTTGCTGGGAGTATACGAGGAGTCTTAGATTAGGTGCTGTAGTCCTTCAGGTTGCGTCTCTCTAGTCCCCCGGGTGAGGGTCTATTTATACTGAGTGTGGGGAGGTCGTGCTCGACCCACGATCTCGTGCATCGTGAGTCGCCCCACGATGCTTAGGGAGTTCCCACGTCTGGTTAAGTGGGCGCTTCGTGAAGTGACGTGGGCTAGGGCCACGTAAGTAGCAGATGAGTGGTCTCACGTGCCACTAGCATGCGCGGCGGCTAGGTTTCTAGAAGCTTAATACCACATGTCCCAAGGCGGAATATTCCGTAGTTACAATTATTATTTTTAATTTAATCCTTAAAATATGAAAAATATCAAATTTAGTCAATGAATGATGTAGTTTGTTTCATTTTAGTCACTGAAAGATAAAATATTAAATTCAGTCCTTAAAAGATAAAGGTTATCTCAATTTTGTCCCTACAAAATTTTAGGTCAATTATGTTAATAAAAATTTACATAGACTAAATAAATTGTATATTTTTATAGATTAAATTTAATACTTACATATTTTAAAATTAAATTGAGATAAACTATAACTTCTAAAAACTAAATTCAATATTTTTATTGTTTAAACGAAATTGACACAAATGATATATTTTCCCTAAAAAGAGAGAACAGATGAGCACGGGACCCAAAAGAAGCACATTTATAGTGGCCTGTTTTTTATTTTTTGTTTTCTTGTATTTGGTGCCATTGCTGATTTGGTGTGGTGGGAAAAATTCACAAAGGTGTCCCGTGAACCAAATTTGGATCTTGTGAGCAATGTCAGTGCCAATCACGAGCACGCCATGTTGAGTGGGACCCACAGAGAGAGAGAGAAACGTAGGAAAACCGAAACCCTGTATTTATTTTAGGGTCAATTTATAATGAAACTTGTTGTATGCATGTAATAAAATTTCGATCGATAGAATTATGACATGTGGGTAGGATGACTTGAGATGCAATGCAATTTTCCACGTTTTACAATCTTATCGGCCGAAATTACATTGCATGCATGCATGCAACAAGTTGCATTATAGACTAATTTTTTTTTAATTCATTTTTATGGATTATACCGGCTAGTTTGGTTAATATTTATTGCAATGAGGATGGTAATAAAAATGGAAGTCAGAAAGAGAATGTTGAAGGAAATAGAAATGTGATCTGACTGTGATGTGAATGGAATAAAAGTTGGCAAAATGATAATTTTATCCTTATATTAAAAGTGAGATCAATAAAATAAAGTGGACAAAAATATAATTTTATCATATTACAAAAAGTAAAGTATGTTTGATTGGAAGAATGTTGAAAAGAATATTAAATTACATCTACGATTCAAGCAACCATACGACCCATATATTCATTATAGGGTAACTTTATAGAATTAAATAGTTTTGACTCACCAGTTCTTTATCTCGAGATTTATATCATCTTAAATTAAAAAATATTTTAGCACAAATTTCAAAATAAATTCAACAATAAAAAACTAATAAGCTAAAATTATCTAACTCTCCCTAGAATTACCCTTCATTATATTGCCCCTAGCCCCCTAAAGTCTATATTATTTTTAAAAAAAAATAATTTTAAATATGAGTAAAAAATGAAATAATCTTTACTTTACACATTCATAGAAAATTTCTTCTCTTAAACTATATTATGTGATTTAAATAATCTTTACACATTCATATATAAAATATAATTATTCTTCGTAAAATTGGAAATATTTTATATCTATTCACTACAAATGAAAAAAAAAAAAAATCGGAATGATTAGTCTTTTGTACTTTGCCTGATGGGAATGAGTATGACTAATAAATTTTTTGCATCATTAAAATGACTAATAAATTTTTACCTTCTTATTTTGATTTGTGATTTTTGTAAATTCCCAAAAATAGATAACCTCAAATGAAATGTGGAATCAGTTTAAGTAGAATCCATATTATTATTTTTGATGAAAAAAAAAAGAATCCATATTTTTTTTTTCTGGATGCAGTACATCGGTTTCTGTGTCATAAGAAAGACACAAGGACAACTAATTTTTCTCATTTTTAAAATCTCTGAAAATTGAACAAAGGAAAAAAATAATATATATATATATATATATATATAATTTTGCAGCGACACCATTTGGAAGTATTTGCTTTAATTATGTAAAACTACTATATAAGGCACTTTTAAGTTTTAACTCCGGCTGACAGGAGCAACAGGATCAATGTACATGTATCATATCATTAGGAAAAGAAAATAGAAGACTATACAGACAATTTGTTCGTTGAAAAATTTAGAAATTGATAATTTGATCTTTGAAAGATCATAATTATATAATTTGATCTTTGAAAGATTGTACTGTTTAACAAATTGGTTCTTCCGTCATCTTCAGTTAAATTCTCTTAATGGACTTGCTGACATGGCACGTTATTTGCACACGTGAGCCGTTAGTTGCTGAGTATGACATGCTTACATAGCACAAACTAAATACTGCACAAAATAGTTCCTAAAAGATTTTAAATACTACACAAAATAGTCCCCAAAAGATTTGTATATCTTCATACGTTTCACTTGAATTCTGAGTTCTGTGTAGTATACTCAAATATTGTACAACGTAAGACCTTTAGGGACTAAATTGTACATCGCACAAATCTTTTAGGGACTATTTTGTATAGTATTTAAAAGCTTTTAGGGACTATTTTGTGTAGTATTAAAATCTTTTAGAGACTATTTTGTGCAGTATTTAGTTTGTGTCATGTAAGTATGTCCTCTCAGTAACTAACGGCCCACGTGTACAATTAACGTGCCACGTCAGCAAGTCCGTTAAGAGAATTCAACTGAAGATAACGGAAGGACCAATTTGTTAAACGGTGCAATCTTTCAGGGACCAAATTGTATAGTTATGATCTTTTAGGGACTAAATTGTTAACTTTTGAATCTTTAAGGGACCAAATTGTCTATATACTCAAAATAAAATTAAATATTTTTTTTTCACATGTATCCTCCTATAAAAGGTATTTTTATTAAAAGAGAAAATTATAACTACTTGGTTGAATTACATTTATTATGTTTTAGTTTAAAAAAGTTTTATAGTTTAATTTTAATTTAATAATCTACCTAATTATTTAACTTAAGTTAGTTGAAGTTTTTTTTAATATAACAAGTAGTAGTGTTCTCTCAATAAAATTTTTTTTCATACACAAGATAAATCAGAGACATTATTTTAAAAAAAAAATATCCATCAGTTCAACCAATTACAAATTCATATAACATAATTTTAAAATTAAAGAGATTATAAGTATAATTATACTAAATTTTAAGTGAGATGATATAACTTAACTAACCTTATTATCTCTTAATTTGGTTCCTTTATGCATTCTAGCAAATAAAGATGATAAAATTATATATTGATGATATTTACGAATTTATTTTTCTACATAAATATTACATTAAAGAGAGTCCCAATTGGTATATAATAAAATAAATATTATAAATATATTTATTTATATGTGGATGACCACATTTTTAACATTGGATTCTTCCTAAACCCTCCATATGATCACTTGTCTCTTTGTATCCTTAGTAACTTCTCCATGAAAGCCCCTTTAAGAGAATTGTGTAACCTTCCAATTAGTGTGCTTAAATATACATTATTGTATTCTTAATGCTACCTTATGGCTAAAGTCCTATAAATAGAGGCTAATGTAAACAAGTGAATGGATGAATGAATTTGGTGCATCTCTCTTATGTTCTTCTTGTTTCTCTAAGCTCTTTCTCTTATGTTCTTGTTGTTCCTAAATTTTTGTTTTAGAACATTGTTTTACAACACGTTATTAGCACGAAGCTCTAGAATTTTGTGTCGAAAGGAGCTTAAACTTGTTTCCATCATATCATGGTAAGCAAGAATTCATTTCTTCTTCTCATTATGTAAGTTTTATCAAATCTCATAACATTTATATTTGTTGCACTTGATATGTATAGAAAAATTATCTATCATGAGACATTTTTTTTCATTATTTATTTGAGTGCAATATTGAATTTTTGAGATATTATAGAAGAACGAAATCATGAATCCCTGAAGGATGCGCAAAAAGCAATGATTTTTATTCGTTATCATTTGCATGAAAAACTAGATATGAAAATAAGAACCGGTAGTTCTTTGGAACAAATTGAAGGAAAGATATGAGTTCCAAAATGATCAATGATTCATCTTAAAGCTTTTTCTAATTGGATGCACTTACGTCTGCAGTATATTCTGTAAGTGAATATATGTCATCCATGTCTAAAATTAGCTCTTTAATTAAGTTATGAGGAAAGAAAATTATTAATAAAGATATGTTTAGAAAAATCATATTCTACTTTCCATGTTTCGAATGTGCTCTTGCAGTAGCAATATCGAGAGCATAGATTAATTTATCAAATATTATGGGCTAGTTTCTTGTTTGCTTGTGGAAGAGCAAAGTAATGAGATTTGAGCTTTTGATGAAGAATAATTAAAAATCTTGTCCAATTGGATCAATTTCATTCCCTGAAGTGAACGTGATTTTTTCTTGAGGTCATGGATGAGGTTGTGGTCCAAAATGAGACCATGAAAGAAAATATATTTTGGAATATTGAAAATGATTTTCCATCAAATTATGAAAATAAAAGTGCTATACTGAAGCACAAGAACGAGACCAAAAATGAGGATGAACTATTTCAAAGAAAAAAAAACCTCAAAGAAATGATAACATCATTTGCTACAAATATAGCATATGTTATTGGTCTTACATTATGTTATATTTTATTATGTTTCACTAAACATAAGGAAACTGAAATAAAAGCAAAATTTTCTGAGCTTGTAAATCCTACTATTTCTTATGGATCACAAATGAAAATTGATTGTGATGTGTCTAATTTTATTTAATTTTTAAAGACTTATAATTTAATTAGTGACAAAAAATGACTACACTTTAAAAATTTATAAATCACATATGTTTCATTTGAATTTTAAGTATAACTTGCTCACTTAGTGTATTATAATTATTTTAATTTTGCTTTGAGATAAACAATTATATTCAACGTTATAGAGGATTACATATTTCTTGTGGATAGTAGCACAACTCATACAATTTATCTTGACAAAATTAACATTAGCTGAAATTAATGTTAATAAGATATCTAGTTTTGCAAATGTCATATAAGACTCTGGA
Organism: Senna tora; assembly: GCA_014851425.1. Lineage (NCBI taxonomy): Eukaryota > Viridiplantae > Streptophyta > Magnoliopsida > Fabales > Fabaceae > Senna > Senna tora. The sequence continues at coordinate 15,374,278 of CM026271.1, forward strand.
AGAGCTCACATTTCATTGCCAAATAGATAAATTTTTAATATTGGTGATACATTATATATTTCTTGTAGATCCAGAAGAAATCTACCAAATTTCAAAGAAATATATCCACCGTAATGGTTATCACATTGAGACAAAAATAAGTGAGATACAGAATATCTATACATTATTTCTACTATATCAAGCATGAAGCTTATATTAGAGAAACTCTTTACTTTTGTTTAAGGTTATATCTAATAAATATAAAATTTGACGAATCAAATTTTATGCACTGAAAGTGGTCAGACCCTAAGATTATTATACTTTGGCATGATCAACTTGGTCATCCAAACTCACTTTTCATGCGACGTATTATACAAATTACATACGGACATTTGTTGAAGGACCGGAAGATCTTATTAGTAATTGATTTCTTTTGTGAATCTTGTGTAATGTGAATTAATTATTAAATAATCATTTTCTATATTACACATCAAGTCTCCTTATTTTCTACAATATATTCAAGAAAATGTCTATAGTTATATTCATCTATCATGTGGCTCATTTCAATATTTTTTCATTTTAATTGATGCATCTAATCGATAGTCATAAATTTGTTGACTTTTAACTTGTAATATAGATTTTCTAAATTACTTGCTGAAATGATACAATTAAGGGCATACTTTCTTGTTTAGATAAAAAATTTTATGACTATTACATGTTAATAGGAATTATAGTTGAACTATTAGTAGCTCATGGACATAAAAAATAGTTTAGTTGAACCTTTTATTGAATGGTTAAAGCTTATTGCTAAACCTATGCTTATGAAGTCAAAGTTTTTAAAATTTACTTGGGGATATGTTATAATACATGTTGCATCTTTGATCCATATTAAAAATTATTGGTTGTATTTTATATGTTCCTCTTGAAATTTATGTTGGTTTTTATTCGTGATCTATTATTAGATATATTGAACTTTTAACTTATGAATAGAGGAAGAAAAATATAATTAGTTGAAATACATCAACATTATCATACCATAATACTCGTACAAATTAATGTGAACTTGAAGTTCAAAGAATAATTTATTTGCAAATTGTTGCAAATGAATTACCACATTATTTTACAAATACTTAGTGGGTCATTAAATCACATGTATCAGCTGCAAATATTTTAGCACGATTAGATGTCCCTGGCGGACAATCTGCTAGTACAACAGCTAATGAATCTGAAATACGCCAGAAGCGTGATAGACCAATTAGTGCAAAAGATATCATTCCCAGAAGGAGAAAAAGTAAAGAAGATGCTCTCAAGGATATTCAGGATATTTCAAATATGAATCAACAATCCCACATTTTTGAAAAAGTAACTCCTGAAGTAGTTTCATCCCCAGAAGTGGATCCGGTACCGGAAAATCATGAGATCTCATTGAATTATAGAGAAATGTGAGAAACAAATGAAATTGTTGTTGACTATATTTTCAATTGCAATTGCATCAGAAATTATTAATGATGAGGGACCTGATCCCGAAACTACAAAATGATATCGATATCAAAATAATTGGCCAAAATAGAAAAAAGGCAATATAAGCCAAATTAGACTCGTTATCAAAACGAGAATTTCTGGATCAATTACCCAAACACCTGAAGATGTTAAACCTGTATGGTATGAATGGGTATTTGTTCGTAAACGAAATGAGAAAAATACAAATTGTGCACGAGTTTTGGCACAAAGTTTCTCACAAAGGCTTGGCGTAGATCACATTATGATATTTATTATCTAAATATGGATACAATTGTACCATTTTTAATTGATATGGTAGCCTTTGAAAAACTTGATGTATGTTTGATGGAAGTAGTAGCTATATAGGTCATTATAATCCTTGAAGGATTTAAGATGCCTGAAGCATATAAATCAGAACCTTGAGATATATATTCCATCAAATTACAAATATCCTTATATGGAATGAAACAGTCTAGAGGAATGTAGTATAATCATCTCAATGAGTATTTATTAAAAGGTTATAAAAATGATCATATTTGTCCTTATATTTATAAAGAAGGCAAACTCTGAAATTTTTATTGTTGCAGTTTATGTTAAGGACATAAATATTGTAGGAACTCCAGAAGAGATTTTAAAACCTGCATAGTACTTGAGAAATGGATTTGGAATGAAAAATCTTGGGATTCAAGATTTTGTTTGGGATTTAAGTTTGCCTATGATCATTCGTCCACTTGATATAAATACATACCATTTTCATCCATGAGAAGATGATAAACACAATTTATTGGTCCTAAAGTACCATACCTTAGTACAATAAGGACACTTTGTACTAAACTAGGCATAGCCATTACAATAAATTTGTTAGCAAAGTTTAGATATTTTCAAAGAATATCTTATCCCAGTTTACTCTTCTCAAAGGAAGGAAAACCATAATTAATTGGATATGTTAAGGTTGAATATTTTTGTGATCCCCGCAAAGCTCGGTTTCAAAATGTTACATTTTTACATATGGAGGAACTTTCATGACAGTAAGTGAAGCAAATCGTTACAGCCACATAATCAAATTACTCAGAGATATTGGTTATTCATGAAGCAACCTATATGCGTATTTGGTTGAGAACCATGATTCCTCATATTAAATAAACATGTCGGTTGCCTGCAACCAATAATATTGTATGAGGAAAATGCAACATGCATCATAAGATATTGATAGGCTACAAAAGAAATGTGATATTGGTATTCACAAAATTCAATTTAGGAATTATGTAGCTGACCTTTAATTAAAGTATTTCACCTCAAGTTCTTAAGGAGCATGAATACAACATTGAAATATGAAGTCCTGAAGACTTTCATGACACAATATAAACTTGAGGGGAAGAAAAATAACTATGAATATTGTACTCTTTTTCCTTCGCTAAGTTTTTTTGTCCCACTGGGTTTTCCTTAGCAAGGTTTTAACGAGGCATATTCATACGGAGTCCTGAAGACTTTCATTATAAAATATAAACTTGAGGGGAAGCAAATTATTTATGAATCATGTACTCTTTTTCCTTCGCTAACTTTTTTTGTCCCACTGGGTTTTCCTTAGCAAGGTTTTAACGAGACATATTCATACGAAGTCCTGAAGACTTATATTATACAATATAAAATCAGGGGAAGAAAATTAATTATTCTTTTTCCTTCACTAAGATTTTGTCCCACTCGGTTTTTCTTAGCAAGGTTTTAATGAGGCATATTCACAATGAGTGGTCATCCAAGGGGAAGTATTATAAATATATCTATTTATATGTGGATGACCACATTTTCAACATTGGATTCTTCCTAAACCCTCCATATGATCACTTGTCTCTTTGTATCCTTAGTAACTTCTCCATGAAAGCCCCTTTAAGAGAATTGTGTAACCTTCCAATTAGTGTGCTTAAATATACATTATTGTATTCTTAATGCTACATTATGGCTAAAGTCCTATAAATAGAGGCTAATGTAAACAAGTGAATGGATGAATGAATTTGGTGCATCTCTCTTATGTTCTTCTTGTTTCTCTAAGCTCTTTCTCTTATGTTCTTGTTGCTCCTAAATTTTTGTTTTAGAACATTGTTTTACAACAATAAATCTATATTTTGGCAATATATATTGATAATACCAAAATTGATCGACCTTTTTAGAGTACGCATGCGTGTCATTCTCTCACAAGGAGCTAGTTTTGCCTTCAATCCATCCACCTAAGCACTATAAATAAGTGCCTCCACATAAAACCCTAGACACTTATATGATCACACTTAACAATTGCAGAGTTGACTTTGTCACTCTCATAACCTCCCAAAATTCACCCGAACATCCTTGTACATTTGGCCAGGGAACGCAACCCACGACTGTGAGTGCTTCCTTTCACCTATGACACCACCGCTGCCCTACAAAATGTCCCACGGTTCTCCTTTGATAACTTGCTCCCTCTTTGCATTCTAGCCACATATGGCACACCTCTTCAGATTATATCCCACTTAACAACCACCATGGACATCCCACAATCTCAAACTACATAAACTTTGATCCAGGGTTTGTAGACACCAGGTTCTCACTTGGACAATTGCCCCCACTCCTTAAATTTATTCACCAAAAATAAACTTATCATATATACATATACATATACACACACACACACACACATATATATATATATATATATATATATATATATATATATATATATATATATAATTTCATAATATTCCCTCCTATGGACACGTGGCACCATTCAATGACCTTATATGTGGCCTTCACCCACGCTTCCCCATGAACGTGGGGGAAGTTCAATGAACATCGGTCGAGCACTATTAATGAGAACGTGGGTCGACCACGTTCCTCCCTACATCTAGTATAAATACTGCTCACTTGGGGAACTTAATGAAGTTTGATCGACAGACAACAGAGCACACTTGCTCTCTCAAAATACACTCATTCTCTAGCTCTAAAGCACCATTTAGATACCCTTGTTCTCTTACCCAATACTCAACAATATACCTGCAACAGGTGGCTCGCCTGCACGGAGTAATTAACACACACGTCCTATCCGCACACGGCAACTACAGGTAACACTCCTGCCTAACGGTTACCATGGACGTTTCCTCTTCGAACTACGTGGATTTGATCCCTTAACAAAGGTACGTAGACACCTAGGTCATCACCTAAGGACAAGTTCCCCAAGGTTACGACCTCTTGCAGTCCTTATTTTCAATTATGAATTGTCTGAACCAGAAATGACAGTTACAAAAATAAAATTATATATATATATATATATATATATATTATAACCTTCCTCTCGATTCTTTAACTACATAGCTAAAATGTATTTTAATTTGTCTTTAAATTTTGAGGTAAAATACTATTTAGTCCCCGAATTTATCAAAAATACTATTTAGTCCCCAAAATGTTTAACTATGTCAACTATTTAGTCCCTGAATTTGACAAAATACTATTTAGCCCCGTGTTTAACTATGTCAACTATTTAGTCCCCAAACTTGGCAAAAATACTATTTAATCATCGAATTTGCAACTCTGTCAATTATTTAGTCCCCTGACTGTTACTTGTTATAGTTGACAGAGTTACAAATTCGGTGATTAAATAGTATTTTTGCCAAGTTTGGGGACTAAATAGTTGACATAGTTAAACATTTCGGGGACTAAATAGTATTTTGTCAAATTCAGGGACTAAATAGTTGACATAGTTAAACATTTCGGGGACTAATTAGTATTTTTGATAAATTCGGGAACTAAATAATAGTTTGACCAACAATTCAGAGAATAAATAGTATTTTAGCTTTTAAATTTTTATATATAAAATGAGAAGTAATTATTATTTTAAAATAATGAATTAAGAAATAATAAATCATTTAAAATTTCGTGTTTCTGTCATTTCTTGTAACTTTTTTATTATATTTATTTTTTTATTTTTTTCACATCACATATTGTATTTTATACCATGATATAATATTTGATTTTGGAAACAACTAAAATAACTCAAAGTTACTATTCTATAGATAACAGAATATAAAAATGTGACATAAAATATGAGTGGGAAGTTGTAGGTGAGAAAGTTATGTGAGAGCTATGAAAAAAATAAAGTCTCATTTTTTATATTTAAATTTTAAATTAAAAAATTGGTATGCACTTTAATGATGTCAAGCATATATATTAGTATATCTATATTATAGTGAGTTTATAATCTTTTAAAATTTATATTATATATATAATAAATATAAAGTTAAACAACTATTTGAAGAGAGTGGGGAGACTGGAGAATTAAAATGTTTAAGTGTAAGAATTAAAAAGTTAACATTTTATTATCTTTATTATTTTAAAATATAAAACTTCATTTAAATTTTTTTCTCCCAATTATATCCTCTTATTGGAGGTAATCCTGTTCGAGGCACTGCCGGGCACTAAATGTAGGCACCTCTTTCAGCAAGGATTTGAACTCGGATTCATCACATCGTGCGAGAGTAGTCTTTTCCACTAAACTCAACCCCTGTTGGTATTTTAAAAAAAAATTTAGTGCACCATACACCACTGCTATTTAGTTTTAAATTATGATTAAATTGAATTTTAAATTATAATTGTAACTGTCATTTTTTGTACAGACAATTCATAATTGGAAATAAGGACTGCAAAGGGTTTTAACCTTGGGGTGCCTAGTACCCTTGTTAAGGGATCAAAGTCCACGTAGTTCAAAGAGGAAAGGTCCATAGGAGCCGTAAGGGGAGATTGGATACCCACGCGGGAGAGCGTCGGAGGAGGGCGGTTGAAGATTCTTCGGCGTCTCAGAGGCAAGGTCGAAAACGGGGGTGGGCCCGGGTCGAAACTTTCCAAGATGCTATCAAGGACTACGAGAAGCAGGTTGGTGACGGTGATAATCTAAGTCGTAGTCACCGAAAAATTCCTTATACTCACATACCCCCCGAAGAGATGCTCGTCAAGTTCCTAGGTGAGGGCGTATCTTTCAAAGGAAAATTGATACCTTTCGACGATGAGCGGGTCATATTGGCCCAACAGAATTATTCGATGGACTATGGGGATGATTATGCGTTAGAGCATATGACCAAAGAAGCCATGCTGTTGCTTAGTTGTCTTGCAGGCTTCACTTACCAACGTGAGATGGAGGGGCTAGGCGTTGTTTTTTTTTATTTTGTTTTTTCTTTGTCTAGTGACTTAACGACAAAAAACTTGCAAGGAGTGGCAGAGAAGTTCCTCGACGAGAACACTTGGTTGAGCGACAGAATAAAGGAGTTAGAGACCGAGCTTGCAAAGAAGAATGCAAAGATTGTGAGGGATCATCGCTTGGATTTCTTGCGTTTTGCCAATTATGGGATCCAAAACAGAATTTCGCAGTTGGAGGATTTGATGGGCATTTCAGTCACTCCGAAGATAAGGGCAAGACTTCACCGGTGAATTCTGAGTTCACTGTCGCCCTGATTCCCCTTTGTGGATAGAGGATTATACTGTTGCCTCAAATCCTCATAGGGATGCTCAGGCGATGACGGCAACTGCCCCGCAATCAAGCGACTAGGTCGAAGAGCGGTCGACACCCCAAAATGCTTCCTAGGTGAAGATGCTGCTTGAGTTTAGTTTTTGTATTTAGAGGCGGTAGACCTCTTCTTTTGTATATACATTTTTGTACTTGGAAGCGGTAAACCTCGTTTTTGTATGTACGGGGCGGGTGAGCCCCCTTTTTTGTAACTAAATGAACAATGAATTTGGCAAATACGAGAGTTGATCAATCGTATTGTGTACACTATGTTTATTTAATCGCAACGAGTACATGACTTTCCCTGACATAGAATAGTAGATTTGTTAATAGACTAAGACAAAGTGAAGTGATTTTTAAGACTACTAGTATTTCAAGTATTTGGTATATGCTCGCCTGACAAGTGGGCTAATTTGTAAGCACCGTGAGAGGCGATCCCGATAACTCTATATGAGCCTTCCCAGTTTGGTGCTAGCTTCCCGTGGAGGTGATCTCGCCTGTTGCTAATTGCTGTCCGTAGGACTAGGTCAACTTTTTCAAATTTGTGGGGGCGTACCTTTTGGTTGTACTTTCGGGCGAGAAACTGTTTGTATGCAGCAACTTTGAGTGTCGTTGCTTCCTTGCGTTTCTCAACCGCATCTAGACTGTTGAGTAAGTTTTCTGGGTTTGCATCAGAATAATTTAGTACTCGGTCTGAGGGTACTCCGATATTGGTTGTGACTATAGCTTCTTGTTTGTAGGTAAGAGCGAATGGCGTTTCCCCGGTCGCTGAATGAGTAGTTGTTCAATAGGACCATAAAACTGAGGGGAGTTCATCTACCCAATCCTTCTTTACTTCTTCCAAGCATTTTCGTAGCACCTCAAGTATGATCCTATTCGCCCGCTTGATTTGACCAATGGTCGCTGGATATTCGACTAAGGTCGTCTGATGGTCGATGTGCCATTCTTTGCAAAAGTCGTTGTACTTTTCGCTGATAAATTGGCGGCCGTTGTCAGTGATCAATACATGAGGAGGGCCGAATCAAGATATGATATTTCGCCAGAGGAAGTTTTGGACATTTTGAGATCCAATAGTGGCAAGAGGTTCAGCTTCGATCCATTTTATGAAATAGTTGACTGCCACTATGAGGAATTTCCTTTGTAGTGTGCTTTATGGAAGGGGCCCGAGTATATCCATCCCCCAAGTGTCGAATGGCCGAGGGGATTCGATGAGTTTTAGCTCTCCGGGAGGCTGGTGTATGAAGCTAGCGTGTCGTTGGCACTGGTCACAGTTCGTGACTAATTTCTTAGAGTCTGCTCTCATTGTGGGCCAATAGAAACCCGAGCGAAATGCTTGTTTGTGGAGGGCGCCCGCGGATTGATGGAATCTGCACACACCTTCGCGGATTTCTTGGAGGACATATTTAGCATCATTGGATGGAATACACCTGAGATGTGGGGATGAGAACCCCTTCTTGTACAAGTCTTCTCCCCAGATAAAATATCGAGTTGTTTGCTTCCTTATATTCCGGGCTACTTCCCTTTCTTCGGGTAGTGTGCTCTCTGTTAGATATGCCTTTATTGGAGCCATTAGGAGGCATTGATTGCTATTGGTAGCATGTTCGGGGTTATGCTGGGTGCTTGTAACGTCGTTCGCAGGACTGTTTTGAGGCTTGACTGACTTGGCATGGTTGCTAGTTTGGAGATGGCATCAGCTTGGGTGTTTTGGCTTCGTGGTATTCGTGTGATCAAGACGGATTTGAACCTACTGATATCTTGTATGGTGCGCTCCACGTATTTGGTGATGGTAGCGTCTTTTGCCTCGAATTCCCCATTAAGTTGTCCAACCACTAGTTTTGAATCGGTGAATAGCTTGACCTTTGAGGCGTCAGGTCATGAGCTAGCGTTAGTTCGGCTATGAGTGCTTGCTTGAATTTTTGAGGCTGGGAACGTGAAGCGTAGGGCTTCTTCCACCTTAATTCTATCGGGGCTTTCGGCTATGATTTTGGGGCCCGCAGATTCCCGATTGATGAGCCGTCTACGTAGACTAGCCATGGGGATTTTTCTGGATGTGGTTCACACGTTGCGTCAATCTTTGTTTCCAGTGCCGGGGCGTCCCCCTTTTGGAATTCTGACGGAGTCATTTCGGCAATGAAATCTACTAGGGCTTGGGCTTTGATCGCCCGCCTTGGCTCGTATTTGACGTCGAACTCGAAAAGTTCTACAACCCAATTTTTTATTCTCCCTGCTAAGTTTGGCTTCTGCAGTATTTTTCACAAGGGCTGGTCGTTCGAACCATGATAGTTTGTTGCTGAAAATAAGGTGGGAGTCTCCGTGCGGAGTGGATGAGGGAAAGTACTAGTTTTTCCACTCGCTTCTATAGTTGGGCTCCTTGCAAGGCATTGCTTGTGTAATACATTGAGTATTGTTCAGCTCTTTCTTCCGTTATCAAAGCTGAGCTTACTGCGTGGTCGGTGATGGCCAAGTACAACACCAAAGGTTTCCCTTTTTTTTTTGGTTTTTACCAATATCGAGGGCCTAGCCAAGTATGCTTTGAGGTTTTGGAAGGACTTTTCACATTATTCTGTCCACTGAAATGTCAGCGCAACTTTCAGGATTTTGTAGAAAGGGAGGCATCGATCAGCCATTCTTGATAAGAATATGTTGAGGGCTGCCAGTCTTCCGTTGAACCTTTGCACGTCCTTGATCGAATGAGGGGGTTCCATGTTCAGGACGGTCGCACATTTTCTTGGGTTGGCATCGATTCCTCTTTGCGTGATCATGAAGCCTAAGAACTTTCCTGCTGATACTCCAAAAGCGCACTTTGTTAGGTTCAACTTCATCTGGTGTTTTCTTAGGACTAGGAAAATTTCCTCTAGGTGTTGCAGGAGTTGCTCGACTTCCAGAGACTTTACCACCATGTCGTCGACGTAGACTTCGAGGTTCTGTCTGATCTGTTCTTTGAAGATTATGTCCATCATTCTCTGGTAGGTGGCACCCGCATTCTTCAGTCTGAAAGGCATGACTTTGTAGCAGAAAACTCCTCTGTCAGTGATGAAGGAGGTTTTCTCCTGATCTTTCGGGTTCATCTAAATTTGGTTGTACCCTGAGAAGGCATCTAAGAAACTCAGTAAACGATGCCTCGCAGTTCCATCTACCAGTGTGCTGATGTTAGGAAGTGGATATGAGTCTTTTGGGTAAGCCTTATTTAGATTGGTGAAGTCCACACACATCCACCATTTTCTTTTGGCCTTTTTTACCATGACCATGTTAGAGAGCCACTCTAGATACTGTGACTCTCATATGAAACCGGCGCTCAGCAGCTTCTGTACCTCTTCGTTGATAGCTTGTTGTCTTTCCTCGTTGAAGTGACGCTTTTTTTGGATAACGCCAGGGCAGTATTTTGTGTTGAGGGAATGGCATATGAGCGTTGGATCTATCCTGGGTATGTCCGCGGCGCTCCAAGAAAACACATCCCTATACTTCGTGAGTAGATTCTGAAGTTGTTCTTTGGTCGCATGATCTAGAAGGGCTCCTACTTGGATCTTTTTGCTATTTGCTTCGTCTATGCAAGCATTGACAAGATCTTCCGTGGGCTCTGGGAGAGCTCCCGGTATTTCATCCTACAGGTCCACCACTTATGGGGCGCTCCTTTCGTTATGAGTGTAAGCTTCAGGTTTGTCTCTTTTGGAGAGATCTACTAGGTAGCACGCGTAGGCTTCTTCCTTATCTGCTCGCATTTCTCCAATTCCTCCAAGTGTGGGGAATTTTATTATCAGGTGGGCAGTGGATTCGACTACCTTGAGCTTGTTGAGGGTTGGGCGACCCAAGATTGCATTGTATGCTGATGAAGCTGTTGATATAATGAACTTAACCTCTACGCGAGCGACCCTTGGGGGGATTCCCAGGGCGAGCTAGGCTGTGAAGTTTCCACGGGTCTCAACAGCTTGACCTGAGAAGTCAATAAGGTTTCTTGCGTCTGACATCAGCTGACCCTTGTAGTTATGCATTTTTTCCAACATTTCATCAAATAACACGTCGGCGGCCGATTCTGGGTCTATTAACACCCTTTTGACTTTATATCCTACAATGCTAGTTGTAATGGTTATTGGTTCATCAATTTCCATTGTCTCGTCTACTTCTCTAAAGGCTACGAGTTGTGCCCTTCGTTGCTGTTTGTTTTGGTCGTTGCTGGTGACGTCCTGTCGTTCGTGTAACGACTTGAGGGGTCTACTAGTGTTGGCCATACGAGTACTCTTTGTTAAGAGTTTTTTTTTTAAAAAATGGGTTTTTGAGTGTTAGGTATATACTCCTACTACCCGAAAAAGAATTGTTGTTTAGCAGCAGAACGCACAAAGCATTATGGTCTGAGAAGGACCACTGTGGACGCCAATGTAACTGTCATTTTTGGTTTAGACAATTCATAATTGAAAATAAGAACTGCAAGGGGTCTTAACCATAGGGGTCTTGTCCTTAGGTGATGATGACCTAGGTGCCTACGTACTCTTGTTAAGGGATCAAAGTTCACGTAGTTGGAAAAAGGAACGTCTATAAGAGCCGTTAGGCAGGAGTGTTACCTGTAGTGGCCGTGTGCAGCTAGTTGCACATGGACGTGTGTGTTGCTCTAGGCGGGCGAGCCACCTGTTGGAGGTATACTGTTGAGTATGGGGTGAGAGAACATGGGTGTCTGAATGATGCTTAGAGAATAAGTGTATTATGAGAAAGTAAGTGAGTTCTGTTATCTGTCGATTACACTTGGTTTAATTCTCCAAGTAAGGGGTATTTATGCTAGACGCAGGGAGGAACGTGGTCGACCTACATTCTCATGAATAGTGCTCGACCCATGATCTTTGAACTTCCCCCATGTCTTTATAACGGGAGAGTATGGGTGAAGGCCATGTATAAAGTCATCAAGCTGTGCCACGTGTCACTAATCTGAGGCCTGATTGTACTTCCAGAAGACTAATGCCACGTGTCCATAGGAATATTATGGAATTACAATAATTAATAAATATTTTTTTGCCTGAATAATTAATAATTATTTATTAAACTATAAATAATATTTTTTTTAACAAAAAAAATTTAGGTGAGAAATGTCGTGCTTGTTCAAGGTTAGAACAAATCAATAAAAAATCACTTGAATTCCAACTCAAATTATATAAAATCATGGCATGTAATCAATCCTCTTGGCTCATAATTCAATTTTCTACCTGTAGTGTGTGTGGAAGTAAAAGGAAAAAAAAGAAAAAGAAAAAGAAAAAAGAAATATTCCCCTCTTATTCCCCTAAAGAATAATGCATATTAATTAATTAATTTTACTTGGCAATTGCCATGCATTTCCTTTCCAAGCAAAGAAAAGGAAGCAACGAAGAGCTAGACGTCGCAGGACACGACAAAGCTAGTTTTTGTTAGCTAATGCTGCGGTGGAATTTTGTCACTACCTACGCCTCACCCATCTTTGTTGGCCCAAAATTGCTTCTTCACGGACTACACTCACACACACTACTTATTTCTTAGAGCTATAAATAGTTTTTTTTTATATAGGTATTCTTCTATTGGAGTCAATCTTGTTCGAGTTAACTGAGGTCGCACAATGGGATAAAGTTTTTTCAACAGAGGTTTTTCCATACACAAGACTCGAACCTTGCTTAAGGGGAATGGAGTACCTACTACTCCAACCAACCACCTATTGGTAAAACTGTAAATAGTTTTATCTCAGCAGTTCAGTGGTTGAATCTGTCTCGAAATCTATGTTATCTTAAATTTTTTTAAAAAAATATTTTAACACAAATTTCAAAACAAATTCAACTGAATTACTGAACTAAAAGCATCTATAGTTTTATAGCATTATTATGGTAGCTCTTCTAATCTCACCCCTCTTTTAGTAAATATTCTTCTCAATCTCACCCTCCTCCTACCAACACAAAAGCAGTATCGCTTTCACTGATTTAGTGTGAGTTATATTATACCACTCCCACAAGCACTACTAGTTTTTCTTCACACTTGTCTCGTACTATGCCTTCCTGGAAAATCCAGAGTCTTACTTAACTACCTGCAGAGATATAATCACAGAGAGAAAGAAGAAGAAGAAGAAGAAGAATGGTTAGATTTCTGGTAGCTTCATTATTATTTTCTTGTCTTTTCCTGACTTGCTGGGGAGGAAACAACAATGGCAACAACATGGCTAATTTCCAATTGAATGATGATGTTCTTGGCTTGATTGTGTTCAAATCCGACCTCCAAGACCCTTCCTCACACCTGGCCTCGTGGAACGAGGACGACGTGAGCGCGTGCTCGTGGCGGTTCGTGCGCTGCGATCCGGCGACCGGGAGAGTCTCCGAGGTCACGCTGGACGGCCTCGGCCTGTCGGGGAAGATAGGAAGAGGTCTTGAGAAGTTGCAGCATCTCAAGGTACTGTCCCTCTCACATAACAACATAAGTGGGACTATCACTCCTTCACTTGCTCTTTCCAATACTCTTGAGAGCCTAAACCTTAGTCACAACACCCTCTCTGGTCCCATCCCTACTTCCCTTGTGAGCATCATGAGTTCAGTAAGGTTCCTTGATCTCTCACAGAATTCATTCTCAGGACAAGTCCCTCAGAATCTCTTCCAGAATTGCCCCTCCCTTCATTACCTTTCTCTATCTTGGAATATGCTTGAAGGCTCCATTCCTACCTCAATTTCCAGGTGCTCCTTGTTGAATACCCTTAATCTTTCAAACAATGATTTCTCTGGAAATGTGGACTTCTCTGCCATTTGGTCTTTAAAGAGACTTAGGACTTTGGATCTGTCAAACAATGCCTTCTCTGCAAATTTACCTTCTGGAATATCAGCAATACATAACTTGAAAGAGATGTTATTGCAAAACAATCACTTCTCAGGACCATTGCCTGATGATATTGGACTATGCCTTCACTTAAAAAGGTTGGATTTAAGTGATAATGTGTTCACTGGACCACTTCCAGCATCACTTGGGGGGCTATATTCTTTGACCTTTCTAAAGGCATCAAATAATTTGTTAACCAATGAACTTCCTCAATGGATTGGTAATATGTCAAGCTTGGAGTACCTTGATCTCTCGAACAATCAGTTCGCCGGAAGCGTCCCGGCTTCGGTTGGCAACCTGAGATCGCTGACGTATCTCGATCTTTCGGATAACAAGTTTGTGGGAGGAATTCCGCCATCATTGGCTTCCATTTCTAAGTTATCCTTCATTTATCTTAGAGGTAATGGTTTCAATGGTAGCATACCAGAGGGCTTGTTTGGCAGCCTAGGATTTTTGGAGGAAATAGACTTTTCTCATAACGAGCTGGCGGGTTCGATCCCTAAAGAGATAGGACTTCTTTCGAAACTAAAGTATTTGAATCTTTCTTGGAATGATCTTCACTCTGAAATGCCCCCAAAGTTGGGTCTCCTACAGAATCTTACAGTTTTAGATCTTCAGAGGAATTCTTTATATGGTTCTATTCCAGAGGATTTGTGTGATTCAGGCAATTTGGCCATTCTTCAACTGGATGGAAATTCATTGAATGGGGATATTCCAGATGAGATTGGGAATTGTACATCTCTTTACTTGCTGTAAGTTTCCCATTCACAAGTACTAATTAATTAATTCATCTAGTTTTTGTGCAGAGTAAATCACTGTGTTTTGGTGACCGAAAGATTCTATCTGTCTCAATTTAGTCTCGGAATTACGGAACTAACAAATTTAGTCCCTGAAAAATTTCACGTGTCCCAATTTAATCCCTAAATCTGAATTTTTGAAAAATGAAAATTTCAAATTTGGTCCTGGAAAGATACATTTATGTCACAATTTCATCCTTATTTTATATTTTTTCTTTTTTGGTAGGGACGAAATTGTGACCGGGACTAAATTTGATACTTTCATGATTCAGGGGTTGAATTGAGATGAGTGAAATCTTTCAGGGACTAAAACAGTTATTTACTCTTTTTGTGCATATATTTTTTGAAGAGTGAATTTACAGTTTCATACTTGAAAAATGGCATGAACACCAGATTGGACCCTCAATCACTTTTCTACATCACTCTAATCAATACATATAATGACATTTGTATATCAATTCAGTCCTTTGTCACTTTGTTGGGTTAGATTTAATTTAACGTCATATCTTGTATATATATGCCTTTTGTATTATATCTTACCTCCTGGGAATATTGTGTGTAAACTATTAATGGGTGATGAAATGTTAAATAGAATCCATAAAATGATTGGTTTGATGTAAAATCAATACAAGAGTAAATTATTCTTTTGGTCCCTGAAAGATTTCACTTGTCTTAATTTGGTCCCCAAATTATGAAAACATCAAATTTAGTCACTAAAAGATTTGACTTGTCTCAATTTAATCCCTAAATTATAAAAATATCAAATTTAGTCACTAAGAATTCTACTTGTCTCAATTTAGTCTCTAAATCATGAAAATACCAAATTTATTTCCTAAAAAATACCTTGCATCAAAAAAAATTTTCAAACATTTCATATTTTGCCTTTTATGCCATGGACTAAATTTGATATTTTCATAATTCAGGAACTAAATTGAGACAAGTGGGAATCTTTTAGGGACCAAAACAATATTAATAATTTGTCAATCCAAGTGATGTAAAAGGTAAATTAATGAAATGAACTAACTGATGTACAAGCTATATATCTTTTAAGGACAAATATTTGAACTGTTTAATTCACTTGTACTGATTTTGAAGGATACATGCATACTAATTCTCAGTTATGTTTATGCAGGAGTTTGTGTCACAACAATTTGAGTGGTTCAATTCCCAAGTCCATGTCAAAGCTGAACAAACTCAAAGTCCTCAAATTGGAGTTCAATGAACTAAGTGGAGAGATACCCCAAGAACTTGGGATGCTCCAAAACCTTCTTGCAGTGAATATATCATACAATAGGCTCACAGGAAGGCTTCCCACTGGAAGTATATTTCAAAACTTGGACAAAAGTTCCTTGGAAGGGAACTTAGGTCTTTGCTCACCATTGCTGAAAGGTCCATGCAAGATGAATGTGCCAAAGCCACTAGTTCTTGACCCAAATGCATATAACAATCAAATGGGTCCTCATGATGATGATGATGATGATAGGCAAAGAAATGATGCATCATCATCATCTATTCCAAGCAGAATACATCACCACAAGTTCTTGAGTGTTTCTGCCATTGTAGCAATTTCAGCTGCTTTTGTGATCATACTAGGAGTGATTGCTATTAGCCTTTTGAATGTTTCTGTGAGGAGAAGGCTAGCTTTTGTGGATAATGCTTTGGAAAGCATGTGCTCAAGCTCTTCAAGATCAGGAAGTCCACCCACCGGAAAGCTGATCCTATTCGATTCGCGATCGTCGTCGTCGTCGTCGTCTCTCAGTTCGATCAGCAACCCGGAATCCTTGCTCAGCAAGGCATCTGAGATAGGAGAAGGAGTGTTTGGAACAGTTCACAAGGTTGCTTTGGGATCATCCCAAGGTGGATTAATGGTAGCAATTAAGAGACTTGTGACTTCAAACATAATTCAATACCCTGAAGACTTTGATAGAGAAGTTAGAATCCTTGGAAAGGCAAGGCACCCAAATCTAATAGCATTGAAAGGATACTATTGGACTCCCCAAATGCAGCTTTTGGTCACAGAGTATGCACCAAATGGTAGCTTGCAAGCCAAGCTACATGAAAGGCTTCCTTCAACCCCACCTCTTTCATGGCCTAATAGGTTCAAAATCTTGCTTGGAATAGCAAAAGGGCTTGCTCATTTGCACCACTCATTCCGCCCGCCGATCATACACTACAACATTAAGCCGAGCAACATCCTCCTCGACGAGAACTGCAACGCGAAGATCTCGGATTTCGGGTTGGCCCGGCTCCTGATAAAGCTAGACAGGCATGTGATGAGCAATAGGTTCCAGAGCGCATTAGGGTACGTAGCACCGGAATTGGCATGCCAGAGCTTGAGGGTGAATGAGAAATGTGACATCTATGGTTTTGGTGTGATGATACTTGAGCTAGTGACTGGAAGAAGGCCAGTGGAATATGGAGAGGACAATGTCCTAATACTTAAGGACCATGTGAGGGTCTTGCTTGAGCAAGGGAATGTGTTGGAATGTGTGGATCCAAGCATGAGTGATTACCCTGAGGATGAGGTTTTGCCAGTTCTGAAGCTTGCTTTGGTGTGTACTTCTCAGATACCTTCAAGCAGACCATCAATGGCTGAAGTGGTGCAAATATTGCAGGTCATTAAAACTCCTATTCCCCAAAGGATGGAAATGTTTTGAACTGATTGATCGTCGATATGTCCCACATTGGATAGAACTGAGAACGTAAGATGGTATTTAAGTTGTGAGACACATTCAAGTCACTCGAGGAGTATCCACTCCTTTCAATCTCTCTTTTATATAGGATGACTGCAGCACTGTAGAGAATCCGGATTTGGTATTACATTTTGCTTTGTGACTTAATTAATTTGTAAGACATCGTTTAACTTTGTTTCAGCATATGTAGAGAATAATCTTCTTAGTGTTCAAATTAGTTTTTTAATCTCTCTCTCTCTCTTGTGGTTCTTTTTACTAGTTTGCTTTTATTGTCTTCTTTAAAATTTGTTTAACGAGGTGGTTTTCTCCATCTCTATGGAATAACTATCCAATATTGTATTGTATTACTTTATTGATTTGTTGATTAAATATGATTGAAGTTTAATTTTCTGTTGCATTTAATTATATATAAGTCTTTGTAGTTTAGAATTTGAACTCCCAAATTCAAGGTGTGATTGAGTGGAAGGGATTCATCCATCTTTAATCAAGTGTCAAGGGTTCGATTTCTTTTTGGATATGGAGCAGCTTTAAATCTTTGGACCAGCTGGCCTGTCCCACCCTTTAAAGTGCCTACAATTCAACAAGAGGATTAATCACTGTACTCAACGGGTCTAGACAAGAAAAGAATTTGAACTCCCTAAAAGAATTTTGACCTTCCATTATTTGCAAAACTCAGGTTGCGTTTGGACTACGAAATTTTAAATTTATGGAACTTAAAATGTAGGGAATTTTCAGGCCAAAAAAAATGTAGGGCACGTTGTTTATGTAGAAATAGAAAGGGATAAGAATGTATTTGCTGTGTTTGGTAGTAAAAATTGGAAATGGAAATGGAATGAGAATATATTAAAATTACTATTTTGCCCCTTATATTAAAATAATAAAAACAAAAGAAAGTTATGATTGTGTCAAATCAAATGGTATAATAGATATTTTATATTTTGTATTTTTTTTTAAAAAAAATTTGATGAAAATAAAAAAGTAAAAAAAGTAAGTGAGAGTGAGACCCACCCATTCCCTCCTCATTTCCTTCCTCATTTCCATGAACATCACAGAATTTGAATTGCTCCCATCCAAATTACTTGTATTTTAATATTCTATTTTTGGAGGATGTAATATTTGCAAAATCTTTATTTATAACTGATAAATATTTGTCAGATGTATCAATGTACATTATATACATCTGTATGTACATTTATATGTAAATATGTATCAATATGTATATAAATCTATATTAATATGATTCTTGTATATTTTATGGTCTCTCAAAATACCTATTTTATAATATAACAAATAAAGTATAAAATGAGAAGCACAGAGAGAGAAAATAAAAATAGTGAGAGAAGTTACAAAATTAGTTGGGAAGTAAATAATCTTCTATACTTAATTACTATTTTATATATATATATATATATATTGGCTAAACCAAAGTATTCACTGCGGATAGTAGTGAGCTAATTCCCTTGCTGCAGGTGTTAACTCACCACATAATGTCATATCTCCAAGAGTGCATATGAATCACCCTTACTTGGTTATGGGACCAAGCTAAGTGAGAAATTACCAAGTCACACTCGTGATAGTTGCAACATAAAAAATAAAGGGTAAAGTACCCTTGTCGCCCTCAAACTTTGCTGTAATGTTCATTCTTGTCCCCAAACTTTTTTTTGGTTCATGCTTACCCCCAAACTTTCAATTTTGTTCATGCCTGTCCTTTTTGCTAACACCGTTAACTTGATTGACGGAATTTGCTGATGTGAACTATGAATGTGTATTTCTTTTGCCACCTCATTGTCCACCTCATTTTACATCTCATATTTAACTTTTTACTTTTATTTTTTTAAAAAATTAACCTAATCAAAATTTAAAAAATAAAAATCAAACTTTTATCCTAAAATATTTTTTTTATTTAGATTCGGTTACTTTTTCTTTAATAAAAGTAAAAAGTTAAAGGTGAGGTTGACAATGACGTGGCAAAAAAATACACATTCATCATCCACGTCAGCAAATTCTGTCAAGCAAGTTAACGGTGTTAGCAAAAAGGGCAGACATGAACAAAATTGAAAGTTTGGGAGTAGGCATGAACAAAACTGAAAGTTTTGGGATAGGCATGAACCAAAAAAAAATTTAGAGACAGGAATGAACATTGCAGTAAAGTTTAGGTGCAACAAGGGTACTTTACCCAAAAATAAATTAAAAAAAACAAATTTTGGAAGTAATGCTGCATTTAGGTTAGATTTATCAAATAAACTGATAATATAGACAATAGTATGGCATAAAGATATATATTAAAATAAGTTCTAACTCGAATAAGTAATTAAACTAACAGTGTTGAGGATTTAAAAAATTATTGATTTTTTAAAGTTAAAAAAGTTAAAATGAATCTAATTAATTAAAATTTAAGTGAAAGTTAAGGGATCACGAAAAAAAATCTCCTCTTATTCACCTAATGAATGCATATTTAATTAATTTGTTAAATTATATATTCTTCGTCTCTATAGCTTTTTTTCTAAACTTTTAATTGAGGCACTATAGTTTAACATTTTATAATTAGGTCCTTACAATTTTACTAAATTTTAATTTAGTGTCTATACTCTTAAACTTCTGTTAACATTATTAGTTTTGTAGATGTGATAATTATATATCATTTTGATACAATAAATATCATAGTTGTAAAAAGCAGACCGGAGAGATGAGTTCAACTCGTGAACTAGTGAATCAGATAGTTGTTTGGTCCGAAATAATTAATAAACTGGCCAAACCGGTGGTTTGAATGATTTTGACGTTTCGCAAATTTTTTTTAAAAAAAAATGGTGAGAGGGATCCGTTTTTTTTTTAACAGAAAAAATAGCAAAATGAGAGAAGAAGAAGAAGAAATAGAAGAAGAAAAATCAACCATGAGTGAGAGATTGAGGATACGAAGGAGATATGTATGAAAAAAATAAAAGTTAATAAATATATATAAGTATGAGAAATATAAAAGTTGATGAATAATATGTATAAAAAAAATGAACAGTAGATCACTTGAGATAGGTATAAAAAAGTATAAATAATATGTAAATAGATAAATAGTGAGTGAAAATGAGAGAAAATAAAGAAAAAAATTATAAAAAATTATGATGGGATAAATGTAAGTAAGAATAATAAATTTTATTATAAAAAATAATAATAAATCTTACAAAAAAGAAATAATAAATGTTATCTTTTATATATTTTAATTTTTTAAAGAAATAAGGTGAAGTTATTATTATTTTTTAAATAATAAAGATGTTATTAATATATATATATATATATATATATATATATATATATATATATATATATATATATATATATATTTTGTAACTATCGTTTTTGGTTCAGACAATTCATAATGTTAAATAAGGATTGTAAGGGGCCGTAACCTTGGAGGACTTGTCCTTATGTGAAGACCTAGGTGCCTACATATCCTTATGTAGGGATCAAAGTTCACGTAGTTCGAAGAGGAAACGTCTATGATTTTCGTTAGGCAGAAATGTTACCTGCATTCGTGTGCGGCTAGGACGTGTGCGTGTATCGTCTGGGCAGGCGAGCTGCCTATTGGAGGTATCTCGTAGGTAGAGGGAGAGAGCAAGGGTCTTTGAATGCTGCTTAGAGCACGAAGATGTGTATATCCTGTCAGTGGAGTGAATGTGGATTGATGTCTATCAAGTAAATTTCAGGTAACGATGATATCGTGGTATGCTTTTAGTGTTGTGAGTACTGTTTTGATTGCTTCTAGGTTCTGTCTCTTTAGCCCCCCAGGTAAGGAATATTTATACTCAGAGTAGGGGAGAACGTGGTCGACCCACGTTCTTGAGCCTTGAGCTCGACCCATGATCCGGAAGAGTTTTACTCACGTCTCCCATGCGGGGGAGTACGCTAGTGATTGTGGGGAGAGGCCATGTCTGGGTTCATCGAGCGGTGCCACGTATCTCTGATCCAAGGTTCGATAAACCTTTTGGAAGGCCAGTGCTACATGTCCATAGGAGGGCATATTATTGAATTACATACATGAAGACTGGTTCGACTGCATTCGACCACGATTGGACCAGTCAACTTTGAATTACTGCCTCAATTAATTCAATGATCTGTCCGATTTTAAAAACATTGGTAAATATACATCTATAATTCAAGTAAATTTACTCATTACTAGTGCTAAATTATATTTCATGTCATATACATAAATTATTTTCTCACCCCATTGTGTATTTTATCTTTTTATTGATATAAAAAGTAAAATTTTGTTAAACTTCTAATTATAAATTTTTAAATTTTAAAGACTCGGGCTTGTTTGGGAGACAGAAATAATTTAGTGGAAATGAAAATAGAAATGTTTAAATTATGTTTAGTTAATTAGTAAAAAATGGAAATAGAAATTAAGATAAAAAAATGAATAAAAATAGGATAAATTGATTAATTTACCCTTATGGGCAATGTGGAAAAGGAATAAAAAGCAAGGGCAAAATAATCATTGTACACTCCATTCCCATGGGTTTCTAAAATCTTAACCATTGATTGCCAAAGCCTTTCTCAATGGGAATCTCAAAAGGATTGGAATTGTAATCTCCCTACCAAACAATGGTGGCCTGAATAAAATATTAAGTATAATATTAAGCCTAATTAATTTCACCGACCATCCACCACTCAAAGCACAGGAAACGAAGGAACAAAGGATAAATTCTTAAGTACATGATATGTATCATCTCATTTATGCATCAATCAATTATTTTTAGCTAAATCATCGATTTGTACTCTCTCTTTCTCTTTTTGTGGGTCCCATTCGATTGAAAATTTTGATTGATGTATAAATAAGATGATGATATATATTATGTATCTAAGAATTTCTCGGAAGAAAGGATAAAGATGTTGCTGGACACGACAAAGCAAGTTTTTGTTGGCTAATGATCATAGCCACGCGAAATCATGTTTGTTGGACCAAAATTGTTTCTTCACGGACCACACACACTTCCAAGTTCCATGCCCATACGTATCTTTATTATTAGAGGCAAAATATTATTTAGTCTCTGAATTGTTGGTTAAATTACTATTTAGTCTCCGAATTTATTAAAAATACTATTTAGTCCCCGAAATTTGTAATTATGTCAACTATTTAGTCCCCAAATTTGACAAAAATACTATTTAGTCCCCGAATTTGTAACTATGTCAACTATTTAGTTCCCAAACTTGACAAAAATACTATTTAATCCCCAAATTTGTAACTTTGTCAACTATTTAGTCTCCTGACTGCTACCCGTTAGAGTTGACAAAGTTGCAACTTTGGGGACTAAATAGTATTTTTGCCAAGTTTGGGGGCTAAATAGTTGACATAGTTACAAATTCGGGGACTAAGTAGTGACATAGTTACAAATTTTAGGGACTAAATAGTATTTTTGATAAATTTAGAGACTAAATAGTAATTTGACCAACAATTTAGAGACTAAATAATATTTTTCGTCTTATTATTATTTATTAGAGAAAACTATCATACGAGAGACTAAAATTATGTTTGAATCATATTTATTATAGCAAATTAATATTTTTGATCCTTTAAAGATGCAGTTTATCTCAATTTATCTTTAAAAAAATAAAAAAAAAATAAAAATATCAAATTTAGTCCCTAAAAATACAATTTGTCTCAATAGTCAATATAATCCAAGAAAGTTCATAAAAAAAAAAATATAGTCCAAGAAAGATAGAAGTGTCAAATTTGATCCGAAATATAGTTTATCTCAATAATTCTTGGTAATCTTCACTAGCATAAGAACTAACTTACAAGGACTAAAATGAGATAAATTTTATCTTTCAATAAATAAATTGAAATAAAAAACTTTCAGAGACAAAAATTTTAATTTACTCTATTTATTATGCTTTTGTTATTTCACTCCCGGTTTGGTCAATATTCTTTTCCATTTCTAAAAAAGATTTTTGATATGTTTATATCCTTATATATAATGAAAAACTTTCACATAGAGATGTTAGAACAAACAAAAATATAATCTAGTTAGACATTTGACAATAAAAACTTGTCACATTATTTTATTAAGAGACATTATGACTGTTAAATATTGTTTCAAATAAAGAAGATTATTGAGTAAAAATTAATCCATATAAGACAAAAAGATTGGTGTTTTACTTATAACCAAATATTAATTTGATTGTGTTTTACTTATGAAGAAACTGAAAAAGATGAGGAGGGAAACTAACTCATAACTGGAGAAGTGGGCAAAAAAGAAGCTAACTTAGTGGGTTGTTTCATTCTTTGTTTTCTAGCATTTGGTTTCATTTCTGTTGGGGAAAAAATTCACAAATTGTGTGATTTGTGTCCCGTGAAGCAAAATTTGGATCTTGTGACCAATGTTAGTGCCAATCACAAGCATGCCATGCTGCCTAGGACCCACAATAAAGACAAAATAATTATATGAAAATGGAAAGCACAACACTTATATGGGTCTATGATGCAATTTGTTGCATGCATACAATGCAATTTCGGATGATAGGATTGTGACATTTGCATTGCATGCATGCAACAAGTTGCATCATAGACTCACCCATTAATTAAAGGCAATGACCCTCGAAGGCATTTCATCCTATTATCCCTAATCTCTCTTTAGATCGCTTGGGTATTGGTTAATTTGTGCATTTAATTCTCTTTTATTTTACTCATTTAATTTGCACCCACCAAGTGTTCAATAAAATGCTTCATAGTCAATTCTCTTTTGTTTGAGTTGAAAGCAATTCTCATTGGTGGCTCCTCGAGAGATTGATCTAGATTGTGCCGCTACGTCGCATTACTTAGTTTTATGAATTTTAATTGGATCGGCTCGTGACAAGCCCTAAACACCACTCCAAGCGAGGGAATGCAACCACATACCCATGTTTTGTCTATAAGTTACTCAACAACTTATTGCAAACATGGGAACCCTTACTAACTATAACTCGAGGAACTCCGAATTGGCGCAAAATATGGGATTTCACAAATTTTGCCACTGTTAGGGCGTTATTGGCTTTGGTGTATATGACTTCTACCCATTTTCAAACATAGTCCACAACTAACAGAATATAGGAGAAGTAGAAAGATGGTGGAAAGGGTCCCTTGAAATCAATGCCCCTAATCGAACCCAAAATCAACCTGACTCTAGGGTGTAAAATAGAAGTTACATGATATGAATATCCATGAATTTACACCAATTAGGTTGAACGTCTGAACACAAGAAATAGATTATAAATATGATAAAAAAACCCAATAAAAGGCACCAATTCTTGATATTATTGATCATCCGCAAAATATGTTAAGTATTGGATAGGTGTGTTTGATGTTTGTTGAGTGCTGCAGGCTTAACAAGGATCAATGGGAAGAAGACATTCCAAGTGTGGGACTGGAACGAGAGCTGGAACTAGTAGCAAGACCAAGAAAGGAAATCAAGACAACCAAGTACGAAGCCATTCGCTGCAGCCAACCAAACTGGACTTGCCACACGAATGAAGGCCTATTCATCGTAGCGAGCACAAAACCACTCGCCGCAGTGAGTAAACACTGATGATGTGGCGATGACGCAGGCAACAACTTAATGAGCAATTTTAAGAAGGGGTTTAGTCATTCGAAGAGGCAGAAGCATTCAAACGTATTTGAATTCAAAAGTTAAACCTATAATGACTTATCCGCTATTTCCATCCTAACCCTAGTCAAAATGAGACTCCCAGAGCATTATAAATACAAGCTTCATCAAGTTGAGAAGAGATCCAGAATTTACACAAACAACTCTTAGAGTAGAGAGCTTGTGAGATTATTAGTGGCTAAGTTCTTCTTGGGTTTCCTAGAAGAACTGGTGTAGGCATGAGTCGATGGTTTCACATTAGGGTTTAGATTATTTCATTCATGTGTTCATACTTTTCGATCTTTATGATTATGTTTACTTCGTTTCATGTATATTAATATCTTGCTATATTCACCATGATAGAACGTGAAAGCTGCTAGATTCTTCGTTACGAATTAGTGAGTGCTAATTATATGGAAGAGTACTTGGAATTCTAAATTATTGGAATTCAATATAATTACAACTATCGAGTTCTTGATTTGTTTGCATATCTAAATTGTGATGTTCTTCGTTGAATTATCTATTCCTGGTTAAGACGTAGTTTCTCTAATAATATCATGAAATCTTGTTATGCATGTTATTGATGTACCCGGTTGGGGATAACATAATTACATAGATAGGCCTTTGTAATGCATGACTATCTAGAATAGGATGAATCTTGACTGAATAAGTTAAACTTGAACATCTTTAGATTGGTTGTGATTGCTGAACCCATCTCTTCTTGGAACCTATTGGATATAATATCTTTGACCCTTTTGCTATAATCATAAATTGCCCCTTTCATTCTGCGAATACCTGTTTGTTTGAGATCACTAACCAATTGCAGGATTGACTTGACTATTCTGCAAGAGATTCGACCCTTGGGTTGTGCCCTGTGCTACCCCCGAGGTTTATTTGATCACGATCGTGACGGTCGGTCGGGTCCTCATTTGAAGTAATTCGAAATTTGGTGAAAATCAGCCCTAGACATCAAATATTTTGTAGAAGAAGCATAGGTTGTTGTCGCATCTCACTTTTCCAAACTAGCCCCCCAAATCGTTGACACACTTATTGCACGTTTTACAAAAATCGAAAGCATCCTTGACCAGAGTGGGCCAAGAGAATCCACTGTCCAAAATCTTTCATGCTATTTGCTTTATGTTGAAATGCCCTCCGCATGATAAGGTATGGCAAGCAGAGAGAATACTTCCTTGTTCATATTTTGGAACACACCTCCTAATAACCTGGTCTGCACACATCCTCCAAAAGAAGGGGTCATCCTAGAAATAATGCTTGGCATTGCTCCTAAGTTCTGAACCTGAAAGTAAGACATGGAGGCGGTGTTACTCAATGTAGGATAAAATTAGCTAGGTTAGCATACCATGGGTCCTTAATGGACAGGACAAAGTGTGGCATGTAACATATACTTCTTTTTTAAATTAAATTAATTTAGGATATGTTGTTAATGATGTTTTCTTACTTTAAATGCTTGTATGTGACATTGATTGATGCATTAGTTTCATATAGTTGCACTAAATTAAGAATAAGGATTAAATTGATAAGAAAGATGAAAGTTAAGGACTAGAACGAAAATAAATTACCATGGTTGGGCCAGAGTTAAATTGATGGGAAAGATGAAAAATTGAGGAATGAGGTGAAAAAGGTTTTTTTACTGGAAGGATAAGAAATTAAATTGGCAAGGAAGGTTGGAATTGAGACTTAAGTGAAAAGAAATTTTTGAATGAGGCAAAACTGTAATTTTCCCCCCAAAGATTTATAAACACACCCATAAACATAAATTCCGCCATCATTCACGCCAAAAGACACCCATTTTTCATATTTTAGAGAGAGGAAGTAAGGGTTAGGGTTCTAGAGAGAAAGGAGCATTTGGGAGGAGGCTTGGTGGCTCTAGGTGGTGGGTGACCACATTTCGATGACCGGAGGCCGAAGCAAGGGTTAGGAAGTCGTCTTCAATATTCTTTTCATCTTCTCATACTCATTTCAAGGTAGGTGTAGCAATCTCCTCCATCTATGAATCTTTCATCTTCATTTTTTCTTGTGCTTACGAACAATGGAGGAATAAACCTTGCATTCATGAAGTTTTAAACACTTCTATTGGATGTTTAAATTATTAGTTTTGTTGATTTAGAGATTTGAAGTTAGGTTTTAAGTTTTTTCATCATGTTATTTTATAAAACAATTATCTTTGATGGTATAAAACTTCATAAATTCGTATAACATGTTTAATCTTATGAGCTGAGTTTTTGAATCTGACATATCTCTGTTCAAACATGTTTTCTAAATTCAATCCTTGATGGATTTGAGTGATTCCAAATCCAAATGAAAGCTAACATCATAAAATTTTCAAATTGTATTTTTTTCTGAAAAATCCAACGGTTAGAGTTTCTGAAAATTGCCTCGAAAGTTAGCGGTTTTGTTTTATGAATTGATGTATATTTTAAATATGACCTTTCTCAGTCCAAATTAGTTTTCTGAATTATATCCTAGATGGATTTGAGTGATTTCAAAGCCCAATGAAAGCTAACATTCTAAGCTTTCTAAATCTTATTTTGCCTATGAAATTCAACAATTAGATTTTCTGAAAATTTTCTTGAAAGTTAACGATTATGTTTTCTAAAGTGATGCAGAATTTTTGTATGATTGACTACTATTTTTAAATTACTGCTCTTAAATGGCTCAAATCCTTATTGTCACAAATTTATAATTAGAATATGATATGTCTAAGCTTGATTTAGGAAAAAGAATTAAATCATTTCGTTAAGTATAGAAGGAGTATGACCGTTTTAATGAAGATTGCCTAATATTGCATGTTGTTTTGATTTTGACCTTGCTCTGTTTAAACGCGTTTTTAAAATTCGATCCTTGATGAATTTGAGTGATTCCAAATCTATATGAAAGCTAAAGTTCTAAGATTTCTAAATTGTGTTTTGTTTGCAAAATCCAACGGTTAGATGTTTTGAAAATTACCTCGTAAGTTAGCCATTCTTTCTTTCTTTTTTTAATTCTATTTCATTTAAAATGGATATCTTTTTCTCTAAATAATTATTAGACCTTCTTTTAACGTCTTTAAATGAGTTTAACCAACTTTTAAGTATCATTTCAAAGCTTAAATAACATCCTAAATAAAGATTTACATGATGAAAATTATGGTAACATGGATCATTGAATTTTAAAAAGGGAATTAAAGAAAGAAAGATAGAGAAATGAGGGGAGTAGTTCTACTGCAATTCTAGGGAGAGTGAAGCTTATGGTTAGATGATCGGTGGTTGGTGTAACTGTCAATTTTGGTTCAGGAAATTCTAAGTCAGAGGTAAGGACCGCAAGGGGTCATAGCCTTGGGGGACTTGTTCTTAGGTGATGACCTAGGTGCCTACGTACCCTTATGAAGGGATCAAAGTTCACGTAGTTAACTGTGTTAACGTCCGTAAGAGCCATTAGGCAGAATAGTTACTTGTAGGGGGCCGTGTGTGGCTAGGACGTGTGTAAGGTACTCTGGGCGAGCGAGCCACTCGTTGGAGGTTTCCTTAGACCAGGAGAGAGCAAGGGGCTCTCTAAGCTGTTAGGGGCTTTGTTGATGGAGATCCTCGGGACGGAGAAATGCGTGTTAATGGTTGAGCGTGTGAAGTGGTGGACCAAGCTCAAAGATTAAGAAGATGATGTATCATATGTGGAGTATTGATTCTTACTTTTATGTGTTCGGAGTCTATATGCTGAGTCCCCCGGGTGAGGGCCTTTTATACTAAGTGTGAAGGAGGAATGTGGTCGACCCACGTTCCTGCTCATTGGGGATTGACCCACGACGCTTGAGGGCTTCCCATGTCTCTGGTGCGGGATCTTAAGAGGGAAGACATGGGTACTGGCCACGTACAGGGCGAATGGGTAGTGCCACATGTCATTGGTACGTGTTCCTATTGTCCTTCTAGAAGGCTAGTGCCACGTGTCCCACCGGGGGAATATTCCGTAGTTACATAAGTCCCCCAAGCCTACGGGTGTCGGGCACCAGTGGACTTAAGTTTCTTTTAGCAAGCTACTTAAGAAAAATTTCCTGCTAGATGTCTTTCGCCAAATGAGCCCGATCGCGAGTTAGTTTGGCTATCTTGGTCGGTCGTTCGGTTGAAGGAGTTTTTGCGTGCCCGTTTCTGATTTCTTTTGAAGGAATAGGATGTTAAGAGTGCCACACGTCCTGATCTGGACGGCTGACTACTTGGCTTCCCTAGCAAGTTTCTTGAGCTGTCTCTGTAGGAAGGTACGCACCTTTCCGAGGAGGCATCATCATTGTATAGAGAGGAATTTCGGAGGATGCCCTCTGGGGATATGCGAAGGAAACCCAAAGGTCAGGGGTATTTTGGACATTCAGAACATTTCTCTTGAGTTTTTAGAGGTGAAGTTTCTTTGTTGTTCCCTGAACGAGGTCGCCCTCTGGTTGTGGCTAGAGGGGACTTTTTGAGGAGCTGCCTTGTGGAGAAGTGGGCTGCCGTTGACACCACGCGTCATGGTCTGACTGGTTTTTATAGCTTCGAGTGACTCACGGCCGTCTTTTCTTCATTTAATGCTGATGCACTTCTGAGGATTGTCATCATTAGCCTTGGTTATGGGTTTTCCATAAAGGCCCGTTGGGCTCTTCGAGAGACTCTTGGGTTTCTGGGGGCTTCTTGGTCTTTATTCCTCCAGTTCTTGGCTGATGGATCTAGACTGCTCCTTCTTTCCACGTGTCTGGTTAAAACAGGTGGTTGCAGCCTATGGTGAGTGCACTGGATAATAATTTTTCTGTTACGGGATTTGAGGGAGGCAGGGACTCTTCAAATTGTCGCGCCTTTGGGCTTCTTATAAATACCCTGCACTTGAAAGTTTTTGTTTTACCTTCTTCATCTTTAATGCTTCCTCCATTTCTCAGAGCCTTTCTCTCTGATTCTCATACCCTCATCCTTTGTAAAGCTTCTCACTCTCCTCTGTAAAATTTCATCATGGCTGGTGATGATGACAGTCTATTTCATTCCGACTTCACTGATTTGGGGGATCTATCCCCTCCTCCTCCTCCTCGTCTTAGTCGCACTCGGGATAGCAGCCAGAGTAAGGGGAAGAAATCTAGGCAAGACCTCTCCCCTAGTCGAGAAAAGATCGCCGGAGCCTCTGCTGGAGCAACTGGTGGTGATGGAAATGTTGTCCGGAGGCATAGTTCGTCTTCTCTTGACAAGGTGCGTCAACAAGTGGATCTCAAAGGGAAAATGAGGAGGAAAGATGGTAGAGGAGAGTCAAAGAGAGATGGCAGAGACTCTAAAGGGAGAGAGAAGGTGGGGGTTTTCAGTGTTGGGAACCCCAAGAGTAAAGAAGGGGGGTTCAAGAAGCCATCTGGTGCGGATTCGAGGCCTTCGTCTCAAGTTTCTCAGAGAAAATCAGATACAGCGGATGCTTGGCCGGTTACGCCGGTTACGACAGAGGCAGGAACTTCTAACGTAAGCCAGCCACAGGCCACTACGGCATCCTAAACAACCGCCACGGAGACCACTTCCTTAACACTGGTAACTTAAGAAGAAACATGCCTTGAACATCCTTTTGGGATGCCACATGTTCCATGCCCCTAGTAAAAATCCAAGAAAAATGAACCCGATGGAGGCAACTCTCCATGAAAGCGAACTCGCACGACTGGAAGCCAAAATTGAGTGGACGCGTCAAAGATCATTACTAGGAGGATGACCTCAAGTACAACAAGCCACACCAGTCACTGACACTTAGGTACCACCCACAGCACAAAACAGAGCACCAACAGTGGCCTCCGCAGGACCACCGGCCATCCCAGCACAGGGTGCAACTGTGCAAGCACCCCTAACATTCCCAATCTAGTTTGGGACATGATCTTTACCAAATTCAAATTACTCCAAATCAAGGTTTCAACCAGTCATTATGGTTATGATCTAATAAAAATCTCAGGTAGCATAAGGGTTTAACCCAAGGGTCGAATCTCTCGCGGAATCTTCGCCTTGTTCCTACAATTGGTTAGTGTCTAAAAGCAAGAAGGTATTCGCAGAATGAGTAGGGACTTAATGGTTTAAAGGGTCAAATACAATATGAAGCAAGATCCCAAGAAGAATAGAACCAGGCAATCATGGCCAATCTAAGATTATTTAGGATTAATTAATTCATTCTAAAATTCATCCTATTCATGATAGTCATGCATTATGAAATCCTATCTAATGATAATGTTTTCCCCGACCGAGAACATCAATAACATGCATCGAAAGATTTTATGATATATTTAATGATCAACTGCCTAACCAGGAACAATTAATTCAACTAAATATTATCGCAATTAAAAGATGCATACGATCAGGAACCCAATCAATAGATATATATCGAAATCTCCATAAATAGAAATTCCAAGTGCTCTATCACATAATCAATGATTACAGACCCCATATGAAGGATCTTGTATACTAAGTACATGCCCATTCATGGAAGAATCTAATAAACTAATGACATGTGATTAAGAAGCAAAACACAATCTATAAATTGAAAAGGATGAAATAGGAAAGATGAACGAATTAACAAACCCTAATGAAGAGGCATTTGCTCATGCCTACACTAGTTCTTCTTGGATCTAGTTCTTCTTGGAAATTCAAGAAGAACTTAGCCGCTCATATTCTCTCTCTCTCTCTCTCTCTCTCTCTCTCTCTTACTATATTAAAATATGGGAATTGCTTAATGCCTTTTCAACCTTGTGAGACACCTATTTATATTGCTCTGGGAGCTCCAATTTGATTAGGAATAGGATGGAGATAACTATTAATTGGTATGAAATTTAATATTTGAATTTAAACTAATTTGAAAGCATCTCCAACTCCTTAGATGACTGGGATCCTTCTTAAATTCGTCCATAAGGTTGCTGTCCACGTCATCCACCTTGTCAGCCTCATAACTCGATGTGGCTAGCATTTCTGCTCGCCACAGCGAGTTGTACAACACACTACTCACTGTGGCGAGCTGTTTTTCTCGCTGCAGCGAGTTCTTCATGCTTGCTGTGGCGAGTAAAATTGCTTGCCATGGCGAATACTCCGTTCCTTTCTTGTTTTGCTCTCTTTTTGGGCCTTGCTATGAGTTCTTTCTTGGGATCTGGTTCTTGTACTTGGAGTATATCTTCCCATTGCTCCCTATTAAGCCAACAACACTCAACAAACATCAAACGCACCTATTCGATATTCTACTCCTTATGTCAAAATATTCAAAATTTTGGGTGCAAAATCACATATATTTATCTATAATTTGTGCTATTTGACACCCTAAAGTTATGTTGATTTTGGGTGTGATCAAATCTCCCACACTTAAACCTTTGTACACCTGGACAAAGAAAATCTAAATCTAGAGCATTCAAGATCAAGCGTTAATGCTCCCAATCAGAAATAAAAATCTACCATGCATGTACTCAAGTAAATTTTGATCCTAGGATTACTTCGGCCAACTAATCATGCATGACAATTTTTTCAAGAATATTTAGGGCCAATTTATCAATACGCTCATTGCCTCACCAATATATTGATATAAGATTTCACTCATAACATACTTACCTATTTCTTACCATAGGCTATAAGAGGGTCTTTATCTCCACTATTTGTTGCACACAAGTTCCTAGGCAAAAGGTCTTTTGGCCTTGTAACATTGCTGATGGGGCTATATATATATATATATATGTACATAGTACACATATGTATATATGTACATATATGTACATATGTATATGTATATATGTATATATATATTTACTGTTTAAAGAAAGAAAGAGCATAAGCCTATTTGCATAAATACTAAGTCTTGATTATTTGAAAACTAAGTTTTTTCTTCTCATCCTTCAACCTTATGTATGCCCTTGGGTTTATTTCACTTTTGCGCCCTTGCACTTTGGTACTTTTTACCTTCTTTATTATTGTACCATTGTACTTTGATACTTTTGTACCTTCTTTATTTTATTTTTTACTTTTTCGAATAGGCCTTACAGGCCCATCGAATCCCTTGGGTCTTTTTACATTACTGGGAGGATAAGAAATTTTTGACCGGGACAATCAAACAATCAATATTTATAGAACATGCTAGGAGAATATGCTTATGTAAGGCTCAAAACAGGGAGATAGGGATATGCATATGCATATATATATATATATATATATATATATATATATATAAAAGCTTGTATTTGGGCATTGGGTACAAGAGATGAATGCCTCAATCTTCCCAGGTCCTTGTGTGCAGTCAACGTCAATTAAGATCCACTACAAGTTCTAGAAGAAAACAAGTTAAGCAGTTAAAACACTCAATGGATGTGTAGATCAATGTTTAGGCTTATCCTTCTAACAGGGTTAGGTTACTCATATTGGTCTTTCAATAATCCTTCCAACTTTCTCATGCATGTGTTAATTCGCTCAAGCAAACAAGAATATCCTTCATGGTATAAGAAAAATTCTAGTTGAGTTAACACCCTAAAAGTTTTACTAAATCAAGGATTCTCTAATTTTAAATTCCCTAAGTTTAGTTTGGAAAGCTTAAATGAGGTTCATTGATTTTCGAAAAATATCTTTTAAGAAAAGCATATTAGTTATTTTTTTGAAAAATTTTCTAACTGCTACATGCTAGTTTCGATTCCTAAGATATTTATTTATTTTGAAAAATTTTTAAATTCACCCAAATTCCGTAATGAAATAATTAGAAGGACCCTGAAGTTTTAAAATTTCTAATCACTGAGTGATTTCCCCCCCCCCCCCACTTAAAACAAGCATTGTCTTCAATGTTTTAAGAACAAGAAGTTTTAATACGGAGGGGTACTTAGTAAAACAAGACAAATTCAGTAGACAGATATGCATTAATTTTAAAAGAGAGATATTGTGGCATCAAGTAGTGATGGCTCAGTCATAGGGTTTAAAAATTCAAACAATCAAATTTTCAAAAAGGAAAATAAAATTTATTGAAAAGAAAATTCAGACAAAAATGAAAATAACCAAAATTATCAAATTGCAGAACTTTTAAACAAAATTTTAATGGTAAGTTATTCTTCCCCCCCCCCCCCCTCACTTATTTGATAGTTAATATTTTAGCTACAACAGACCAGGTAATTTCGGGAAACAAATACTTACCTTGCCCCTCAAGTGGGTTTCATGAGACTCCCTGTTTTGCTCGAGGAGGTATCTTTGGAGGTGCACCGCTTTGTTGTGGGCTTCGTCCCTTCTCTTTTGAAAGAGCGTTGTTATCTTCGCGAGTAGCTCCTCTTTTGGTTTGTTCTTTTAAAGTATTTGGGAAATCAACTCAGTTGGAGTGATTACTCCTTTATGCTCTGTGCCCGTTTCAGTCACCCCCAACATATTCTTGTTTGCTCCTGCAGTGGCGTGCCACTGTCTTTTGTTTTAAGGACCCTATTTCCTGTAATGTTAGTCGGGCCTTTAGTGGCCAAATCAACAGTTATATCATTTAGATACGTAGAAGCATGGTTTATTTTAGTGGTACTATCTATCATGTTGACTTAATGGTTCTCAGGCGATTGTTTCATTCCCTCATAAAGTTTGAAATCAATTTTGTCTCCTCCAACCTCCATAGAGATTGTGCCTTCTTTCATGTCAATTGTTGTGTTGGTAGTCATAAGGAAGGGACGTTCCAAAATTAGAGTGGAGTCTCGAGGGGATGACTCAATGTCTAGCACATAAAAGTCTACAAGGGTCCAAAGCCCTTTGACTTGTACTAATAAGTCTTCTATGAGTCCTCCAGGGTGGACTATAGACTTATTAGCGAGCTGCAATACAACCGAGGTCGATTGCAGGGTTTTGATGCCTAATGCCTGATAGATGGATTTGGGCACCACATTTATTACAGCTCCTAGGTCAAGTAATGCTTGTTCGATTGGTACCTTTCCAATCATGCAGGGTATAGTAAAGGACCCTGGATCTCGGCACTTTTCTGGTATGCTAGGTTTGAAAAGAGCAGACACGTTTGAACTTACTGACACTTTTATACTAGGCTTAAATTTCCTTTTGTTCGTGCTGAGCTCTTTAAGAACCTTGGCATACTTAGGTACCTTCCTAATTAGTTCTATTAAGGGCATATTTACTTCTACTTTTTCTACGAGCTCAAGGATTTTCTCGTTCTGTTTAAAGTTATTGTTAGTCTTTTTATCATGCATGAAGAAGGCACAGGGAAAGAGAAGTTTTTTTTATATTTACCCCTTTATTTTTCGGTTTAGGGATTTCAGTTTTACTTGTTTCATTGCCTTTTCGCTCTTCTCGGAGGCGGAGGTTTTTCATTTTCTTTAGTATTTCTTTTTGCTTTCCACTCTCACTCTTTACTCCTGGGAAGGACGTTGTTTCAAAATTATTGCCGTCCTCCTCTTCATCTTAAGTGATAGACATTGTTGGTCCCTTATAGCCTTTGTCATTCTGCAAGGTGATGGCATTCACAGCTTTAGGATTTATTACAGTGTTGGATTGGGATAGTTCCTCTGGTTTGTGCCTGATGTTCACTAATATTATTAGACAATCCTTTCATGAATTTGGCTAGGTTGTCACACTTAGTGTTTGAGGCATTCGCCTTAGACGCTAGGTCATTGAATTTGGGGTCCACTTGGGTGGCGAATGCTTGCATTTGGGAATTGGTTATGTTACGCTCATGTACAATTTCTTCTCTGAATTATGAGAATCCTTTTTCTACTATTTGTCTGAGCTCTCTAACTTCAGAACCAAGGTTCCCATGTTCAGCAGTTACAAGGATGGTGGGATTGGGTTTTATTAGTTGATTAGGGGGTCCCTTTGGAAGTTACCTCCCCTATTCCCTTGATTTAATTGCCCAGCGTCTCTCCACCTAAAGTTTGGATGGTCTCGCCATCCGGGGTTGTATGTGTTTGAGAATGGGTCTCGCACAGGATACATCCCAAGTCTTTGCTAAAACATAGCATTGACCTCTTCCACTTTGTGTGGGAAATCGTTAGATGTATGCATCATGGATTCTCACACGCTCCAGCTTGCAGCTACCAGAGTCAAATGCTCTGTTTGCTAATGTGGGCCTTGTATGGCCTTGACCGCTTTGGTCAATTCAGCTATATCCCTAGTGATTTAGGCTAGTCTAGGTTTTGGATCTGCCCTAATTCTTCTACAAGATGCACTTCTCTAGGGGATCTTCTCTTTTTGGTCATTGCATATTTTTTTATTAGATCACAGGCCTCGGCAGAGGTGTGGTCTTCTAGTGCACAATTAGTTACAGTTACTAACATGTTAGAGTCTGCAAGGTTTAAGCCATCTATGAAGCTATTTATTAATTGGGCTAGGGGGAGATGATGATAGGGACATTTGGTCATCAAGTCCTGAAGGCGGACCC
Organism: Senna tora; assembly: GCA_014851425.1. Lineage (NCBI taxonomy): Eukaryota > Viridiplantae > Streptophyta > Magnoliopsida > Fabales > Fabaceae > Senna > Senna tora. The sequence goes on from CM026271.1 coordinate 15,410,525, forward strand.
AATAATCATAGTAGTTTTTACCTCTCTCTTGCCTAATAGAAGTGATTTCTTTTCTAGTAGCTGAAATTTTGTTGGATGGTAAGTACTTTTCAAGGAAAGCACTCCAGAGAGCATCCCAAGAGAGTAAGGCTTCAGGAGATTGGGTTGATAGGTGTAAAAACTATTTCATGGCCTTTCCTTCCAGTGTAATTCGGAATACTTTCCACATGACATCCTCTAGTTTAGTGCCTATGGGTTTGAGTGTTGTGCAGTGCATGTGTAGGATCTTTAAGTGTATGTAGGGATTATCTCCTGCCAATGCAGGGAGTTTAGCAGTGGTCCCTTTAATCCAAAATCGTTCTCAAAAACTGGGACCAGGTTTTGAGATATGTCATAGGAGGAGTAAGCTTTATTTAGGTATTTAAGGGTGACTCTTTCGTCAAAAATTCCATCCCTATGATCACCCATGGTTATGGCGGAAATTTCTTCCCTTCTTTTCTCTCTCCTAAGTTTAATTAATGTTTGCTCGATCTTTGGGTCTAAGGGAAACAAGTCACCTTTAAATGCTCGGCTCATAAACTAGAGAATGACCTGTTTATGTTGCCACACTCATTGTGGCGAGTGTGGTAGCGAGCAAAGGGTTGCTCGCTGTGGCGAGCTTGGCAACGAGTAGGTGGTGAGCAAAAGCAGGGAAGAAATTAAAATAAAAAAATTCAAAAGATATAGAGAAAAATGGGAAAACAGGAAGAAAAGCGAGAAGAAGAAGGCAAAATATTGAAAAAGAAATTAAAATTAAAAACAAATACCTGTTAGTCGAAGACGTAACCAACCTTAGGATCATTCAATGCATCCCCGACAACGGTGCCAATTTGATTTTCACCAAATTCGAATTTCTCCAAATCAAGGTTTCAATCGGCCATCACGGTTGTAATCAAATAAAAACCTCAAGTTGCACAGGGTGTAACCCAAGGGTTGAATCTCTCGCGGAATCTTCGCCTTGTTCCTACAATTGGTTAGTATCTAAAAGTAAGCAAGTATTCGTAGAATGAGTAGAGAGTTAATGGTTTAAAGGGTCAAATGTACTATGAAGTAGGATCCCAAGAAGAATAGAACTAGGTAATCATGGCCAATCTAAGATTATTTAGGTTTAATTAATTCATTGTAAAATTCTTCCTATTCATGATAGTCATGCATTACGAAAGCCTATCTAATGATAATGTTATCCCCGATCGGGAACATCAATAACATGCATCGAAAAATATTATGATATACTTAATGATCAACTGCCTAACCAGGAACAATTAATTCAAATAAATAAATATTATCGCAATTAAAAGATGTATACAATCAAGAACACAATTAATAGATATATATATATATATATATATATATCTGAATCTCCATAAATAGAAATTCCAAGTGCTCTACCACATAATCAATGATTACCGACCCGATATGAAGGATCTTGTATACTAAGTACATGCCCATTCTTGGAAAAATCTAATAAACTAATGACATGTGATTAAGAAGCAAAACACAATCTATAAATTGAAAAGGATGAAATAGGAAAGATGAGTGAATTAACAAACCCTAATGAAGAGCCATCGACTCATGTCTACACAAGTTCTTCTTGGAAACCCAAGAAGAACTTGGCCACTCATATTCTCTCTCTCTCTCTCTCTAACTATATTAACAAATGGGAATCGCTGAATGCCTTTTCAACCTTGTGAGACGCCTATTTATATTGCTCTGGGACCTCTAATTTGATTAGGAATAGGATGGAATAACTATTAATTGGTATGGAGTTTAATATTTGAATTTAAACCAATTTAAAAGCATCTCCAACTCCTTCGATGACTGGGATACTTCTTAAATTCGTCCATAAGGTTGTTGTCCACGTCATCCACCTTGTCAGCCTCTGAACTCATTGTGGCTAGCATTTCTGCTCGCCAACTCGCTGCGGCGAGCTATTTTTCTCAATGCAGCGAGTTTTTCATGCTTGCTGTGGCGACTAAAATTGCTTGCCATGGCGAATGCTCCATTCCTTTCTTGTTTTGCTCTCTTTCTGTGCCTCGCTAAGAGTTATTTCTTTGGATCTGGTTCCTGTACTTGGAGTATATCTTCCCTTTGATCCTTGTTAAGCCTACAGCACTTAAAAACATCAAACGCACCTATCCGATATTCTATATATTTTACGGATAATAAAAAAATATCAATAATTAGTGCTTTTTATGGGCATTTTATCACATTTTTGGCTCTACTCCTTATGTCAAAATATTCAACCTTTTGGTGCAAAATCACATATATTTATCTATAATTTGTGCTATTTTACACCCTAAAGTTACGTTGATTTTGGGTACGATCAAGACATTACCTATGGAATTCGTGCGATTGTCATTAAACACGCCACCAGTAGTACATGTTATCCAGAACCAACTATCACCACTTGCTGTAACAAAGCAAGGACTTCGCCCGGCCATAGACTATCTGTGACCTCCGCCTCAAAACTATCCACTAGGATCTTACCTGCATATGCCTTAGGCTGGCGGATATAACCTTTATGCAACCTACGGTGCAACCGCAGCCTACAAGAAGCAGTACCCATGGCTCGGATATGATTTTCAAGGGGAAGGGCGACACCCCTTCACCAAGCAAGAAATGAACGAACAGACCCCTCTGGGATTTAAAATTCCCTTCATGATAGAGCCTTATAGTGGAGAAACTGAGCCACAAGATCATATAAACACCTTCAATTCAGCAATTTCAATACAGGGTATGATTGACAGACAACAATGCAAAGTCTTCTCGTCCACCCTAAAAGGAGCAGTACTCAGATGGTTCTCATTGCTACCCTCCAACTCGATACATAGCTTCGAACAACTAGCCAGACAATTCCTTACACAGTTCACCACTAGCAATGAGTATAAGAAGAACAAGGACGCCTTCATAGGTTTTCACCAGGAAGAAGGAGAAACTCTACAAGCCTTCTTAGCACGATTCACAAAACGTTTACTCCAAGTTTGAGGCCTTCAAGACGCAATAGCCATCTTCATTATTAAGCAAGGTCTCATATGCTCACACTTCTACAGCGAGCTCAACAGATGCCCGGTGTACACTCTATAAGAAGTGCTAGATCGAGCAGAATAGTTCATCAAAGAAGAGAACGCCTAAATCGCAAAAGACCACATGCTGCAGTTTCTGAGAAGCGAAGACCAAACAGACAAGAAAAAAGATAAGAGTACAACAAACAACCAGAGCTAGAAGAAAAAGAGCAGCAGGAAGCGATCATCTCCACAGCCCCGCTCGCCCTCAAAAGGACGATTCTCTAATTACACGCCCCTGAACAAATCTCACAAAGGAGTGTTGGAGGAAATATACCACTCCGACATGCTCAAATTTTCCCCTTAGATCAAGAGATGGGGGACACGAAAACCAGTGGACAAGTCCAAGAACTGCCAGTTCCACAAGGATTATGGCCATGAAACTAACGACTACATATACCTTAAAGACTATATCAAGGACCTGATCAGGAAAGGACAGCTAGGAAGGTACGTCCAAGACATGGACAAAAAAACAGGCGAGCGATCAATAGATAAGGATAACGACAGGTGACCACCTCCTCGAGGAGTCTTTGACGTCATCATAGGAGGACTCTTGAAAGGGACCACCTCAAAACCTCAAAATAAGAAGAGGATAGAACGTTCCATTCTCGCACTTAATGACCTCCTAAGCAACAAAAAAAAGGAGGCACCCAAGGGATATCCCATCACTTTTGACCTGTCAAAAGACATGGGGCCAGTTCACAACGACCCCATGGTCATTACTGCTATTGTAGCAAACTATGAAGTACGAAGAGTCCTAATAGACCAACAATATTTTGGTTCATCATACTCAGCATTCTGGCCATGTGGCATTTTGGCTAGGATTATAGTTTTCTTGTATCTTTCTTGATTCTAGGTCATAGGATTTGTCATTTTGTTTAGGAATTCTTAATATGAGCCCATAGGGTTCATAGGCTTTTTTTTTGTCATCCCCTAATTACAAGTAATCAAAGTATTTTAGTTCATTTGATGTTTAGTCACATAAGTTAACGAAAAACATAAACCATGCCCAGGCCAGGCCAATCCGTGCCCAAGTCCACTTGGAAAAACGGTCTCAACCGACTAGAAACACAAGTGATTCGGCCAAGCCCACACAAAAATTTTGATACTGCAAAATGACGGCCCACCCGCCAAAAACTAAGTGAAAAAGAATTGAGGAAAATCGCCTAACAAAGGCAAAACCTTTGCATGAAGAATAAGACGAACGTTCAAAATCATCAGACATGCTAGAAAAAAATTCAAAATCACGAGAAAACTATATTGATCACACGGTACCAAAAATGTTTTTACTCTAAAGTATAAAGTAAAAGCAAGCATACGAAGGCAATAACTTCGATAAATTTCAATTCATTAATAAAGTTGGGAAATCGCTCATTACAATTGTAAAAGAAAAGCCACATAGGTTGGTATAAGTTACACTTAGGCATCCCCAAGGTTTTCGCCATTCTTGGCCTCCGCCGATCCAAGCTCGAAAGAATCTTCCACAGGCACATCCATCACCGTCTCAGCCTCTTACTGAGAAGTAGCTTCAGTTCCAGCAATACAGTCAACTATCAATGTGAGTAGATGTTGACCTAGAGGACGTTCGGTCGCCCAACGGAAAGGAGTAATATCCAATGGTGGATCACCTCCCAATCGACCTCAGAGCTCCCCATGAAAAACTTCCAAGGCAGAATGAAAAGAATTCACCTATTCTGCTAGAAATTCCTCACCACGAAGATGTGTAAGCTACTCCACAACTAGATGCATCCCGTACGCCTGCTCAGCCAACCTATTAGCTTGGCAATCAGCCTCGTCTTCAGCCTGTCTCTCAGCTTCCAGTCAACCTCTGAGATTCTCAGTGTTACGCTTCTCAGCATCTTCCAAGCCCAGACGAAGAGAATCCATTTCCTACAAATGTTTCAAGGCATCCTCTCGACAAATAGCTAACTCCCGTTGATCCCACTCTAAGTTAGCTTGTAGAAAGGAGACTTCGAAACGTTGGCTACTTTTAGCCTGAAGCCGAGCAACCTCGTGACTCAAGGCCTTGAGCTCACGATCTGACCTCTCACATTCCTTGTCTTTGACCTCCATGGTCTCGCACGCCTCATTACATCTTCGATTCACGCACTCGAGAACCTTATCCTTGTTTCAAAGGTAAGAAGTCAGCTCATCCACCTCCAAGCGAAGCTCAGCCTACCAACCGTAACATGAAGTTAGAACCATGGAAACTAAAGAAATCAAAGAACTAAGAATGAGAACAAAAAATCTCTTACAATTTGTGCCTGCCACATTGTTCCAGCATGATTAATGTAAGCAAACACATTGGCAGCTCTAACCTAGCCTCGCAAGGCAAGGTCTATGGTGCTCACGTCTTGCGCTCTGGCCACCCTCTCGCCCAAGTCCACAAGAAAGCGCCTGCCACAAGCTACCAAAGCAAATGGAGGCACTTCCTCCAATATATTTGTCCCAGCATCAAGAACTATTGGCGACTGAGTTGCCATATCAATATACATCAACTCCCTAGTGGCAACACTTTGAATCGCCACTACATTCCCCTGTTCAGCAGGAGTCTCAGTTGGGGACCCGCCCCCATAGACTCCTTACTCTCCAAACAAGCCCTTTTACACACTAGCTCCTTAATATTGCCGTCTACAGTGTCAACAGTAGAATCTAAGTTCGTTGTCAAGGCGGGGCGAGGAGGAGGATCTGGCAGAACCTGGGGTGTAGCACCTTAAGGAACAACCCTCACAGAAGAACAAGGTGTTCACTCCAAAGACGCAAAAGAAGTACCCTTCACCGACACCGAGAAGACTTGGGAACAGCCTGAGATACCTTCCGTTATTCCTTTGGCGACGGAGGACCACGGGGAGAAGGCGAAAGAAAGTCTTTACCACCACTGTGCTACTTAAGCCTCCCCTCATTTTCTTTCCGAGGCACCCCTTCCTTCCTCCCTCTTTCCTAACACGATCTCCGGCAGCCCTATCATGACTAGGAGAAGAGCTTTGCCTCACCCCTTTTCTCTTACTTTGATCCTCAGTAACCCTATCGAGATTCAGAGGAGAAGACGGCAAATCCTCGAGATCCTCGAAATTAAAAGGATAAAATCCTGCGAAATAACAAACCCTAAATACCAGAAAAACAAAGCCCACGATGCAAACAGAAGCAAAAGAAAAGGAAGGGAATAACACTCACTTTCATCAGACATCGTGGCAAACGATAGCACCTCTAACAGAAAGGGAAATCAATTGACGACAGCAGCGTAAAAACCAAAAAATAGTCAGAAGAAGAAGAATCACAAAAGACGTAACCTCGAGAAGCCGAAGGAGAAGATGAGGGAGATTTCAAATAAAGGCATTTATAAGAACTAGAAGGCGCGATGATTTGAAATCCAAACCCCCTCAAACTTTGCAATGGAAGGGAAGAGCAATAATCACCTACAAGCACAAATGAATGGAGCCGCGAGCTCCGCCAACCATCAATAGGCCCTCAGAAAACAACAACTGAGCAGGATATGGAAAAGACCAAATGCCCCTGAGAGATCCGAAATCCCTCAGGGTTATAAAAGAAAAACACGAGTAAAAGCTAATGATGAAATCTCATCGAAAACATTCAAGAAATCAATGGAAAAAAGAAAATTATGGCCCTCTAAAAGCTCGCAAAAACCCAAACGACCACCAAACGGAATCATGCCACGTGGCACTCATTACTTCCACCTAGATTCCAAAAGAATTTGAAGATTTTCTCCAGCACACGCCCTACCACAAAAATGCAAAGCCAAGCGACCTCATCTAAGTACCTTGCATAAAACCGTAACTTAAGTCCATGGGCGCTGAACACCATAGACTTGGGGGAATTATGTAATTACATAATATACCCCACAATCTTATACACATGGCATAAAGCTCACGAATAAGGAATGACGTCTCATCAATGGACATATGGCACCACTCGATAACCTCCGACGTGCCATGAACCCATAACCCCCTCCGAATTCTCTTATGAGGGAGACGTGGGGTGTGCACTATTCCCAGGAACGTGGGGCGACCACCCTCCTTGCTCCAAGTTTAAATACCCCTTTACTAGGGAGATTAAGGAGAACTTTTTATCAGATCACCAACACTACAATCACTTCACACTCATTAGAGACCTTTTGCATTCTCCCAACCTTCACTCATATTATATACCTCCAACAGGCGGCTCGCCCACCCGGAGCTGATAACTTCTTGCCACACATGACCTTCTACAGGTATAATCCTTGCCTAACGGCTTCTATGGATGTTCCCTCATCGAACTACATGGACTTTGATCCCTTAAGAAGGGTACGTAAGCACCTAGATCTCCACGTAAAGATAAGTCCCTCAAGGTTAAGACCCCTTGTGGTCCTTAATTTTACTTAGAAATTGTACATGACAAAAATGACAATTATAACCCTAGTGCTTGTATTAGTGATTAGCATTTCGGGAAAATAATCCACAAAAAGGGGTGGTGATTCCATAGCCTCATGGTTCGACCAAAAAGGGGGAGACAGACATGACCGTCACCATGGGGTGTAGTGAACCCCATGAACCTAACGTGTAGGGGTGGGTGTGACCTACCATAAGTTAGTGATCCCATGAGAGGAACCAATGAGGGATATGAGTCAAACATTTTGAATTGGGTAAAGATCATAGTTATATGATGAATATGACTGTTGTACTTGGATCCGGATGAGGGACACCTCAAATAATATGTTGACATATGGTTAGCTATTACCAAGTGAGTGTATTTCGTTCATGATGTGCTGTAGTGGTACGTGGAGTTATTCATTGGGCGGTGCTCCCGATTACTCTTATTTTCTCTTGATGTTTGACATTCAAAATTTCCGTACTTTAAAGTTTTTATCATTTCTCTAAATTCCATAAAGGTTTAATGTTTGATAATGTTACATGACTATAAAAGAAAATGTTTTGACTGCAAAGGAAATGTTTAACTCTATGACTTGACTTTCTCTATTCCTCTTATCTATATAACATTGGCAATTGCTGCACATAAGATTTAGTCATTACTTGCGAAGCATGACACCAAATAAAAGAAGTTTTTTATATTACATCCAATATCTAATGATTTTATTACTTTTTTAAAAATAAGAATGCAATGATTTTCTGTAAAGAGTACGGTGGTACATGCCAGTGGTTTTTAAAACTAGATTGCTTGCCTACTAAGATTCTTATCTTATTTATTCACTGGCATGTATCAAATGGATAGGTTGCATGCTTAGTTGAGGATCAGGGAGCTGGTGCAGACTTCACTCATAGAGGATATATGCCATTTCGAGGTGTATGATAGGAAGTAGCATATAAGTATTATAATTTGTGTGATGTGACTAAATTAAGATCTAGGGTAGGATTATTGTTAATTATAAAGAAAACTGAGTGGCAAGATTGTTGCCTTCAATTTCTCTTGGATGTGACTAACAATAATTACTTTATTATCATAATGATCTTGTATATGTATATGATTAAGGTAAAAACTTATTATGCACATGTCCGACTTATGTCTTTGTGATTTAAGTCTAATATCTGCTATAATCATTAGGTTATAGAACCTGGGAGTAGTGACCCGAACCGAAAGCACTATAATTAATAAGTTGGTAAATGTTGAAATTTGCTTAGGTAGAGGAAAGTAGTAATACATCTATCTTATGATATTATAATGATTTACATTATTAATGAACTAAATGGACTATATGATAAGGGTTGTTACATGGCACCCGAGAAATCATCGCACAAAGAGGGGAGCAATCTACTCCCTTTGCCTGATTAGGGATATGCTAAGGTGATATGCTACAAGACTCTCTGCTCCAACCCTGTCTTGGATTTCAACATCGAAATCCACGATAAGTAACATCCATCCGAAGACTTTAGGCTTGGATTACAGTTTTGTAAAAATGATACCTAATAGCTACATGTCTGTAAACACAACCTTAGATCAAGTTGATTAAAAATGGTCAAAATTTATCTAAAGCAAAAATGATGGCAAATAGTTCATTTTATATGGTTGTGTAGTTGACTTGACCTGGTTCTAGTGTTTTGGAGACATAGGCAATGACCTTAGAGATCTGACCATGTCTTTCGCCAAGCATAGTCCTTACTGCCATATTATAGGCATAGCAAGATAGCTCAAAAGGTAGGTCCTAATCAAGACCAGTTAGGATAAGGGGAGAGATCAACCTTTGCTTGAGTTCATCCAAAGCCTATTTTCATTTATCATTAAAAGTAAAGTTTGTATCCTTATAAAGGACTTAAGAAAGTGGTAAGATATTTTACTAAAATTTTCTATGAACCTCCTATAAAAAATTGCATGGCCCAAAAGAGAATGTAGTTCCCTTAAATTCGTGGGGTATGGTAGAAAGGAGATTACTTCTATTTTTCTCCTTTGCTAGATGTGAGATGGCATAGGAAAATTCTTTATTTAACAATAAAATAGACATCCATGTATTATTCCAGGAAGTCCAAAAAGATGGACATCATACAACGCTGGAATGTTCCTAGTGCTTTACACAGACCCAAAGGCATCCTTCTATATGCGAAGGTACCAAAGGGGCAAGTGAAGTAATCTTCTCCTAATCGTCTGGTGCTATAGAAATATGAAAGTACTTTGAAAAACCATCTAGAAAACAATAGTGACATTTCCTCCATAACGCTCTAACTTTTGATCAATAAAAGGCAAGGAAAGTGATCCTTTTGGGTGGCATTATTTAGTTTCCTGTAGTCAATGCACTCCCGCCAGGAATTTTGTACCTTTGTAGTTATCAACTCATTGTTCTCATTTTTTACAAGTTATCCCAGTTTTCTTGGGAATTACTTACATCAGACTGACCCACTCACTATCTAAAATAGGATAAAGGATTCCAGCACTGAGGAGTTTAGTAACCTTGATGACATCAAAATGTAACAATATAACTTATGTAATTTTGGATATTAGTGATCATATTTAGTAATATTATATGATTTAGCATTATTATGTGTACATCTAGGTTGGCATGCACTAAGTGGTAAAAATATGTATTTAACGTATGTTTTTTAGTAAAACTATCTGATATTCCGGTGACCTGGATATTGGAGATGAAAGCGGTTGGAGGCTAGAAGAGATGGACTTGACTCGGGTTCTGCACCTGAGAGCCTACATACTCGGAAGAGATTAGAGTTCTCATAGTTCGAGAGGGTGGGGAGCCTCTAGGCTGTAGAGAGTCAGGAAGGTAGGGGAACTAGCCATCGTGTGCAACCGAGTGCTCTAGGGGTTAGAGATGATGTGTGTGTGTCGATGGCTTGGCAAGGCTAGTTATATAGGCAAGGGTGAGTGGGAAATGCCCTAATTATGAATGGGAAATACGGATAAAGGTGAGTTCAAATGAGAGGCAGGGTGCCGAGTGACCCCTGGATGCCAAGTCAAAGAGCATGCCAAGTCCCGTTATACCGTTAATCCCCCAAGCCTGAGGGTTTCATAGGGAGCCTTGGGCTTTATAGATCCATTGAGGATTCAGCATGTGGATAAGTTATTTGTTGAGGTTTTGGATTCTGAGGGGCTTTTTGCAGATTCAAGCCTGAGCAAGAGAGAGAGCGAAATTTCCGCCACTTGAATTTCCTATTGTTGTAATATTCTCCCATCGTGGCAACGGTCGTGGCTAAACTGTTCCACGCGTCATCTGCGGGAAGGAGCAGTTTCTTACTCCAGGGGTTTTTTTTGTCTTTCTGCTTCATTCCCTCTTCATATTTTGGCCCTCGTTTCTCAGCGAATAGACGCTTCACTTTGTTTCGTCTTCCTTGTGATTCTACTTTGGTATTTCCTCTACTCCGACGTCGTGTTTGTTCTTCCATTTTCCACCATGGTTCAAGGTACTTACTCTCTATGATTAGTTTTCTTTTCCTGTTTTGATTTTATCTTTCGAATGGATGGTACGCCGTCTTGTTCATCTCGAGGGGCCTCGATACATTCTTGAGGGTTCCGATGTTTCAAAATCCTCCATTGGTTCTCACACTGATCCCCGCTGCCAGTCCCAATGTCGCTTGGCTCCAAGAGGTGACGCTGGGCCATCTCGTGAGGGCACGTCATCTAGGGATCATGAATCCAGGGTAGCGGATTCTGAGGCTATCCCCTCTGGAGATAAGGATGTATTGTCTTCACCTCCATTTGAGTTTGATCCTGATGGTTTGGATTAGAAATATGAGTGGGGGCATCATACTAAGGTGGCTTCTAGGGCTCCTGTTAATCTGTCCCGTGTGTGCCGAACCTCCCCCTTCGATGCGCCTATTGAGGAAGACTTGTCTTAATTAAGTAAGAAAGTGCTATTTGGCCAATATGCCGGGTGCCGAAGGAGTGCCTTCTGTGCGGGAATAAGGATTCGTTTGGGTGTAGGTCACAGGTTGATGGTGTGGATGAGATTTGGTAGTTTTGGAGGCAAGTTTTAGCGTCATGTCCTGGCTCAAGTACGTATGGGATTGCTAGTAGGGATAAAGGCCCCTGTGAAGACCGGATTCTTTGAGCGGAGTCGCCACCAAATTTTCAATCAAAATTTGGAAAAAGAAAAATAAGTTCAAAAGTGGGGTAAAAATGAATTTTCACAAAATGTTGGGTTCAGGAGTCTGGTTGAGATGAAGGGAAGGTGTTAGGCACCCTTCTTCCCCCGTCCGAAGACAGTTACCCTAAAATTAATATTGAAATTATTTGGCCTTGAAAACATATACAATCATGGGAGAAAATTGAGAAAGGAAAGAGGGAGGGCTTGAACTAGGATAAAAGCCTAGGACCTACGTACCCACAATGGGGGATCAAAGCCGTAGTTCCTGTGACATACAAGTGTGTGAGTGAAGGGAGGCTCATCAAGCCAAAACTCAGATGGCCTCCCAGTGCGATATGCCTAAAGAGGATAATACCTTTTGGTACTTAACTACCATACAATACACGGAACTATAAAAGAATGAGAAATAGTAGATGTGTGAAGGCTCATCAGGCATAATACCCAGATGGCGTGAAGGTTGGTGCTCCTATAAAGATAAGGATCTCTTGGTAGCACTAGATTATATAATGAAAATTTTCTTGTTGAGCAAGTATAAAAAACCCCTTTATCCCCCAAAAGACAGGGGTCGCGACGGTAATTTTTACCGTCGTGACCTACTGCTGTAAAATGGAGACCGTCGTGACGCATGGAAGAAGGCGTCGCGACGGCTTCTCTAACAGGGGGAGGCGTCGCGACGTTAGTGAGAACCCGTCGCGACGCCTTTGGTCTTTCAGAGAAAAAGGAGGCAGAAAAGAGGGAGATGATATTTTTAGGGTGCGTGAATCAAACGCTAGGAAGAATGCTAACACTCGGGAGGGGTCACAATCCAAAAGAAGTATGTTTATACAAAAAGTGGCTTCCAATAATCAGACCAGTATGAATAAAATCAAAATAAAATATCATTCATGTGCATACTCTACCTGCTTGCTTCTTATTTTCTACTTTCAGCTCTTTTCTTTGTGAAATTTTTTCCGTCCCCCCACACTGTGAGGCGGGGTCTATTTTTATAGTAGGTCAGGAAGAACTATTCCGGGAAGGAAATCTGGCCATTAATGGCACATCCGTCGCGATGCCCATCATTTGCCGTCGCGATGGATATCGTGCAGATTCGATCCGGATCTGTCATAAATTCGCAACCCGTCGCAACGTGTAGACGTATCCGTCGCGACGGGTGACACCTTGCATGATTTTTCATAAATGCAGTCTACGTTGCGACATATCAATTACCCTCGTGATGGTACAACAATCCGTCGCGACGGCCAACTTCGCCCGTCGCGACCCCTCTCTGTTATTTTTATTATTTTTATTCCTCTTTTTTTTTCTCTTTTTTTTATTTTTATTTTTTTATCATATTTTCAGCCGGTCAAAGTGAGGTGTTCACAGCCCCCTTCGAGTCATGTCTTTCGACGGGGTTGCGTTTTTAATGTATACCTTTGCTATGGAGCACCTTGGTGTGAAGCTCCCTTTGAGATGGCTGTTCTCAAACAAATTGACCTTTGCCCTACTCAGTTGACTGGTAATTCTTGGATAGTTTTTGTCGGTTTTCAGTTGCATTGTCATTGCCTCAAGGTTCCTTTGGCTGTCAAGTTATTTTCTTATTTTTACCAACTCGGTCGGAGCGTTACGAGCCAGCCTTGGCATTTTACAAGAGCGGCTATGGCTCTTGTTATCTTTGGAGAGTTTGAGTCAAGTTTGCACGGTTGGCAAGAATCCTTCGTTCGTATTGTTCCCTTGAGAGGGGCTCATCCTTTTTGGCTAGACAAAAAGAGTCGCCCACTATTCCCTTTGGAGTGGCTCGGAGCGTCTTCCTAGTACAGGGGATGACGACTTGACGTCGACAGAATTAGAAATTGTTAAAAGGATATCACCGCGTACTAACAATGTAAAAGATTTTTTGGGTAGATTTACACATTTATTCGGTTCTTTCGTTTTTCTTTATATTCGGCTTCTAACTTCTATTTTTCTTTCTCTTTGCAAGTCGAGTGCCGGAGGTGATGGAGGAGCAGGTACGAGGGGCCCAATGAGTAGCCTCGACGTTGTCTTCTGATGAGGAGGATAAATTTTTTTCCTCTTCTTGGCTTGTATTGGCCGAGTGATGATGGCCCAGATCCTTGTTTTGGTAATTTTCCCCCATCTCCTTTTGCTTTCAGGGCTTCTTCACTCAAAATTCCTCCTTCCTTGACCCATAAGACCGCTAGCTCACCTGGGTGGAAGAGTAAGCATATGGAGAAGGGTGTCGGTGACAATTCTGATGAGACGGAGGGTCGTGCTAAGAAGAAGAGGAGGAAGAAGACAAAGAAGTCTGCCGAAAATGTTAACCGTGATGAAAGCTCGGAAGAGGGTAGTCTTAACCTGTTCAAGGAAGGTTCTACTGCCTTTCATTCTTTCATTGAGAAGGTTGTCAACCCCGCCGATTCGGTGCAGCTAACTTCTTTTCTTGGTGCGGCGGGGGCCCAGTTGCATTTGGAGCGATCTTGCTTGAACCTTCTTCATGTGTCCGCGGAGCGTTATGGATCGTATTCTCAAGTGGCTCAGCTAAATGTATCCGGTGTTATATCCTTTTAGTTTTTCACGGTTCGGATTATTAACCCTAGGTTCTTGTTGATTTCCCAGGTTGAATCTGAATTGGCTGATAAGGAGGTCAAGCGCCTCAAAGGTGAGCTTGAAGGGTTGCAAGGGCGTTGTGGACACCATATTTTGTCCGCCCCCAAAGCAAGTATAAAAATGACAATAACAAAATAAAAAATGAGAGAGATGAGAGAAAAAAATAAAAATAATGAGGGAACTTGCGACCCCATACGCTTGGGGGCCGTGACACCTGCCTATGGGGGCCACAACCCCATACAGGTGGAGGCCACAACCCCTCACCTACAGGGGCCGCGACCTCCTGCCTATGGGGGCCGTGACCCCGTTTGCCATTATGGCCAATAATGGCCGGATATTTTTTTCCTTTTATGGCTTTTTCAGCCCACTATAAAATGGAGTCTGTACTCCGATGATTTGGAGGCGGAAAAAGATCCACAAACTCTGCAAAATTCAAGCTTGAAGTAAGAGTTTATGTCATGAATCTCTATTCTTTGGATCTCTCATATACTTGTTTGTATTCTTTTGTTGTCTTTCTTCCATCTTTCACATTTCTTCTTTATTTTTTTTCTTAATTTAATTTAATTTCTTTTGGAATAATAAAATAGGTTTTGAACTTAAAAGCACCTCATCTCCTTTTTTTTTTCTTTCCCTCTGATTCCCATCGCCACCCCTCACCTGAAAAAATGTGGGGGGGGCCTTGACCCCCATGAGAAGGGGGCCACGGCCCCCATATGAAGGGGACATGACCCCATGAGAAGGGGCCCGCAACCCCCATGTGAAGGGAACACAACCCCATGTGTTGGGGGGCCACGACCCCCGTGTGTAGGTGCACAGGGCCGTGACCCCTTCCTTTCACCTAAAATCCCATGATTTCCATTTCAAAGAAAGTCTCAACTCCCTCCGTTTTTCTTAAGTCTAAATAGTTTTAAACATTGTGCCAATTGAAGCAGGATTGTTTTCCATTTCGTTTGTTGAAATCCATGTTGCCAAGAGGCCTTTACCTCTATTAGGACATTGGATCTTACACGCCACCTGAATCTTTGCTTGGTGAGCTTCTCACACGCGCGTTTTCTTGATTTGTCTGTTGTATATCTAAATGCATGGTAGATAGGTGCCGAGGAGCCTACGCCCCTTTAGGTACATTTCACAAGGGCGCCAACTGTGTCTTTGCATGGTGAGCGTCCTCAAACCCACACACATGTGTGCCTTCACGAACTACGTGGACTTTGATCCCTTTTGGAGGGTATGTATGCCCTAGGCTCTTATCTTAGGTCAAGTCCCCCTTTTCTTCTTTTCATGTTTGTTTGTTTATTTAATTTTTTTAGGCCAAAACATCTTAACTTTTATTTTTGAGGTAACCGTCTTCGGACGGGGGAAGAGGGGTGCTTAACACCTTCCCCTCATCTCAAGCAAACTCCCGAGCCTAACTGATTTTTAGAAGAAAACCATTTTTACTAAAGATTTTGAATTTATTTTTCTTTTCCAAGTTTTATGGAAAACTTGGTGGCGACTCCTCGAAGCCTGCCAAAGATACGATCTTCACAAGTGGCAACTCCCCTGGGGAAATTAGAGAGTCAAGCCTCTTTCTTAAAAAATTAATAGTTAACATTGTTTTGACCTTTCGTTTTATATTTGCTTGTCCTTTTTGCGCTCTCTTTTATTCTGCAGTTTTCCCACTTATGTTAAAGGGAAGGAGTTAGGAGATTCCTATACACTTGTGCACTTAGTTTTACTTAATTATCTTTTACTTGCTTCTATACTCGAAGCAGTCCATAATAGATAGATAGGGTATGAGAATCTTTCCCTATTGGACTTCGGTCACATAGGTTGACTTATCTACTCCGCTTAGATTATCACCTTCCTTAAGGCAACCAGTCTTTAAAACCATAGGGAGCCTTACCTTCAAGGACATGAGGAGCAAACCCCTCGTGACATTGCATGCATTGTATATCATACATTTTCCTTTTTTAAGAAAAAGAGAGAGAGAGAGAATTTTTAATATTGTACATAAATTTTTCTTTTATACTAATATGTTTCATTCCTTTTTATTTTCTTTCCATTATAGTCATTTTTGAAACAAAAAGAAAATTTGAAATGGCATCAGAAATGGACATGGCCTTTTATTCACCTACTAGCCTGGCTTTCACTGGTAAAAGAACTCGAGTCAAGATACAAATCAACCCCGTGGAGGAGCTGATCAAGATGAGAGGATACTTTCCAAGAGAATAAATGAAGAAATTCAGAGGACTCTATGGAGATATATAAGACCTCCTTGATGTGGAGGTAGCCAGGGAATCGTTACAAGCACTTCGACAATTTTGGGACAACCAGTTAAGAGCCTTCGTCTTCCCAAACTTTGTTCTATCTTTAGTACCAGAGGAGTACGCGAGGTTCTTAAGGGATCCACTTACCCGAGAGAGCCAACTATACAAGTTTCCTAGAAATGATCCAACACGCGAAGAGGTTACTGAGTTCTTGGGTCTACTACCAAAAGATGTGCCCTTCAAGCAACCTGCCCATGTAGACATATTGTCTTCCAAATTCCTCATAGACCATATGGAGGCCATGAAAAGAAAGGGCGACTGGAAAATGTTTTCTCGCATGCTAACACTGGCCATCTATGGGTTGGTGATATTCCCGACTTACTTGAATGTTGTTGACCTATCTTCCATCAGTGTGTTCATGGCGGTGGAAAGACATAGGGTGAACCCCGTGCCCGCTATACTGGCAGAAACGTTTGGGTTCCTCATCTTGTGTTTGGGAGCAAAAGGGAAGAAATTGTAGTGTTGTCTCCAACTTCTCATTGTGTGGTTGGCAAACCATGTATTTGGAAAAGGGTATTCCAATGGCGGTATCCTAGACATGACTCATCATCCACTGAGGGATTTTGCACGCCGTGAAGGGCTACGCTTGTACAACCCCAATTCTGAAGATCTTAAGGAATTGGAAGAGTGGGTCAACTTTCTAGATTGTGCTAAGGAACATGAAATACGCTGGAAATTGGTATGGTGGCTTAAGGAAGAAGTTTTGTACAATTGTGACAAATTCCCTAATGTGCCTTTGGTAGGACCAAGAACAGCAGTCAATTACAACCCCTCCTTGGCCCATACTAAACTAACCTACCACCAAAGAATCCCTTCTAAGGAGTTGATTCAGCCTCTTTAGTGCTCCTTTAAAGGATCTAACGCCGCTCGAGAAAGAGGACTTTCTGAAACTTGGAAAAAATGATATTCAAGGGCAAAACAGGGTTAGGAAGCAGGGGACTAGCACCAACTGCGGAGTACAAGGGATGGTTAAAAGAAAGGTTGGATGAAAGGGCAATAGGGAAATTTGCTCCATTAGATCCTCTTCAGGGAAATGACATCGTGAAGGTAGAAAAGGCCCTGAAACGCAAAATTAGAGAACACAGAGATGCTATGGATAATCTGGAAATTAAAAGGGAAAGAAAAATGAAGGCAGTTTGAGAAGATTAAAAAGAGCATGTCGCAGTAAAGAGACATAGTGAAAATGTACGCAAAAATTCGCCTATCTTTCTAGAAAATTAGAATCTCAAAGCAACGAATCAAGAACTAAGAAACAAAATGGCAGAGCAAAAGCAGGCATGGGATCCCGTTTGAATGCAGTATTACAAGTTTCTAAAAGAGCGGTGGAGGCCAGTGAGACAAGAGTTCAACAACTCGAAACTCGCATAATGAAGATGCTGAAGATGTAGACAGGAGTAGTTCATGAATAAAAGGCTAGGATAGTCGTGTGATGAGCCTTTGCTTTCGCAACACATCTTTGTCAATTAATTTTTGTAATTAGATATTTGTACTTATGAACAGAAATTAGTGGTTCTGTTTGGCCATTTCAAATAAATAAAAAAGTTTATTCCTACTTATTGTTTTTGCTTTCAGAATTCGCTTATTGTTATTGCTTTGAGAATTCACGATTATAATATTAATGTTAATAAATGGTGCCAAAAAATAACATGACTAAAAGACTAGAGAGCCCCCGCGCCCAGCTGGAAGCAAAAAGGAATGCACTGGAAAAACAAGAATTGGAATTGCTGAGAGAACAAAACAAGATTATTAAAACAGAATTAGCAAGGCTGAAGCGTTCACATGCCAAGAAGGAGAAAGAACTCTGTTAGTTGGTGAAAAAACATCGCGAAGAAAGCCTGGAGAACAAGCGCCTGGCAAACAAGTTTCGCCTCGAATACTGCGAGATGTGCCGTTGGGCAGATCTGGCAAAACTCCAAGGGCTATATTTGGAGGAGCAGGCTCAAAAAGAGGCCACCAAGAAGTAGCACTAGGATTACTTATGTAATTCGAATAATTATGGAAGCTTCCTTAGGAAACAAATGTAAGCGGAAGCATTTTTACTTATAAAAAGTGACTTTCACAATAAATGAATAAGTTGCAATTTTCTCCTTGTGTCATTTGAATCATGAGAGCTCTGGTCTAGATACTTGCATGGTGAACTTAGTTTGCATAGCAAGATATCAACCTTCGTCGCCTATTGGGTACTCTAACCTATAGAGGGACTAAAGGGGGTCATAAAGCGCTGAAATACTGACATTAACAAAATAACCAACTGAAAATAAGTAAAACTAACATGAACTCAATTTGATAGGTAAAAAATTGTGCAGCCCACACACCAATACCACACAAGAGGTCGGAAAAGCATGTATGGACGTCCATGCTGTTGAATCTGCTGCTAAGATCACTGAAATGGAAAAAGAACTTAGTGCCACTAATGCCCAAGTCACTTCTCTGGACGAAAAGATTGATAGGATGATGTCAATCTTGTCCAAGAATGGTAATAACAAGAGAGGCTCATCAAAAACTACCACCAACAGAGGGAAAGGGATTGTTACCGAGACTCCCCCGGTTACTGTAGAAAGTGAAGAAGACGAGGAGATCCTAGCTGATAATCCACCCAAGGAAAGGGAGGTGGGTATTTCAATCAACCCTGCTACCATAATAGCAGCACTGAAGGCTCAACAAAATAGGCAATTACAAGAGGAGGAGACTACTGATGGGATAAAAGAACAAATTACCAAGGAAGTCAGTAGGGCACTCAAGATGGCCTTGCAGCCGGAGATGGAGGATGAAATCAATCTTTTATCTTTTCCAAAAATTCAAGCTCCCCTTAAATTTAAAATTCCAAACTTGGAAAAATATGATGGGACCACTAACCCAGATCATCATATCAAAGGGTATTATGCGACTATGGCCACCTTCAGAATGGAATCGGCCTTCTTATTGACACACTTCCATAACAGCCTGAGGGGAGGCGCGTACAAATGCTTCATGAGGCAAGAGAATGAGACGATGACGTCATGGTCAACTATGGTAATAGCTTTCCGCGAACATTTCAAACACAAAATTCAGAGTGAGATGACGAGGGAAAGTATGGTAGCCCTCAAAAGAAAACCGAACGAGACCTTTTGTGAGTACGCTTCAAGATGGAGGGAAGCGTTAGTCGTAGTACAACCTCCCATAAGCAAAAGAGAAACTTGTCGGTATTTCGTGGAAGTCTTAAATGATCCTGCATATGATTTGTTAGCAATGTTACCCCATCATGATTTTGCTAACATGGTCACCATAGGTGAAGACATAGACACTAAAAGCAAAGATACACCCCAGAAAAAAGAGCTATACCCCTAATTATGGGAAAAAGAAAAAGGAGAGCGCAAATTATGTGCAAGGTAGTCTGAAAAAAATCTTTGAGAATGTAGTAGGGAACCAAGGGGGTGCCCAGTCAAGTCAAAACAACAAAAATCAAAGGGATAGCGAATGGAGAAAAAGAGAGTTTTCTGACATGGGCATGAACAAAGACCAGCTTTTTTATTACCTCAAAGACAAGGGGGTGATATGTGTATGCCCCAGAAAGGTATGGGACCCTCCCTGCCCAGCATGGTACAAACCAGAATTGACATGTGTATACCACCAAGATACCAAGGGGCACTCCATTGATAGATGTGATAAGTTCAAGAATCGTGTTTTACAAATGATTACACCGAATGGATTAATGTGCCTAACATCACCAAGAATCCATTACCTAAGCACGGGGCAAATGCTGTGGAAGAAGATGGTCCCACCTTAAAAGAAGTTTCCAAGACATCTATTAAGCCTTGGCTACAACCGGGTATGTACCCCAAGTGCAATTGGCCCATGATGAATTTTGTTGGTATCATCAGAAAGAGGGGCATCATACCAATCAATGCCTACAATGGGAGGTGGTACATTCGTCTAGGAGTAGTGTCTATAAAGAAGACCTTGAAAGAAGAATACACGTGCATAGCTACCAATGACGGAGAATCAGGTAGTTCTGCAAGGATATCGCGAAAAGTGCCCTTAACCATCAATTTCTCTGGCAAAAGGACCACCCCGCGAGGCATTCAAGAGGTCTTGCCATTCCCGCTCTTTACTATCAATAAGCCAAGGGTATCAAGAACCTCTCCCCCTAGAGTATCCATATATCCTTCCCAGCCATTGTCAAACATAGCGGTTCCATGGGTATACGAGACCATGAATAGGGGCAGATACTAGAAGGAAGAAATCGAAGGGCCTTTAACTAATGCAAACATCACTGAAGGATGGGGAATCACAAGAAGTGGGCGTGTATACACAAAGGAAACACCTGACATAACGAAGGAAAATACTTCTAAGGTTGCAAAAAAGAAGGAAAACCATGGGATGACTGAAGAAAAGAGTATCCCTGAAAGTTCAAGGAGTAAGAAAAGTCTTGAGAAGTAGCTAGAAAAGAAGCGCTAGGGACAGAGGCTGAAATGGAGCGAGAATTTCTTACCATAGTCAGGAAAAGTGACTATAACATAGTTGAACAGTTGAATAAAACTCCATCAAAGATATATATGTTGGCACTCATGCTTACCTCTGATGCTCATCGATATGCCCTCATGAAGGTCCTAGCCGACGCCCAAGTGCCATTGGAAATTACCCCCGAAAAGATGGTGAATTTAGTTGATGCAGTCAAGCACTCGTCAATCTTGTTCTTCTCAGATGAAGAAGTATGCCCTGGGACAAAGGCTTTACACATCACGGTCAAGTGTTATGGCTTCACTATTGCTAAGATGTTGATCGATGGAGGTTCAGCTCTTAATGTCCTACCTCTAGTTACTTTCCAACAATTGCCAGTCGAATCAACTCGCATAGATGGTAGTAATATGATAGTCCAAGCGTTCGATGGAACGGGGAGAGAAGCTTTGGGAGGAGTTACCCTCCCCATTGAAGTTGGACCCGTCACTTTTGACATTCCATTTCAATTCATGGAAGTAGACGCCGCCTACACCATGTTGCTAGGTAGGCCATGAATTCATGAGGCTCAAGCAGTCCTTTCCACGCTGCATCAGAAGATCAAATTCACCCGCAATGGAAGAATTATCACAATAAAAGGGGAAGAGAGTATGCTGATCAGTCATCTTTCGCATGTCCCTTTCATTGATAATGCAGAAGAAACTCTTGAATCTTCCTTCCAATGTCTAGAACTAAAGGAAACAACCAAAGAAACTTTCCAAATCAACAACGTGGCTGTAAAAATGATGGCTAAATTGGGCTACCAACAAGGATGAGGATTAGGCCCTACTCTGAGTGGCGTACCCAAATGCATCGAACCAAAGGAGCGAAAGGCACAATTTGGCATCGGGTATGAAAGGTTTAGACGGAATATTAGCAGTCATAAGAAGCGGCTACGTCTAGATCAACTATTCGCACCAGCAAGAGCTTGAGAAGATGAAAGCCATATTGCAATAGTAGGGGAAGAACCGCCTACTCAAGAAGGTCGTCTTATTTGGCACACAGGCGAAGGGACTAGCTTAGACAATTGGGAGGCTGACTGGGTCCTATTATTGGTTTGTTGTGCTAAGTGAATTTTGAATTATGTATTGGCCTAATACTGAGCTCTAGGTTTAAGTTGAAAAAGATAATGCATTTTATGAGCTTTTTAGTTGTTCTATTTCAATCGATTAATAAAAGTGGACTTGTGTTTTACCAAATATTAGTTTGTGGGCCTTGCTTTGTTTACCTTTCCATTGTCTCTTTTAATTTTCGCTTTTACTTTGCCCTCAGGGAATTAGAATTCTCAGAGATCCTGCCCAACGCGGCGATCCCCGATTTAAATGAATCCTTGAATACTAAACATATGCATGATGAAGACACCTTCGACGACAAAGAAATCCCCTCTACTTTCGCAAAAATGGTAATATCTGATGAAAGAGGAATGGTTCCCTACCAAGAAGTGATCAAGATCATAAACTTGGGGACTGAAGACAACAAGAAAGAAGTAAAGATCGTGGACAACCCAAAGTGAGAAGAACTGATTATGCTCCTCAAAAGTTATATGGATGTGTTCGCTTGGTCATACCAAGATATGCCTGGTCTCGATCCAGAGATTGCCTCTCACAAAATACCAACTCTTTCCCGTGTGGAGCCCAAGAAGCAGAAGCTGCGACGCATGAAACCAGATATGTCCCTCAAGATAAAAGAAGAGGCTCAAAAGCAACGGGATGCTGGTTTTCTGGAAGTATCTGTCTACCCAAAATGGATGGCAAATATAGTCCCAGTTCCAAAGAAAGATGGGAAGGTGCGCATGTGTGTTGATTACATAGATCTCAATAAAGCATCTCCTAAAGATAATTTCCCACTTCCTCACATTGATGTTCTGGTTGATAACACTTCTGGAAGCTTTTGCTATTCATTTATGGATGGGTATTCTGGCTACAACCAAATACTCATGCATCCAGAAGATAAAGCAAAAACAACCTTCATCACTAAATGGGGAACATACTGTTATAAGGTTATGCCCTTCGATCTGAAGAATACTGGGGCTACTTATCAATGAGCCATGGTAGTACTCTTTCACGACATGATTCACAAAGAAGTCAAGGTCTATGTGGACGACATGGTGGCTAAATCATTAGAGGGAGAAAGTCATTTACAAATTCTGGAGAAATTGTTTAACAGGCTCAGAAAATTCAAATTAAGGCTAAACCCAAATAAGTGTGTATTCGGCGCACAGTTCGGAAAGCTCTTGGGCTTCATCTTCAGCCGTAAAGGGATCGAGGTGGACCCAGATAAGATCAGGGCTATACGAGATATGCCCCCCACCACTGAAAAGCAAGTGAGAAGTTTCCTTGGCTAAGTAAATTACATCGCTCGCTTCATACATAACCTGACCGCGACTTGCACTCCCTTGTTCAAGTTAATAAAGAAGAGCTAGGCGATGGATTGGAGCAAAGAATGCCAACAAGCCTTCGATGCTGTTAAAAACTATCTAATCAATCCACCGGTATTGATACCACCAACGCCTGAGAAGCTACTACACCTATATCTGACCGTCCTTGACGAATCAATGGGAGCCATCTTAGGGCAACGCGACCCTGTGTCAGGAAAAGAGCAAGCCATATACTACCTAAGCAAAAATTTCGACCAAAATTTCGACGCTTAAGACATTATATGTTGTATTATGAGACCTTTCTCATATCCCGCATGGATCCATTAAAGTACATCTTTGAGAATCCCCATGTATCTAGGCGAGTCTCCAAGTGGCAGGTCGTCCTAGCCGAGTATGATGTCAAACAAGTAACACAAAAATCGGTCAAAGGGAGCACGATTGCAGACTATTTGGCTTTAAACCCATTAGATGAGCAACATCCTTTAGACTATCAATTTCCAGATGAGGGCCTCAATACGATAGAACAAGAATTACCTCCTAAAGAGTGGGAAATGTACTTTGACGGGGCTGTAAATATGTTCAGAAATGGCATTGGTTCTGTCCTCACATCTCCAAGTGGAAAACAATTTCCACTTGCAGTAAAGCTCAACTTTGACTGCACAAATAACATGGCCGAGTATGAGGCATGCATATGTGGACTTCAAGCAGCCTTAAAGATAGGGATCCAAAGCTTGAAAGTTTTTGGGTATTTTGCCCTGATAATTTACCAGGTTAAAAGGGAGTGGCGGACGAAGGATCCAAAGCTAATTCTATACCAGAGATACCTCACAGAGTTGAGTGGTCAATTTAAATATATTGATTTTCACCATTTACCCCGGTGCAAAAACCTATTCGCAAACGCCCTAGCGACCCTTGCAGTAATAGTCGATCTCAACTTTGGGGTCCATTTACAACCCATCAGGGTAGAATGCCGACACACTGATATCCATTGCTCAGTAGTAGAGCCAGAGCCGAACGGTTTTCCATGGTTCCATGACATTAGGGTCGATTTGGAGAAACATGAGTATTCAACAGGGGTTAATGAGAATGAGAAAAGAACCCTCCGACGCCTGGCAATGAACTTCTTCATTAGTGGGGAGGTTGTGTACAAGAGAAGACCATAGCGAATATTGCTCCGTTGTGTTGAAGCAACCGAAGCTAACCATATTTTAGTTGAAGTACATGAAGGAGTCTGTGGAACTCACGTAAACGGGCATACCTTAGCTCGCCAAATTCAAAGGGCTGGATATTTTTAGATGACGTTCGAACATGACTGCATTGAACATGTCTGTAAATGCCGCAAATGCCACAAATGCCACAAATGCCAGATTTATGCTGATAGAATCAATGCACCACCAACCCCACTACATAACATGGTTACCCCATGGCCGTTCTCCATGTGGGGGATTGATATCATTGGCCCTATTAACCCAAAGCCTCGAATGGACACCGCTTCATCCTAGTCGCCATTGATTACTTTACCAAATGGATTGAAGCTCATTCCTATGCAAGTGTTATACAAAAAACATTTGTGCGATTTTTAAGGGGGAACATCATCTGCAGATATGGGGTCCCTGACACCGACAATGGATCCAACTTGAATGGCTCTGAGCTTCGAAAAAATTGTGAAGAATTCAATATTACTCACCATAACTCAGTGCGATATCGAGCATAGATGAATGACGTTGTAGAAGCAGCAAACAAAAATATAAAAAAAAATAATCAAGAAAATGTCAATCACTTACAAAGACTGGCATGAGATGCTGCCCTATGCCTTATATGGGTATCGCACGACGATGCGCACAACAACATGTGCAACTCCCTTCTCATTGGTATATGGGATGGAAGCCCTCATGCCAATAGAGGTCCAAATTCCATCCCTCCGAGTCATAGCTGAGGCAAATTTGGAGGAAGAATGGTAGGTTCAAGCACATTATGATCAAATTAGTCTTATTGATGAAAAGCGACTGAAGGCATTTGTCATGGACAGTTGTATCAAGCAAGGATGGCCAGAACATTTCATAAAAAAAGTCCGTCCACGAACATTTAAAGAAGGGGATCTCGTGCTAAAAAAGACTTTACCAACCAAGAAGATCAAAGAGGCAAATGGGCTCCAACTTATGAAGGTCCCTTCGTTGTCAAGCAAGCTTTTTCCAGTGGCGCATTGATTCTAGAAGACATGGACGGACAAGAAGTCGTTCGTCTCACCAATTCAAACTTTGTTAAGAGGTTCTTCGCCTGAGAGGGGTTTCTCGAAAATGCATATGTTTGGTATTCCAGTAGGAAAAATTTTTTTAGGGAAAGTTGTAGGGTCATTCCTCTCATATTCTTATAAAGACATGGCCACTAGAATTCCCTGTGGCCCAAGTTCCTACAAATTGTAACAATTCCTGCCTCTTAATATTATAACAAAGAGATTGTTCATAAAATAAAGCTCTTTACCCTCTTTTCTAATATCCGCGCAAGTTCATTCTTTATTAATCAGTTGCTTTTGAACATTAGATAAAAATATGTGCACTTATCAGATAGTTCACTTTTGCTTGTAATCAACTAATTTATCTAGGCATCCAGAGGCTTGCATTGCCTTAAGAAAGCCCCGAAACTCCGAGTGGCTTGTGAGATGGTCCAGAACCAAACCCTTACAAAAGGTAATGTTCTTTTATATTCGAAATTTTTCATTGCAAACTTTTTTTTTCAAAAATCCATGCCTGCCTTGGATGTCAAAAGTCTCGCGGATCCGTGCCTACCTGAGATGTCAAGAATTTTTATTTACCTTTCGGGGATCCATACTTTCCATGTATGTCGAAAGTCTCAAGGATCCATGCCTGCCTTGGATGTCGAGGAACTCATTACTTACCTTTCGAAGATCCATGCCTGCCTTGGATGTCTTAAGTCTTGGGGATCCATGCCTACCTTGGATGCCGAGAATTTTTATTTACCTTTCGGAGATCCATGCCTACCTAAGATGTCGACAATTTCTTATTTACCTTTCAAGGATCCATGCCCACCTTGGATGTCGGAAGTCTCGAGCATCCATGCCTGCCTTGGATGTCGAGAAACTCATTACTTGCCTTTCGAGGATTCATGCCTAACTTGGATGTCGAAGTCCCAGGGATCCATGCCTACCTTGGATGTCGAGAACTTTATTGCCAAAAATAAATAAATAAATTTTAATTAAAAACCAAGGAGGGGGGCCGCGACCCCATATGAGCGGGGGCTGCGACCCCCAAGAGGCGGGGATCGCGCCCCCGACGGCTTTCCTATTTAAAGGCATATAGTCGATTTTTTTTTTTAATTCCATGGATTTGTCCGATTAAGCACTCTAGTCTTTCATTGATCGGTCCCGATTAAGCACTCTAGTAGCAGGGGTTGACTTTGTTTCGGAAGAATTAAAAGGTACAATTCTGACCAAATTTCATCCTCATAAGGGCATTTTTCAAACGACTAGGTTTTGCCTTTTCTAGAACTAAAACCTTCTTTGCACCATTTATGTAGATGGGCGACCGCAACAAGAGAAATCATCCAAATAGGGCTTCTTCGTCTCGACAACCTTATCTGGATCATGAATATACTGAAGAAGAAGCAAGACAAAGGAGCCGCCAATGCCAAAGGGCAATTTTGGCTAGGCCCATAAATCCTGAAAGAAACATGTTGAACAAGCATGAGAGTGTGTCATTCATGGAAGGAATAACGCACTATAGATTGATTAACTTAACCGAGGTTCACAACGAAAGAGTGGAGGCACTTGTGCACCAATACCATATAGCATACGCTATTGTGGGAAGCACGGGTTTCGAGTTCAAAAAATTTCACTACCAAGCATCATCGTTGAAACCTTCGTAGAAGCATACGGCCTTCGAATGGAGCCAAACTGTGCACTTGTTGCCATTATGTCCAATGAGGCATTATACCCAAAAGACAAGATTGAGACAGCCCTCACCTATCTCGGAAAAGGGGAATGGGAGAAAAGATTGTCTTTGAAGAGAAAGTTAACTCACCAAATGACCAAAAATTGGCAAAATTTTCTGGCCACCAATGTGATGCCTACCATGCATATAAGTTCCCTGAGGAAGAAAATGAACCTACTCATCTATTTGATTATGCAAAGGCATCCCATATGCTTCCCCACCATTATGAATGATGATTTTCATCACAACTCCCATGACTTCAAGCTGACCCAAACGCCAGGTTACAAGCCACGGGGAATAAGCTTCCCACATTTCCTAACAGCATTTTGTATGAAATTACTAAAGATGAAGAGTTGGGACAAGTCCATCAGACGCAAGATCCTCCGATGTCGCCAATCACTGAATTTGACGATTTGTTCAGCAACTTCGCCAACATATTTCCAAATCGGCAGTAGCATCCAGATGTCTCCTCTATGGCAGAGACATCGGACCTCCAAATGAGGGGACTCTTAGATCTATTAATTGAGGAAGGGGGTCAAAGCCGCTGCCACACAGGAAATGCAAGCTAAAATCATGGAAATGCACGAGGAAGGATGAACACGAGATATGGTCCTTGAGAAAATGCAGACAGGGATAGGTGGCCTGAACACAAAAGTGGACGAGATCCACACTGAGGTTAGGGAGATACAAGATGGGTTGAGGGCTCTGCTACAGAATTTTTCCCTCACTCCTGAATGTGATGACCCCCAAGCTTCATTGTGTCGGCCAACGCAGTTTAAGAGGGAGGTCCTGAGGTTAATAACGAAGAAGAGAATGATGAAGAAGAAGATGATAATGAAGATTGGGCAGATAATGAAGATGAAGATGACGAGTAGTGGCTACACACCCATTACTTTCCTCTTAGGTAGAGTATGCATTGTTTAGGGTGTGTTTATTTTTGTATGCCTAATAACAAAATCCGGTTTCCATATTTCTTCACTTGTTCCTCGCGCTAACACAGGGAAAAGTAAAGAGGGGACTCTGTGGACACCATATTTTGTCCGCCCCGAAAGCAAGTATAAAAATGACAATAATAAAATAAAAAAGGAGAGAGAGGAAAGAATAAAAATAAAAATAATGAGGGAACTCGTGGCCCTATACGCTTAGGGACCGCGACCCCCTGTGCTCGGAGGTCGCGACCCCCTTTGCCATTATGGCCATTAATGGCCGTTAATGACCGATTTTTTTTTCCTTTTATGGCTTTTTTAGCACCACTATAAAATGGAGTCCGTGCTCCGATGATTGGGAGGCAGAAAAAGATCTTGAAACTCTACAAAAATTGAGCTTGAAGTGGAGAATCGGTAAGAGTTTATGTCGTGAATCTCTATTCTTTGGATCTCTCATATACTTGTTTGTGTTCTTTTGTTGTCTTTCTTCAATCTTTCACATTTCTTCTTTATTTAATTTAATTTCTTTTGGAATAATAAAATAGGTCTTGAACTCAAAAGCACCTCATCTCTTTTTTTCTTTCCCTCTGATTCCTATCTCGCAACCCCTCACCTGAAAAAGGGGTGGAAGGCCTTGACCCCCATGAGAAGGGGCAACGGCCCCCATGTGAAGGGGGCCGCGACCCCCGTGCATAGGTGCAAAGGGTCGTGACCCCCTCCTTTGGCGTAAAAGCCCATGATTTCCATTTCAAAGAAAGTCTCAACTCCCTCCGTTTTTCTTAAGTGTAAATATTTTTAAACCTTGTGCCAATTGAAGTAGAGTTGTTTTCCATTTTGTTTGCTGAAATCCATGTTACCAAGAGGCTTTTACCTCTATATAGGTACATTGGGTCTTACACGCCACCTGAGTCTTTCCTTGGTGAGCTTCACACACGCATGTTTTCTTGATTTGTCTGTTGTATATCTAAATGCATGGTAGATAGGTACCGAGGGACCTACGCCCCTTTAGGTACATTGCACAAGGGCGCCACCTGAGCCTTTACTTGGTGAGCGTCCTCACACCCACACACATGTGTGCTACTACGTGGACTTTGATCCCTCTTGGAGGGTACGTAGGCTCTAGGCTATTATCTTAGGTCAAGTCCTCCTTTTCTTCTTTTTCATGTTTGTTTGTTTATTTCATTTTTTTTAGGCCAAAATATGTTAACTTTTAATTTTGAGGTAACCGTCTTCGGGCGGGGGAAAAGGGGTACCAAACACCTTCCCCTCCTCTCAAGCAAACTCCCGAGCCCAACTGATTTTTAAAAGAAAACCATTTTTACTAAATATTTTGAATTTATTTTTCTTTTCCAAGTTTTATGGAAAACTTGGTGGCGACTCCTCGAAGCCCGCCAAAGATGCAGTCTTCATAGGCGTTTTGATTCTCTGCAGAGTACCCATGAGGGTTGTGCCAAACGCTTGGAGGAGTTGGCCACTAGTCATCAGAAGGAGAAGCTGGCACTAGAAGTTGAGGTTACTAAACTGAAGGAGGACAAGAAGACTCATGAACAACAGATTTTGGACTTGAGGGCTAAAGTATAAAAGTTCAAGGATGCTCAGTCTATCCTTCTGAATAATGCTCTTTACCTGGCCGAGTTTGCCTTTTATAATGCCGCTCGGTAGTTAGAATTGGGGAACCCTACGCTCCGAATTGGACAAATTGATTATCTAAAGGAGCCTTTTGGTGATGTGATACGGCCACGGGTGCGTACTTCTGACGGCTAACTGATGCCAAATAAAGGTCTTGTGGGTCCTCTTCGTCTGATTGTAGAAGCGGAGGATACGACACGTGGTAAGGCTGAAGAAGAGGCTCGGATAAGGGCTGAAGGGGCGAATTCTTGGGTCGAGATTGCGGAAGGTACCCGAGAAAATGTTGAGAATAGTGGCATTACTGCGTTACCTTCTCTTAAAGGGGTTCCTAAGGACACTGAGGTGGATAACACAGATGTTGCCAAGTCTACTGTCATGGCAAAACCAACTTCTTAGTTTTAGTCTAAATTTCTATGCTGAATTTGCCCTATTTGTCCGAGGCTTAATATTTTTGACAATGCCGGGTTGTTTTATCCCTGGTCCTTCTAATATTTTGTCAAATGATATGGTGTTTATGTGCCTCGATTTCTCTAGCGTGCTTCCTTTTTAAATCTTGTCCTACTTTACTTTACCTTTGATAGTAACTTGTTTTTCTAACTTTACAATGCTTTTACTTGTGCTCTTTTCCGCATACCTTTTCCCTTTGAATTTTGTAGTTGTTGTGAGGATGTCGTTGATGCCTTTTCCACATGCCCGAGGGCCTTATAGGCTGGGACTTTTTGTGTGCCTCTTTTTTAAGGCTTTATGGGGTGCCCGAGGGCCTTATAAGTTGGGACTTTTTGTGTGCCTCTTTGTGAGGGCTTTTATGGGGTGCCCGAGGGCCTTATAGACTAGGACTTTTTGTGTGCCTCTTTGTGAGGGCTTTAATGGGGTGCCCGAGGACCTTATATGCTGGGACTTTTTGATGTCTCTGGGCGAGGACTTGAGACCGTTTCTGGCCATATTGCTTTGTTGCGGGTGGAGTGCCTTTTGTGCTGAGGCGCCTTCCTTGCTGAATTGCTTTGCTTGTAGTGAGGTGCCTATTTGTGAAGGCTTTATTTGGTGCCTAGGGCGTTATAGGCTAGGACTTTTGTAGCGCCTCTTGGTGAGGGCTTTGTTGGGTGCTCGAGGACCTTATAGGCCGGGACTTTGGAGTGCCTCTTGGTGAGGGATTTGTTAGGAGACTCCATTTTTTCTGCATGACGTGTTCTCATCCTATTTTGTGGTGCGTTTGTAGCTTTAGGCACATTCGTGTTTCTCTTATCTGTGACACGGTAATAAGGATAATCAGTACTTTTTATAACGATGCTTCCCAAAGAAATGGTCAATATATTGCTCTTCCCAGTAATACATGAATGACATTTTTAAAAGAAGCAGACAAAGAAGAAGAGTGACTTTGTAAAGAATCATACAATGAGAATCTAGAAGGGAGAAATTCTTATAAGAGAGAAGAAAGGGGTAAGATCTAGCCCATTTTACGATTTTGACCCTTGTGGTAAGACTAATTGACCTCTTGCTCTAGAGCCTCTGTTCGTTTGGTTTCTATCATATTGTCTTGATTTGTGCAATCTTTGAGGGATTTTCAGGTTTTGGCTAGGCTGGTTGCATAGCTTGCTCGTGCGGCTTTCTCATCTGCTCTGATCTAGACGACTCCATATGGGGTTCGGAATTTCATTAAGAGATGAGCGGTGGACACTACCGCTTGTAGCTTATTCAGCGTAGGCCTACCGAGTATGGCATTGTAGGTTGTGGGTGCCGAGACCATGATGAAGTTGGCATAGCATGATTCTATTTGGGGACTTATTCCGATTAGTATCCTTACCCTTATTATTCCTTCAGTCGGGACTTCAAAACCTGAGAACCCGACGAGAGAACCATTGAAGGGCTGGAGGTCTTACTCACTTAATTTGAGCTTTTTGAAGGCTTCACAGTACAGAATATCTGCCAAGGAGCCTTGGTTAATAAGGATCATCTTAACCTCGTACCCATCTATCACCGATGTGATTAACATGTGGTCGTCATGGTTGTGGACACCACATTTTGTCTGGCCCCAGAAAAAAATGCAATCAAGGCAAAAGAAAAGCAACAATATATATATATATATATATATATAATAAAATAATAAAAAAATAAATGAAAGAGAAGACAAGCTTATGGGTCACAACCCATAAAATTTTGGGTCGTGACCCCCAAGTGCCAGGTCAAAGTGGGTCACGACGTATGAACCCTTACGTCGTGACCCCTTTTCTCATTTATGACGAGATACAATCGGATCTGAAATCACACATACATCGCAACCCACGTGTCATAAATGACCCGATTTTCTTTCCCAAAATAGAGGCTTTTCGGTTACTATAAATAGGAGGCTCTGCCTCAATTGACCGGATCAAAATTTTAGACACCGAGAGGCTGCCAGATTTACAACTGAACCATGAGGTATTCATCCTACTCTTTTTCTTGATTTTACTCCTTTCACCTCGC
Source organism: Senna tora (assembly GCA_014851425.1). Lineage (NCBI taxonomy): Eukaryota > Viridiplantae > Streptophyta > Magnoliopsida > Fabales > Fabaceae > Senna > Senna tora. Next base: position 15,442,848 of record CM026271.1, read on the forward strand.
CATCGTCTTTACAACTGAACCAAGATCCCCTTCGTATCCTAGATCTGACGTCCAGTACCCCCAAAACCTCTCTTTTCTTTTGAGTTAACAAATGGGTCGTGACCCCCTAGTGTGGGTGTCACGACCCCTAGCACCGATTGTTCGCTGTTTGTTGGAAAAGATGCATACATCGTGACGTATCCCATTATAGGTCAAGACCCCCAAATCATCACTGACCTCTCAAGACGTATGTTGTTATATGTCGCGACCCCTTACTTGTCACTGACCTCGGGATTCTGACATGAGGCTGTCGATCTTGACCTATCCAGTTATAGGTCGCAACCCCCTTCGTTTCAGAGGAAGACTGCCTTTCCCCTTTTTTCCTTATGATATTTTATTCAAAATTCTTTTTATCTCAATATGTGTAACCCTAGTGCAACTAAGGAGCCTTTGCTTCTATAGGAGCACTAGTCTTCACGCCATTTGGGGACGCTGTCTGATGAGCCTCACACATACACTTTTTTTTATTGTCTAAATTGAATGTGAATGCATGGTAGATAGGTGCTGAGGGGCCTTTGTCTCTTCAGGCACATTGTACTAGGATTTAATCTAAGCCTTTGCTTGATGAGCGTCCCCCATACACACACATGTGTGCCACACGAACTACGTGAACTTTGATCCCTGGGTACGTAGGCCCTAGGCTCTTATCCTAGGTCAAGTTCATCCTTGCTTTCTGCTATGTTTTGTGTTTTGTGTTCTTTTCCAACTCTTTTAAGGCCAAAATAATTAAGTATTAGTTTTTGGGGTAACCGTCTTCGAACGGGGGAAGAGGGGTGCTAACACCTTTCCCTCATCTCAAGCAGACTCCCGAACCTAATTCTTTTAAAAACCCACTTTTATCAAATTTAGATGAATTTTCCTTTTCCAGGTTTTATGGAAAACTTGGTGGCGACTCCTCGAAGCCCACCATTGGCGCAGTCTTCCCAATGGTCAGCAATCCGTATCGCGGTCCCTTCTTCCTGCAGAGTCCCTCTGGGGTGGAGTTCTCTCATTCTTCTTTTCGTCCCTTCGTACGAATTTTTGTAGCTTGCTCCATCAGATGAGTTCTTCAATTTCATCTTTGAGGTTGATGAATTCGTCTGTGGTGTGCCCATAATATTTGTGGAATCGGCAATATTTGTTCCTATTGATTTTCTAATCCGGCTTCTTAGGTTTTTTCGGGGATGGGAATAATAACAGGTATGTTGTGTGGACTTCTTCCAGGATGTAGGAGGGGGTTCATGTGAGTGGTGTGTAGGTGGGGAATTTCCCAATTGGCGGGCCTCTTCTTTCCCTCTTTTTGGTGTCTTCTATTTTCTTGGAATCATTTTTCCTTTTCTTGGAGCTTTCCTTTTCATCATCGGGGAATTTTTGCCCCTTTTTTTCATGGTAGGTCTTCTCCTTCTTAACAAAATTTTCGCCCTTTTCTAATAGTTCTGCCATTGATATGGGTTTGTTGGCAGCTATCGCGTAGTATAAAGGGTTCTCTCGAAGTGCCACCTTGACCGTGTGTATTTCTACTAGGTCCTCCAGCCTGGAATTTGTAGTGCAAGTGCGGTGAATCAGTATAAGAAGTCCTGAAGAGATTTTCCTTTTTCTTGCTGGAGCGCCTGAAGATCTTCCTCAGACTTTTTGCACTTTTTGCTCGTGGAAAATTGTGTTAGGAAGTGGTCAGCTAGGTCATCAAAACATCCGATGGAGCACTCCGGAGCGTTGAGTACCACTGTAATTCCAGACCTATGATGGTAGAGGAGAACAAAAGACACTTTTGTGGGTCTGACGCGTTAAGAATAGACATGGCCAAGTTAAAAGTGTTGATGTAGTCCGTGAGATCTGCCTCCCCTCCATATGGTGTAATCTTCATGGGCAACTTGTAGCCCACGGGGAAGTTGGCTTCCATGACATGCGGCATAAATGGGTGCTTTCCTTTCTTTTAGAGTGCTCCTTGAGGAGCGCTTGTTGGTTCTTGGTATTTGTAATAGGGGTATGGTTAGCCTGTTCCTATGTTCAACGGGGCTCCAGCCGATTGATAGGCTCCGGCTGTGTATGGTGGGTGTCCTATGGCACCTGCAGGGCAAATGGGGAGGTTCTCATTTGGATTATAACTAAAGGGTGGTACCTGAGTTCCGTATAGCTGTGATTGGGGATTTGTAATTCCCTAGCTGAGTAATGGCTCTGAATTTGGCCAAGTCGGCTGTTAGAATGACTTTTATGCATATATTTCCTTTTCTTTTTATTTAATTTTTATTGGATTTGATCATGAATGAGTAGTTTTTACTCAATATTTTGGTTTTGATTTGATTTACCAAGTTGGCTTAATTTTGGGTACTGTCTTGCAGGTTTTTGAATGGTTTCTTGTAAGCCATGGGCACGACTTAAGCTACAGATCTGATGTAGGATTTTTTAAAAGAGCCCAGCTTGGCCCATTCCAATTAGTATAGAAGAGGTTGGACGTAAACTACAACATTATATGGATTTGGACCTTATATTGTACTTGGGCTTTTGGAGTATTACACTTTTGAAGAGAATTAGGTATCACAAAAAAAGGAAAAATTCCTCCTTTAATATAAAAGGAAAGTGACGTGAAGGAAGAAAAGAAAAGAAATATATATATATATATATATATATATATATATATATATATATATATATATATATATATATATATATATATATATATATGTAACTGTCATTTTTGGTTCAGACAATTCTAATTTGTAAATAAGGACCGCAAGGGGTCGTAACCTTAGGGGACTTGTCCTTAGGTGGGAACCTAGGTGCCTACGTACTTTGGTGAAGGGATCAAAATCCATGTAGTTCGTCATGATGACGTCTATAGGAGCCGTTAGGCAAGGTGATTACCTGTATAGGGTCGTGTGCGGCTAAGACGTGTGTAAGGTACTCCAGGCGGGCGAGCCACTTGTAGGTGGTTGCCTTAGATTATGAGAGAGCAAAGGTCTCTAGGAGCTACCGGAACCTCTGCTGGTGAAGGTCTCCGAGGCGGAGATACGTCTGCTAGTGGCAGAGCTTAATGGTGCCAGAGGCTAAGCTCTAGAGTTAACGGTAAGGCGTATTGTGTGAGGATAGCTAAGTCTAGCTGTGGCGTAATCAGAGTTTGTGTTACTTGCCTCTTGTTCTGACGGTTGGGGGCCTTTTATACCAAGTGTGGGGGAAGATGTGGTTGACCACGTTCCTGCTGGACGTGGGTCGTCCCACAACGCTTGAAGACACGGTGTTGCCTCCTTCGACGGCATCTGTGAGATGGTACTCTGCTAATCCTGAACCTGGGTCCACGACCAACGTTCCGGTTGTGGATGCCGGGATAGAATCTCGAGTGGTGCCTGATCTCGGCATCGAGAAAATATGGAGGGAACACTTTGCTCCTTCTTTCCCAAAGGATTATGAAATAAGGCCGATGGGGGAGGGAGAGACCATTCTTTGGAGCGATGGCGTCAGTTTCATTCTCCCCCTCTGCATTCCCTATAATGCCTCCTTTATTGCCCCTTTTTCGGGCTTCGTGGAAGCCATGCTTAACCTGCTGAATAATTTCCCTGCGTAGTTAACGGCAAATGCGTGGTCTATACTCAAATTTTTTACAGGATTTGCCGGTCGAACAAACAGGAGGCTTTGCTCAATGTTATTTTTTCTCTCTATGCCATCCGTGAGGCACACGGATGGGTGTGCTTTCAATCTCGTGCCAAGGAATTTACTATTTCAGACCTGTCGGGCAACAATCATGCTTGGTGGTCGTACTTATTTAAGGTGGTACCCAAGAAGGGTGTCTGTCCGCCTTGGGTGCGGCCTGGAGACTGGCGCCCCCGTTTCCCCCTTAGGTGGTCTAACCCTACTCTTCGAATTCGGTATGACCAAGAGGAGTATGAGGAGACATCTTTTGAATTTTTAAGGGGGGCTGTGGTCACAGACGCTACTTTGGGTAAGTCCATGAGTTTTGATGGTGAATTGCATTTTTTGCGTTTTTTGGGTCCACTGAGTATTTTTCCTATTTTCAGGATTGACCCTAGGTGGCATTTAAGGGGGGTTGACTCCTCCACCGAGTTCTCGGAGTCGGAAGCACGGGGTCGGTGCCTACAAATGTTGTTCCACCTTCGGATGCGGACAAGGGCGCTGACGCGGACGAGGGCATCGAGGGTGCTAGTGCCGATGTCATGAACCAAGTGGGTGAGGCCAACTTAAATCGCCGTGGTCATAGGAGGGTTCCCTATACTCTTGTACCCCTTGAGGAGATGCCTGTCCGATTTCTGGGCGAGGGTGTCTCCTTTAAAGGGAAGTTGTTTCCCATTGAGGTTGAACGGTTCATATTAGCTCGTCTACATTATCCGCTAGATTATGGGGATGACTATGCCTTAGAGCGTATGACCAAGGAGACCATGTTGTTGCTAAGCTGTCTAGCGGGCTTCGCTTATCAGCGGGAGGTTGAGGGGGTAAGCCTCTTTTCTCTGGCTTTGGTATCCTTTTTGTAAGGTAGCTCACTCTTGTGAGGGTTTGTGCAGGAAGTGGTGGAGGCCCTGATGGATGAGAATGCTCAACTGAATGCCCGGGTGAAGGAGTTGGAGGATGAGCTGGTGAAAAGTAAGGCTGACTCTTCGAGGGTTCATCGTCTGGATTTTTTGCGCTTTGCTAATTATGGGATGCAGAATAACATGGCACAGTTGGAGGACTTGATGGGCATTTCTATCCCTCCGGGGGTCAGAGCGAGAATGCACCCTTCATGGGAAAATATCGTGGGATAGTCTCGTGCTCGTGTTTAAGGCGATCCACCGCTGAGGATAGAGGATTACGATGTTGCTCCAAATCCTCGGAGGAACCCCCCGCGATCAGACGAGCAGCCACGTCTTCCAAGCTAGGATGCCTCTTAATTCAGACTTAATGGTATATTCCATGTCGTCATTTTTGTACCTCTGAGGCGCTAGTCCCCTTATGTAAATATATATTTTTGAATGGTAAGAAGAATTTCAAGTACGAGAGTTGGTCAATTGTATTGCATTCTGTATTTATTTAGATTGATGGTGTTACAACTGCCTTTTGACTAAGACAATGAGAAGTAAATAGTGAACTTGTCTTTGGTCTAAGACATAGTGTAGTACTTTCGAAACTATGAACTTGTCTCTGGCCTAAGACATAGTGAAGTATTTCTTGAGACTGCTAGCGTTCCAGGTATTTGGGACGTGCTCCCCCGTCAGGTGTGCTAACTTGTATGCGTTATGAGAAGCGATTCCAATGACCTTGTATGGGCCTTCCCAATTAGGTGCGAGCTTGCTGTGTAGGCGGGCACGCTTATTGTTTATCGCTATTCACATGACCAAGTCACTCTTTTCGAATTTTCGAGCTCGGACGCCTTGGTTGTATTTTCGTGCTAGCAGCTGCTTGTAAGCGACATTTTTTAGCGTCGTAGCTTCCTTGCGTTCTTCGGCCGTATCTAGGCTGATTAGTAAATTATTCGGATTTGAATCGGAGTAATTTAGCACTCGATCCGAGGGGACTCCAATGTCGGCGAGAACTATCGCTTCCTGCCCGTATGTAAGAGCAAAAGGAGTTTCTCCTGTTGCCGAGTGTATCGTCATCCAATAGGACCATAGGACCGAGGGGAGCTCATCCACCCAATTTTCTTTCGCATCCGCTAAGCATTTCTGCAGTCCCTCGAGGATAATGCGGTTTGCTCTTTCTGTTTGTCCATTAGTCGACAGATATTCGACTGAGGTTGTTCTGTGGTCGACGCACCATTACTTGCAAAAGACCTCAAATTTGTCGCTGGCGAATTATCGTCCGTTGTTGGTGATCAATGTGAGAGGCGGGCCGAATCGGGTTCTGATGTTTCGCCAGAGGAAATTTTGGACGTTTTGGGAGCCGATGGTGGCCAGAGGTTCAACCTCGATCCATTTCGTGAAATAGTCGACCACCACTATGAGGAACTTCCTTTGGAGTGTACCCTGTGGGAGCGGGCCGAGTATGTCCAAACCCCAAGTATCGAATGGCCATAGAGATTCGATGGGCTTTAATTCGTCGAGCAATTGGTGTATGAATGAGGCATGCCACTAACACTGGTCGCAGTTGGTGACCAAAGCCTCTAAGTCTCCCCTCATTGTGGGCCAATAAAATTCGGAGTGCAATGCTCGCTTGCGGAGTGCCCTGGCGGACTGGTGGGTACTGCATACGGCCTCGTGGATTTCTAGTAGCACATAGCCAGCTTCTTCGGCCGAGATGCACCAGAGGTGTGGGGACGAAATCCCATTTTGTATAGGTCTTCTCCCCAAAAAAAAGTATCGAGCAACTTGCCTCCTTATTTTTCGAGCTAGCACCTTATCCGTAGGTAGGGTGCCTTCCGCTAGGTATGCTTTTATCGGAGCCATCCAAGAGTCGTCGACCGCTATTGGTAGTTAATCTAGATTTATGCTGGGGGTTCGAAGCGTTGCTTGCAGGACCATTTTAAGCCCCAATTGGCTCGGTGTGGTGGCCAATTTGGAGAGGGCATCAGCTTGGGTATTATTTTTAGGGTATCCAGTGATCAAGACAGATTCGAACCTGCTGATTTCTTGTTTGGCACACTCTACCTATTTGACGATAGTAGTGTCTTTCGCCTCAAAGTCTACATTGAGTTGTCCGACCACCAATTGTGAGTCGCTGAATAGCTTGACCTTTGAGGCGCCTAGGTCGTGAGCTAGCGCTAGTCCGGCTATGAGTGCTTTATATTCAGCTTGGTTGTTGGAGGCGGGGAACATAAAGCGCAGGGCTTGTTCCACCTTGATTCCGTCGGGGCTCTCTGCTATAATGCCGGCACCCGCGAATTTCCTGGTCGAGGAGCCGTCCACGTAGACTAGCCAAGGGGATTTTTCTGGCTGTGGCTCGATGATCTCGTCATTGTTTGAAGCGGGGGCATCCCCTTGATGGCATTCTGACGGAGTCATTTCAGTGATGAAGTCTGCCAATGCTTGGGCTTTTATCGACCCTCAGGGCTCGTATTTTATGTCGAATTCGGAGAGTTCGACGGCCCAGTTTGTCATTCGCCCTACTAAGTCGGGTTTTTGCAGTATCTGCCGCAAGCAAGGTAATTAAGATTGAGATTTTAAGTAGGATCTAGAGAGACATAAGATAGATCGAATCATAAGGTCGGATCGAGGATCGTAAGATCCTATCAATTTTAAAATAATAATTAATCTATATATTTAGTATTATATATTTCAAATAAATATATAAAACGATCACAATTTTATGATATTTCCATAAATTAGTTCATAAGTTACCAAAGTGACAATATCCATACATCAATTCAACAAATAAAATATCAAAATTCATAGTCATAAATATCTAGGACTAAAGCTACGTTTTGGGCTTTTTTTTTTAAATAATTAATAACTTAAACGGTCTTAATTACGATCTTACGATCCTTTCTTATGATCTTCCGATCAAGATCGCAATCCTATCCTGATCTTGAAATTTTTCGATCCTAAGCACGATCCAAATCGAAAATACGTCACAAGATCGCGATCTTAAACGATCTTACAATCTAGATCACGATCTTGATTACCATGGCCGCAGGGGTTAGTCGGTTCGGACCATGATCGTGTGCTGTGGGAAGTAGGGCCGAAGCCTTTTGGCCGAGTGGACTAGAGCGAGTGCGAGCTTCTCCACTCGTTGGTACCTGAGTTGGGCTCCCTGCAAGGCGTGGCTTGTGTAGTATAACGGGAATTGCTCGGCCCCTTCCTCTCTTATTAGCGTCGAGCTTACAACATGATCAGTGGTGGCTAGATATAGCACGAGGGTCTTTCTTTTTGACGGCTTTTGCTACCACCGGAGGTTTAGCCAAGTAAACTTTGAGGTCCTAGAAAGATTTTTCGCACTGCTCGATCCATTGGAACGCTGGTGCTATCTTTAGGATCTTGTAGAAGGGAAGGCATCGGTCGGCCATCCTTGATAGGAATCTATTGAGGGCCGCTAACCTCCCATTTAGCCTCTATATTTCTTTTATTGATCGAGGCAGTTCCTTGTTGAGGAAGGCTGCACACTTCTCGGGATTGGCTTCGATTCCCCTTTGTGTGATCATGAAACCTAAGAACTTTCCCGCTGATACGCCGAAGGCGCATTTGGTCGGGTTCAGTTTTGTGCGCCCACAAGACTAGGAAGATTTCTTTTAAGTGCACCAGGTGTTGCTCAAATTCCATGGATTTGACTACCATATCGTCGACGTAGACTTCGAGATTGCGGCCAATCTGATCTCGGAAGATTATGTCCATCATCCGCTGGTAGGTGACGCCTGCGTTTTTTAGTCTGAAAGGCATAACCTTATAGCATTAGACACCCATGTCCATGATTAACGAGTTCTTTTCATGATCTTTTGGGTTCATTTGGATCTGGTTGTACCCCAAAAAGGCATCCAGAAAGCTCAGCATCTGATGTCCCGCTGTTCCGTCCACTAGCTTGTCTATGTTGGGGAGTTGGTAGGTGTCTTTAGGGTAGGCTTTGTTGAGATTCGTGAAGCCCACGCACATTCGCCATTTCTCATTCTCCTTTTTTACCATGACCACCTTAGAGAGCTAGTCAGGGTACTATGATTCGCGTATGAAATTGGCGTCTAGAAACTTCTGCACCTCTTCTTCGATTGCCCGCTGTCTCTCCTTGCCAAAGTGCCACTTTTTCTGGATGACGCCCAAACTGTCTTTGGTGTTGAGGGAATGACATATGAGTGTGGAATCTATTCCCGGCATGTTCGCGGCGCTCCAGGAAAATACGTCCCTGTACCTGGTGAGTAACTCTTGGAATTTTTTTCGGGTCGTTTGGTCGAGGAGGGCTCCTATTCGGAATTCCCTGTTATTTGCTTGGTCTACACAAATATTTACAAGGTCTTTCGTAGGCTGCGGTCGGGCTCCGGGGATTTCATCGTGTAGGTCTATTATCTCGGGAGAGCTCCCGATATGACTCTTAGCCTTGTCTCCTCCAGGGTGGTATGTTGAGTAGCACGTATGGGCTTCTCCTTGGTCTGCCTGTATTTCCCCTATTCCCTCTATTGTGGGGAATTTTATCGTCAGATGAGCTGTGGATATGACTACTCTGAGTTAGCTAAGGGTCGGTCGACCCAAGACGGTGTTGTATATTGACGAGGCTGCCGACACAATGAACCTAACCTTCGTGCGAGCGACCTTTGGTGCCATGTTGTGAAGGTTCCTAGCGTCTAAACGGTTCGTCCTGAGAAATCGACAAGAGTTTCTTCGTCTAGCGTCAGCTGATCCTTACAGTCATGCATTTTTTCCAAGGTTTTCATGAAGAGTATGTCAGCAGCCGATCCGGGGTCTATTAATACTCGTTTATTATTTTGAGAAAATTATTTATTTGTTAATTTGTTGTCAAAAGATAATTTAATTAAAGATAAAATAATCATATCCAATAAAACTTTTTAGTCAATATTATAAATTTTATGTATGAAAATTAAATATCTATTTACTTCAAATAATTTAATAAAATATAAGGTGTAACTACAGAATATTCCACCATGGGACAAGTGGCACTAGCCTTCTAGAACATGGGAAGGTACGCAAGTCAGTGACACATGGCACCACTCTCCAGCCTTATACGTGGCTTGTATCCAGGTTCTTCCCACACACGCTCTCGTACTAGAGACGTGGGACGAGCCCAACTATCGTGGGTCGACCCACTACGAATAAGAACGTGGGTCGACCACGTTCCCACTACTCTCAGTATAAATACCCTCACTCAGGGGACTTAACAGGGGGATATACAACAAGAAAGACAGAATACTCTAAGTACAAAACACTGTCACCTTCACATCTAAGCCTGATCAATCACCTCCCACAGTTAATTAATCAGAGCTCATCTACCCCTCTGGATATCTCCATTCACAGGCTCCAAGCAGCTCAGAGAGGCCCTTGTTCTCTCCTTCCTCTAAGGAAACCTCCAATCGGTGGCCCACCTGCCTGGAGCACTCCACACACTTCCTAGCCGCCCACAGCTCTTACAGGTAATGCTCCTGCCTAATGTTTCCTATGGACGTATACTCCTCGAACTACGTGGACTTTGATCCCTACACAAGGGTACGTAGGCACCTAGGTCATAACCTAAGGACAAGTCCCCCAAGGCTACAACCCCTTGCGATCCTAATTTTTGATTTAGGATTGTCTAAACCAAAAATGACAATTACATTGGCGCCCACCGCGGTTCTTCTCAGACCACAATGCCTCGCGCATTCTACCGTTGAACGACATTTGTTTTTTCGGGGAGTGGGAGTATATACTTAACACTCAAAAACCCATGTTTTAAAATTCTTCTTACATGAAAAAGCTTACAAATGACCGACTCAAGCACACCTGCCACCACGATCAACGCAAGTGCTCCAAGGCGCAACACGTGAACGAATAAGGAGTAGTTGACCCCATCGTAATAGAACCAGGGGCTCCAACCACCAGCTAGTCGCAGAACGTCACGGCAGCTTAGGTAGCCATTGCAGAGAGCGCCGCACAACCCAAAGCAATCAGGGAAGAGATATGCTCTCAGCACCCCTATGGCATGCCGCACAATCAATGTCCTCTTGGTAGCAGCCAAGGACAGACCGACTTCTCAAGGACCTCGTAGGAAGCAGAAATAGCCCGGTTGAAAGCTGAGATAACATGGTTGTGCCAGAGACAGGAAACCTCCCCCGAACAAATACAGACGCCCATACAACAATACAGGACACGTCAGCTCTGGCGGATCCGTTAGCACCAGAAACAGTTGGACCTCCAATGCCTTCAATACAGTTCGAAACCCTCCTAATGGAGTTTGCTCAAATATCTCTCACTGCGCCAACTCCACCACCAGCCATTCTGCCAGGATCTACAATGGTCGCAGGACAAGCAGTTCGTCCACCCGCAGAATATTCGCGACCACTAGTTTCGAATTATCCATTGGGATCTTATCTGCATATGCCATGGGCAGGAACCTATAACCCGTACGCTCCCTACGGTATAGGCTCGACTTACCCTGGACAATACCATTGGCCCGGTTTCGACTTTCAAGGGAAAGGGAGGCATCCCTTCACCCAACAAGTCATGAACGAACATGTCCCCATGGGCTTTAAAATGCCCTTCCACATAGAACCCTATGGAGGTGAAACAGACCCACGAGATCACCTCAACACTTTTAACTCAGCTATGACCATACTCGGTATGACGGACGGTCAACAGTGCCGGGTCTTCTCCTCCACTCTGAAGGAAGCAGCCCTGAGATGGTTCTCACTACTGCCCATAAACTCAATTCACAGTTTTGAACAATTGGCTTAGAAATTCCTTACCCTGTTTGCCAGCAGTAAGGAGTACCAGAAAAATTAAGACTCCTTAATTGGTTTTCACCAAGAAGAAGGAGAAATGTTGTAGGATTTCTTGGCATGTTTACAAAACTCTCACTCCAGGTCCGAGGTCTCCAAGATGTCGTCCCCATCTTTGTCAAGGCCTCCAATGCTCACAGTTTTACGGGGAATTGAATAGATGTCTGGTATCTACCCTGCAAGAACTAATGGATAGAGCGGAGTGGTTCATCCAAGAGGAGAACGCCCAAATAGCCAAAGATAAAATGAGGACATTCTTGGTGAACAGGACCGACTTAGAGCGATCGAAGAAAAAGAAAGAAAAGCCAGCCACAGAGAATCAGATCCCCAAAGAAAAGAACAACAGGAAGTGCCCACCGCCGCGACCTCGCTCACCCCTTAAAGGACGATTCACCAGCTATACTCCCCTTAACAAGTCACACGTTGGGGTTCTGGAAGAAATCTACCACTGCTCAACTTCCCTCCACAAATCAAAAGACGGAAAACGGGAAAACCCATGGAAAAGTAACCTCCACCGAATAGGCCCCGGAGGAGGAAAAGTACCCTCCACCAAAGCAATCACATGAGCATCCGCTGTGGTCGACTTCTGGTGAGAAACCTGAGACAAAGGTCGCGAGTCCACCCTAGTTGGCTTCTTGGACCCCCCCCTTCCTTACCCCTAGATTTTCCTACCTCTTCCTTCTTTTCTCTCCCCTTAGGGTTTCCTCCCTCTTTCTCCCCTTCTCTGTTCCCGTCTTTCCTCCTTTCTTGCCCTTGGAAACCCTCTTGTTGCCGAACCCTACCGGTGGCAGATGAAGTGTGCTTTCTGTCAACCTTCCCACCGCCTTCAGTAGCTCCAATAGGGAGTCCGGCAACCCTTTCTCGGCCCGGAGAAAGGTCCTACAGCGGTCTCTTCCCCTTACTCTGGTTGCTATCCCGAATACGACTTAGAGGAGGAGGAGAAATTTCCTACAAGTCAGTGAAGTCGAAAGGGTACAACCTCTCATCATCACCGGTAATGGTAAATTCTTAAAGAAGATGAAAGTGTGAAGTCAGAAAGGCGAAGAAAAATTCCAGGATATGGAGGAGACGTTCAGAGGAAAGGAAGGTAAAATAAAAACTTTCAATTACAGGGTATTTATAAGGGTCTGAAAGGCTCGACGATTCAAAATCTCAGCCTCCCTCGAATCCCGCAACGGAAAAATAATTATCTCGTGCACTGGCTCAAAGTTGCAACTACCTGACCCAAACTGACAAGTAGAGGAAGGAACGGCTCGGATTCAAAGTCCCAGAACCAATGGAAGAAAGACCTAGATGCCCCTGGAAACTCAAGAATCCCTTAGAGGACTCGGAGGGCCTTCATGGAAAATCCCCAACCAAGACTAATGATGGCATCCCTTGGAAACGCACAAGCATTAAATAAAAGAAAACGGCTAAGCAAAAGTTGCGAGGTCATCCGAAGCGACAGCAACCGGCCAGTTCGCGACGCGTGGCATTAGTGACAACCTACTCCTTCAAAAAGAAGCTCACCAGAAAATACGCAAGCTTCCTTGCCTATATGCTCGACCGTCAGGATTCATCCAAATAGCCCACCTAACAAGCGGTCCAACCCGTTTGATCATAACACCCGACGGAAGATCCTTTCCCCATAAAAGACTAAAGCAACTTAAGTCCACGGGCGTCTAGAACCCATAAACTTGGGGATTTTATGTAACTATAGAATATTCCACCTCGGGACACATGTCACTAGCCTTCTAGAACATGAGTAGGTAAGCAAGTCAGTGACACGTGGCACAACTCTCCGGCCTTCTACGTGGCTTGTGTCTACGTTCTTCCCACACACGCTCTCGTACTAGAGACGTGGGACGCGCCCAACTATCATGGGTCAACCCACTACGAACAAAAACGTGGGTCGACCAATTTCCCCCTACTCTCAATATAAATACCCTTACTCAGGGGACTTAACAGGGAGATATACGACAAGTAAGACATAATACTCTTAGTACAAAACACTATTACCTTCACATCCAAGCCTAATCAATCACCTCTCACGGATAATTAATCAGAGCCCACCTACCCCGCTGGATATCTCCATTCACAGGCTTCGAGCAGCTTAGAGAGGCCCTTGTTCTCTCCTTCCTCTAAGGAAACCACCAACTGGCAGCTCGCGGCTCTTGGAGCACTCCACGCACATCCTAGCCGCATACGGCTCTTACAGGTAATGCTCCTGCCTAACGGCTCCTATGGACGTATACTCCTCGAACTATGTGGACTTTGATCCCTACACAAGGGTACGTAGGCACGTAGGTCATCAACAAGTCCCCCAAGGTTGCCACCTCTTGCGGTCCTAATTTCTGATTTAGGATTGTCTGAACCAAAAATGACAATTACATAAGGTAAACAATATAAATCAATTAGTAAAAAAAATTTATACTATCTAAAAAAGAAAACAATATTTTAAAATAAATTTTTTGAATTTCTCATTATCTCATTTATTTATTTTTCCTCATTCTCTCTCTTTTTATTTATTCTTTATTCATCTATTCCTTTTCTCAATTGTCTTTCTTCCATTCATCTTTTCGGTAATCTCCCATATGTTCTTCTCTCTCTTTCTCACTTGACTACTTTATTATTTTCTCTATTCCTATATCTTCCTCCTCCTCCTCCTCCTCCTCCTCCTCCTCCTCCTCTCACTACTTAATCAGTTTCTTCTTCTATTTCCTTGATTCACTCTCACTACTTAATTGTTTCTTCTTCTTTTTTCTTGATTCACACTTATTTATATATATTTTTCCATTCTCAGTCAAAGTAATTAATTTTCTATCTTCTTCTCCTCCTCCTCCTCCTTCTTGATGTTGAAATTGTGGCCATTAGTAACCAGGGTTTTAATAATTTCTTGCCATTAGATTTGAAATTGAACTTGATATTAACACATAAGATCATAAAAAATGACATGTGAAACTTTAAATGTCATTTGGAATTTATTCTATTTTACTTTTAAAAAATTCATCATCTTTGACTAAATTAATAATTTCTTACCATGAGTCGCTAGATGGTAACTCTGACCACTATTCTTAAAATTCATCATTTTATTTTCTTAAATTCCTATCAATTATTATTTCAATTCTCAATAATACATCAAGAGACTTTTTTTAATTATGATTTCATGGCTAGATGTCTTCTAATGATCTTTTCAACTCCTCTATTAATTCTTTGAATAATTGGAATTTGGATGTAATTTATCTGATGATTTTACTTAAATTTCTCTAAATGTAAAAATAATATCAATATATATTTCATTCATTCTCTTGCTTTTATATACTTTATATAACTAATAAAATAAATCACCTAAAATTATTAAAATTACTAATAAAATTTTATATATAAATTTTTTAATGGAAAATTCCTGTATATTCGACTTACCAAGTAGTTCAAAAATTTAAATCAAGAAGGTTAATTATTTATTAAACATTACCATTATATATAATTATATATATATATATATATATATATATATATATATATATATATATGTATATGTATATCATGTATTTTAAATTTAAAAATATGATCACTCTTCCCAATTCTATTTTAATTAAAAATAAAAATTAAGAAAGTGGAAACCAATTAATATTCTCAAAGCATATGTGATGCATTTAATCTCTCACTGAATGGTTGCGAATACCGCTCCTTCGACGGCTTTCGCGGAGTTGCCATTAAGTTTTCCATAAAACTTGAAAAAGGAAAATAATTCAAAATGTTAAGAAAAAATGGGTTTTTAAAAGAATTGGGTTCAGGAGTCTGCTCGAGATGAGGGGAAGGTGTTAGGCACCCCTCTTCCCCTGTCCGAAGACGGTTACCCCAAAAACTAATACTTAAATCATTATGGCCTTAAAAGAGTTAGAAAAGAATACATAACACAAAACATAGAAGAAGGCAAGGATGAAGTTGACCTAGGATAAGAACCTAGGGCCTACGTACCCTCAAAAAGGGATAAAAGTCCACGTAGTTTGTGTGGCATGCATGTGTGTGGGTGTGGGGATGCTCATCAAGCAAAGGCTCAGATGACATCCCTGTGCAATGTGCCTAAAGAGACAAAGGCCCCTCGGCACCTATCTATCAAGCATTCACATTTAATCAAGACAAAGTAAAAGTGTGTGTGTGTGTGTGTGTGAGGTTCATCAGGAAGCGCACCCAAATGGCGTGAAAACTAGTGCTCCTGCAGAAGTAAAGGCTCCTTGGTGGCACTAGGGTTACACATATTGAGATAAAAGTAGTTTGAACAATATAACATGAAAGGAAAGGAGAAAAAGGCAGGTGAGGCAGAAAAGCAGATGAAAGGGGTCGCGACCTATAGCTGGATAGGTCTCGACCCACGGCCTCGAGTCAAAGCCCGAGGCCAGTGACAAGTCATGGGTTGCGATGTATAACAGGATACTTCGTGACTCACAGTGTCTGGACAAAATCTTGAGGTCAGTGACCAGCTATATGTCACGACGTATGACAATAGATGTCGCAACCCACACCCAAATTTCCAGAAAAATAAGAACAGGGGAAGATCATAGGGTCACCGGTGCTGAAACGGGTTTCTGGGTCGCAACCCCTACACCAGGGGATAGGGGGTCACCATCCATTCTGAGAAGAAAAGTTGAAAATTTGGGGTTCTAGACCCCGGATCTAGGACGTGGAGGGGATCTTGTCAACTCGGAGTGGCTCGGGGCCTGGCTCCGGTCCTAATGGATCCAAAAGATTTAAGAAAAGTGTAACTGTCATTTTTGGATCAGACAATTCTAAGTTAGAAATAAGGACCACAAGGGGTCGTAACCTTGGGGGACTTGTCCTTAGGTGACGACCTAGGTGCCTACGTACCCTTAAGGAGGGATCAAAGTCCACGTAGTTCGCCGTGTTAAGTGTTAACGTCTATAGGAGCCATTAGGCAGTATAGTTACCTGTAGGTGGCCGTGTGCGGCTAGGACGTGTGTAAGGTACTTTGGGCGGGCAAGCCACTCGTTGGAGGTTTCCTTAGCCTGGGAGAGAGTAAAGGTCTCTCTGAGCTACTAGGAGCTTTTTTTATGGAGATCCCTAGGAGGGAGATATGCGTGTTGATGGTTGAGCATGTGAGGTGGCAAACCAAGCTCAAAGGTTAAGGAGATGATGTACAGTATTTGGAGTGTTGAGTCTTACTTCTGTCTGTTCAGAGTCTGTGTCCTTTTTTGTGTGTCTCGAGTCCCCTGGGTGAAGGCCTTTTATACTGAGTGTGAAGGAGGACGTGGTCGACCCACGTTCCTGCTCGTCATGGGTCGATCCACGACGGTTTAGGGCCTCCCATGTCTCTAGTGCGAGAGCTTAAGAGGGGAGACGTGGATATTGGCCACGTACAAGGCGAGTGGGTGGTGCCATGTGTCACCGGCACATGTTCCTGCTAGCCTTCTAGAAGGCTAGTGCTACGTGTCCCAAGGGGGAATATTTTATAATTACATAAGTCCCCCAAGTCTACAGGTGTCGGGCACTCGTGGACTTAAGTTTCTTTTGGCAAGCTACTTAAGGTAAATTTCCCGCTAGATGTCTTTGGTCAAACGAGCCCGTCCGCAAGTTAGTCTGGCTATCTTGGTCGGTTGTTCGGTTGAAGGGGTTTTGTGTGCGTTTTCCTAGTTTCCTTCGAAGGAATAGGATGTTAAGAGTGCCACGCGTCCTTATCTGGACAGCTGACTGCTTGGCTTCCTTAGCAAGTTTTTTGAGCTGTTTCTGCAGGAAGGTACGCGTCTTTCCGAGGAGGAGTCATCATTGCATAGAGAGGAATTTCCGAGGATGCCTTCTGGGGATATGCGAAGGAAACCCAAAGATCAAGGGTATTTTGGACATTCGGAACGTTCTCCCTGAGTTTTGGGAGGTGAAGCTTCTTTATTTGTCCTTGAACGAGGTCGCCCGCTGGTCGTGGCTAGAGGGGACTTTGTGAGGAGCTGCCTTTTGGAAAGGTGGGCTGCCGTTGTCACCACGTGTCATGGTTTGACTGGTTTCTATAGCTTCGGGTGATTCACAGCCATTTTCCCTTCATTTAATGCTGATGCATTTATGAGGATTGCCATCATTAGCCTTTGTTATGGGTTTACTATAAAAGGTCCTTTGGGCTCTTCGAGAGACTCTTGGATTTCCGAGGGCTTCTTGGTCTTTATTCCTCCGGTTCTTGGCTAGTGGATCTGGGTCGTTCCTTCTTTCCACGTGTCTGGTTAAAACAGGCAATTGTAGACTAGGGTGAGTGCACTGGATAATGATTTTTCCGTTGCGGGATTCGAGGGAGGCATGGACTTTTCGAATCGTTGCGTCTTTGGGCTCCTTATAAATACCCTATAATTGAAATTTTTTATTTTACCTTCTTTGCCGTTAATGCTTCCTCCGTTTCTCAGAGCTTTTCTCTTTGATTCTCATACCCTCACCATCTCTCCTACGTGTCATATTTAAATGACATGACACCCTCTCTCACTCAAACTCAGCAAAACGACGCCGTTTTGATTCATTTGAATGTTCTGTTTTGGTCATTTAAATGAATCAAAATGGCGTCGTTTTGCTGAGTTAGAGTGAGAGAGGGTGCCATGCCATTTAAATATGACACGTAGGAGAAATGGTGTACCACATAAGCCTTTCACGTCAGCATTTAATGACAAAATTAGACGGATGTTATACTAGAAGACTAATTTTGACAAAAAATAAAACGTTGATGACCTGAAATAACTTTTTGAAATATTAAGTACCAATATTAAATTTCATACAAATGTTGAAGACAAAATAAAAATTTGGCCTTTACTAATACATTCAACGCAATTTCCAAAGTCTCCCATTAGGTGGGATGGTCATGACTCATGACTCATGACTCATGACCCTACTGCTCAATTGGCCAAATAATATAAATTATTACAAGGGAAGGAGCTACAAGATGCCTATTCTCTCTCTTTAGAATCCTCCTACATTTTCTCGGGCTTTCTTTCTGTTTTCTCGGAATTTTGGACACAGATCTTGTTGCGAGAAGCTTGGGTTAAGAATCACAAATCCAGAAGAAATGCGGAGTTTCACTTTCTTCGAACGAGTATCTCGAGCTTTCCACAACAATTCTTCGCATTTCAAACTCGTAGCACTCTGCACCGTAAGGTATGATCAATTAATCTTTCACTCCCTCTCTCTCTCTCTTCAATCATCTTCATTTTACTTCCCTTGCTTAGTCATTTCGGTTTCCTTTTGCTTTCTCGAAGAAAAGACAATCATCAGTCATGTTTTGCAACGGTCGTCGTTCCTTGATTGAATTGTTTTATTTATTTTTCAAAATAAAGTTTGATCCTTATATTTCCTACTTTTTTAGTCCAAATTAAGTATAATTACTTGGATAATTAATTATTTTAAAATTTCTATGTTTCCATTTCTTATTCTCGTCCTCTGGATCAATCTGGATGATTCCTTTATCAGAGCTTTTTAGGCCGAACCAAAAATCGAATTTGTAGATCTATGGAAATTGTGAATTGATCTTATATGAACACTTTACTTGATATTGATTCAGTGGAGGCGGCCTTTTGGCTTATGCTGAGGCTGCTTCATCTGAAGCCGTTAGTGATAAGAAGAAGGTGGTGGTGCTAGGAACCGGATGGGCAGGCACCAGTTTTCTGAAGAATATTAATAATCCGAGGTATGAGGTTCACGTCGTGTCGCCTCGTAATTATTTTGCATTCACTCCTTTGCTGCCTAGCGTTACTTGCGGTACAGTCGAAGCACGCAGCATTGTTGAACCTGTTCGCAATTTTTTCAGAAAGGTAATGAAAATGCCAGTTGGATAGAATTTTCAGTTTTTATCTGTTAATACCTTGCACGAACGACTTCATTTTGTATTTGGTGCCCATTCCATTGCAATTTTATCTGTTTCCTTCGAAACATCTCTGTAGAAATCATTTTGTTTTTAATTTGACAAAAAAAATTTTCAGTATGATTTTTTTTTTCTTTGGTTTGGAAGTTGCCCTTCCCGAAGGTGGAAATGATTTATCCTGTTATAAGGTGAAATAACTTCTTGTATCAATTATTAATCTTAAACCACAAGCTGTTAGGTTGACATGAGTGTGTACAAGATTGAAGCATATGCTAGTATGGTTTCTAATTACTATTATGAGATGCAAGTTTCGAAAATGAGATTCCTTGAATAAGAGTTTGGTTGATGCCTTGTTCATAAGATACTAGAGGCTTGCATGAATACGTGCATGTTATTTAATTTATAATTTCTAAAATATAATATTAAATTGTTATTATTATATTTTACAATAATAATTAAATAATGAACTGTTATTTACTTCCTCATTCTACTCATAACTATCCTACCCATTATGTCTACTGGAAGTAACTAGGCCTTTTTCTTTTCTTCTTCTCCTACAAGCAGAAAAATTTGGATATTCAATTCAGTGAAGCAGAATGTATAAAGATAGATGCAAAAAACAGGAAAGTTTATTGCCGATCCAATATAGAAAATAATTTGAATGAGAAAGAAGATTTTGTTGTAGACTATGACTACCTTATCATTTCCGTGGGAGCTAATGTCAACACATTCAATACTCCAGGAGTGGTGGAGAATTGCCATTTCTTGAAGGTAACTTTATCTAGTTGTTCATATTTTTTATGTTTTCCTGCAGATGAAATGGTGTACAGAATTCATCAAAAGCATCCACATAAAAATTTTTGGCGGAGGGGCAAGGGATAGAAATCCATTGATATGAAGAAGACGTTAGTGCATGACTTGATTCTGTTTATACATGCACATACTGATGTAGGACTAGATAAGATAGAAGAAATGATGGGGGAGAAAGGAAGAAAGAGGGAGAAAAGAGAAATGAGGGAGATGGAGAAATGGAGGGTGAAGAGTAATATGAAATATTCTGATATATTGATAATCAAGGTCTGGTTACAAAGAGAGTGAGGGCTAGATTTATATCGAGCCCAAGTCAACAATAATAAACACAAAGACTACCTAACTAACCTAACTAATTAAAGCAACAACCTAATTAATCAAAGCAACAACAGATTCCAAAAATAATAAAAGCTAGGTTCAAATATCAATTTAAAATATGTCATTTTCTAGGTGCACTTTAATTATTTTTCTTCTTCCTAGAGTATGTTCTCCATCACATATGCATATTTGGTTTCTAATTGGATATCCGTGTGCAGGAAGTAGAAGATGCTCAGAAAATCAGAAGAACAGTTATTGACTGCTTTGAGAGAGCAAGTCTTCCGAATGTAAGTGAAGAAGATAAGAAGAGAATTCTTCATTTCGCTATTGTTGGAGGTGGCCCAACCGGAGTGGAGTTTGCAGCATCGCTTCATGACTTTGTCAACGAGGATTTGGTTAAATTATATCCTGGGATAAAAGATTTTGTTAAAATTACTCTTCTAGAAGCAGGAGATCATATTTTAAGCATGTAAGTGTGAACTCTCGTAGCACATCTGTCCTTATTCTACGTCTAGGTGGGTTGGCCTTGTTGGTGTGGAATGTACAGGAACTTGTACAAGTGTCTAGTAACTTGAAAATTGGCATGGTCGATTAGTCGGGCCTATAGTTGATATGGCATGGAGATATTAGAATCAAACAAGGAAAGAAAACTTAAATGGAGTTGCTATTTAAGTGTGTCGAGCACATTGTTTGAAAATTCAGGCTGTTAATTTTATACATGTATATGAACACAGTCAAATTTCTACATAGTCCCATGTTCACTTAGTCAATACACAATAGTCTAGAATACTGAAATTAGCAAGATGAACTGACTAGAAAGAAATATGAATGAGATAGTCTTTGAAGGTATTCACTTATAGTTGATTTTTTATCTTCAAAATAGTGAATCAGGCTTATGTTTGTGTTTCCTATATCTCAAAAACTGAATTAAGTTGGTGATGGGTTATTTGTTTGATTCAACTATTTATTTCTGTATCAAAAGAGTTATTGATATTTGAATCCACTGTAACTAAACTAAAGCAAGCATACAACATGCTCTTTCTGCAGGTTTGACAAAAGAATAACTGCGTTTGCTGAAGATAAGTTTCGAAGAGATGGTATAAATGTGAAAACAGGATCCATGGTTGTGAAAGTATCGGAGGAAGACATTTCTACTAAAGAAATGAAAAATGGAGAAGTTACTACAATTCCATATGGAATGGCTGTCTGGTCAACTGGCATTGGCACGCGTCCATTCATTAAAGATTTTATGAAGCAAATTGGTCAGGTGTGGCTTTTGTGATTTTGACATTAGGTTTTGTTTGGTCCATATCTGGTTTCTCTTAACTTGTGTTATTATTAAGTAAATAAAGTTTATAATCATTCGTTATTTCACCAAACATTGCCACTTGAGAACAGGCTAACAGGCGTGCTCTAGCTACTGATGAATGGTTGAGAGTTGAGGGATGCGACTATGTGTATGCACTTGGCGATTGTGCAACAATAAACCAGAGAAAAGTCATGGTACCTCTTATGATTTCTTCATTAATTATTTAATCAACATGCCTGTGACATTTTTGTCCTAATTGCATATTGAGAAACTATTCAGTATCTTGCATATTGAGAAACTATTCAGTATATGGATATTATTTTCAGATTCGTCGTTTTAACTTTCTTTACAGTAAGAAATAATGCAGAACACGTTTATCTATCTTGTTTTGGAGAATAAAATCCTCATAAATTGCGTAACCATTCAACTGAGAACGCACATCATGCTTAATAACTATGTTCAATTACATTAATGCCTTGTTTAGCCAAATGAGTCTTATATAAATGAAGAATATACATCTATTAACAATACAGAGCTAGTATTGAGTGATACTTAATAACCATATATTTCAATCTAAGAGACATGGATGTTGACCTGAAAACATATGCTGTACAACAAGTCTACAAAAATTGAGGCCTTTTCCGAATTACTACTTGGATCAAGTAATGCCAACATATTCTATCTTGGCTAATTTCTATAGTTAGATCAACTACAATAACAACAATCAAAGCCTTTTCCCACTAGGCGGGGTCGGCTATATGGATCAAGTGATGCCAACGTGTTCTGTCTTTACTCATTTTTATCGTTAAGTTATTAATAGTTAAATTCATCCTAATAGTTTCTCCTATTGTTTTCTTTAGTCTTTCCCTACCTCTAGTTATTGGACTATCTTCAATTTCTATGTTAGATCATTACTAATATTTTCTTTTATTGCTTCTTTGGTCTCGCTCTACTTTTATTAGTTGGGCCATCTACAATCTGATATACTCTTTGTACATAAGCCTTTATTGATCTCCTCTATACATACTCAAATCGCATAAGGCATGTTTCTACCAACTTTTCTATTATAATTGATGTCACCCCGACTTTTTTCTTGATGTAAACATTCCTAATCTTATCTATTCTAGCCACTCATTCAGTAGCATTCTTATTTCTGTGACACTAAACTTTTTTTTTGCTCATGTTGACATTTTATCACCAAACATTTGATACCATACAATAACGCATATCTTATAGTTGTGCAATAAAATTTTCCCTTGAGTTTGAATGGTACTGGTATAGCACAAATGACATCTAAAGCCTTCCTCTATTTCAACCACCTAGTTTGGATCCTATGACTTATGACACCTAAACTTGCGAGCTGAATGGAATGATGTCTAAGTTTCACCTTCTCCTTAGAATCAGACTACATTAACATTCCATATATTTTATTTTATTTTATTTTATTCTATTTTATTTTATTTTGACTTATATGAAAACCATGTTCTTGTCTCCACATCTCTATTTTTTTGTCTACTTCTTTCGAATCTCTAACAAGAACTATATCATCAACAAAAAACATACATTGTGGCTCAATATGTTCAATAAGCACATCCAATACCAAGTTAAAAAGGTAAAGGCTAAAAGCTAAACCTTAGTACAGTTCTAGTCATAGGGGATCCTTCATAGCTCCAGTTTGCGTTCTCATGCAAATTGTGACCCATCATACATATCTTTCATTGCTCAAATATAAGCCACATGAATTCCTTTTTTCCAAAGTCTTCCTTCGGTCCTTCCGCAATATATCACTAGATACTTTATCATAAGCCTTTTTTCTAAATTGATGAAAACCATATATAGGTCCCTATAGGTTATCTAATATTATCTATCAATTTTCTTAACAAGTATAATGCCTTTATGGTTGACCTCCCTATCTTGAAGACAGACATTGTAATTGTAATATACCAAAATCTGAATACCCTATGTCATTTAAAATGTTGTGCTCTGTATTACAGTTCCTTTTTTGAACTGTCTATGCTTCATTTATGTCAATGTAAATATTATATTTCTTCCTTTTAGTTTTGAAATTTGGTTTTGACATTTTAGGAAGATATTGCCGCAATCTTTAAGAAGGCAGATGCAGACAATTCAGGAACACTGACGGTCAAAGAGTTTCAAGAGGTCATTGATGACATCTGTGAAAGATACCCTCAGGTTGAGCTATATTTGAGGAGTAAACAGATGAGCGACATTGCTGATCTTTTAAAGGAAGCCAAGGGAGATGTTGCAAAAGAATCCATTGAACTGAATATTGAAGAAGTCAAGACTGCACTTTCCAAAGTGGATTCTGAAATGAAATTTCTTCCTGCTACTGCGCAGGTGCATGTCACAGCATTTGTCTCTTGAATTCTCTTTTAACAGAATTTGCATAAGGCATGTTCATTGGCTCCTCACTCAGTTATATAACTTCCGAGATTTTTGGAACTACATCACAGGTTGCATCTCAGCAAGGAGCCTACCTGGCGAAGTGCTTCGACCGGATGGAAGAGTGTGAGAAAAATCCTGAGGGTCCTCTCAGGTTCAGAGGAGAAGGTCGCCATCGGTTCAAACCCTTTAGGTATGAGATCAACTTTAGCTATGAACTCTCTACTTTCACTTACCTCTTTACTTTGATTCAGTCAAGAATGATTAGGTTTTCTTAAAGGCTAAATTAGAAAGCCTTACAATTACAATTTCCTCCAATTTGACCAAAATTACCTTTCATGATAATTTTAATTCTTTTTTTTTTTGTTGACAATTATAACATTTTAGAAAATATTTTTAATTAGTTTATTATTCCAATATTATTTATTTTGAGTTAAAAATGATAGAGTTAATTTATTTGAAATTTTTTAAAAAAATGACTTTTATATATTAGTTACATATTGGGGGAGTGTAGTTCTTAAAAACAATAGAGAGACATAATTTTAGCATGTTTTTAGAGGAAAGGAGGTCAATTTATCCTTTTTCAAAATCAGTATGTCATATTCTTACCTGATAGCACACATGCTTGATTGTTCCTCAAGGTACAAGCATTTTGGTCAATTCGCTCCTCTCGGAGGAGAGCAGGCAGCTGCACAGCTCCCTGGGGATTGGGTATCAATAGGCCACAGCACCCAATGGCTGTGGTATTCTGTATATGCGAGGTATTCCCTTTACTAACTCAAAACTCTCGCGAATGGATCCTATGCTGTCCCCACTCTCTCTCCTTACTTTTCTATGTTGTACAGCATAGGAACCATTCTCGAATTTTAAGGCCTTCGTTCTTGTTACCAGACTTATAATTTTGATTCAATGATCCTTGGACAGCAAGCAAGTCAGCTGGCGCACAAGGGCCTTGGTGGTATCAGACTGGACAAGACGTTTCATTTTTGGAAGGGATTCAAGTCAAATCTAATCTTTTCCACGGTCATGCGTTGGCATAGTTGCACTGATGGCAAGTCTTGAATTTCTTTGAATAAAACAGCCAAACCTTTTTACCGTGGGGTTGGCTACTTGAATTCCTTTGAAAATTTTGTCCCACTTGCAATTCCTGATTCTTTGAATAACAAACACAAGACTGTGTACAAATAAATGAGCAAAAAAATTGTGTATTACTCGATAAAAATATGTACAGGAAGCTCAGTATTTATAGTAACTGAACATGCACGTGAGTTACTAAAATTGAATAACAAACTTAAACGGAGAAACTAACTGATAGAAAATGATATTATTTTCATCCCTCTAACTCAGCAAAATTGCTGTCATTCTCAACTTGTCAATAAAGGACTTGTATGACACAAGCTAGAGAATTTGTGAAGACATCTACAAGCTGAAGAGATGTTTTGGGATGTAAGGGGCTTGATGAAACCAGATTTGTATCTTGCACATGACAAACTAACTGATAGATGGTTGGCAATACATAATGCAGATTTATTGCTGCACCAAAAGGGGATTGTAGTAGACACAGAAATCCTCAAATCTTTGAGGATGTTGACAACCATAGTAATTCGCAAACTGTAGAAGCTGTACTACGATACTCAGCAATGGATTGTTTCTTGGTTTCCCAGGACATTAAGGAGCCTCCAAACATAAATCCATATCTTTGTTGAAAAAATAAACCCATGAAGTAGACCCTTTGACCACATGGAATATAAAGCCAAAATTGCCTACACAGCGAGGAGTCTAGAAGTGGCCTTGGAACTTGAATTATCATCAAACAAGTATAATTCATAGGGGATTCCAAGCATAGGAAAAATTTTAAGTTGCTGATGGTTTTAGTAGTTTTAGTTTTAGTTTAATGCTAGTTGTAATAGGGTTGTCTATGAAAACTTTGTTGTTTTGATTAGTTTTAGTTACTGTAGATTAGGAAATAGTTTTAGTATAGGGTGGGTTGTAACTTAATTATTTTCTTTTAATTGAATTTTATCATTTTATCAAAATATATATATATATATATATATATATATATATATATATATATATATCTAACCACATGTGAAGCGCTTTCCCAGTGACATTCCAATGGAATTTTATCATTCTAATCATGTTTAAGTATCACAATCTTCCCATTAATCTTCTATATTGTTCAGGGTCTTTAAAGACAGGCGAAGTATCATCAAACCTGTGTCCTCGAGGCATTAAAGTAGTTGTTGTTTCTGCATCTTGTAGGCCAATATCTCGAATGATATCACTTAAATATTTTTGCTGTGTGAACATTCCCTATGTAGATTAACAATTTTGCATATCCCAAATCTTTAATGGTAGAAGTAGAATGCAAAAACTTTCACCTTTTCAATACTTGCTCCACACATCCTTGTGATAAGCACATCATCCATATAAACGAGAAGTGTTAAAAAAAAAATCATTTTTGAATGCTTAACAAAGAGATAATGATCATTTACAAAGACTTCTTCAATCGACACACTTGATTGCCTTGCGCCTTAGATTAGCCTTCTAGAAGTTTGAGATACACCTCTTCATTTAGAAAAAAAAGGCATTGTTTATATAAAGTTGATGAATGCAGCAAGGGCCAAAAATTATCTCACAGTCACTTGTTTAGCAACCAGAGAAAAATTATTACAGAAATCAACTCCTGAAATTTAATTATACCCCTTGGCAACCAAACGCGCCTTATACCTCTCAATGGTTCCATCCGCATTATACTTCACTTTGAACACTCATTTTGATTCAAAGAAAAAACTTAGATCAAGTTCCTTATATCCTTTTTATCAAGTTCCCCAATGTAAATATGACACGTGGCAAAAAGTGTTTAAATGACTAATCACGGTAGAGAGAGAATATATAAGGCCACTTTTTATATGACTAATCATAGAAGAAAGAGAATATAAATACAATATATGATTGGTGGAACTTGATGAAAATGATATAGGGAACTTGACATAAGTTTTTTCCTTGATCCAATAGCTTGCTTACCTTAAGGTATAGCAGTCAACTTCCATGTCTCATTAACTTCTTAAGATTTTATCTCCTTAGCCATTGCCTCCCTCCATTCTGAAACTTGATTAGCTTCTTTAAAAGTAACCGGTTCAAAAACCAAGAGATATTAGCCAAAAAAGTAGCATAACCAGAAGAGTTGTGTGTATGAGAAAGCAAATAGGTTTGGTTTTCATCTGTTACAGTATTACATACATAATCTTGCAACCATGTAGGTGTTTTTTTGTCTTTAGTACTAAGTTTGTATGGGTTGTTCTGGTAATGAATGGTAAAGGTATATGATGACACCAAAATGTAACACTTTAACAGGTGTTATTTTACATAATATTGTTACTAATAATTAGTAATATTACAGTATTTGATGTTATTTTGTGTACATGAGGGTCAACATGCAATAAGTGGTGAAAACGGCCATTTAATGCATATTTTGTGAAAAAACTTTATAACTTAGATAAATATTATTATTTGGGTTAAATAAGGTATTGTCACGAATATCTTGGATTGATTTCATGTCAAACCAAGGGCGTTCAACCACTTGGAATTTGAAGAAGGATTGATATGAAAGGATGGAAGTGCAGTAGGGGCAGAACTGAAAAGATAAAAATATACAAAGTCAACACAAAAGTCAACCGTGAACTTAACTACTCGCCACGGCAAGTAGGGCTAGGATTACCATGGCAAGCTAAGGTATGACGCAGGCAAGAATTTGAATTTCAAAAGACGAAGTCATCATTATCTGGGTTTGAATTTGTATTTTAGAATAAAATAAGAAAATATATTATTATTTTGAATATATTATTATCTTTAGAAAAATAATTTTATTTTTAGGAAAATAATATCTTTCTTTGTTGTAATTAGACTAGGATTCTTCATGAACACCTATAAATAGGAGGCGAAAATTCACAGTTATATATCCTAGGTTTCATTCTAGTTTCCCAGACTTAGTCATGTGTTCTTAGAACATGAGTAGTTAAGTCTACTAGGGTATCCTAAGAGTCATCTATGTAATTTGCTTGAGCTATGTGCTCTTAGTTTTAGGGAATTTATTTTAGAAAGTTTACAGTTTATCAACCTTTGGTCATGGTTCTAGATCCCATCGGTCGACAGATTTAGGACTCACGATTGGATTAAATAGACCTAGCGATCGCAGGTCTTGGTTGATCGACTCAAACTAGATACCTCCTTTTTGTATTTATTTTCATAAATATAATTTGGATTTTATAATTAAATGTGTAATTATCATTTTTTGTCACAGACAACTTGTAAGTAAGTTTAAGGACCGCAAGGAGTCTAAACCTTGAGGGGCTTGTCCTTAGGTGAGAACTTAGGTGCCTACGTACCTTGGTTAAGGGATCAAAGTCCACGGAGTTCGAAGAGGGAACGTCCATAGGAGCCGTTAGGCAAGGGTTATACCTGTGGATGGCCATGGGCGGCTAGGATGTGTGTCAACCTCGGGCAGGCGAGCTGCCTGTTGGAGGTATATAAAGAGTGAAGGTTGAGAGAATATGGAGATCTCTGGTGAGTATGGGATGAATGTAGTGCGGGTGCTCTGATTCAGTTGTCCTTAGTCCCCCCGGTAAAGGGGCATTTATACTTGGAGTGAGGAGAGGAACGTGGCCGTCCCACGTTCCATGAATAGTGCACGCCCCAAGTCTCTTTTACTGGAGAAGTTAATGGAGACGTGGGAGTAATGGCACGTACGAGGCTTATGAGCGGTGCCACATGTCTATAAACGAGAGGTTACTCTGGATATGTGGGTTTTATGCCACGTGTACAATCATGGGGAATATTATGTAATTACAAAATGTGTTCCTCTAGTTTGTTTACACCATTTTTATTGCGGGTGCGACATCCTAATTTTGATGGGTACCTAAGTCCTATGACGCGGTCGCCGAGATTACCTTCGGATGAAAGGTCCGATGAGGTGTTTTCTAAAATAGTTTACCCAATTTATATTTCGAAATTAGTAGGAATAGTAAATTACAAAAGACTCTGAAAGGATAAACTATTTTCTTAGTGATTCTCTATAAAACCATATTTTCACACTTAAATCATTTACTTGTTTTTTTTCTTAAAATACTCTTTGCTCTATTTGACTCGGTTTAATTATTTTAAAGGCATAGATACTCCTGAATTACTGAAGGTTTCGTGAGAGAATCGACTCTGGGTTTTGCACTATAATGCATTCCTAGGTATTTATTTGATACTGACTTGCAACGAGTCAGGGGCATTGTTAAATCAACTTGATTTACGTGCTTCATCAAATTGGTGCCGTTCTGGGGAACCTTTTTGGTTATGTGGTAACTATGCTGGTTGGACGGGTCTTGACCTAGTGGCAACTACAGAGAATATTTTCATTCTTTGCTTTGATTATTTATTTATTTTTATTTTACCTTTTGTTTTCTTTATGTTTTTGTTTCAGCAACAGGGAAGGAAAATGACACCCTGATGAAGGTGTTTTTTTAATCGAACAACGCCCCTGACTCATCAGGATCAAATAATAACCTAAGAATGCAATATAGTACAAACCCATGGTCGAATCTCTCGCGAAATTTTCAATAGTTCCGGAGTAACTATGCCTTTAAAGTAATCGAATCGTGTATAAAAAGCAAAGAGTATTTTCAAAAGAAAAAGCAAGTAAATATTTATCCGAAGAAAATATGATTAAAATATAATAACTAAGAAAGTGGGTCAATGTAATTTGCTATTCCTACTATTTTGTTTGGTCAAAACTCCAAATTGGTCCTTTATGTTTGTACGAAGTTTCATATTGGTCCTTTATGTTTCAAAAAGTCCAAATTGGTCCTCTATGTTTGCAAGAAGTTCCAAATTGGTCCTTCCGTCCAAATCCGTTTATTTTTAAGTTAAGTGCTGACGTGACATGCTGACGTGGACACACCTTCTCTCCTACGTGTCAGTTGAAGCTGACGTGGCATGCCACGTCATCGCCACGTCACTGCCACATCATCACCCAATATCATATGTGATGACGTGGGATGACACGTCAGCTTAGATGGACACGTCAGCATGCCACGTCAGCACTTAACTTAAAAAATTGACGGAAGTGGACGGAAGGACCAATTTAGAACTTGCAAACATAAAGGACCAATTTGGAGTTTTGACCATTTTGTTTTAAAGATAAAGTAGGTAAGCTATTTAGAAAAAACTTTTTCAGACCTTTTCATTTGAAGGTGTGGCAGGGGCACCACTTATGGAATGTGACCGGGAGTCACCACCAAGTTTCATTTTCAAAAATCCTCGAAACTTGGAAAGGGCGTGAGATTGATGATTGATTAAAAACAGAGTATGAATGCAATTTGGAAAGTTAATGAGGTTGTTTTTGCAAATAAATGAAAACATGCGTTAAAAATGAGTTTAAATAACCAACTTCGATATTTTATTGATTCAACGACTAAATTGAGATTTATAAAATCTTTGAGGATCGAAACATTAATTTACTTAAGGAAAAAAAAAAAGCACATCTTATTATGTAACTCAAACCTCAAGACCTGAATTCTGTCCATAGTTCAATGAATGCATAGAAGTGTGTGTATAATAGTTATGATTGTAGATTTTAAAATTTTCAAGGGGGTAAATTAAATTTACTAAAAGCAACATTGAAAATTTGAACTATAAACTGGAGCAATTACATCAGGTACACTCATTCTGTGAAAACTTGTTTTGTTTTCCTTCAATGTTACTGCTCAACTTTGAGATCTCATGACAATTTTGGTACAAATAGAATAAAGATCAGTGAACATTTTCTTCTTTACAGTAATATAAAGAAAAGAAGGAATATCTAATTTGTGTGTTTCTGGGTATAATATGGGATTTGGATATCACATATGAGGAACCAAATTTGAACTATGTCCATTAGTGGCAGCATTAGGAGGAAAGAGATTAGTTTCAATCAGGGAACACGTTCCAATACTCTCTGTAGTGCCCTTTTGATACCTTCCTGATCAAGTGATGTAGACAGATGTATCTCCTGAACCTGTACCGCACGAGAAAATTTAGAAATTAGATCCAAGTGTAAAGTGTATGAAATGCATTATTCAGACCGTTAAATAAAAATCAAGATTCGTGCCCGTAATGTAAAAATTTCATTCAACGGCCCTTAAGTGTACACTTCACCGGATCTGCACTTTAGCAGATCGGATCCGAAAATTTACAACAGAAACTAGTAGGTAGTGTTTGGTATGTATCTTAACTCATGAGAGATTACTATAATTTGAATTCAAGCCATGCAATTATAAACCACCGAAAGTGACCATATCAGCCAACCTTTTAATGAAAGGAGATTACTCCACTCTATTTTTTTTTTTTTTTTCTAAATTACACTCTTTCACTGACAAATTAAAAATCCCATAATTTTAATTATTTTGATCAAAATAGAAAATACTCTTAATGATAAAATATTTATTTTTCCTAATTTATTAAAACTATATACTTTATAAATGGTTATTTCATTCTAATATATTTTGAGTTAAAAATGACAAATTTCATTTATTTAAATTTTCTTAAAAACAATTTTTATATAAGTAAAATACATATTTAAGTATAAAAATAATATAAATAAGGATATTTTAATCAAAAGAAACAAGATTGTATTTGTAATCTTTAATGAAAGGAGAGTATAAGTTTGCAAAATAAAAAGAAGGGAGGTGTAATTTCAGCATCCTCTTTTAATTATGGAGAATGTATTCACGTAATTTTGAAGGAATTTATTTGAAAATCTATAAAAATAGATTAAATTATGGAGATAATATATTCATGTAATTTTGAAATTCTATCAAAAAGAAATTTTGATCTGTTATCTGGGAATAGAGCCTCTAAAGTTTACCTGCCTTCCAGCCCGAGCAAGGAGAGTAAACCGTTGTTCAGTAGGAGGTGCCTGCAATAATGTAATCATATAGAAACATAAACATCTTAGGATTTAAATCCTCTTAATTGCACATTCTGTGAAGTTCGTGGAGGGCACTATTCTTGCATGTTAACCCACAAGCGAATTAATGTACAAAATAAATTACCGTTTTATACATTAACTCTATGGCCTATAGATGTACAAAACATTTGTACTTCAACACTTAAAATAATCCATACTTCAGAGGATCCGTTCTCAACATCTTAATATCAAGAATCGAGAAGCTTACATTAGAAAGCCAAAGCTGCAAGTCTTGTGAAACCACCCGTTTTTCGAACCCTTGGCGGTTGATTCTTGCATCATCTATACTGTAACAGAATATCATCACACCCAGTTGTTGATTCGGAAGTTTAGTCAATGGATGCAATTCATGCATATAAGATTTTAGAATCATTGATTATAAGTCCCAAAGTCACACATATTAATATATATTATAGATTCTAGATAAATAAATAATTGTTTTAATATATTTTCTAGAAGTACATAAAAGTAATAGACAGAAATAAGAGAACAAGAAACTTACAATTTTTATTCAAGCCATAAGAATTATGGTAAAATAAAGAAGAATTTAAAAGAAACTAACCCATCTTCTTGCAGTAGCTCTTGAAGTATTGTTTCCAGGCCAGGAAGAGGCTCGATACCATTGATACTACCATCACTCAAATCGTCAAGAACCTCTGAACCACTCTGCATTATAGAGTCTATTACTAGGGAAAATTATGAAAAAAATTTGGAAAATTTAATATAGAAGAAAGAGGAACTATATCTTAGGGAGGGAAAGAATAACTGAAATTGTTTTTAATATCCTAGGTAATGATAAATTATTTAATAGATTTTAAATACGTTGAATTTCAAAAGTGGTTTCTATCTTTATCATTTTGGTTTTCATCATTTTTTACCTCTCATCTTCTTGAAGACTTGAACTCTTATAAATAGCCTTTCTTCTTAATTTGAATTATTAATAAGTATTCAGATTATTTTCACTTCTCCCTTCTACTTTTTATCTCCTTTCTTTCAAAGCATAAAGTGAAGCCAGAGGATAGGAAAGTTTTCATGGAGGATACAACATCAGAGAAGTACATACAGGGTAAAACAGTCTTAGAGTTTTCATTAACTGTTAACTTTGAACTTCATTATAGCAAGCATGTGTTTTAGAATGAGAGTAGAACATCTCATTGTATAAAAGTGGAGTGACATGTTAACAAATCAATCTTTTCTTAATAAGGAAATTGAATATTAAGCTTATCAATATATATATATATATATATATAAAGCTTTATATTGATTGTGAAGTCATACCAAGAAAGTTTAACTACCCAACATAGGTCTTGGTTAAGGAAGTAATGATCAGAGAAGAGTTGAAAAAAATCAAAAAGCAAGTCCCAAGATAAGGTGGTGACATTTCAGAGGCGAATAACAAAGAGAAATTCCAAAGAAAGGTACTAGAGGAGGAGATTTGGGAAGCGGAAGAAAGTGCAAATCACATAAAAATGGCCAAAGGGATTGGGAATGTTGCAAAAGATATTTTGGACATATCAAGAGTGTTGAGAATCTTCTAGATTAGATTGTGAATATCTAGGATTATGTGTATCAATTAGTGATATATTATGTGTATCAATTAGGATATATTGTATTTATTGTAATTATCCTTATTTCCTAGAATAGGTTTTCTCCTCTTGTATAAATTCCTATTCTCTTTTCATAATAATACACACAAAATTATCTCATTGCACAGTGGGAAAAGGCTTTGATTGTTGTTGTTGTTATATTATTGGGCACCCTATATATAAATAATCCTTTCTATAGTTGTAAGACATTCTTTGGAGAAATATTCATATTATCTTGAGTTATCCCAACTCATACCCTTCTTCCTCTCATCTCCCCAGTTCCCTACTGGTTACATCAGAAAAACCTGTTATTTTTTTATCCCAATAAATATGTTTTGAATTGGGAAGATGAAATATAGACATTTCTATATAGAGCACTTCTATTGTAAAAATGACAGGAGCAAATCCTAACCATTGGGATTGACTATTCATGCCAGATCCAATAGTCAGAACTTTCTCCTCTGATTCCAACAATAAACTACTCTTACAAGATATGGGGTGAATTCTGACAAATAGATCTTCCATAAATAGTTAAGATTGAAACTACTCGCAAGACCAAGAAAAAAGTCACATGACTTGGTCTTTTAATCGCAACCATTTATGCAAGATTCATTGGTCAGGATTCACTTCTCATGCTCTCTCTATAAATCTGTGCTTTTCACACCAATAACAGCTAATACACACCTGAGGTATTACTTTGTCCAAAGTTTCAAGAAGTGGGTCTTCTTCTAACTGTTTAATTGATAATTTAAGCCGTGATTTTTCTCTGCAACAATTAAATGAAAAAAAAAAATTATGCTAAAATACAAATTTTCTTAAAGGCTCTCAAACAATACAATAGAGAAAAAATGAAAATGTTGTAAAGATGAAATTTTTCGTTTTTTCTTTGATGAGATCCTGTTATTAAAATTGCGCATGATATATATTAATTATTAAAAGACACAAGTTTTTTTTTTATTGATAGAGTCCAAAGTCAAGGTAATCCTAATCCATGTGGTATGGGCATGGTTCTTCCTCCTTACAAGCTATGCAAGCAAGGGGAATCCACCCTTAAACTAGGGGTGTAAATGAAACGAGGACATCAAATTAAGCTCATTTAATTAAACAAGCCGAACTTGAACATCTAAGACTCGGCTTGTTTACTTCATGAACGGCTCATTTAAGAATAAAATAATTTAAAAATATTTTTGCTTATATGTCTTACATATTTAATGAACATTCTTCCCGCATATATATTCTTTGTATTTGTTAGGTTTTTACATACAAATATCCTTTTGTTACTAAATATTTGAAAGGATAAAATTCTTAGGTTAAGGTTAGTGTAAAATATAAGTTAATTAGTTTTTGATTAATTTACATTTAAATTATCTTTTATGATATTAAGTTTTAGATGTTTAATTTTGACATAATATATTTATGGTTTATATTTTTTTAATTAATTATAATTTATTAAATTTATTTTTTTTTTATAATTTTATGCGAGCTATACGAGACGAGCTCGAGCTCTCAATGAAACGAGCCTGACCAAAATTTTAAGCTTGCTTAACTAAACAAGCCAAGCCCGAGCTCTCATTTAATAAATGAGCCTGAGCCTCGGCTTGGCTTGTTTACAGCCCTACTTAAAACCAGTTTTTAAGGGGGAGAACCATATCACTTAAGACATGGATTACCTTTGGCTACCAGATAAGTTCTCCATCAACTTCAAAAGGAGGGAACCTCAAGATAATTAAATCTAATGTTGGGGAATAGAACAAAAAAGAATTACTTAACGATTTAAAACAAATTTATTTACACAACCAGAAACACAATCATAGGAAATTCTTTCAAGTATAACTGCTGAGAAACTCACCGATCAACACCAATAACTTTGACCTTCACTTTATCACCTTCAGTTAAGATGTCTCTTACATCATGAACTAGATCCCAAGACACTTCTGAGATGTGTACTAGACCAGTGAGGTGATAAAGGCCTGCATCATTCTGTGATGTCACTTGTAACTTTTCCATGATATAATAAAAAGAGAAACTAGAAACTTATGAGTTATATATATATAGTACTTACCGTCAGGGAATCGCAAATGAACAAAGGCACCATAGTCCTCAACAGAACCAACTATTGCTTCAAAAATATCCCCAACCTTGACTTTATCAGAAAATCTAGACCAGGCAGCTTCCTTTTCAGAGAAGATCAATCTCCTTTGATCCTCATCTGCTTGAATTACCTAAAATTACATGAAATTGCAACCATAGATTATAAACAACGTTGAATTATATCTGGTAAGGAGGGTTGAAAAGTATAACTTTATATGATATGAACAATGTATTTTGAAACCAAACTGATCCCAAGGCAGGGGAGAGCATGAGGGATTGAACTAAAAAGAGAAGATTACAAATTGAACCTTCCATTTAACTAGACATAAATGCAAACCTGAGCTGATTAATAGCATGTTGAGATATTCATATTTAGTCAAGGAATTTAAAATTAGTTTAGCCTCAATTGCAGTTTGACACATAAAGCGGAAAAAAATCAAGTAAATAGTTGCTTCTACGGCAGCACAAACTTTTCAAGTTTGTCTGATTGTGGGTATTAGGGCTATAATTATTCAGAAAAGAAAAAGAGAAAAAAAAAACAGTTTTCCAGATGATCATAATACGGAAAAGATAGGATGTAGAGAAGAATATGCATTTCTAAAAAAACTGATGTTACTAATAAGACAAAAGGGAGAAATTTAGGTCTTAACTGGCAGCCACAGAAGTAGGATTAAAAAAGTTAAACCCAAATACCTCTTATGCCACCCAGAATTTAGCAGGGATCCCCGATTAAGGGTTAACCATGTTTAATTAATAAATGGAAAACAACAATAAAATTTACAGAACAATAGGATATGGCAGTGAACTAATTAATATGATTACCTTCACTGATATGAGTGAACCAACTAAATCTTTTGCTGTGTCGTGGATAGATTTGAGTGGTTCTACAAGAAAGGAACAGAGTAAAAAAAACATCAGCAACCTATACTCCACCCATTTTTATGACCAAAAAACAACCGATGTATATCCTCACAAATGATGGGACAGCAACCTTTATATAAAAAATATATGAACTAATGCAGAAACAAAAGCAATGGACAGCAACTTTTCAATGATCAAAGATAATGTATTTCAAAGAATTGTCAAAGTTTATGTGAACAAAAGAGACACCATGCAAGATATGGTCAAGGGCTGATGAAGAACCAGTAAAAGAAAAAGACATGATGGGAAGGAAGAATAGCAAGATGAAAGGGAAAGAGTGAGAAGAGAAGAAGAACAGGGAGAAAAGAGAAATAGAGAGGGAAGTGAGAGGGTTTTATATAGGGGCCCAAGTCGAAAGCAACAATAGCTAAACAACTTCCAACAAAATAATAAAACAAGACTTCAACTTTCCAAAATACATTAGTAACTATGATTTCCTAGGTACTTATTAATTTTTTTTTTCTTTTTCCAAAAATACCTTTTCCATGGTTTTCCATCATTTACCCTAAGCTAGAGAGAACTTTCCTCAGGACAGAAATTGTATGTAAGCTTCCAGCAAGGCAGGAACAAGTTGGGGAAATTCATCTTCTTATGATCCATGTAGCATCTAAGTCCGAACTAACGTGCTGAAATATCTCCTATATCTTAGGAGTATATTTTCGGCTAGCCTCTTCACCTTTTTCTCTCTCCTTTTAAATTTAATTTTCTGATTTATCCTTTAGTTAGTTAAATCCTGATTTTCAGGATCTTGGTTTAAATTTAAATATTCAGATTGTCTGTATCTTATAGTTTAGATTTTTCTGATTGTATTTAGATATAGTTACGTTTCTGCAGCACCTCTGTATAAATTCTGTATTTCAGCAATAGAAATCATTCATTCCCGAAATTCTAGTCTGCCCATTTATGGTATCTAGAGCCTGACTGCTTCACAGCCTCTTTTTCTTTTCGGCCACTCACCCCTGCTTTCTCGCCCTAATTCTCTCGGCCAGACCCGTTATTTTTTTCCAGCAACTGCACCTTAATTTCTCAGCTCATTCCTCTTCCATGGCTGCAGAAATACCTGGGACCAATGTTGTAAACGCTGACAACACAGCAGGAAGCACCTCTGTTGTCCAATTCAGCCCAACCACTCAGCTCCCCATCAAACTCTCTGGCCCCCACAATTTCGCACTCTGGAAAGCCCAAGTTTCAATGCTAACAAGAGGAGACAACCTCTTTGGCCATCTAGATGGCACAACACCCAAATCAGATCCTCAAGCTTCCAACTTTCTCACCTAGTTTCGGCAAAACCAACTTATACATAGGGTTCGTTTGGTAAGGAAGCAGTACAGTACAATCATAGTGTTTCACGATTCTCAAAAAAACTTTACATCATATTTTATACATACCAAACACACTTTTTATCATACTTTTTCTCTCTCCTAATTTTCCTCTCTATCTCTCTCCTCACTTTTCTCTACAGTACTTTCCTTTATTCTACAGTACTTTACTCTACAGTACTTTCTTTACAGTACTTTACATCCGTGCATTTATACCAAGCGTACCCATAATGCCTTACTCACCTCTGTCAAACAAACCATAGATTCCACTGTCGCCCTCTTTGACACAGCCTGGACAGTCCTCCATACATCCTTTGCCAGAAAATCCCACACCAGAATACTAAGCCTTCGAGACAGGTTAGCCTCCTCCACCAAAGATTCCCTTTCCATCTCTGAATACCTTCACCAAATTCGCTGAATTTCCAATGAGCTCTCTACTGCCGAAGCACCTATAAGCAATGCAGAACTTGTTGTCACCACTTTGAGAAGTCTAGGCCCTGAGTACAAAGAAATCTCAGTGGCTATTAGAGCTAGAGACTCTTCTATCACCTCTGATGAGCTTTATGAAAAACTCCTTGATAATGAAATTATCCTCAAACATGAAGAAAACAAAAGCCCCTCACCACTCCCATCACTGCAAATATTGCTCAATCGCACCAAAATACCAACAAGCCTAGCCAAGCCAATATACCACAAAATCGCCACAACCTTTACAGTGATAACTCAAGCAAGTATGTGTTAGCATTAGGCCCAAGTTTCCGAGAAATGCAAAGAGGACCAAAGGCATAGGCATGTAACTTTTCAAATGA
The DNA here is from genome assembly GCA_014851425.1 of Senna tora. Classification (NCBI taxonomy): domain Eukaryota; kingdom Viridiplantae; phylum Streptophyta; class Magnoliopsida; order Fabales; family Fabaceae; genus Senna; species Senna tora. The sequence continues at coordinate 15,481,582 of CM026271.1, forward strand.
GTGTCTGGGGTAATGCTCAGGATGGAAACGAGCCATGACATAATCGCCCACATTAAAAAAAATTGAAAGCAATGGTGAACATTATCAGACAACCTATATTGCTGATTGCTTAATGTAAGTTTTGTGGTATGCACAACATTTTGCAAATTTAGAAGGATTGGTAGAGGGATAGGCATCAAGCTAATGGGCTTAAGAGGGGAAAAGCCATGGACAACCTCAACTAAGCCTCTAAGAAAATTACACAAACTACGATTTGTAACCTCAATTTAACCAATCCTTTTGAGGATGAAAAGCCGAGGAAAACTTCAATTGTGTGCCAAAAAGTTTCCAAAGAGTTTTCCAAAAATAACTAATGAACTTGTCATCCCTATTAGACAAAACAAGGTAGGTAACCCACATACACACAACCTCACAAAAGAACAACTTAGTTATGTCAAAAGTCATGTCTGCGTGCCATGTAGGGCAAACCAAGAACAAAGTCTATGCTAAGATCTTTCTGGGGTTCATGAGAAATAGGCAAAGGATTGTACAACGCTATGTTTTGCTTCTTGTCTTTTGAGGTTTAACATGTACGACACTAGGACAAGATTCTTGCAACATGACGTTTCAAGGAAGTCCAATAAAACCTATCTTCAACTAGGGCTGTGGTTTAGTCCCTTCCGAAATTCACAATCTAGTTCCTTGAAAAAGATAACCCTCCGATATAGCTCATCATATCACCTGGATACGGATGGGCAAATAGAAGTAGTGAATAGAGAGTTGAGGACTTACCTACAGTGTTTTGTGAGAGCCAAACCAAAGTGCTAGATGATTTGGTTAGTGTGAGCAAATGGAGGAATAGTTATTTTATGGACCATTCAAGATCATGGAAAGAATTGGAACGGTTGCTTATCGATTGGAGTTACCACCTAGTCCAAAGATTCATCAGTGTTTCAAGTTTCTTAGCTTAAGAAATCAATGTATCCACCAACACAGCTGTTGTCATTGCCACCTTTCTTAATTGAAGAAAATAAATTACTGCACCAACCAGAATCAGTGAAAAAAATATGAAAATTGATGAAATGGCAGGGGGAGATGCTGGTCAAATGGAAATAATTACCTGACCATGACAGCACATGGAAGAGTTTTGATAGTCTAGATGAGCTCTTGAGGACAAGGTGAAAACTTACGGGAGGTGAAGATGGAAGACCTCCAGTTGACAAGTACTCTTTTTTTTTGGCCTGAAAAGTTGGCAAGTATTATAGTAGGAGGAATACACATTGAGCAAGAACAAAAGGTCCAGGTTTGAGGGTATATTCTAGAAGGGAAAACAAGGGGCTGAGTGGAGAGGGAGAGTCATATCCTAACTAACTTGGGAGGTAGGGGACCACTTGCATGGAAAAGGATATTATCTGAGGAGTGGGAGTAGTGGAAAAGGCAAGGAAAAAGTAAAAGAAATTTGCAGAGAGCTAGCTTCTCAAAAGCTAGTAGGTTTTGCTTTGGTTTGGCTTTTGTGAGAGCCTGGTGTGCTATTTTTGTTTCTTTGGTTTGGCTTTTGTGAGAGCTTCGTTTGCTATTTTTGTGTTCCTCCGTATTTTCCTTTCTATTAGTGTCGTTGTGCTGTTTGCTTGACATATGTTGTTGCCATTGTAGGCACCTTTGTGCTTTGAATATCCCAGCCCTTAGGCTGAGGTTTTAGTGTTTGGATTGGCAATAAACAGATTATTATACAATGACAATAGAGGGTCCAATAAATAACACTTATATATCTCAGCCTCTCAGGACATAAAGTACATAGACATTAAAGTACAGATTAGCCCTTAGCTTCTGTTCCTAAGGGGTAGTATGAGCTTATAACCATAGAAATTCTTCATAGTTTTGAAAGGTAGTACTCTTGTTCCTTGAAGTATGTGACAAGTAGTCACAACTCACAAGTTGAAGTTTAAGGTGGTGGTTAAACTGAATCCAGGAAAAGAAATATCTAAACTATCAAACTAATATCTAATGAACCTATTCTTTTTTTTTTTATAGAAAAAGAAATATTATTCAGGAAGAAAGAAAGTATAATGGAAGAGGACAAGAAGTCCACCAAAAAAAGAAAAAGAAAATACAACAGAAAGAAAACCAACAAAAGGAACAAACCAAAACTCTAGCTCAACAGAGTCTTCCAGTCCCTTTGGTGATTCATAATGGAAACTTCGACGAAACCCACAAGGAAGACAAAAAATTAATTCTATCCCACAAAACATAAGGTGGGAGGAATCTATTTCTAAAAATCCTAGCATTCCGTTCCAACCAAAGACACCGTACAATTGTGGAAACTACACAATGCTAAAGAGCTTTATGTTCTTTGTGCCTCCCAAAACTAATGAAACTATTTTTACCCGAGTCTAGTAATCTAATGTTGTTCGATTATGAACTTCTAAAAGTAAAACTACCACTAAAATGGAGGGATAATTATTTTAGTCAATCAACCTACTAACTGATAAGTAACATCAGTAGCATACTAAATCAAATATCCAGTAACTTAACCTCATCATATTGATTTCAAAAAAGATAAGTAAACGAAAGCTATTTTTAAATTCAAACATTGTTGCAATTTTTTTGCTTTAAATGGTATAATTATGAGTGCTAATAATAAGATTTGGGATGATACCTAAGACCAGAAAACTAAACGGTCTATGGTTTGAACTCAGGCATTATCATAGACACGCATGGAAATCTGGGAAGAGAGAAAGAATTGATAAAGGAAGATTTGTAAAATGTGAAAAGAAAAAAAAAAGGAAGCTTATTACACTTCGACCCATGCTGTTAATAGGGAAAGAAAAATAATACAAAGAATTCAACATACATTCAGGATGAGTATATAAATACCTTTACATGAATGCAAGGGACTCAATTGAGGGAATGGAAGAAACCCCACAAGAGAATAAAATCGAATAAGTAGTCCTCCACCATTAAATCCTTCAATTCTACCATCAAAGATGAATCCACTATCTTTATATGCTTTTGCAGCCTTCCAATCTGCAGATCTCTACTTCTTTGCAGAAATTAAGTATTAGAGCATATTGTGGTCAAAATGACATCAGTGCAACATAGAAGTAATATTTATACTTATGTACCATAAATCACAACTTAATATTCGAAGAAGAAATGATGCAGCATTTATTGATTGGACTCGTATTACCTTGTAATCTATCCAAATAACTAGCTGGTTGGGTTAAATAATTAATCATAGTATCCTACTAGAATCTTATGTGGCCTCTATATTATAGTACTTGCTTAGAACTCATCTCTAAATAATTAATCATAGTATCCTACTAGAATCTTATGGTTTGAGAGTGGTGTGGGGTGGTTTGGGTTTATAAACCCTTGGTTGGATGTTTAAGTGAGTAATGGAATGGGATGGTTTAGGATGGTTTGAAAACCCTTCCAAACAATCCAACACCTCAATTTTCAAACCCTTTCAAATTGGGGGTTTAAGATGGTTTGCATAGTTTATAATATTTAATTCCATTATTAACTCTCATTTTTTCTACTTTTGTTCATTCATTATAAGGTAATATTGTCCACCACCGGTTTGTTTAAACCATTCCACCCCACCCCACTCCACTCTTCAAAACTCCCAACCAAGCCCTTAATGCTATGTATATGCTACAAATAAAGTAAATTTGCAAAAGTTAAGAAGAACCAAGTGCTCATAATTTAGTGTTCTGTAGTCTGTACAGAGAAATAGATTATTTTAAGGGTCTTAAGAAGAGATGATTCCGGCATATAACACAAGCCAAATAAGTCCTGGAGTTTCTGTTCAATGTTCATGGGTGCTTGTAACTCATACAATTCCTAAATTTCTATACACACAAGACTCAAAAACAAAAACAGCCAATTCGCTTAAAGTCCAATCTCCTAAATTGCAGAAACTGCAAAATATTACAGGACCAATAAATGCTGCCAATAAGCAAATTTCCATTGTGACTCCAATTAGATACATACATACATACATACATACATACATATACCCCGCAATAACAACGTGCGATCAAAATGTATTCAAATTTGAGGCCGAGAATGGAAAACGCCACAATAATAAACTCTATAAAGAGGCAAATAATAAAAGCCATAAGTAACACACACACCCGAGCGAGACGAGCGGCATCCTGTGAGGAAGACGGATCTTCACCGGTTTCACTTCCGGGATTTTCTTCAATCTCGGTGTTACCAGAGACGGAGACTTTAGCAGAATGATAGCGGGGCTTCCTCGGGACGGTTAATTTGTGGGCATGTTTTGACAAATTGAACTGATTCGGAAACGGAAAGGGGGTCGAAGTAGATATTAAAGAAGAAGCATCGGGAGAAGAAGAAGAAGAAGAAGAAGAAAGTTGCGAGAAGAAGGAGATGGCGGAGAAGGAGCCGAGCGTTGCAGTGAACATTGGCATTGCAGTCATGTGTGAGAGAATGAGCGGTTAAGAGTGGGCTTAGTACATATGTTGGTGGTGTTTGGGATAAACATGCTCGACCACTTGTGGATTTGAATATTCCACGTCTCAATTGCTTTGGGTTGCCTTGACACCAAATCTCTACTACAGCCATACAACAATTGATTTGGAGCCTCTTGGGTGCATATGTTCATTTAGCTCAAAAGCGCTTGCCCTTGTGCATGTTTTTCAAAAAAAGATACGTTTGGCAACTCAAAATAAATAATTGGACAATTACTTAAAGTTTGCATGAAGTTTAATATTGGTCATCAACGTTTTAAAAAGTTATTTTAGGTTCTCAACATTTTTTTTGGGGTCAAAATTGATCATCTAGTGTAACACCCGTCTGGTTTTGCCATTAAATGCTGACGCGAAAGGCTTATGTGGCACACCCTCCGTCCTACGTGTCATATTTAAATGACATGGCACCGTCTCTCACTCTAACTCAGTAAAACGACACGGTTTTGATTCATTAAATATGACACGTAGTTTTGCTGAGTTGCAGTAAGAGAGAGTGTCATGTCATTTAAATATGACATGTAGGAGAGAGGGTGTGCCACATAAGCCTTCCACGTCAGCATTTAATGGCAAAATCAGACGGATGTTACACCAGAGGACCAACTTTGACCCAAAAAAAATGTTGATGGCCTAAAATAACTTTTTAAAACGTTGAAGACCAATATTAAACTTGGTGCAAATGTTGAGGACGAAAAGAGTAATTTGACCAATAAATAATTTCATTTCTGTAACTGTCGTTTTTGGTTCAGACAATTGTAATTTGCAATTAGGACCACAGAGGGTCTTAACCGTGGGGGACTTGTCCTTAGGTGATGCACCTAGGTGCCTACGTACCCTTCGGAAGGGATCAAAGTCCACGTACTTCGTCATGGTGACGTCTATAGGAGCCGTTAGGCGTGTTGATTACCTATATCGGGCCGTGTGCGGCTAAGACTTGTCTAAGGTACTCCGGGTGGGCAAGCCGCTCTTAGGAGGTTGCCTTAGTGAGAGAGAGCTCGGGTCTCTAAGGGCTGCTGAAAGCCCTGTAAGCGGTAGACTCTGGGATGGAGGCGAGCTTGCCGGTGGTTGGCCTGGATGGAGCCTACGGCGGAGCTCGGGATGTGTGGAAGATTTGTGTGAAGTGTCTGAGAGTGCTCAGGTTACCAAGAGTACGTGAGGATCTTAGATTAGGTGTCGTAGTCCTTTGGTTGCGTATATCTAGTCCTTTGGGTTGCGTATATCTCTAGTCCCCAAGGTGAGGGTTTATTTATACTTGAGTGTGGGGAGGTCGTGCTCGACCCACGAGGCTTAAAGAGTACCCACGTCTGATTAAGGAGACGATCCGTGAGGTGACGTGGGCAGGGGCCATGTAACTGGTAGATGAGTGGTGCCACGTGTCTCTAACGGTTGTTGAGGCTGGGCTTCTAGAAACTTAGTGCCACGTGTCCCAAAGTGAAATATTCCGTAGTTACAATTCCTAACAAAAGTAATTTTTTAACTTTAAGTATAACTTAGGGGCCGTTTGGTTGCTTGAAGAGGGGATGTAAGCATAGACGTAATCCAATATTCTTCCAACTAAACATACTTTACTTTTTGTAATGTGATGGAATTATATTTTTGTTCTTACTATTTTACCCACTTTATTTCATTCTCACTTTTAATATAAAAGTAAAATAGTCATTTTACACATTTTTATTCTATTCCATCACAGTCACATTACATTCTCTTTCTCATTCTCATTCTCATTCGCATTAACATTCTCATTCTCTCAAACATTCCACTAACCAAACATATCCTTAGGAATTCAAATTTCTGGTTTTAACAACAAAAATATAAGCTAAAATTTAAATATTTTATGATAAAACTATCCTTACTCAAATTTTATATTTTCCATTTTTATCTTTCATCTTGATCTTCTCTTTCCTTCACACTTTTTATATGTTTATTAAAATAAAATTAAAAGATATTTAAATAATAAAAATTATAATTATAATTTATAAATAAAAGTCTCATTTATTAAAATTAATATTTTATTTAACTAAAATTTTATTAAGTTAATTAAATAATTAAGATTTTATTTATTTTTTAAAAATTTAACAATAAAAATTATTTATACTTATTTATTTATTTAATAACATTAATAACACTCTAAATTTATACATATTCTTCTTGATAATTTTACAGTCAAAAGTATTTTTTTATACCAATTTGCCAAACATAGATTGCTTCTTAGCTATTGATAAAAGTACTTTTCAACTCAATTTGTCAAACACAAACTGCTTCCCTTGATCAATTGCTAATTTGTAGCCTTTTATTTATAAAATATATTAGAAAATGTTTTTGTTTAAAATTAAAGAAAATATTTTTTAAAAAAAAAAATTAGACTCATTTTTTGAAATGTTAAATTGATATTTTCATCAATATTTAAAACGTTGAAAATTGAAAAGACTCTTATAAAATAATATGTAAAGATAAAGAGAAGAAATGTGATCATATCAATCAATTTTTTTGGATTATTCAACTCATGTGTACACCCTTTATAAGGTTGGTGATATAATTTTTAATCAATGGCATAATTCTTAATCAATTTTGGGTTATAGAATTGATAATCATTTGAATGTTTTGGGAGTTGTATGGACATCCATTTTATATTATTTACAACACTCCCTCTTGAATATCCATTATTCAAAAATGTGCCTTTTAAAAACCTTATTAGGAAAAATGCTGTGGCACAAAATGAAGTGAAGAAAAAAGACTACACAACTACAATAATACTCTCATCATAAGCTTTCTCATTAAAAACTATTATCAGGAAAATCCATTGGGACAAAATCATAGCGAAGAAAAAAAGAGTACAGCATGTATCTCCCTCTCATGTTGGGAATGTGTAGACACTCCATTTTGTCTAGGTTTTAAATGGCAAAAATCCTGAGAATTTATGAGGAAAAACGACACGAAACTTAAAAAATAATAGACAAAATCCACTTAGAAGCCCAAACTAGGAGGATAGAGCCCAAAAAGTGAAAGGAGGCCAAATGCAGCCGCGGCCAAAAATGGTTGTCATACCATTTTTTGTCGCAGCCGACGCTGTGGGGGCAGATTCTCCTCATTTGGCACCAATTTACTGTTAGATATTATTATTAATTAATTAAATTAATGGAAATTAAGTGCAAATGACGTTTTATATATTGTTGGTTTTCAATTAAGTTAAATGCATATAGTTAATATGTGTTTAATATTGAAAAATGTTACAATATGTTTAATTTAATTTCATATAAAACGTTTATGTAATTAAAGTTGTTTTAATGTATTTAATTGGGTATAAGAATATCCACTTCTATTCACCTATATATATGGGTTGAGAGAAGAAGGTAAAGACACCAAAAACACAAAGTAGCATTCGTGAAAGTGTGTGAAAAACACTAAAAATCATACAAACTATATGTGTTATTTGGGTAGAGAAAGGTGTGGGAGACAGAGTCGTGTCTACCTCCTACGTGCAGAGGTTGTAGACAAACAGGCGAGTACTGGACTGTTGTATCCTGGAGGTAACGCGTCTGAGTACCCCTGCACCGGGTGATATAGCAAAATCAACCCGTGGGAGGCGTGAATTACCTTAAAGATAACGAGATACCCGTGCCTCAGTCCGGTACCACACATTTTATTATTTCTCTAACAAATTTATATTTCCCTATTTTTTGGTGTTTATTCCTATTTTCAGGTTGTTGCTCCAACAAGTTTAAGGTAATTCATGGCTAATCCCATAATGCAACAAATGAAAAATAAGAATAGTGAGAAAATAAAATTTGAGTTCTATTTCATAAAATAACTCAAAAAAATATTCATACGTTTTTGGTAATGATTAAATTTTTGTGAGCATGTGAATATTAATATATTTATATTTTGTTTGGTGATGACTCACAAAATTTAAAATTTAGTTTTGGAAGGGATTATGATCTACCAAAGTATATTTCATATAGTTATGAAAGTTTTGAATATCTACTCAAAGCAAATATAAAATTTATTTTATGTGAATTCTCTGAGATATTCAATAAATTGAGAATTAAGAGTATGATTACTAAAATATTCAATGTACATGACAAGTCACGTTGAACTATTTAAGATAGTTTGCTATATGCTTTGTCTGTATAATTTGTGTGAATATATGCGTGTTACTTATTAGAATGGATGAAAGCATTGTGTGATACAAATATTTTTTTGGGAAAATCAATATCAATCAATACTATATACAAAAGAAGTTAAGTCAGTATTGACAAATAATAACTACTTATTTTTTTCAAAAAAAATCAAATTCACCCACAACTGAATTTCTATTTTTTTTTAAAAAAAATACCCCATTTTCCATCCACTACTCCATCTCTACAAATAACTACCTTCATAACTCAATTTTTTTTTCTCATACAAAAAACCACCATTTTTTCACCCTCTACCCCCATTATCTTCTATAGACATTTTAAAGAATACACCCACATAACATATACACTCTTTAAAAATTCAAATAACCGCTTCCCATAACACTCATTTTTGTGATCTTTTTAAACCTCCATGATGCATCATAACTGTCAAATAAAACTGCTACTCACTATCTATAAAGGCTACACCCATTAATTCCTTCATTACTATCTGAACCACTATCCTCATTTCATTTATGAAGCCGTTCCTACACACCAGACATGATCCAAGGAGCCCACAAAGACAAGAAAAAACAAGAAAAGTGAATGCAAAAGCAAAAGAAGGAAAAGGCATAGCCGTCATTTTTCTTTCTTGCTTTCTTTCTCTCTTCTCACACTCATATTTGTGTGCAATGATTGTTATGCTTAACAAATGTCAGGAATGTAGTATGTATGAACGTTGTATCAAAATTTCAATTTTTTTCTTTTTGTATTGATAAATAATTTGGCAATTTGGGTTTCCCTTTTGTGAAAATCATTTGGGTTTTACTTATATGTAGTATGGTGTTTGGACTTTTTTTTAATTCACATTGCTCAACCCAAGTTTACACAATGAAAATATTACAGAATCAATCTATATCAACCTTTGCAAAGGTACGTAAGTCCTGAAACTCTTTCTTATTTTCTTCTGTGTGCAATGCATCTAAGTAAGAATGCCTATTGTAATTAAGTTGCAACACATGAAGAGTTTTTTTTTTTTTTTTTTGCAGCATATACATTGCTTACCATTACCAATGCTAACTTATATATACATGCATGACTTAAACATATCATCACTTTTCTTTCTTTCTCACAATAATCATATTTGGTTTAACTTCACAGTCATACACACTCATATTTGGCTAGGCAATGTTTGTTTCCCCTTCTATTTTGATATTTCCTTCCCCGCATTGATATATTGAAAAATAATATATAAAGGAAAAAAAGAGGAGAAGGAAGATATATAAATGAGAATGAGTGAGTATTAATTTATTGGAAAAAAACATAGGAAGATATACTATATAATTTATATAACTCATATATCTCATGATTGATTTTTTGAATAAAAAAATGTCAATATGTTATTTTTTAATTAGAGAATCATACAAATAAAGATATATATCATTATAATCCTCAGTCCTCACTAATTTTAGTAATTATTTAATTATCACTAACTTTAAAACAAATTAATTAAGGGGAATATTATATATATATATATATATATATATATTAATATGGCTGTGACCCCTTTTGGTCATTGGGGTCACAAAATAGTCATATTTTCTAATTAAAAAATAACAAAAAAATGATTGGAGCAAAAGTAAGTGAGGAAGTTGAGATATATAAAAATATAATGGAAGGTAGTGGGAGAGAGAAAACATATATGATGGTAGTTACTAAAAATGTGGGAAAGTAAATAACTTCCCATCATTTAATTCTAATTAATTATGATAATAATTCTAATTTAAAATTTTAAAAACTATGAAATATATTATTTTAAAATATAATAATTATATTTTAAAAAATTAATGATAGATTGCATGTACGAAGGTGCATGCGAAGCCTCTAGTATATATATATGGGTTTTGTACTTTAGCACATATGGGCATGGTACGCAAAAGTCATGTATGTATGTGATGTATGAATGAAGATTGAAGTCTTGAAAAAATTGGTGCAAAGGTTGCACAACACAGACAATTTTTATTTGAACAAGTTAATAATATAATTTTAAATTTTAAATAAGAACAAAAAACTTCATGAACAAAATTTATAATAAACTCCAATTATAACAAAATAATTTATTTTATTTAAAACAATTTTATTATTTAATTATATTTAACTTTTTCATATAATTTTTTATAATATATGTGCATTGCACGGGAGTAATACTAGTGGTTCACATCTTAAATATCACTAATATGCAATCAAATTACTTAATTAATTTTATGGTAATATTTCATATTTTATTTATGAGTAATACTCATAAGTTTCGTGAGCTTTTGATCTCTTATAAGTAGTACTGGGTCAATTATTGTCCAGAAAGAAACTTATGGAAAAATGGATGATTCTCCCTCCAAATCCAAATTAAGAAGAATTTTGTTAATATTGAGGGTCAAAAAAAGAAGAAGAAGCTTATTTATATAATTTTATAAAAAGTTTCGATGTGTTGGAGTTTAATTTATAATCTTATTGACACCCTAATTTATTTATTTTCTTACAAGTTTGTAGGAAATATATACAAGCACTAAACAAAATTCTGAGGTAGTGGCATGTAAGATTAGAAAAAGACTCTATTCTCTATTGGGATATACTGTCATAAAAAATAAATTTTTTATGGACAATGAAATGAGAATTTTCTGGTTTTTCATTTTATGGAAATGGTTTTAAGTCATTATATTATAAAGCCAATTGTGAGTTAATGAATATTTTATGAAATTTAAGAGGTGTGAAATTTCATAAATTTTCATTAAAATGATAATGGCATGTGAAAAATTATTAAAGCTTTTATTTGATAAGCATGAAAATACTTGTGAGATTTTAATATATCTTGTAGGCTTTTAAGCCATATATGACAAAGCGAAATTGTCATTAAATTTGGGAATACCTCAATATTTGTTTTGAAAAATATTTGAGGATATGTATGCATGCATAATTGTGAATTTTGTGATTTCTTCACAAAAATGAATTTCAAAATTCATATGTGATATTTTATAAGTGCCACAAAAATATTATTTTTTGGGTGAACAAAGATTTGTGTTATTCTTGTGAGAGGCACAAAACCCATCAATAGTGGGGGTATTTATTTTGTGAATATAAAAAATAAATTCACCAAAGTTTTTTGACGGTATATTGTTTTTGTTAAAAAAATTGCTATGCAATTTATAATGGGAATTACATAATTCATTTTTTGGAACTAAGTTTATTGTAAATATGTGACCCAAATGATATTGTGAAATTAAGCATATATTTATTTGTGATCAATTTATTAAATTGATGATACCTTCTCAAATTAGAGATGATGATGTGCTTAATTTAATTTAATAAGCACTTGGTTCTAATTAAATATTTTTTATTGTATAAAGAAGTACAATAATAATTAATTTGTGGTCACATTATTGAGTTTGAAAAGTTCCTTGAATGGATTAATATTTTTATTTTATTGGCTAAATTATTATGTGGTGGAAGAATATATGAAAAATATATTTTATTGGCTAAATTATTATGTAGCGTATCGGTTGGAATTGCCTACAGAATTGGAAGGGGTACACCCTGTCTTTCATGTACCGATGCTTCGGAAATATCTTCTCGATCCCTCACACGTGATCCAATCGTAAGACGTGCAACTAACCGAAAATATGATGTATGAAGAGGAGCCAGTGGAAATCTTAGATCGACAGTTGAAGAAACTCAGAACGAAAGAAATTCCATTGGTTAAAGTTCTGTGGAGAAACCACTCGACCGAAGAAGCTACATGGGAGGTCGAGGGTGAAATGCGCAGGACGTATCCTCATCTATTTCGAAACTAAGGTTAGTATTTTGTTTGACAAAAAATAGAAATTCAGGAACCGAATTTCTTAAGGGAGGAAGATTGTAATACCCGAGGATATTTAATTAGCGTCATTGATCTAATTTAATTAATTAATTTAGAATGTGGAAGATGAGATAAAAATACACACTACCCTATCACTTACTATGTTGTGAATACAAAGTATTTTAAATCTTAATATTTCCTTTTTCTTTTTATTTATTAATAATCAGACCTACTTTCTTTTAATATGTATATATTAATTAATCATATATATATATATAAAAGAGAGAGTAGAGAAAGAAAAGAAAGAAAAGGAAATCGTGGGGTGTGAGGGGTCGACGGAACGCACAAGAAAGGAGAGGGGCTGAGCAACGCGTGGCTGGAGGAAGCTCGACGGGAAGGTGGCCGGACGCACGGGCTGAGCACGGTGGTGGCCGGAGTTCGCCGTCCGTCGCCGTCTTTGGGGCTAGAGAGAGAGAGCTCGGGTTAGAGAGAGAAAGTAAAGGGGGAGAGCTTTCTCACCGGAAAACGTCGTTTCTTCACCGGGGAAGGTAGCCAGGAGTTTCCTCTACTCCATATCGTCATTCTAACCGGTTGAATCGAGGTGAGAAGTCCCGAAACTCTCAAACCCCAATTTTATCAATTTTAGGGATTTTTGGAAAGACCCCAATTGATTCAATCTGAGTATTTTGGGTCCTAAATTGAAGTATATGCATGTTAGGAAGTGAGTTGGAAGCTTAGGAACCGGAACCAAATTGATGGAATTTATCCGGGTTGGAAAAAGTGTAGGAAAATGTGGTTGTTAAGGTTTAAGGGTGTTGTGGAATGACTTGGGGTGCATTGAAAGGTTGAATAATAATTATAAAAATTGTTAAAAATTATTGGAATGTACAAGGGATGAAAACCCGAGTAATTCCCGTCTCACCCGGAACCCCGTTCGGGGAAAAAGAGACAATTTTCTAATTTTACGCGTATTCGGGTATGTGTATTCATGTGTAGGTGAAGTGTTCAAGGTTATTTCGATAAATGGAAATTTTGGACAAGTAGAATTTCTGACTCTTGAGCCATAAATTCGAGACTTGGGTAATGGGAACTTCACATGGACACATAGAGGTGAAATTGGGTAACCTTGCATTCCCAAATTCAACGTTTCCAAATAGTGTGATTTAACAAGGGTTGGACACGATTAGAAGCATGCTAGGTGTTCCGAAAACTAGTTGAGGGCATTCCAAGCCAACAACTAGTCTATGGAATTAATTAGAAAGAACATGAGCGTTAGCGTTACATGTACACTATAGTGGTTGAAATTGCAAGTTTCTGAATCTCTCAAGTAAATGTGTATAGGGCACCATACAGTAAGCGGACCTTCAGGCACACCGAGAGCCGATACGAGGGGCCAACCAGGTGAGGGGCTTTCCTATCCCTGTCCTATAGGGTTGACTACAGATATGGATATATGGTTTGCCTTCTTGCCTATTTGTAGGAATTACATGTTAGATAACATGCTATTGTTGTTCCTAAATTACAGTATATGTGAAAACGTGCTATATGTGTGTTTGTGAATTGTAAAAGCAATTGTGGCTCAATGAGCCTTATATGAAAAGAAGGTCCACGGGACCTATACGATATCGGGGGTAGGATCGAGTAAATACTATCTGAAGGGTGTGGTTTTGTATGTAAGTCCTTAAAGAGGATAGACCTAGGTGACTTTGTTCTGAACCAAGAGTCCGAATTAGAAACCACTTGAAAATCTAGAATTGCCTAAGAAGAAGTAAAATGAACAAGTAGTGGTCCATAGAGGTTATTTATGGTACAACGTGGGAACCGAGTCTATCACGGGTGGTCCGGGTAGATTGAGTCTCTTGTCTTGAGTCAACCCACAGAAATACAGAGTATATGAGTACACCACATTGTGGCTATTGCCTTGGGTAAACCGAGGTCAGATGAGTCGCCGGCTATGCTCCAAGTGAAGTCTTGGGGTCAGACTATTGTTCCAAGTATAGTCTTAAGACCAGGGGTTCCTAGAATGATCAACTATATAGGTTCCCATATTGCTCACGTGAGATATTGCCTTCGGGCCAGATTCTCTCCTAACGGAGATATTGCCTTCGGGCCAGTTTATGATTATGATTACTTGAATATAGAGGACCACATGGAATTATATGTTAAATCACGATATGATGTATGTGTGAATTTAAATGTATGTAAATCCATGCTTTAAATTCTTTATTGTGAATATGATATAAGCTAATTGTCTGACCACTTAATATATGAAAGTTTAATCCGTTATATGCGTATGTCTTTGTGATTGGCTCCTCTTCCCCAGTTGTAGTGGTACCCGCTACTACACCAGGGATGGGAAAACCTCTCACTGAGTCTGTTTGACTCACCCCAATATTACATGTTACAGACACAGGTGGTATAGGCATGGGAGCGCTTCCACTTCATCTCAGGGAGGCGGACAAACTTAAAGACCGCACGCATTGTTCGCGTGGGTAGTACTGCTATATGTATTTTGACAGGATGTATATGTATATGATTCTTTTGGTATAGCATTGTTTTGTACAGTTGCTATATGCATATATGTATATGTCGCACTCTAGAACTGTCGGCTTCATACAGGTTAAAGATTGGTCTTGTGGTTGGGAATATAGGTTATGATATGCTGAATATCATGTGTATATATATATATATATATGAATGTGACTTTCGCATGTGAATAGGATAGATCACACGCACTGAGCGTGTGGTCGATATGTAAATTTATATATATGTGTGACTGAATACTTGATGGTATGAAAATACAGCTTCCACATGTGAATAGGATAGGTCACACGCATTGAGGCGTGTGATCAATATGTATATTCTATGCAGGTGTGTGATTGAATATATATGCTTGACTGTACACAGGGATTCTGCATGTGAATAGGATAGATCACCCGCCCTTAAGCGCGTGATCAATATGTATACTATATGTACGTGTGATTGATTATGTGTATATGTATAGACTGAAGCAGCGTTGAGCGAGCCGTGGATTGCGTGCTACTTAGGTCACCGGATAAGGATGACCATATATACTATATATTGTTTGTAATAGAAATGGGTAGTTATGCACATATAAGAATGTCAATAAGGAATTAGAGGCTTACGGGACAGGAGAAATCCTACCTCCCGTGCCGGTCACGGACGTCCGATAGGGGGTTGTGACACTATAGCTATAGTAAAAGAATCTTGTGTGTTTACATCGAGGGGGATAAATATTTAAAGCCCATATGAATTAAAAGCAACCTATGAGGATACCGTACCTTGTGATTAGAGATCCTAAGAACTTGGTTCAAAGGGACGAACGAATCATAGAGTGGCTGTTTAAATGCACATTTAAAAGGGTTTTGACTCTTAATTTATCCTTATGATCTAAGTGCATTTTCCTGCAATGATATGTGAGGTTGAGTTTTCTAAAACTCTTAATGAAATTTGTAGCTCTATAAGAGTGGGGTGCCTTAATTGCAGGAGCATCATTGACAGAATTTACCTATTTAAATGTGACGGAGTGGGGCCGCTCCTATGAGAATATAAAAAGGGCATATATTCTTGAAACACATTCAAGAAACAGGGTGCGCACACGGCCGTATAATGTACGGGCTAGGGCTCATATATTGCACCGAGATTATTATGTGCATGATATATGTCTTGTTTCCCTTAAGCAGTTATGGTTCAAGGCGAATACCACCATGGCTCTGGATCAAGATATATATTTTTGCTAAATATAGATTCAAGGCAATTTAACTATTTATATTATACATAATAGTCTGTCTCTACCCAAATGTTAAAATACAAATTAAAAAACAAATGTCAAGTGGGTGTATTAATTTATAATATAAGTGGGGGATTGTTAGATATTATTATTAATTAATTAAATTAATGGAAATTAAGTGCAAATGACGTTTTATATATTGTTGGTTTTCAATTAAGTTAAATGCATATAGTTAATATGTGTTTAATATTGAAAAATGTTACAATATGTTTAATTTAATTTCATATAAAAATGTTTTATGTAATTAAAGTTGTTTTAATGTATTTAATTGGGTATAAAAATATCTACTTCTATTCACCTATATATATGGGTTGGGAGAAGAAGGTAAAGGCACCAAAAACACAAAGTAGCATTCGTGAAAGTGTGTGAAAAACACTAAAAATCATACAAACTATATGTGTTATTTGGGTAGAGAAAGGTGTGGAAGACAGAGTCCTGTCTACCTCCTACGTGCAGAGGTTGTAGACAAACAGGCGAGTACTGGGCTGTTGTATCCTGGAGGTAACGCGTCTGAGTATCCCTGCACCGGGTGATATAGCAAAATCAACCCGTGGGAGGCGTGAATTACCTTAAAGATAACGAGATACCTGTGCCTCAGTCCGGTACCGCGCATTTTATTATTTCTCTAACAAATTTATATTTCCCTATTTTTTGGTGTTTATTCCTATTTTCAGGTTGCTGCTCCAACATTTACGAGCATTCTAGAGAGAGACTATCAAATTCTAGAGAGAGAAGTTTCTAGGGGAGTGGGTAGGAGTCTCAGGTTCAGTAGGCGCGATCCGAAGCGGTTCAGCAATCAGGTAAGGTTTTAATTTTGCAATTTAGTCCTTTAGTCATTTAATTTAAGCATTTATTCCTTTTTTTTATTGTTTTTGCTGCATTAATCATGTATAAATTTATGAATTTAATTTCTTTCTGCATTAGAAACGCCAGGGGACTCCAATGTTCACCTATGCGCGTAGTGCTGGCTGGATGGATTATGTTAGTTGAGTACGGCTAGGGTTGCACACATACATCTGCATCATTTGCATAGCATGCATAGGTGCCCTAGGCCCTATGTCTAGCGAGCACCTCATTAATACACCGTCTGAGCCTCACATGCTTGGCACACGTATCCACACACACACCTACATAAGCATCCACTACGAACTACGTGGACTTTGATCACTCATTGAGGGTACATAGGCAGCAGGCTTTCATCTTGGTTCGAGCTCAATCATGCATTTGTTTAATAGAACCCTAAATTTTCCAAAAGCCAAATCAAATTGAATTGGGTAACCGTCTACGAATGGGAGACGAGGGGGGTTTAACACCTTCTCCTCGATTCAAAGAGACTCTCGGACCTGAACCTTTTAGTTCTAGCTCGATTCACCTGACTTCTAGTGTATTTCCAAAATTAATTATATATTTATTTGAAAGTAATTTCTGAATACACTAGAAGAATGATATCTTATAAATACCTAGTTTCCTTTTAAATTTATTTTAAGACCTACATTTTTCTTTATTTACAAAATCATTCTTTTTAAGATTTAAACTGCATTTACACCCCACCTTTTATCATAATCATCTCAATTTTCTTTAAAATTCATTTATGACCTACATTTTCATTTGTTGCAAAATCATCCCTTCCTAACTTTCTAAATTACACTTTTGCCCCACTTTTTAGCATGATTACGTTTTTGCCCGTTTTTCTTCAAAATTCATCTGACTCATATTTTCACCTGTTTGCGAAATAACCCTTTCCCAACTTTCAAAATTTCATACCCCATTTTTTTTTATGATATTTTGAATCAATCACACCTTCCCCCCTTCTAAGTTTCAGGAATTTAAAAAAGAAAACTTGGTGGCGACTCCCAGTCACAACCTTGAGTGCCCCCCCCCCCCAGCACATGATTTTAGGGAATAATTGAAATACCTTGGAGGATAAGGTTTAGATTGCGTACCTATGGTAGCAAGATATCCTTAGGGAGTCAAGAGTAAGACTCTTGAACTCAAGGAATGGCTAGAGAAGGCTCTAGATAAGTCAAGGGATGGAATTTTCGCACTTGACTTGTGTTTTGAGTGTAGAAGTCTCTGTGTTGAAGACTGTGGAGTGATCGATGTCCTATTTATAAGCTTGTAAAATAAAAAACTTGGCTATTTTTTAGGGGAATGTTGCGATGTTGGATGCCTACATTGCGACGTTAAGCACGGATTGAGAGCCTTTGTGAGATGCGTAACAGTGTGGAATATTCGAATATTCCTTCTACGCCGCGATGTTGACCCTGTGTGAGGGATAATGGAGGTTTCAAAATGGATTCGAATTTGGAGGTAAGTCGCGGCGTTGGAGGCAATGAGGAAGCCTATGCAAAGGGATACATCGTAACGTCTAGACTTGAACCTCTTGTTTTGATTTGAGGAGAAAGGAACGAACAAAATCGGGTGTCTACATTCATCTCATAAGATCACTACCCTGTGGTAGATCATACCCGCCCCGACTTGTTGAGTTCATGGGATTCCCTGCACCATGTGGTAACGGTGGTGTGAACCCACTAGGGATTGATCCCATGAACCCACAACCAGTATGAAATATACTTACCCCAAGAAAGCTACACAAAGGTCAGACGATCCACTTGAACCCTTGAACTCGAACGAACAAGGACCCAAAGTGTTAGAAGACGCCACAAGGGATGATCAAGTCTTGATAAGTCTGTTAGTTCAATGAAGAACCCTAGAGAGAATCCACTCTGAAGATGAATAATCAAAATCTCATAAAACTCTAAACGTAACTTGACTTTCAAATACAAGATAGAAAAGGAGTATTTATACTCCAAGAAAGAAAACCCTAGAATCTTAAAACAACTAAAACCCTAAATAATTAATGGGCTCCCTTAATGTAACTTAAACTAAGGACCAAACAAAAGACAATGTTTAAAATAAAACTATTGGATCTTTCTAACAATCATACTTAAACCCAATATAATTAAAACAATAAATCTTAAATAATTTCCTTAAAAAATTAATGGACTTTAAATAATAAAGCCTAAATATAATGATTTTTGCACAAAAAACTAGCCCAAATTAAAATAAGCATTTTAATCCCAAAATAAGAAGATCTAGGCTCAAACAAATCTCCACATGTATAGTACATGGTCCAAGCTCTCCAAATTAATGTTTTCAAGGCCAAAATATGTTTCCACTTTCAGCCCAAAATGTGTGAATCACATTTTTACTATTATCTTACGGCTTTAATTTGATTTCCTTGACTCTTCTTGCTTTTAATACCGCAATTTCTTCGGGAGGTAAATTCTGGCCACCATTCGTGCTTTCCCTGCTCGTATCAAATGGTCATGCCCATCTCACCCCCTTGTTTGAGCATGAGACTTGTTGGGTTCATGGGATTCACTGCACCCTGTGGAATCACCACACCCCTCAGTGGATTGTCTTCCCAGTACGCTAATCACAAGTACAACCACTAGGGTGATAAAGCTTACACTATGGTTATGCGTAATTCTAAGTAGGGAGAGTTCACTAACTTAGAATTTACAACTAACACAGAGTTTTTGCAAATAAGTGAATCATAATTCAACTGTGGAATGCCCATACCAACCACCGATCATTCAAACAACAACTTCACCCTCCCTTGGGTTATACTAGGACTACTCCACTCATTTCTCTAGGGTTATACTAGACTACTCCCCTAATTTCTCTAACTTTCTTTCACTAATTCCTCTTTTTATACTTTAGTGATTCATGTTGCTATATTTTCATGATATAATCTCTTCACTTAGGATGTTGTTTGAGCCTTGAAAAGATGCTTAAAAGTTGGTTTAAATCATTGAAAAGAGGAAGGGAAGAGAGCTCATTGAAATTCGGAAGGAAAGTGGAGTTAAAAAGAAGTTTTTCAAAATGATGTCGTTGTCATGCCGCCGGTGTGTAGCCACACGCTGCTAGTGTGTCAACCAAAAAGAAATTGGCACGCCATTGTGTGACACGCTGCCAACATGTAGCCTCACATGCCATCGGTGTGTTGCACAGTGCTGGTGTGACGCCGTGCATAAACAACTTCGTTTTTCCTCTTTTTTCTTTGCTTTCAATGATCTAAAGCTCCAAATCAAATGAAGTTCAAACATGATTTTTTTTTTTGGCCTGAGAAGTTCAAACATGATTAAATCAAGCATTTTGCAAAAAGAGATGAACGTGATGGATGAAATCAACCCCTAACCCTCAAATCCATAAATAAGCATATATAAGCACAACCAATCGATTAGAACATCCAATAGAAATGTAGAAAAAATAAAAAATGCAAGTTTTGTTCCTCCATCATCATCAAACTCAAAAAAATCATTCAAGAACCATCAAGAACAAGATAAAGTTTTGAAAAAGAAATGGGGGTTAGATTGCTAGACTACCTTGAATGGGCACTAGTGAGTGAAGATGAAGCTTAAGAGAACTCCTAAATTGTTGCTTCGATCACGAACCACTGGGTTCTGGTCACCACTACCTTCAACCTTCAAGTTCTCCTCCTATGGCTCCACTAGGGTTTTTCCTAGGCTCTTCCTTATAATTTGGTGTGTGTCGACTAGAATAGGTGGGGTGGGTTTAGTGAGTGGCTTAAATGAAAATTACTATTTTTCCCTCCCTCAAAAATTTCCTTTTCGTTTAAGTCCTACTTTCTATCTCCTTTGCCAATTTAGTTTTTTACCCCTCCTTACAAGATTTTCTTTTCACTAGAGTCCTCAAGTTCTTATAATTTAATGCCTATACATGTAACTAATGCATCAACCTATGTCACACACAAACATTTAAATAAAATCACATTATTAACATTCATCTCCTTAATTAATTTATTTTAAAAGAAGTTACACTAAACGCATATGCCAAATAGATATATCAATAGCAGAAGAAGATATTACATAGCAACTATTTGAAATTAAATTACTAGAAGGTTATTCAGAATCTAAAACAATAAAACCATTGTTATAAAACATAATCATACAAAATAGAGTCATGATAAATATGAACTGCATTGCTTCTGAAAATAACATCATTACCTAAGTTCATTAAAGAGATTATTGACAATAAGTTCCGTCTAATATCAAGAACGTATGATTCATTATGTACAAATATAAAGTGGCCTACACCAAACTCAAGTTTGCAGGTGCCAAGTCTCTTCACTTCTAGTAATTCATTGTTCCCTATGAATTATGGTTGTTCCCAGCAAGCGACGAAACTCCATGAACAATCCTAGGTCCCTAGCTATATATGTTGTATGTTACCCCTGAATCAACAATTCACATACACTTACTGTCAGCCAAGAAAGCAAAGCGCTAGTGACATTCATGGAAAAGGAATGATCATAGGTAAGAGGAAATACCTATGGCTGCTACGAACAATCCCATGCAAAGTGCCCCATCTGCTGGAATGCATAACACTCGACCTTAGTCTTCAAGTCCTTTTGTCCTTTCTTGCCTCTCTTCTTGAATTGAGGTTGTTGACCTTTTCGCCCCCAACTCTCTTTCCCTTTCCTCCACCTTTTTCATGGATCTCTGATGACACCTAAATTAGACATGTTAACAGGTGTCATTTTACCTAATATTGTTAATAATAATTAATAATATGACAATAAAAGGCGTTAACAGAATACATAGGTGCCAAAATATAGAAAGTGACAAAAATGAGTTTTTAATGCATATTTTGTGGTAAAATTATGATTTTAATTATTTATTAAATATCAGGAATTATTATGGATATTTTGGGTTGATTTCAAGTTTTTTCTAAGGACTGCTAATACTAATATTAGCATAAAGGAAGAGACTATCTCAATGGAGGTGGGTGATTAGAAATAAAACTTTAACATATATGAGGCAATGAAGCAACCAAGTGAGGACTACTCATTGGTGTTAATAGGATAGATCTGGCTGAGAATTGGGCAGGGAATATGATCGCACCCAAAATCAACCTAACTTTAGGGTGTTAAATAGCATAAATAATATACAAATATATATATGATTTTACATCGAAAAGGTTGAATATTCTGACATAAGGAGTGGAACAAAAAATGTGATAAAATGCCCATAAAAAGTACTATTTATTGATATTCTTGATTATTCGTAAAATATGTAAAATACTGGATAGGTGCGTTTGATGTTTGTTTAGTACTGCAGGCTTAACAGAGATCAATAGGAAGATATACCCCAAGTATAGGAACCAGATTCAATGCAAGAACTCGTAGCAAGGCTAAGAAAGAGAGCAAAACAAGAAAGGAACGAAGCATTCGCCATGACAAGCAGTTTTACTCGCCACAGCAAGAATGAGGGACTCGCTATAGCAAGCAAAATAGCTCGCCACAACGAGGAGGTATGCACAGCTCGCCACAGCGAGCAAAACAACATGGAAAGGGCTAATGACGTGGAAGCAACCTTATGAGCGAATTTAATGAGGATCCCAGCCATCGAAGGAGTTGGAGATGCTTTTAAATTGGTTTGAATTCAAATATTAAATTCCATACCAATTAATAGTTATCTCCATCCTATTCCTAATCAAATTGGAGGTCCCGGAGCAATATAAATAGGTGTTTTGCAAGGTTGAAAAGGCATTCAGTGATTCTCACATATTAGTATAGTCTAGAGTGTAGAGAAAATATGAGCAGCTAGTTTCCAAGAAGAACTTGTGTAAGCATGAGCCGATGACTCATCATTAGAATTTATTAATTTCATTTTGCTTTTGTATTTATCCTTTTCGAGTTTACGGTTGTATTTACTATGTTTTGTATGTCATTATCTTGCTACATTCAATCATGAACGAATGTGTACAAAGGTGCTAGATTCTTCATAACGAATTAGTAAAGACCTGATTTATATGGAAAAACACTTAAGTCTTTTGCCTTCTGTAATTCAATAAAATTCTATTATTTGGGTTCTTGATTGCTTGTATTTCTTATTACGATAATATTCACTACAACAAAACACAGATTTACCCACGGACTGTGGGTAAAATTGGGGTCGGTAAAAAATTACCCACAGAATTTTGAGTCCGTAGGGAATTCCCCACGGACCCATCCATGGCTATTTTTCCCTAAGGATTGGTCCGTGGGGAAATAGCCACAGAATTTTAGTTTTAGCCACGAATTATTCCGCGGGTAATAATTACCCACGGATCCAATCCGTGGGGAATTTCATTGATTCAATCGGCCACCGGCGAACTTCACCGGTCGCCGACAACCCCTCCGATCGCTGTTTGGCCACCGGCCACCGTCGGCCGCCTGCCGCTGGTAACCCCTCCGATCACCGGCCGCCTGCCTCCGGCGACCCTCCGGTCATATTATATTTTTGAAAAATGGTCTGTAGAGGATTCGAAGAGAGGACATTATACATGGTAATATTTAGAATTACCACTAGGCCATTTATCACTTGTTATTTTATTAATATAAAACATTTTATATATATACATCTAAAATTAAAATAATAAACATTTACCCACGGATTAGCCACGGATATTACCCCACGGATTGTAAATCCATAGCTAATTCCAAGAAATTGCCCACGGAAATTAATCCTTGGCTAATTGAAAAATTACCCATGGATTGGCCACGGATTTACAATCGGTGGCTAATCTTATGAAATTACCCATAGAATCCAATCTGTGGCTAAATCCGTGGGTAATTTTGAAGAAAATTTTTTTTCTCCCATTTCCCCACGGAATATCACGGAATATATTCCCTGGGTAAATCCATGTTTTGTTGTAGTGATTATATTAAATTAATTAACCCGGTCGGGCTTTAGTTTGTTTAATAATATCATAAAATCTCTTGATGCATGTTATTAATGTTCCCGGTCGGGGATAATATTCATAACTGGATAGGCTTCCATAATACATGACTTTCATGAATAGTATAAATTTTGAATGAATTAATTATACCTAAATATTTTCTGATTGGCTATGATTGCTAAGTTATATTCTTCTTGGGATCCTGCTTCATATTATTCTTAACCCCTTAAACCATTGACTCCTTACTTATTCTGCAAACACCTACCTGCTTGAGATACTAACCAATTGTAGGTTAATACGAAGATTCCGTGAGAGATTCGACCCTTGGGTTGGCCATGTGCCACTCTAAGGTTTTATTTGATCACAACCGTGACGACTGGTTGGAACCTCGATTCGGAGTGATTCAAATTCGTGAGCGATCAGAATCTCTTTGATGAACCGAACCCTGGAATAACCTACTTAGGAACAATAGGATGTACATGCACTAATTGTCACGACGTTGAAAATTTTCTTAACGTTGACGATCCCGTTTTTAAATGTCTTTGTACAACTAGTTCCATTTGCCCTAACTGCAGGGAATTCGGCGAGTTTCTCGTCCCACGAGAAAAGCACAACCCCTTGCCTTTAATTGATCTCATTCTCAATCAAACACCAATGACATAAATAAGCATGTATAACAGTTAATAAGAATGTACAACCGATCAAAGAATATATTGCCTTTCACTCCTCACCAATGTTGGGTTATTTCACTCAATCTACTTGTGTCGCATTCAACCATAAGCTTGTAATGTTTCTAAAGTCTCTACTACGAATGCATTACTAGGAAAGATCAAGAGGTCTTTATGCTTGTAGTGTTGGATGAATGGCTAAAAATGGAAGTGGTGTATACGAAAGGAATAAACAAGAACCAAGCATTTAAAAATGATAAATTTCCAACTTAACACACACTTATTCACAAACTATCTAATTTTCCACTCTCAATTCACTAGGAAATGCCTTATTTGGGATTTTTTTTTTCCTTTTATTTCTATTCTTTCTTTTTTTTTCTTATTTTCTTTTGCTCATTTATTCTTTTTCTATTATTCATTTTGTTTTTTCAAGATCCATGCATGACATTCTAATCAAGAGAATGAAAAATTAAACACAATGATGTGAATAAGTAAGTGTTTGATTAGAATCAAATAAATATGAAAATGCTTTGGTAATTGCTAACATGTAAGCTCAAAGGGTGCAATGGATAAAACGTGTACGGTTTGTGTTTGGGCACGTGTAATGAAATGAGTGCCTTTATCATTTCTATCCGAACAATGCATGTAAAGCTTCAACTCAGAATCAAAATAAGTTCTAGAGAATACAATCACAAGAAGACATCACTCAGTAATGGACAATAAACACAGTGTATAGGCTCAATAACTTCCAACATGGCATTGGCTTCATTAGAGTTTCATATTGGTTTTCTCAGCATGATTTTATTTTTGGCTTAAATGAAGCCGTTTGGGTGTTTTTGGCGTGTCTAAGGTCACGTCAGCTATCTGATACACGTACGAGAGATTATGTATCCACCTCGACACGGTACGTCAACAGTTAACTTAAGAAATTGATAGATTTGGACGAAAGGACCAAATTAGAACTTCTGGGAAACATAAAGGACTAATTTAAAACTTTTGAAATATAAAGGACTAATTTGAAACTTGAGTGAAACACAGAGGACCAAAATGAACCTTTGACCTTTATTATATATGTTACTTTAGTCTTCCATTCTTGAAAAAGCTCTAGTTGCCGCTCACAGTCCACCAATTTATAAATCCACCAACTTATTTTCTTTATTTTGTTTGATTTTAGTACTTAAAATAAATATATCTTTCAGATCTATATTGTCCCCCATTATTTTGGTGGTGTTTTCTTCCAGATCTATTCTGTGTTTTTGTCTTCCTTTGTGAAAGTTTATTGGTTTTTGTTTTTTTTACGTTTGTGTAGGAAGTTTTTTTTGCAGATCTACAGATCTTTATGTCAGAAAGCTTCCACTTCATCATGTTGTTAGAAAATTTCAAGGCACTCTCAACTTTGAAGATTACTACAGATTTATGCAGGAGATCTAACAGTAAAAAATTTGTTGACAACATCAAGTATAGTGAAGTTTTTCATCCCAAGTTTATCTTACAAATGGGACCAGTTGATCTTTATTTCCCCTTAGTTCAACAATTTATACGAATTCTTTCTTCTGTATTGTTAGGATGGAGTTGTTTGATTTATTGTAAGTACCGTTAGGCTTTTCTATAATTTGATGAATTTTATTATTATAAAAAAATTTATAAATCCCTAGTTGACGCCAGGTTACAGTTCAATTTTACATACTCAGTCTAATAATATTATGATTTTGCACTTGTGATGAATGTAGAAATTTTTTGGGTCTGGGCTGGGTTTAGGGATTTAAGTATTTGAAGGGTCCAAGAACGGGTACTAAAATGTCACATCAATTAAGTCGTAACTCAAACTACTCTAACACTTTAAAGAATCAAAAGTTTGCAAATTTAGTTGATTAAGAAAATAAAATATTAATACTATCAAACAATCTTATATTTTTCAATTTTTTTTCAAAAAAAAAATTAAAATAGAATTGGGTCATGGGTCACTGGGTTAGCCTAAAATCCGTCGGGTCAACACGGATCGTTCCCGAGTCAATTATAAAAACGATCCACATAGAACACTCGGACCAACTTGGTGCCCGGGTCAACCCAGGCAGGTCTGTCCGGATTTTCAAACACCGGATGATCATCCTCACCTTAGAAAAGTTCTCTTTATATATATAAACAAACTAACAAAGCATTTCACCTAAGTCAACAAATTAAGTTTAATTAAATTCCACAAAATTTGAGACTAACTTGTGGCTCACACCATTGATACGGTGCACTTGACCACACAGTACAGAAACCCAGACGTCATCTTCGTCGATTCATATATTTTTTTTTTGGTGAACACGTCGATTCATATATACTGCAAAAAGCGCATTACATATTGACACGCCCTTCACACTTTCACAATTCACACTCCTTCCACTAGCTATCGCTCTCCGTCTCTGCAAAATCGTCAGTATTCAATCCGACATGTATGGTGGTATTGATCGATGTTGCTGCTCAGCCAAAAACGGTATTGCCTGGCCTCTCCGAATTTCTATGCTCTTTTTTTCTTTTTGTTCTTCCGCTCAGATGCTTTTCTTGTGTCTGTGTGAATCGTAAGATTCATCAGTGTGAGGAGAAGAAAAAGAAAGAAGGAGCTGAGCGCTATGTTATGTTTTTTTTTTTTCTTTTTTCAATGAGCTGAATCTGAAGAAAGGCTAATTAAATCTTTGTTTGTTTGGCAAGAAAAGCTACCTGAGAAGTGAAGGTTGTTCGGGAGTTGAAATCGCTAGCTCTTCTCTCGCATTCTACGTTTCAATAGGCAGGATTAATCGCTAGCTAGCATAAGCAGGTTTAATCGCTAGCTCTTTCCTCACATTCTACGTTTCAATAGGTTTGCTTATATCTAATTTGCTTTTTAACTATCTAAATCTCTAAAAGAGGGTTACGAAGAAAAGAAAGGAGTCAGGAGTGCTATATGTTATGATTTTTCTTTTCAACGATGAGCTGAATCTCAGATATGCTAATTAATTCTAGTTAGTTCGGGAGTTGAAGAGATTCTGGCATAAGCAGGTTCAATCGCTAGCTCTTCTATCACATTCTACGTTTCAGTAGGTTTGTGTATATCTTGTACGGTTAGGTCAAGTGTTTGTTTGGCTGGCCTGGCAAGAAAATTGAAAAAGAGAAACGAGAGAGTTTGGGAATGGAAGGTTATGGCAAAATAAGGTTTAGTGGCTGGCTTGCGCTTTTCTTTAACATTTGTGTCGCAAATTCCAGCTTTTCAAAGTAGATTTTTCATCATGCTCTGTCCTTTTAGCCAGAATATCATGCTCTGTTTTCAACGCGTAATTTTCTCTTCTAATTTTCTGATATTGCGTAGGGAGGCAGAGCTGAAAATGAATTTAGTGTAAATTAATTTTTGTGCCTTTAAACATATATTTATTATTATTTTGGTTATGTATTTCCTCAGGAAAATTTCTACAATCAAAATAATTACTC
Source organism: Senna tora (assembly GCA_014851425.1). NCBI lineage: Eukaryota > Viridiplantae > Streptophyta > Magnoliopsida > Fabales > Fabaceae > Senna > Senna tora. The sequence goes on from CM026271.1 coordinate 15,509,691, forward strand.
TTTAGTCTTTACAAATGTTTTTAAATGTGGAAGTTGACGCAGTTATTAACTCATTACTTAATTTAGTCTATGTGATTATTTTTTAAAAAAAAATAATATTATTCAGGTAAATTTTGTACGTAGAATCAAATAATTATTAAAACAACCTTATTATAGGTGAAAAGTTGCTCAAATGAGAGTATTTTATTTTTTTAAAAAAGAAAAAGGAAGTAAATGACTATTGTTTACTTTGTTGAGAAATTATTACTACTTACTATATTATGTACTAAAATTTTTATTATGTGTTGTAGAGTTCTTAAAATTAGAATTTTCTGATTTCTGTCATTGGTTGTTTCTGTAAGAAAACTTCTTGTATCTGAACCTTGGTCTTGATATATTCCTTTTCTACGAAAAAAAATCTTGGCTGTAATAGGAGCTTCATGGTCTCTGCCACCGTTTGAGTTTGACGTGAAAGGGCTAGCTATTATTGTACTAAGCTTGAAAATTATCAACCTATCAGTATCTTAGCATGACTAGAACTTTTCTGAATTTGCATTTTTAAGTTGTGCATTTGACTGCCTCTATTAAGCATGTGTTTGAATTTTAGATGAGTCAGAACTAGTATGGTTTACTAAACTGCCATGAATCTCAATCAAGAATAAAATTAGATGATACAGAACAAACATCGCATAAGGGATTTTGCCTCGAGAAGTTCAAAATTTATTCTAAATACGTAGGAACTACCTACTTATATTTATTATATACTTACCAAAAGAAAGCTAAAGAAGGAAGGAGGAAAAAGAGGATAATAAATAACCTTATTTTAAGTGATCTTATTGAGTAAAACAAATTTCCTTATCTTTTAGTAAAAGCATTCTGAATTCGGTTGAATATTTTGTTTTTAAAAAAATATGTATAAACAAGCTGAGGATGTAGGATATACTTGGTTGTGACAAGTTCCTTACTAGTCATATTTACAGTTCTTATGCACTCTTTGTGCATCTGTATTAATTTATATGATGATACTTCGTATAGATATGTTGGTGATGGCATTTTATTACTTATAGATTCTATGTCATTATTGGAGTTGTCCAAGTAGTGTAGGTTTCTTCCTTGATTTATGTTGCCAAATTATCTTTCAAGAATCTCATTGTTATTACCAATGTGGTTTACATTTGTTGAAATATATGTTTTGGTTGTAGAACATGGGGGCCGGAACTATACCCTCCAGTCCTATGTACCCTTCCTTTATTTGTAATACTCTAAAAGTATAAATTAACTACAAGATAAATTCCTAGACAAAAGATAAGTTCCAAAGCAATTTGAAGATAACTCTTCTATTTTCAGACTAAAATTAAAGGTTAATCCTGAGAGATATGTAGGAGTAGGATCATATTAACATATAGTCGTCTAGCGCTCTGTCTTACTTTTTACCACTTGTCCTACAATAAGTAATAGTTCCTTCAACAGAAAAAGATAAGAAATTTTGTAGGATATTTGGTGACTGCATTGAGAGAAAATTTTAAGTGTAGTTTTTGTATCTTTATCATTAAATTCTTTTAGATATAGATAACAAATAAGAACTTTTGAGATGAGATTCTTTTAAATTTTCTATTAGATATTTTATTTTTATTGAAAAAAGCAATGAAAAATGATACTTAAAAAAATGTATCAAGTGTCTGTCAATATCGAAAATTGAAAATCTCCACTTCTCTGTAATTTAGGCTGTGGCTTACGTGTATTTCTTTCTAAAACTATAACCTGCAGATTTTGTTCACTTGATATTCTCTTCTTTTTATTCTCTTAGGAATTGATATTGTATGCTTAATATGTGATGGACCTACTTATACATTCACAATGTATTTAAACTTCTCTAAAATTAGTAATTTAAATTTTGTAAGAGATTGAGATGCAGAGTTTACCAATCTGTGTAAAATGCAACGACCATCAAGTTCTACAACTTTCTTTGCTATTTCAGGAAATGAGGATTCAAAGTTATACATATCTCCACACTGAACTCCTCTTCAACATCCTAAACCGTCTTCCAGTGAAGACCCTACTCCGTTTCAAGTGCGTTTCCAAGGAATGGCTCGAAATCATTTCCAGTCGTTCCTTCATCAAAGCTCAGATGGAGAAGACAGAGTTAATCCTATCAGGATTCTTTTTCCAGGAAAAGTTCACATGGAGCAGTGAAGACATCAAGATCATCAATTACATGAAAATCCCTCGTTTTGGTCATCATGATTCCGTCACAAGTTCAGAAGCCATTATTGATCGTGGAATCCTCAGCTTCCTCCCTGAACAAGTTGTTGTCTTATCCTCATGCAATGGCTTAATCTGCTGCCGCAGCTGCTTCCTTCAATACACATACAAAGCAGAAACAACTCTTTATGTCTGCAACCCCACAAACAAAGAATACATTTGCTTGACTTGTGTTGATTTCAAGAGATGTGAAAGCATAGCTTTAGCTTTTGATCCAAGTGAAGACTTCAAAGACAAGTCTACCAAGTTCAGCTTGGTCAAAGTCAAGCCAATTCCCATTTTGAACGACGAGAATGATGATGAGGATGAAGAATATGGGTACTTTGAATTCTGGATATACTCATCCGAGACAAGATTGTGGGTGAGATCTAAAGAGTTGTGCAAGTGTGAGAACAAATGGATCAAGAAACAAGGAATTTACTCTGGGGGTGTCTTACATTGGCTCACAAATGGTGATGAAATCCTCACTTTTAATGTTGGGAATGAGCGATCTTGGTTAATTTCAACCCCACTTCCATCCAACGAGTTCAAAACCAAAACTGTTGCTTGCATCGGAGAATCCAAGGGGATTCTTCACTATGTCATGGTATCTGAACATGGTCTTCACGTGTGGTGTCTTGAAGATTACTATGAGGTTAAGTGGGAACTTATGTTTTGGAAATCACTGGAGGAGATTGAAGGAGACTATCTCCAATTCTTCTTCAATTTGAAGAGGAGGGTTTTGATGCAGGAAATGACTGATGGTGATGTGACTCCATGGATGGATCCTTTGGCATTCAAAGATGGGGTTTTGTTGATAAAGGTTTGTGGTAATCTCTACCTCTATGACATTGAGAAGAACAGGATGATTCAAGCTTGTAATCTTCAACACTTGAATGCTAAAAACTTGCCCGATCCTATTGTGCTTCCTTATTGCCTGAGTTTGGTTCCTTTAAACTGAACACAAGGAGGTCCTTTTGAACGTTATACCATCAGAAAGTAGGAATAGAAATCTATCAAATAGTGATAAGAAATGCACTTTTTGTGTGTAAGAAATTATGAAGGGTGGTTTGAAATTTAGCTATAATTTTGGCAATTTAGCTTCTTTTACTAAATGATAAGTCTAGTCTCAACTGATTTAATAAATAAACAGAATATTATAAAAATAATATTTAGATGTCCATATAAAACAATTTGAACTTTTTTTTTTATGGAAACTATTTGAACTTAATGTGTTAATCAAATAACTTTATATTATTATATACTTTTAGAGCTTTTGGTCATTTGAGTAAGTATTTATTATTTTAAAATTTAATAAAAATAATTTCCTTACTCTGTAATCTATATTGAAAGTTGATTTAAAAAATAGAAGAAAATTTAGTCATATATGTATGAAGTAATTATATATGACTTTATAATTATATATTATATATGATGAAAATCGGCCATATATATATATATATTTGGAAGTAGGGCGAAGGCCCCACTTATATATATATATATATATATATATATGATAGAGTATATAATTTTAAAATAAAATATTTATCAAAATAAAATACATAAAATTTTATTTATCAACATACTATAAATTCAAATAAAATTTTTTTATTATTATTATTTTAATAAAATTGTGGGGCCTTCGCCCTGTTACATGGCGAAGGCCCCTCTAAAATGATGGACCATTTGTAAGTGGGGCCTTTGCCCTGTAACAGGGCGAACGCCCCACTTTTACAATGTTCATCATATTCATATATATACTAAAGGCTTTGCATGTACCTACGTGCATACATGTAATTTATTTTTAAATTTTTTAAAAATATAATATAAAACAGTTATTATATTTTAAAATCATTAAAAATTAAATATTTTAAAATTTTAAAATTTTTCAATAGAATTTTTATCATAATTTAAAATAAAAAAAAAGAGAAAAGTACCTTTCCTACCCCCAACGTTTGGGGGTCCTGTCAGTTTCGCCCCTAACGTTTTTTCGCTGTCAATTGTATCCCTAACGTTTTACGTTTCTGCCAATGTCACCCTTTTCACTAACACCGTCAAATATTTAACAGTTTTTGCTGATGTGGCGTCCTATGTGGCAAAACATTTTTTTTGTCAATTGTACCCCTAACGTTTTACATTTCTACCAATGTCACCCTTTTCACTAGCACCATCAAATATTTAATAGTTTTTGCTTACGTGGCATATCCTATGTGGCAAAAATATTTGACTTGGCATATTTTTCCACACCCGATTTTTTACTCATCTTTTTCCCATCAAAATCGTGTCGTTTTAGCCTCACCATATTCCTTTTAAAATATAACTCAAATGCACGTGCCATTTTGCAGACAAAAACATCGGAGACGTTACCCATTCTCTACTTTGTCGGAGACGTTACCCATTCTCTATTTTTCGGAGACGTTACCCTAAAATAGAGAATGGATAACGTCTCCAATGTTTTTATGAGCAAAATAGCGCGTGCGTTTGAGTTATATTTTAGAAGGAATAGGCCAAGGTCAAAACGACACAACTTTGATGGGGAAAAGATGAGTAGGAAATCTGGTGTGGAAAAAAAAATACCAAGTCAGATATTTTTGCCACATAGGATGCCACGTAAGAAAAAACTATTAAATATTTGATGGTGCTAGTGAAAAGGGTGACATTGGCAGAAATGTAAAACGTTAGGGGTACAATTGACAGAAAAAAAACGTTTTGCCACATAGGATGCCACGTCAGCAAAAATTGTTAAATATTTGACGGTGTTAGTGAAAAGGGTGACATTGGCAGAAAAGTAAAACGTTAGGGGTACAATTGACAGCGAAAAAACGTTAGGGGCGAAACTGACAGGACCTCCAAACGTTGGGGGTAGGAAAGGTACTTTTGCCTAAAAAAAATTAAAAAAAAATGAGGAGTTATGCACTTCTCTATTTTTTTAGTAACTGCCTATCATACTTGGTTATTTATTGGGAAGTTGAGGGGGAAGTTAATTTTTTGGTGTCACACTTTGCTTGTGTGGCACCAAAAACTCCAAAGCCATATATATATAGATATATATAATATATATACATAATTTAAATTAAATAATATATATAATTTAAATTAAATTGTATTATATATATAATATAATTTTTAAATTAATTTAATAGATAAAAATATTTAATATATAAATTTTAAGTATTTTATTTTTAATATATTAAATATAATTTGTAAAATTTTTTAATAAGTTTTATTTGGCCAAAAAAAGTTAGTGACAAATCAAAATGAATGATCTTTTAGATTTTTTAGTTGATCGAAGAGAAATTTCTTGGTTGGGGGTTTTGAAGAGAGTGGGGTGGCTGGTTAGTAATGGAGTGGAGTGAGGTAAAATGTTTCAAACAAACTATTCTATTCATTGAGAGTTTTAAAAAAGGAAAAAACTTAGGTCCATTTCCTTATGTCTATTACATCAAGTTCCACCAATCATATATTGTATTTACACTCTCTCTCTTCTATGATTGGTTATATAAAAGGTGATCTTCTATATTCTCTCTCTATTGTGATTGGTCATTTAAACACTTTTCGCCACGTGTCATATTTATATTGGAGAACTTGATGTAATGAACATAAGGAAATGGACTTAAGTTTTTTCCTTTAAAAAAATAAAGTGGATGGTTTGTTTGTTAATTCATTATTGTTAACCATCCAACTCACCCCACTCTCTTCAAAACTCCCAACTAAGAGATTTCTCTTCAACCAATTAAAAAATCACTCATTTTGATTTTTCACTATTTTTTTTAAAAAAATTTCTCTCACCCAATTACAAAAAAAAAACCTTAAAAAATTAGAAACCAATCAATTTAATAATTGTTTTTAAAATAATATATTTAAAGCATTGTAAGAGATTTACAAACTATAATATATTAAATATAAAATACTTCAAATTTATATATTAAATATTTTTATCTATTAAATTAATTAAAAAATTATATTATATATATAATACAATTTTAATTTAAAAAATATATATTATTTAATTTATATTATATATATCTATATTAATATGGCTGTGGGGTCTTTCCGTCAACGGTCTCCTAAAATAGTCAATTAGTTAATTAAAAAAGAAAATAAAAATATGATGTGAGAAGATCATAGGTGAGAGAAAATAAGAATAGTGATAACTTCTAGGATTCTTTTTATTATTTTAAATATAATAAATATTTTATTTTATATTTTGAAATTTTGAAATAATTTAATATTTAATTTTTTATTAATTTAAAAGCAGACAACAGGCACAGTAAAAATATATAATTTAATATTTAATTTTTTATTAATTTAACAATTTATAATTTTTTATTAATATTAAATACATAAGAAAAGCAGACAACACGCACGGTAAAAATATATTTTTTTATACGCGCACATATTTAAAGAAGTAGATTACACACATAGAAAAAGCAGACAACACGCACGGGAGTGCGTGTTGGATGCTAGTATATATATATATGATTGTCCATCATATATGTATATATATAGTTAAAAGTGGGGTCTTCCTAGCACTGTCAAAACGGGCCGGCCCGCCCCGACCCGTGACAGGCTAGCATTAAACGAGCCGGGACGGGCTGGGCCGTTTATTAGGCGGGCTTGGGAAGTAATGCTCAAGCCCGCCCGTAATGGCCCTCGGGCCAATTTTTTTATTTTTTAAAAATATGTTCTTTTTAAAAAAAATTGATTATAAAATTATATATTTACTTAAAAATTAATAATTTTTTAACTTTAAATTAATATTTTATTAATTTTAATTGTTTATATACTTTATTAAGATAAAATTATTTTTTAACACATAAAATTATTTAAAATATGTATATATTTATAAATATTTTAAACAAATATATATTAATTTTTTATTTTTTTATTTATTTTTTTAATTTTTTGGCGGGCCGGCCTGGGGGCTAGTCCGTTTAGGCCGCGGACTTAAACGGGCCAACTCGTTTATGTTCGTTTTTTAACGGGCCTATTTTTGCTTGCCCAAGCCCACCCATTTAGTGGGCGAGCCGGGCTGGCCCGCGGGCTCAGGCCCATTTTGACACTTTTAGGCCTTCCCCCTGTTACAAACGATGGACCTTTGGGGCTAATTTATTAGTATATAATTTTAAAATAAAATATTTATCAACATAAAATACATAAAATTTTATTTCCCAACATACTACAAATTCAAACAAAAAAAATTTTATATTATTATTTTAATAAGATTGTGGAGCATTCGCCATGTAAGAGGGCGAAGGCCCCTCTTGTCACGACCCCAAATCGGGTTCATGATCGGCATAGAATTCGAGGAAAAATTCCTGAACCCATTATCCCGGCGACTAGCATTATTTACCTAAGCATTCAAATTTCCAATAATTCGACAACCTTTAAGTATTAAAATATTAATTACAATTCCTACTGAAGCGGGATCCTGCCTGTGAAATTATGGAGCGACTCTAGAGAGAAACAAAGTGATACCGTCCACGCACACACGGACAATGTGTGGCTCTCCAACTGACAGTATCACACTTGACCATCAACGAACCTGCCAAATCTGTGATTGGAAAACAAATATAGAGAGGGATGAGTTTTACAACTCAGTGAGTAGATAACACCTACCATAATAGGAAGGGAACAAACCTACAGGCACGAGTTCTTCGCAAACCATTTCACGCTTGTATTTTCTAACCGAAATATTATGAATAATAATAATAACATATAAACTTTTAAAACTAAATTCACAGAGTGCTTTTCAAAATCTTATCAGAGTCATGTCAAAATCAGATAGGGAAACCAAATCAACATATCCAATCAGAACAAACATGAGCAACAAGGCTCATGAAAATAGAAAAGCCTATGGCTCTAAACAATCAGATGAGCATTAAGCTCAATATATAGATATATCCAATCCACGTGCGTTGGCCGACACACGGGGCTAGCAACACCCTTGCTAGCTGGGGTTCCAAGGTGCACCAAGGGCTAACGATACTGGGTTAGCTGCAGGGTTCTATATCAGATGGCTCTCCAAAAATACTTTAAATATATATTATATTTAACCTTTCCATAGTGATTCACATTTCAAATCACAAGATGAAAATAATCAAGTAGTCATAATCCTTGAGCCAAAACAGAAATGCATAAGGCTAGTGTCCATATAATAAATCATACTCCTAGAAATAAAGGAAAATTTCGAAACAACCAACCTTTTGAGGAAGTTAATACCTGTAACTACAGAATATTCCACCTTGGGACACATGGCACTAACTTTCTAGAAGCCCCGCCTCGGCACCTGTTAAAGACACGTGGCACCATTCATCTGCTAGTTACATGCCATTTGCCCACGTCGCTTCACAGAATATCCCCTTAACCAGACGTGGGAACTCCTCAAGCCTCGTGGCACGACCCACGTCCCACGAGATCGTGGGTCGAGCAGACCTCCCCCATACTCAGTATAAATAGACCCTCACCCGCGAGACTAGGGAATACGCAATACAAAGGGAGACGAAACCTGAAGGATTACAGCACTTGATCTATGGTCCCTCACGTACTCTCGATAACCTGAGCACTCTCCAACATCCCACACTTCCGGAGCTCTGCCGTAAGCACCGTCCAGGCCAACCTCCGGCAAGCTCACCTCTATCCCGGAGTCTACCACTTACGGGGCTTCCAGCAGCCCTCAGAGACCCGAGCTCTCTCCCACTAAGGCAACCTCCTAAGAGCGGCTCGCCCGCCTGGAGTACCTTAGACACGTCCTAGCCGCACACGGTCCGATACAGATAATAACCTCGCCTAACGGCTCCTATAGACGTCACCATGACGAACTACGTGGACTTTGATCCCTTCCAAAGGGTACGTAGGCACCTAGGTGCGTCACCTAAGGACAAGTCCCCCGTGGTTAAGACCCCTTGCGGTCCTAATTGCAAATTACAATTGTCTGAGCCAAAAACGACAGTTACAATACCAATTGAATCATTTTAGATTTAATCCAAGGTGAGTACACGTTTAACTAATGCAAATATATGCCATAATTCGGAAAAGAGCATATAGAACAATAGCTATACAAATACTACGAGTATGAATTAACTTGATCACCTTGTACTTATTCTCACAAAAGATAGCAGACAATAATGATCAAAAGATCATTTAAGTATACCGAAACCATCAATTAGAAATCAAAGGAGAGAGATAAAACTTCAGAAATTCGATTTGTTCCCCATACTAATCTAATGGACCAAAATGTGATTAGAATACATATGGTAGGCAAGAAAATTTGTATAGTAAGTATCATCCACTCACCCGGATATTGACGTATTTAGGTGATTATTTATTCCACAAGATTGACCATCACTACGAGAGTATCTCCAAGAGTCTCTAATATCCCTAACATAACTTACTCACTTGAAGCTTGAAATAGTAGCATAGCATCCTAAATTGATATGAATTACAATTTCGCCAATTAGAAAACTACTAATCACTACTATCTCCAAAATAGGTATTCTTATCTTGATTAATCATTATGCCTAATTCTATAGTTAACTATTTAGAGAACTCCTCGTGACATGAGTCACTAACTTTAACACACACAAAAACTTGAGTTACATTTGGGAGCTATAAAATTATTATAGTGATAGAAATTCAAGGTTTTAACCAAACCTTCTCATATACTAAAATAACAATTTCTCATAATTATCACCATACATTTCATTATGTGAAATCTCATACTCCCAATAAGTCTTTAGTTTTCACTATGAACACTCTTCAAAAGATGTTATAGGGGTTCAATAAGTTAAATCAAATTATCAACTCAAAGAAAAATAATATAAATCTCAATTTCTCACAAAATCCCCAAATTTTTGCAGCACATGAACAGACTAAATTTTAAAATGTTCAAAATCAGTTTTTTGGGGCCATAAACATCTTCCAAATACTTCATTAATCATATTAGAACAAATTGGAATGAAAGAATCATCAATATTTCGCAAGAAATTGAAAGAAAATACAATAACATCATACCCTAAAATAGTTAGAAAAGAATGAAACTCACTATAGTGCCATTTTCGGCGACCATGGTGGTCGGAGGTGATGACCGGAGGTGGTAATCGGCAATGGTGTGGGCGGAAAACATGGTGGTGGACGGTTGTGGAAGGAAGGAAAAGGGAGGAAATGAAAGAATGAAAGAAAGAGACAAGAAAGAAAGAAAACGCAGAAGAAAGGAAAGGAAAGGTCAAAACCTCAAATTGGTCCTTTATGTTTGCACGAAGTTTCATATTGGTCCTTTATGTTTCTAAAAGTCCAAATTGGTCCTTCCGTCCAAGTCCGTTTATTTTTTAAGTTAAGTGCTGACGTGGACACACCATCTCTCCTACGTGTCAATTGAAGCTGACGTGGCATGCCACGTCATCATCCAATATCATATGTGCTGACGTGACAGTGACGTGGTACTGACGTGGCATGACACGTCAGCTTAGATGGACACGTCAGCACTAAACTTAAAAAATTGACGGAAGTGGACGGAAGGACCAATTTGAAACTTCTTGCAAACATAAAGGACCAATTTGGACTTTTTGAAACATAAAGGACCAATATGAAACTTTGTGCAAATATAAAGGACCAATTTGAAGTTTTGACCAGAAAGGAAATGAAGAACCAAAATAAGTCACGGTGGCTGCAGCATTTTCTTGGAGAGAGAAAAAAAATCTAAAGGTTGTATCGAAAATTATAAATTTGTCCCAACATAGAAAATATTCTTTCATTTAGGTCTCTCAATATTTTCAATTTTTGTCCCAATAAGAAACATATTCCTTCATTTAGGTTCATTATTATTATTATTTTCAATTAATATATATATATATTTGCCAACTCTTAAAATGAGGGTTATTACACCTCTGAAAATATGTAAGAGGGCGAAGGCCCCACTTTTAATTATGTGTATATATATATATATTAGTTATATATATAATATAAATTAAATAATATATATACATAATTTATATTAAATAATATATATAATTTAAATTAAATTTTATTATATATATAACATATTTTTTTAATTAATTTAATAGATAAAAATGAGTAATATATAAATTTTAAGTATTTTATTTTTAATATATTAAATATAATTTGTAATTTTTTTTGATAAGTTTGTAAATCTTTTACCATGCTTTAAATATATTTTTTGAAAATAATTATTAAATTGATTGGTTTCTATTTTTTTATTGGTTGAGAGAAATTTTTTAAAAAAATTAGTGAAAATCAAAATGAATGATTTTTTAGATTTTTTAATTGATTGAAGAGAAATCTCTTCGTTGAGAGTTTTGAAGAAAGTGGGGTGGGGTGTTTGTTACTGGTTAGTAATGGTGTGGTGCGTAGTGGGGTGAGGACCATTCCACCTCAGCCCACTATGCACCACTCCATTACTAACCACCTCACTCCACTCTCTTCAAAACTCCCAACCAAAATATTTCTCTTCAATTAATTAAAAAATCTAAAAAATAATTCATTTTGATTTTTACTAATTTTTTTTTAAATTTCTCTCAACCAATAAAAAAACTTAAAAAATTAGAAACCAATCAATTTAATAATTATTTTCAAAAAATATATTTAAAGTATCGTAAAAGATTTACAAACTTATAAAAATTTTTTTCCAAATCATATTTAATATATTAAAAATTTATATATTAAACATTTTTATCTATTAAATTAAATAAAAAATTGTATTATATATATTATACAATTTAATTTATATTATATATAATATTTAATATAAATATGTATATATATTATTTAATTTATATTATATATCTATATCTATATATATATGACTTTGGAGTTTTTGGTGTCACACAAGCAAAGTGTGACACCAAAAAAATAACTTCCCCCTCAACTTTCCAATAAATAACCAACTTCTCACAAATTAGCTATATTTTATAATTAAAAAATACAAAAAAATAATATGATTGGAGGATGTGAAAGAGAGAAAATAAGTATGATAAGTGGTTACTAATAAAATGGAGAAGTGCATAACTTCTCTTTTTAAATTTTTTTTATTTTAAATTATAATAACAATATTATTTAATTTATATTATATATCTATATCTATATATATATGACTTTGGAGTTTTTGGTGTCACACAAGCAAAGTGTGACACCAAAAAAATAACTTCCCCCTCAACTTTCCAATAAATAACCAACTTCTCACAAATTAGCTATATTTTATAATTAAAAAATACAAAAAAATAATATGATTGGAGGATGTGAAAGAGAAAAAATAAGTATGATAAGTGGTTACTAATAAATTGGAGAAGTGCATAACTTCTCTTTTTAAATTTTTTTATTTTAAATTATAATAACAATTCTATTTAAGAATTTTAAGATATTTAATTTTTAATAATTTTAAAATATAATAACTCTTTTATATTATATATTTTAAAAAAATTTAAGAATAAATTACATGTATGCACGTAGGTGCATGCAAAGCCTCTTATATATATATATATCTATATATATATGGCTTTGGAGTTTTTGGTGTCACACAAGCAAAGTGTGACACCAAAAAAATAACTTCCCCCTCAACTTTTCAATAAATAACCAACTTCTCACAAATTAGCTATATTTTATAATTAAAAAATACAAAAAAATAATATGATTGGAGGATGTGAAAGAGAGAAAATAAGTATGATAAGTGGTTACTAATAAAATCGAGAAGTGCATAACTTCTCTTTTTAAATTTTTTATTTTAAATTATAATAACAATTCTATTTTAAAATATTTAATTTTTAATAAATTTAAAATATAATAACTCTTTTATATTATATATTTTAAAAAAATTTAAGAATAAATTACATATATGCACGTAGGTGCATGCGAAGCCTCTTATATATATATCTATATTAATATGGCTGTGGGGTTTTCCCGTCAATGGTCTCCTAAAATAATCAATTAGTTAATTAAAAAAGAAAATAAAAATATGATGTGAGAAGATCATGGGTGAGAGAAAATAAGAATAGTGATAACTTTCCAGGATTCCATTTATTATTTTAAATATAATAAATATTTTATTTTATATTTTAAAATTTTGAAATAATTTAATATTTAATTTTTTATTAATTTTAAATATAATAATCATAATTTTATAATATATTTAAAAATAAATAAATTACATGCACGGTACGTGCATGCGAAGCCTCTAGTATATATATCTATATATGGCTTTGGAGTTTTTGGTGTCACACAAGCAAAGTGTGACGCCAAAAAAATAACTTTCCCACTAAAAACAATTAATCAATAAAGAACTTCTCAATAAATAACTTCTCATGATTTAATATATTATTTAAAATATAATTATTATTTTTTATTTTGAAAGTTAAAAATTATCAAATATTTAATATTTTATTATTTTAAATCATAATAATAATTTTATCTTATATATTTTTTTAGAAAAATAAAAATAAATTACATGCACGGTACGTGCATGCGAAGCCTCTAGTATATATATATGGCTTTGGAGCTTTTGGTGTCACACAAGCAAAGTGTGATACCAAAAAAATAACTTCCTCACTAGAAATAACTTCTCAATAAATAACTTCCCATGATTTAATATATTATTTAAAATATAATTATTATATTATATTTTGAAAGTTAAAAAATTATTAAATATTTAATATTTTATTATTTTAAATCATAATAATAATTTTATCTTATATAGGCTTCGCATACACCAAGGTGCATGCAATCAATTTTTTTAAATTTAGTATAAAATAATAATAATTATTATTATTATTATATTTTAAAATATAATAAATAATTCAATAACTATTTATATTTCTAACTTCTCTCTCACTATTTTTATTAACTACCTTACCCATGATCTCTTTCTCTCTCATATCTCCTCCAATCATGTTTTATATTTTTTAATTATAAAATATAATTATTTGGTGACTCCAATGATCAGAAGGGTCCAAAGCCATATATATATTGATATACATAGGCGAAGGCCCCACATACAAATGATGGACCAAACCAAAGGTCCATCATTCAAACACATTTCCAGAGGGGCTTTCGCCCTCTTACATGGCGAACGCCCCACAATCTTATTAAAATAATAATATAATTTTTTTTTGAATTTGTAGTATGTTGAGAAATAAAATTTTATGTATTTTATTTTGATAAATATTTTATTTTAAAATTATATACCAATAAATTAGCCGACCTTTGGTCCATCAATTTAGAGGCGAAGGCCCACAATCTTATTAAAATAATAATTAAAAAAAAATTTTGTTTGAATTTGTAGTATGTTGGGAAATAAAATTTTATATCTTTTATTTTGATAAATATTTTATTTTAAAATTATATACTAATAATTTAGCCATAGACATCGGATTCAATGGTCGATCATATAAAGAAAACTTAAGGGCCCGCAATGTCAGAAAAATGATATTAAATTTTTTTTTTTGTTTGAATGTGTTGCAAATAAGATTTTATATATTTTATTTTGATAACTATTTTATTTCAACATTATATATTAATAAATTAGCCTATTGCACGGGTAACAATCAAGTCTATTCTATATATCTATATAAATATATATATTTCAACATACATGACTCCTAATTGTGTCACCTCATGATTCAACATTCAATTTGGATAATTCATTCTTCTAATGTGGTGATTTCCCACCTCAAAAAATGACGGGAATCAAGATTGTGTATTAGTTATTAATTAAAATTAATGCTCAAATTCATATCACACACAAATGGGCAATTAAATTTTTTTTATGGGATGGGCAATTAAATTTTAGAGATAGAAAATAATATAATTCTCAAATAAATGGCGGAAATCAAGGCATATGCATACAATTCACTTTAGATTTTAATTAATATAAAATAAAATTAATTTAAATTTCATAATTTATATTCAAAACTTCAATTGTTTTTTGTGGTGGAATAAGAAACATAAATTATGTTCCTTTCAAAACTTATATTAGTTTTTTTTTATTTTTTAAATCAAAATCTATATATATATAAAAGCCAAAGACATGAAGCCAATTCTTGCCACATAGCTGGAGTGTCATGTTTTGTAATTCTGCCATGTCATTTTTAAACAAATCTAGCATACCTCCAAGCCGACGGCCGAGATCGTTCCTTAGCATAGCCTTTTTAATTAATGCATATTGTATGTAATTAATCATATCATAAATATTTGTATCATTTATTTCAATTGGGTTGACCTCATCACTAATTGATTTAAACTAACAAATATCATATAAAAAATCTATCTATATAAATATAAAAGCCAAAGACATGAAGCCAATTCTTGCCAAATGGCTGGAGTGTCATGTTTTGCAATTCTGCCACGTCATTCTTCAAACAAATCTAGCATACCTCCAAGCCGACGGCCGAGATCGTTCCTTAGTATAGCCTTTTTAATTAATGCATATTGTATGTAATTAATCATATCATAAATATTTGTATCATTTATTTCAATTGGGTTGACATCATCACTAATTGATTTAAACTAACAAATATCATATGAAAAATTTAAGGATAATTTTATATCAACTCAAATTTTAATATTCAATTAATTTTTTATATGCAAATCAATTAAAAATAAATTGGAATTAAAAATTAAAATATTTATATAAACTTAGTATTAAAAAATTTAGGAAAAAATATTTTATAATTTAATAATTATAACCACAATTAAAAGTTCTCAAATATGAGTGGATTAAAGAAAATAAAAATTATAAATAAAAGTTTCAAATATATATTATAAGTAAACTAAAAAATATATTCAAAATTTTGTAATAAAAAATAATAATACACAAATAAAAGTATATAAACATATTAGTACTATTCACAAAATTCTTTTAACAAATCTTTTTCTATTATCTATTAATCTTATATTAATATTCAAATTAGTTTTTATATGCAGATACAAAAATTAAAATAAATTAGAATTAAAATTTTAAAAATTTATATAAACATAGTATTAAAAAATTTATTTACGAAAACATAAAAGAACCCATATACTTCAAATCACATCATGATTTAATTTTTTAACATAAAAAATGATTCAAATTAATATAAAATAGTCTTTAGTCATATCCGGTGCATCGCACGGGTTGAATACTAGTTGGATATAAAGAGAAGAGATTATAATAGAGAGATATGTTTAAATTAAATATGGAAAAAATAAATAAAATATATGATTACTTTAAAAAGTGGTTTTTTTTTTAAAATGCAAATCAAAAGATGTTATAAGATATATATAAATCTATATTGCAACATACCAAGGGCAATTAAATTCTAAAATGAAAATAAGAATGTATATGTATATGTATATCTATATAATATATAAAGTAACGTACAATGATTCAAATACTACCACATGTCTTGTTTGTTATTTTTTTCAATCTTGCCACATCAGCCTTCATCCTTTATTTTGAGAAGCTCATATACATGTGCCATTAATTAGTCTTAATTGATTATATTCTTATCAATTTAGAAAGTTAAATTTTGAAAAATTACTATATTAAATTGAATTGATTCTTATCGATTCAGACATTTAAATATATAATAAATGGCTTCAATCATGCTAACAAATTTAATAGGTTTTAATCATGTTAATTCATTGAGTTTCGTTCCATAATGGAGTACACGTTTATCACTCTGACTTTGTACCAAAGGATATCCGTACAAATTTTTTTATACTCAATAGCCTTCAATGGCAAATATTTGAAAATTTGATATTGCTTTGTCTGAGATATCAATTACGTGAATATTGAATTGGTTTATCTTAGTCAAATACAATTAATTATTATTAATTGTATTAAACCGTTTGCTTTTAATTGTTGTGCTGGCCATTCTATAGAAATTTTAAATTGACATAATAACATTGACTTTATGTAAACGTTTTTAAATTCTAATTATTTACATACCCAACATACTTAAGATCCTATATATTGCCATATTACCGTCATATATGGGCCTAAACATTGTCCCCTCACTATTTTTATTCTCACATGGTCCTGACATCTACAAATTTGATTTTTAAGTACTGATCTACTAACTTTTTTTCCTCATTCTTCTTTATTGTATTTTTTTTGCACTTTTTTAACTAATAATAAACTCTATTTATTTTATTCTCACCTCTATAAAATTATTATCAAATAAATAATGCACTCTATTTATTTATGAAAACGCCAAAAAACTCATATACCCTATATTATATGTCTATTTTTCTTAATGTATGAAATAATTCAAATTAATATAAAATGAACTGTAGTCATATCCCGTGCATCGCACGGATTCAATACTAGTATCTATATAAAGCAGAAACTGATAACATTGGAGTTGACACGTGGACATCTTAGATCAGCTCAATTTTTTTTTTGGTCAGTAAACATCTCCAATCAATAGCACATCCCTCATTGGTCATTTCTCTTCTCTTCCAGTTCTTTAATCTTTTATTGGCTGAAATGTTGACTTCCGAATTCATTTTTTTTCTATTTTAAAAAAATATATTTACTAAATAGTGTTCCATAAGTTATGATTCCAACATTTCCCAACTCCAGCCTCCACTATGTAAATTGATGACAGCTTTGTAAATATTGTTGCATATATTATGATTTCAATGTAGAATTAATGGCAATTTCTGTTTGTAAATTGTAAATTGTGCTATATTCTAACAGATATCATTTTAAATCCTATCTTGGAACAATCCATTCTTTAATGTTTGTAATAAAATTGACTAATAGATCACAATTATAATTTCACTTTATCCTAAGTTAGATTTTTTTTTTTTAATTATCTATATTTCAATATTTCAAAATCTATATTTATTTATGAAAGATAAGTAAATAATGTTGCCCCAAATTTATATGAAATTATTGGATAACTATATATATAAAAAAAGAGACAAAATACTATTTAGTCCCTGAATTATTGGTCAAACTACTATTTAGTCCCCGAATTTATCAAAAATACTATTTAGTCCCCGAAATGTTTAACTATGTCAACTATTTAGTCCCCGAATTTGACAAAAATACTATTTAGTCCCCGAATTTGTAACTATGTCAACTATTTAATCCCCAATTGAGCGACCTAGAAATCGCACTCGCACCGGAGCAAGACTCCGCTCCACCGCCCACGGAGCCTCTCAACCAAGACCAAACTCGACAAGCCCGGTGACATTTCCTTCAGCATACGGCCTCCCACCCAACGCACCCGCGATGCTGTCGTCAATCGCTTAATCGAGACCCTATCTACGCCTTCCGTCCTCTCCAAGCGCTACGGCACAATACCTCCCGACGAGGCTTCTTCCGTTGCCCGCATAATCGACGACGAGGCTTTCACCACCGCTAGTGGTTCTTCCTCCTCTGACGATGACGACATCGAGATCCTCCAGGTGATCTATTCCAAGGAGATTAGCAAGCGGATGCTCGACACTGTTAAGGCCAGAGCCACTTCAGCCTCTTCTCTTAATAATGTGGCCACTCAGTACTCAACCCCCGACGTTCGTCCTTCCCCAGCTGTCAAGGCAGCCTCCGTTGCTGACTCCGAGTCTGGAATGCCCATAATAGTATGATAGGGCACGCTTGGTATAAATGCACGGATATAAAGTACTGTAAAAAAGTATTGTAGATGAAATTATTGTAGAATAAAGGAAAGTACTGTAGAGAAAAGTGAAGAAAGAGATAGAGAGAAAAAGTATGATAAAAAATATATTTGGTATGAAAAAAATATCATGTAAAATTTTTTTTGGGAATCGTGAGAATACATGGAATGCAGTGCATTACATACCAAACGAGCCCTAGATTTTGAACCCGTGCGATGCACGGGATTAGTTTATAAAAATTCATATAAGAATTGTTATATATGCATATCTATATTATATAATTGTTGAGTATTCTAGAGATTCAACTCATAAAATAATTTTTTTTTATAATTTACAAAATAACAAAATTATATAATGGGAGGTAGGGATGATTATTGCTAGGGTTTGCATAGGATATATTTCTCGTCCCTCAACTTGATTTGAATGGGTATCCAAATCAATTCCCATCCCAGACCTTACGAATAGTCGAATTTTTATATTCGGATCTAGATCCGTAGAAATTTTGAAATAAATTATTATTTTATTAATATAAAATTTATCAATGTGGTGTGGCACAGACGATAAGTGGTCTGTGTTCCTTTAACTATCGCTCCTGGATTTTATTTTTATCAATTTTGTCATCTATACCACCAAAAATAAAAAAATCAAATAATAAATATAAATGTACTATTAAATTAAATTGCTATAGTAAGTATAAAATATTTAACATTTTTATTTACTATTATATAAAGTTCAAAAGTAATATTTATATATATATAAATAAATTATTATTATTATTATCATTGTGGGTAGGGTATGGGTCGGATACCTTCTTAGCAATCCCTTGACCCGTTAACTTTGTACTCGGATCAATTGCCTTACCACAACGTAAAATTTAATGGCATCTATTGGGTACGGATATTTTAATCATCCTTAATAAAACATGTAGACGAAAGAAAGTAAATATATTATATGGATATCTATCGTAAGGAAGTAAATATATTATATGAATTTTGTTGGGCCCCGCACAAAAATATAAGGAAAAGAGAAAGAAGAACACACAAAAATTTTAACGTGGTTCGGTACCTCAAGACCTACTACCACGACCCCCACTGAAACAAACTTTACTACTTGTAATTTTTGAACGGAAAAATTACAAACCCTCCTTAATACATAAAAATACCCAAAACCCAATACACCCAATGGTTATAGGCTAATATTCTTATGTGTGTGGAAACCTATATAACAAACACCTATTTATATAAGCTCTTCACCCACTCACTCACTAAAGCTAGCCGATGTGAGACTTCGAATTTACATACACAACAAATCCTCCCTTAATCCAAAGTCCTACATTATTTCCCTCTATAAAAAAAAACTAAACTCTCTTATTAATTTTTTTTACTTACTCAGTTTCTACAGCGATCCTTCCTTGCTGCAGAATTCTCTAACATCCTTAGATTAACTCATCTTCATAAGAAACCACATTAGCAGAAGAAGCTCCCTTCGATCTACCTCTTTTCTCCTTCATGCTCTGCAAGTCTTCCCTGAAGTCTGGACATCTCATTTGCATGTGACCCAACTGTCCATAGTAATGGCACTCAACAGTGCTCATGTCTCTCGATCGATAATTTTTTCCAAGTTGATCACCCTTCTTCCTGTCACTATCCACTGCTAGTATATGACTGTCCCTGAAAGACTCTTCACCACCCATCATCCCCTAACTCTCCTTCAAGGTATTCATCACTTCATCTAGTTTCAGTGTGCTCTTTCCTGCTAGCATTGACTGGACTAGAGGCTTGAAGGATTTTGGTAGTGAAGCCAAGAGAAGCAGCGCTTGCTCTTCATCCTTAATAGTCTCCCCTGCATTCAACAGTCTAGATACCATCTCATTAAATTTGTTAATGTGATCCGTCACATTACCTCCCTCTTCCATCTTCAATGAGTACAAATCCATCTTCATCATCAATCAATTGGTCAATGTCTTTGATGCAAACTTGCTCTCCAATGTGTCCCACAACTTCTTCGGTGATGTCTCCTTCAGCACGGTCACTTTTATCTGTGGGTCTAGTGCCAATCGAATTGTACTAACAGCCTTTTTCTGAATTGTACTCCAATCTAACTCTTTCATTTCACTCGGTTTCTCATCCTGCAATGCTAAGTCAAGACCTTGCTGGACCAAATAATCTTGAATCGTGCATTGCCACAGTGCAAAATCCGTTCTCCCATCAAACAACAGAACTTCAAACTTCAGGGTGTTCATTGTATTTAACCCAACTCTTGGTTAAATACTTCCCCACTCACATAGCCAACCAACCAGCACCACAAACAACCCAAATTAAAAAAAATCTGACTTGAAAAAAAATGAGAAAATAAGCCAGAACCAACCTCTCTCCAAATTGTTGACTGGATGATGACGACTCCTTCCTCTTGCTCTTTCTCCCTTCTTCCTCCCTAGGTCAGAACCTGGCTCTGATACCACTTGTTGGGCCCCGCACAAAAATATAAGGAAAAGAGAAAGAAGAACACACAAAAATTTTAACGTGGTTCGGTGCCTCAAGACCTACTACCACGACCCCCACTGAAACAAACTTTACTACTTGTAATTTTTGAACGAAAAAATTACAAACCCTCCTTAATACATAAAAATACCCAAAACCCAATACACCCAATGGTTATAGGCTAGTATTCTTATGTGTGTGAAAACCTATATAACAAACACCTATTTATATAAGCTCCTCACCCACTCACTCACTAAAACTAGTCGATGTGGGACTTTGAATTTATATGCACAACAAATTTGACATCTGCAAACTTGAAGATTTCATAGAAAGCATAAGTGATGGACGCGGCCTTGTCGCGAGGCCGACACCAATCAAATTAATACTAGAAAGTGCAGCTAGTGGCACAACCTAGGTCGATTCTCTCTCGCGGAGCCTGTGGACTCTAAGGACAAATATGCACAATCAACACAAAAAGGGATGTCTTTAAGGCAATTTAACAAACACTTGGTGTGCAATGAAACTAAATGGAATTAAATGCAACTAAATGAAACTAGAACTAACACTTTTTGGGATTTTTAATATTTTAAAAAGCTAAAGTAAAAGTGAGGTGAATGAAATAAGATGAGTATGCTTTGTTGGAGAATGATTTGGGCTATCTTTGCTATCAAAAGGTATGAAGTTAATCAATGAAAGGCCATTTCCTAAAGTAGTTTAGTGACCACTAAACCTAGGTAATTTAATTAGAGAATGCAATTAACCAACCGGACAATTAACAAGCCTAATCAAATACCACCAATGAAGCAAATGAGGAATTTAATATAGATAAGAATTAAACTCAACAAATACCATTGTCATTAGAGTAACTTCCATAATGAATCAAAACTACAATAAGATTTAACCAAATCCAATGTAATCAAAACCCACAATGGGAGAATGAAAATACAAATCACAAATCTATATCAATCCCTAATATCCAACAACAACCAAGTTAAGTTCCACAACCACGGAACCACAATCAATACAAATCCATCAAAATCAACAAGATAATAATGAATCTATAAGGAGAAGTAGATGGAAAACAAGAAAAACTCCCTAGTAAGTGCCAAAGCTCAAGCCCCAATCATCCTCCTCCAAAGCACTAGAAGTTTAGCCACTCATGGAGATGAAGAATGCTCCACCAAGCTTCTCCAACCCTTGCTTAGCCATGGATGATGATGGAGGTTGCTGGAATTTTATCTGAATGGGTGTGGAGAGTGGAGAAGATGAAGAGAAAATGGTGAGTGTGGCTGGAAATGTGAGAGGAACTTGAGAGAATGAGAGCTTGTGTGATGAATGTGTGTAAATTCGTGGGTTGCTCTCCAAATTAGGTTAAGGGCTCCTAAAACATCAGAATATTCGCTCTAATTCGACCTAGTATGCTCCCCTTGTGGTAAAACACTGAGAAAGTGGGCCCACCATCCGTTTCAGCTCTTAAAATCGCGAGAAAATCATGCAGAACTGGTGTACCCGCTGGCAGCGGGTGGATTACTTAAAACACGCGTTTTCCTCTGAAACTGAAGTCCACCCGCTGGCAGCTTGCAAGGCTACCCGCTGGCAGTGGGTGGAACAGTAGAACAGGCCCAAAAATGCCTCTAAGCCTCAAATCTTGTACCGGCTTCGCTTTCCAGCTTCTTTCTCGACCTCTAGCACTTGAATACTTGCTATTCCTCAAGCTAGTTGACCTACAAATCAACCAAAACAATTGTGAGGCTCTCAAGTTAATAAAACTAGAGAATTATCATAATTTATTCAATAAAAATATGGAATTAGCAAGATTGTGAATTAAGTCCTTAAGTGCCCTTGAATAACATTAAATCATGCATAATGACTCTTTAAACTCAACAAAAGCTTGTCAAATGCCAAAAGATACAAGGGTAAATATTGGTATTATCAACTCCCCCACACTTAGACCTTTGCACTCCTGAGCAAAGCAATCAATCAAAAATGCAGTCAAGGGGTATGTAGGAAGCAACAAAATAACCAACCAAATCGAGATGCAAAACAACTAAGCAAGAAACCATGTTCTTGGTTCATGCAACAAAAGCAAAACAACTATGCATAGCAATTAACTAGAACATGCAAATGACCGATGACTCAAGTGTTTCGCTCTACTCACTAATGTTGGATATTTTCTCTCTAATCTTACTTACTTATCACTTTTGCCATAGGCTTGAGAGAGATCTAGATCTCCACTAAGATGCGTTAGCTCAACAAATCATGAGGTCTTAATGGCTTGTAATGATGGATGCATGGTCATGGTGAAAAGTGTTTACAAAGAAGGAAATTATGCAAAACTAAACATTTTGAATTGACTCCCAATTAAATGATTACTTGGGTTCCAAAAGAGTCTAACCAAACAATCATCTTCCAACCACCAAGAAATTTGCCTAAGATCCTTATTGCTTTCGGTTGTAACTCTTTTATTCATCATCTTTTTTTTATTGCTTTTCTTTCTTTTGTATTTCCCTTTTTTTTTCTTCTTTTTTTTTTCTAAATAAATAAATGTATAATTTATTTATTTATTTATTTATTCTTTCTTTTCAAGCTTTTTGCTTGATTGGAGCAATTAGAAAATTTCAACCCAGGAAGATGAGTGGTCAGAAACTAAGAAACCTAAAGTTAAACATTTAATTAAAAGTCATAGTGCAAAATGTCTAGAAAAGCAAGAATTAAGCTCAAAGGGGTGACTAAGGGTAGCAAAAGAAGTGGTTTGTGTATGGGATATAGGTGAGTGAAACAAATGCCTCAATCATTTTTATTTAACTAACGCATGTCAAACTTCAACAAGATTTCAATCAAGTTCTAGAAAGTAAAGAAAAAGTAAGCAGACAACACACAAGTATATGCAAGAAAAACAGAAGTGTTTGGCTCAAAATCTTCCAACAAGGCTAGGTTACTCTCACATCGATCAATGCATGCCTAATTAATTACTCACATTAGTGACTTGCTTAAGTTGAGAATTAGAGAGCACCAATCTCTTGAAAAATTGTTTCTTATTCTTGAAATGATTGTGCATTCTGCGGGCTCCTGACACAGAACTTGAAAGCATTTTCTAAAATGCTTAAACAGGCACAAAAGTTAAGTGTGGTTCCCAAAAAGTTTTTTAAACATTTGAGTAGACATCAAAAAGTGGTTATGGAAATCCTGATTAACATCATTAATCCCAAAAGTCTACAACAAAAACGAAATTGTATCTACTCAGTTGATAATATCCACAAACAAGGACTTAAAACCTGTGCATTTACATTTATATTTACATCCACAAGAATAGAAGCTGAAAAGCTAAATCCACAAGGAGTCAAAAACACAATCATGAAATAGGAATATAAATCTGATGTCAACATTTGCAATAATCATAAGGTAACCTGCCCATTCAACAATTCAAAAAGCAATCATTCTTCACAAACTTCTCCCCCACACTTGCAACAAGCATTGTCCTCAATGCAGAAAGATAGGACAAGGATGCGCAAGCACGAGGGTCCACAAGCATAAAAACAATCAGTTAATTGCAAAAAGAGGAGAAGAGGGGCGAGCAAAGTAAGCTAAACAGCTACACAGCTAAGAATGCATGAAATTATAATGGGTTACGGTTTTGGGGTGGGAAGAGGAATGGGGGGGGGGGGGGTTACGGGATTTGGGAAGGATGGGTGGTTATGGGATGGAAGGAGATTGGGGT
Organism: Senna tora; assembly: GCA_014851425.1. Classification (NCBI taxonomy): domain Eukaryota; kingdom Viridiplantae; phylum Streptophyta; class Magnoliopsida; order Fabales; family Fabaceae; genus Senna; species Senna tora. Next base: position 15,534,723 of record CM026271.1, read on the forward strand.
TTGGGTTGAGAGAGAGAGAGAAGGGATGGTTTTGGTGGGGGTATGGAAGGGAGATGGTTCACGGAGGCTGGGGTCACAGTTTTGGGTGAGTTTGGTGGGGGGGGGGGTTGGGCAAGAATGGAGGGGAGCAGGAGGCTCACGGCTTGGGACTGAGAGAGGGGAATGGGGGGGATTACGGGATTGGGATATGGGTGATGGGGGTGGAGGCTTTGGAGAGAGAGAATACAGAGGAAGGGGAGGTTCGGTTTTGTAGGCTTGGTGGTGTGGTTGTGTTTTGGTGGCTTGGTTGTGTGGTTGTGTTTTGGTGGAGGAAGGGGAGAGGGGCTCACGGCTTGAAGGGGGGGGGGGGGGGGGTTGTGGAGGAGATTGGGGCACGGGCTGAGACGGAGGAGGGAGAAGGGTTCACGGCGGCTGGAGATGTGGTGGTGGCTCTGAAGGCGTGGCTATGGAGGTGTGGCTATGGAGGCGGAGGTTGTGGAAGAAGAAGGAAGAAGACTGAGAGAAAAGAGAGAGAAAGGAGAAAGGGAAGGGAAATTAGGGTTCAGAAAAAAATTTGAAATTTGAAATTTAAAATTAAATAAAATAACATAAACACAATAATATTAATTAAATTTTTTTTTTACGTGCCCAGACTCACCCGCTGGCAGCGGGTAAGTCAGAGGCGAAATGAAACAGGGGAAGAACAGGGAAAAACAGAGGAGAGCCTCTGTAGCTCTCGTTGGCAGCGGGCAAAGGCTACCCGCTGGCAGCGGGTGCTACAAAGACGTGCTTAAAAGTGGACATTTTGACCCCTAACTTCATTTCTCCACTCCATTCACTCCTGTATCCAACCAGAGACTCCTAAAAACATAAAAATCCATCTATTCCTACTCCTAGAACCTATTTTCCTGGCTTCCATCCATAAAAAAAAGAAGCAAACCTCATACATCAAAATTCATGCATTCAACAACAAAGGGAGTGTTTAACCACACAACTAAACAAACACACAAAGCACAAACTAAAAGCAACAAAATACACAAAAGCATAATTAAACCACAAAGAACAAAGCCACAATCTACTACCTACTGGAAGATCTCTTCCCCCACACTCATCTCAAGCAATCCATAAGAGCAACAAATTAAATGCAAGATGAGAAAAGGAAAGAGATGACCTGGCCCCTCATGGGGGCTTGGAGTTTTCCTTGAACAATTTCAGCAAGTGACCATTCACCAAGTGCACGGCACCGGTTGAATCTTCCATTATCTCCACCGCTCCATAAGGAAAGACCTTGGTCACTGTGAATGGTCCATCCCAACGTGTTTTCATCATTCCTTGCTTGAACTTGAATCTTGCTTTGAATTTTAAAACTTTATCCCCAACACTAAAGCATTTTCTAAGAATGCCTTTGTCATGAATTTTCTTTGTCTTCTCCTTGTACAACTTGGTATTTTCATATGCTTCAGCCCTCATTTCATCAAGCTCTTGCAATTGGAGTTTTCTTTCTTCTCCCGCAGCTTCCATATCTAAGTTGCATTTTCGCACCGCCCAGTATGCCTTATGCTCTAATTCAACTGGAAAATGACAAGCTTTACCGAAGACTAGGCGATAAGGGGACATGCCTATTGGTGTTTTGTAGGCTGTACGATATGCCCAAAGAGCTTCTTCAAGTCGGGAACTCCAATCCTTTCGGGAGGGTTGCACAACCCTTTCAAGAATCTTCTTAACTTCCCTGTTAGACACCTCTGCCTGACCATTGGTTTGTGGGTGGTAAGGTGTGGAAACTTTATGTCGGACACCATGCTTAGCTAATAGGCTATTGAAAAGCCTATTGCAAAAGTGGGTGCCCTGATCACTAATGATGGCTCTAGGGATCCCAAACCTACACAAAATATTAGACTTGACAAATTTAGCTACAGTTTGAGCATCATCCTTCCTAGTGGGTACGGCCTCTATCCAATTGGAAACATAGTCAACTACCAATAAAATATAAGTAAACCCGTTTGATGGGGGAAAAGGTCCCATAAAATCTATGCCCTAAACATCAAAAATTTCACAAAATAGTATAGGTTGTTGAGGCATTTCTTGTTTCCATCCCAAACCCCCAAAACGTTGGCACTTATCACAAGTTTTACAAAATTGACAGAATCCTTAACTAAAGTTGGCCAATAAAACCCACAGTCTAAGACTTTCCTAGAGGTTTTCTTTCCACCAAAATGCCCCCCACAAGCCAAGGTATGACAGGCAGTTAAGATGCTCTCTTGTTCTTCCTCTGGTATGCACCTTCGAATGACTTGATCAGAACATAGTCTCCAAAGATGTGGCGCATCCCAAGCATAGAATTTGGCATCTCCCTTTAGCTTTTGTACCTGAAAAGTAGACATAGAAGGGGGTGTCACTCCACTAATGAGAAAATTCACTATATGAGCATACCAAGGCTCATGACGAGCTATGGTACACAACAAAGAATCTGGAAAAGCATCAAAAGTAGAGTTAGAAGAGTCCACTCCCTTTGTGTCTTCAGGTAAGCGACTCAAATGGTCAGCTACATGGTTTTCAGCTCCTGGTCTATCCTTAATCTCTATGTCAAATTCTTGCAAGAGAAGGGCCCATCTGAGTAGCCTGGGCTTGGAATGAGGTTTGGAGAAAAGACACTTCACTGCAGCATGGTCAGAAAAAAACTACCACCTTGGAATTAAGCAAGTAAGGTCTAAATTTCTCCAAAGCAAAGACAACGGCAAACAATTCCTTTTCAGTGGTGGTATAATTAATTTGTGCCGGGTCTAGTGTCTTGGAGGCATATGCAATCACTCTAGAAACTCTGTTCTCCTTTTGCCCTAGCATGGCTCCAACAGCAAAATTAGAAGCATCACATGAAATCTCAAAATGTAATTGCCAATTATGAGCAGAAAGTATTGGGGGAGAGACAAGTCTAGATTTCAGTTCATCAAAAGCAGACCTACATGCTTCATTAAAATCAAACTCTGCATCTTTTTGAAGTAATTGAGATAATGGATATGCAATTTTGCTAAAATCCTTAATGAACCTCCTATAGAACCCTGCATGACCCAAAAATGATCTAATCTCTTTAACACATGTGGGGTATGGGAGGGAGGAGATTACTTCTATTTTTGCTTTATCCACCTCAATCCCTTTTTCAGAAATTAAATGTCCTAAAACAATTCCTTGATCAACCATAAAATGGCACTTTTCATAATTTAGCACAAGACCCTTTTCAGAACATCTAGCAAGAATTTTATCTAAGCTGTCTAAACATGCATCAAATGACTCTCCATAAACTGTAAAATCATCCATAAATACATCCATGCATTGTTCAAGAAAATCAGAAAAAATAGACATCATACAACGCTGAAATGTACCAGGAGCATTACACAAACCGAAAGGCATTCTCCTATATGCAAATGTACCAAAGGGGCAAATAAAAGTGGTCTTTTCTTGGTCCTTCGGAGCAATGGGTACCTGAAAATAACCAGAGAAGCCATCAAGGAAATAGTAATAAGACTTGCCAGCAAGCCTCTCAAGCATCTGGTCAATAAAGGGTAAAGGGAAATGGTCCTTTCTAGTGGCGTCATTTAATTTTCTATAGTCAATACACATGCGCCACGAATTCTGGACTCTAGTGGGAATCAACTCATCCTTCTCATTTTTCACTATTGTGATCCCACTCTTCTTTGGAACAACCTGCACAGGGCTAACCCATTTACTATCAGAAATTGGGTATATAATACCCGCACTCAAAAGCTTAGTGACCTCTTTCTTGACCACATCTAAAATCAAAGGATTCAACCTCCTTTGGGGTTGCCGCTTGGGCTGCGACCCCTCCTCTAGCAGAATTCTATGTGTACAAATTGTAGGACTAATCCCTGGTATATCTGCTAAAGTCCACCCTATTGCTCTTTTATGTTTTCTCAAAAGGTTTAAGAGCTTCCCTTCATTCTCGTCAGATAACCCATTAGCAATGATCACTGGTAATTGGTATTTGACTCTAAGAAAACATACTTTAGATTTGAAGGGAGCTCTTTGAGCTCTAGAGTGGGAGGTTGAATTACAGAAGGAACTAATTTTTGCACATCTAAAGTGGCAAGAGTACTTCCCTTTAAAATTCATTTTTACCACTTGCCTCAACTTCCATGCATTCAAACCTTGGTAGTATGTTCCCTTCTTCGGTTGACTCCGCTTCAACCCGCAATTTCCTTTCTTTTACTATGTTGCCTTGGAATAGGTGAGAAGGGGAGAAGCAAAAAAGAGGGTCTTCACATGGCAGAATGTATTGAACTTTGTTTTGGATCACCTTCCCTGTTTCATTGCTTGACTCATCTGAAGAACTCAATGAATAACTTCCCCAAAGGGCCATCATAACTGCTCAAAGAAGAAAGAGAATCTAAGAATAACTAGTCACAAAAAATGTATCAGATTGTGGGGCACCGACGTGTACAATCAACTGACATGCAGTTAAGACACGAGGGATCACCTCCACAAGAGCAAGTAGATGAAAAAGAATATAAAGAAGAGAATGAAGCAAGAGTGTCATCATCAGCATGCAAAAGTTCAGTGAATGAAAATAACCATCAGAAAATGCATCAACAGTAGATTCAGAATTATCATCATCAAGCTTATAACCTACATGTTCATCTTCCATGATTATATCTATTGCACTAACCCCAAGTAAAGAATAGTCCTCATATGGATGCTTCATGGCCTCATACATATTAAAATTAACTTTATGATCTCCCACTTCCATAGAGATCGTTCCTTCTTTCATGCTAATCACAGTGTTAGCAGTCCTCAAGAAGGGACGACCTAAAATGAGAGTGGAATCCTGAGGCACTCCCCAGGCCATATCAAGAACATAGCAATCAGCTGGAATAAGCAAATCTTTCACTTGGACCAAAAGGTCCTCTATAATCTCATCAGGTCGTCTAACTGGACCTATCAGCTAATTGTAAGATACTGTAGTGGGTTGAAGTGTTTTAACACCTAGGGCTTGATAACAGATTTAGGCATGACATTATAGCAGCCCCTAGATCAAGTAATGCACCCCCTATAGTAACCTTACCAATAGTACAAGGGATTGTGAAAGACCCCGGGTCTTGACACTTGACCGGGATTTGGGGTTTGAAAAGAGCAGAAACATTAGAGCTCACTTGAACTCTCTCATTTGGTCTAAATCTTCTCTTGTTTGTACAAAGCTCTTTCAAAACTTTTGCATATTTAGGCACTTTTCTTACCAACTCTAACAAAGGAATATTAACTTCTAACTTGGTAAATAAATTCAGTGCCTCTTCATCAGTTTTAACTTCCTTGACTTTCTTACTTAGCAAATATGAATTAGGAAAGGGAAGATCACTTATACTTACCTCCTTACCTTTTTGGGTGGAGATGGCTTTGTTAATTGCTTCTTCCTTCTCCTTTGTTCCTCTTTTTCTTTTGGTTCCTCTTGTTGCTCCTTTTTCTTTTCTTCAACTTTTTCCCGCAGTCTAGTCTCTTTGGAGCTCTCAGAAAGCTTGAGTGGTGACAAAGGAGGACTTTCACAGACAATTCTTCAATTTGTTCATCATCTTCCTTGTCTTCAAATTTGACTTTTCTGCCGCTTCTAAGGCTTATGGCATTCAGTGACTTGGGATTGATCACTGTGTTAGAAGGCGTCGCTCCGCTTGATCTTGCTTGTTCATCACTCTTCTTGTTAGACAGCTGAGTGACAATGAGTTCAGGTTGTCATGCTTTACTTCCATTTGTTCAAACTTGTTCATGATATTGGTGAAGCATGAGTCAACGTGTGAGGCGACGGCCTTGATTTTATCATCAGTGATACTCCGCTCTTGGTCAAATTTTGCACCAATATCTGAGAACCCTTTCACTAGAAGCTGTTTAATCTCATCATTGCTTGAAGACGATGCACCTTGGCTAATGGGGACCATGGCATTGGTGGTGTTCTGTTTTGGTGCTTGGCTAGGTGAAGCCGCTTGAAAATTTGAGTATTGACCACCATAAGAATTTTCTCCTCTTGGAATGTAGTTCCCTTGACTCTGCCCACGCCAAACCCATAATTTTTTGGGTGATTGTTGTTCCCGTATCTTAGGTTGGGGTGGTCTCTCCAACCAGGATTATAAGTGTTGGAGTATGGATCTCTTTGCTGGTACTGCTCAGGCCTCGATTGATACATTGCATTTACTTCTTCAAATTGGCCAGGACAATCAACAGTCATGTGCATTGATGAGTTGCAAAGATTACAACTTGCGGTCACCATGGCCAAATGTTGCGTTGGTGAACGTGGTGACTGGATGCAAAGACTATCCACTTTCTTCGCAAGAGCGGATAGTTCATGTACCACTTTTATCAACAATAGATCTCGATCTGCTGGAGATATCTCTTTTACTGCTCGGGTATCCTTGTGGTAATGTTCTGCCTACTCAAGGCCAGCTTCTTAATTAACTCCATTGCTCATTAGGGGGCATGTCCTTCTATGGACCCATTAGCAGCTGCATTGAGCATTTTTGCATCTTCATCAGTTAATCCATAAACAAAAGCTTGGACTAGGTGCTCCAGTGGCATTTGATGGTTTGGACATTTTGCTACCATATCCTGAACACGTGTCCCAATATCCCATAGAATGTTTCACTCTCTTCTTGCCTTGAAGATGCAATTTCTTTTCTTGCTGCGGCGACTTTGTTTGAAGGATAATATTTTTCAATAAAGTGATTCTTCAAATTATCCCATGTTTGGCAAGCATCTGGGGTGTACCTTGGCAAACTCATATACCAACCTTTGCCTTCCCTTCCAGAGTGAGATGGAAAACCTTCCACATGACTTCTTCAAGTTTAGCCCCCACGGGCTTCATCGTCATGCAATGCATGTGGAGAGAGCTTAGATGTGTATACGGATTCTCACCTGGAAGACCATGAAGTTTTGAGTGAGTGCACAAGAGAACCTTTAATTTCAAAATCAGTAGTAAAAGTAGGAGTAGCACCAACCAAAGATTCAAAATTATCATCAAATTGATTCAATTGTTTAATAGACTTTTTAGGTTGATCTACCCCATTATTACCTTCTTCATTCCTTTCCCTATTGTCCATCCTATTATTACCTTCCTCTTCGGCCATTTCTTCTATTGCTAGTTCTCTTTCTCTTTCTTGGTTAGCCTTAATCACTTCTTTTTGAGTTTTCTTATTTTCCTAAGAGTTCTTTCAATTTCTAAATCCAATGGAATTAGGTCTCCTCTAGAACTTCTTAGCATACACTAAACAAACCAACAAAAGGAAGAAAACACACAAAAAAAAAAAAAAAAAAGAAAAACAGAAAACAAAAAACAGACCAGAAACAAACAAAGACATGAAAAACAGTGCAGTTCACTGCTTCACCCGCTGCCAGCGGGTGGTTCACTCGTGCCAGCGGGTAAGACAGAAACAGAAGCGATTCTGCACTGTTAAAGCAGAAAAACAGGGCAGATTCGAAAAACCAGCAAAAATCCAACTGAAAATGCTTCAAAATGACTATTCAAGCCTAAAAAAAATGCTAAATCTACTATAAACTACCGAGAAACAATAAAACAAACAAAAACACAATTAAATGCAATTAAACTAAGTAATTCCTTGCCAAAAGAAAATAGGACAGCTATGAAAAATTTAACAAAAACCAGCAAAAACACTTACTAAAAATCACAATAAGCCTAGAAACAAACACTAAAAGAAAAGACACAACTTAAAACACAAAACACAATAACAAAACACAATCTAACTATGTGATTCCCAAAGAAATCACGCGAAAACAACCCAATTCGTGAGAATCTAGCACAATTGCACAAAGAACCAAAATGGCTCCCCGGCAACGGCGCCAAATTGATGGACGCGGCCTTGTCGCGAGGCCGGCACCAATCAAATTAATACTAGAAAGTGCAGCTAGTGGCACAACCTAGGTCGATTCTCTCTCGCGGAGCCTGTGGACTCTAAGGACAAATATGCACAATCAACACAAAAAGGGATGTCTTTAAGGCAATTTAACAAACACTTGGTGTGCAATGAAACTAAATGGAATTAAATGCAACTAAATGAAACTAGAACTAACACTTTTTGGGATTTTAATATTTTAAAAGCTAAAGTAAATGAGGTGAATGAAATAGATGAGTATGCTTTGTTGGAGAATGATTTGGGCTATCTTTGCTATCAAAAGTATGAAGTTAATCAATGAAAGGCCATTTCCTAAAGTAGTTTAGTGACCACTAAACCTAGGTAATTTAATTAGAGAATGCAATTAACCAACCGGACAATTAACAAGCCTAATCAAATACCATCAATGAAGCAAATGAGGAATTTAATATAGATAAGAATTAACTCAACAAATACCATTGTCATTAGAGTAACTTCCATAATGAATCAAAACTACAATAAGATTTAACCAAATCCAATGTAATCAAAACCCACAATGGGAGAATGAAAATACAAATCACAAATCTATATCAATCCTAATATCCAACACAACCAAGTTAAGTTCCACAACCACGGAACCACAATCAATACAAATCCATCAAAATCAACAAGATAATAATGAATCTATAAGAGAAGTAGATGGAAAACAAGAAAAACTCCCTAGTAAGTGCCAAAGCTCAAGCCCCAATCATCCTCCTCCAAAGCACTAGAAGTTTAGCCACTCATGGAGATGAAGAATGCTCCACCAAGCTTCTCCAACCCTTGCTTAGCCATGGATGATGGAGGTTGCTGGAATTTTATCTGAATGGGTGTGGAGAGTGGAGAAGATGAAGAGAAAATGGTGAGTGTGGCTGGAAATGTGAGAGGAACTTGAGAGAATGAGAGCTTGTGTGATGAATGTGTGTAAATTCGTGGGTTGCTCTCCAAATTAGGTTAAGGGCTCCTAAAACATCAGAATATTCGCTCTAATCCGACCTAGTATGCTCCCCTTGTGGTAAAACACTGAGAAAGTGGGCCCACCATCCGTTTCAGCTCTTAAAATCGCGAGAAAATCGTGCAGAACTGGTGTACCCGCTGGCAGTGGGTGGATTACTTAAAACACGCGTTTTCCTCTGAAACTGAAGTCCACCCGTTGGCAGCTTGCAAGGCTACCCGCTGGCAGTGGGTGGAACAGTAGAACAGGCCCAAAAATGCCTCTAAGCCTCAAATCTTGTACCGGCTTCGCTTTCCAGCTTCTTTCTCGACCTCTAGCACTTGAATACTTGCTTTTCCTCAAGCTAGTTGACCTACAAATCAACCAAAACAATTGTGAGGCTCTCAAGTTAATAAAACTAGAGAATTATCACAATTTATTCAATAAAAATATGGAATTAGCAAGATTGTGAATTAAGTCCTTAAGTGCCCTTGAATAACATTAAATCATGCATAATGACTCTTTAAACTCAACAAAAGCTTGTCAAATGCCAAAGATACAAGGGTAAATATTGGTATTATCAATAAGATGCATATTTTTTTTCTGGAAAAAGAAAGAAAGAAAGAAAGAAAGAAAACTATATAGAAGCATACTTTTTTTACTTGAAAAACATAGAAGCATATGACAATGAGCAAGAAGAATGTAAAACATATTAAATACATATATAAAACAGTAAATACATTAAGTAAGGGTGTGTTTGGTATTGTTGCGGTTTTCGGTTTTTTGTTTTATTTTCGAAAAAAAAACTGAAAACTTGTTTGGCAAAATGAGTTTTATTTTCACTTTTGGCCCCAATATAAAAACATAAAATACTAAATAGGAAACCACAAAGATGTGGTTTTCAAAAATCTAATTTCAGTTTTTTTTTTTTTCAATCACTACCCACTACCCACTACCACGACCACCCACCACACCACCACCAATCACGTCTATCACCCACCACCACCATTTGCCACCACCACCAGCCACCACTAGCCACCACCATGACCACCACCCACCCCCACTCACCACCACCATCAATCACCCCCACCCACCACCTACCACCTACCACCAACCACGTCCACCACCACCACCACCACCACCACCACCACCACCACCCACCACCACACCACCACCCACCACCACCACTCGCCACCACCACTCACCACCACCATCAACCACCAACCACAAGCCGCCACCACACACCACCACTCGCCACCACCACGATCACCCCACCACCACCACTCACCACCACCATCAACCACCACCCACCACCATCAACCACGTCCACCACCACCACTCGCCACCACCACTCGCCACCACCACCCACCACTCACCACCACCATAAACCACCACCAATCACATCCACCACCACCACTCGCCACCACCACTCGCACCACCACAACCACCACCACCATCAACCACCACCCACCACCACCACCATCAACCACCACCCACCACCACCACTCGCCACCACCACCCACCACCCACCACCCACCACCACCACCATAACCATCTACCACCACCACTCACCACCACCATCAATCACCACCCACCACCACGACCAACCACCACCTGTCACCACCACCAACCACGTCTACCACCACCAGCAACACCACGACCACCAGCAACCACCACCCACCACCACGACCACCATGACCACCCACCACCATCAACTACCGACCACCACCACCACCGCATACCACCATCGCCACCAACACCCACCACCCACCATGAATGTACATGAATCTTCTTACTCCCAAAACATCCACGTAAGTATATTTTGAACTTCCATAAATATTTATTTTTGTTATTTTATTATATAGAAAACTGAAGATATAAAACAAAAAATAGAAAATAGAAAACAGAACACAGAAAAACAGACCGCAGATTTCAGTTTTCAAAAAACAGAATCTAAATAATGGCAGTAATACCAAACACCCCCTTCACGAATTTATTTTAGTTTTATCATTTTACAATTGATAGGTACCATACATGTAATTAATACTAAAGAACAATTGGAAAAAAAAATTTGAAAGAACAAATTCTATTTTGAACAAAACTACAAATAAAATTGTTGTATCTTATTTTTAGATGGTTGGCTTTGACCTTTTCTTTTAATAAGATGCTTATTTCATTGAAAAGAAGAGGACACTACTGGGGCGTTCGTTACTGGAAAAAGTATGGAAAGGAGAAAAAAGGTTAATTTTTTCACATGGAAATCGTAAATTTTTTTAAATAGATATAAAATACTCATTATACTTTTTGATTTAATACAATCATAATTATTTTATTATTTTAATGTAAGGGATAAGTAGTAATTTAAACACATTCTCATTCTATTTCATTCCCAAATTTTTACTAACAAACACAGTAATTACATTCTCATTCTCTTTCCCTTCTTCTTGCGTAAACAACATGGCCCCTACTTCCTCCCTTAGCAGTACTGCCACTGTTTGGTCTCCTCTCCTCAATGTTTTAATTGTCTGTCGTCCAACCAATTGTATGGGATAAGCCTAAAATAAAAATGTATATACATTAAGGCAATTATATACAAAGAAACCAAACTGTTGATGCTATTAAGTCGTAAGGAATTCAACATATAATTAAAACCATGATTATTAAAATCGGACCGGACGGTTCAATCGGTTGGACCGGGAACCGGTCAGTACATCAGTCCATAACAACCATAAAACCACCTTTGAATAAACCGGTGGTGAACCGGGCAAACCGGCGGTTTGCGCGGTTCACCCGGTTCTGACTTAAATTTTTTTTTTCTTTGACTTAAAACGACGCCGTTTCATGTATTTTTTTTATGAAAATATATTTTTGTTTAGAATTATAGATATGTATATATATATTTAAAAAGTTTAAAATTTAAAAAAAAAATTGAAAATCCCTTGCCCTGTAATCGCACAAGCAGCCGCACAAAAGCAACTGCACGCAAGAGAAGAGCAAATTGGAAGTGGATATTGAACCTGAACCTCAGAATGACACTATTGGCGATTATCCTTGTTTGGATAAAAACTTGGTGTCATTTGATGGAATTAACTTCAACGAATATTATGATTTAATGTTATTGTCAATTTGTCTTATTTGTGATTTAGTATGTGGACATATTGATTCTAGTTTTGCGTGTGTTGATTGTTGATTACTAAGTAGTAGGTATGTTGATCATTGGACTTCTTAGATGAGTTTTATTTATATTATGGCTTGAGTTTGATATGATATTATGGTTAAGTGTGCAACTTATTCTAATTCTAGTATTTTATTTATGGTATAATGTTGTGGTTAATTATATTTAGGTGGAGATGGACACATATAAAGTATGTAACTAATGTTTAATATAATATATTTTAGTATATTAAATTAATATATATATATATATATATATATATATATTTAATTACCACCTGTTCGACCGCGGTTTGACCACGGTTGAACCAGTGCCTCAACCGGTTCGATGCCCGGTCCGGTTTTAAAAACCATGATTAAAACAAAAATAAGGAATCAAGAATATAGAGCACGTTTTTATGCAGAAAGAGAAAAGGAAATGGTTTACTATGTTTGTTAGCAAAAATTTGGGAATGAAAATGGAATAGGAATAGAAATGTATTAAAATGACCATTTTATCCTTATATGAAAATTTTAAAAAAAATATTATAATTATATCAAATCAAATGATAAAATAAACATTTTGTATATATATATTTTTAAAATTCACGATTTCTCATATTTTCCACCACTTTTATTTTCTCTTTTCCATTGTCCTTTCTGTCAAACGACCGTGACCATAGTTTTCATTGTCAAAATAAAAAGTCCTATGACATAGGTAGATACTTAATTAGAAGAAGACAATCAGTGGTTTCATGATTATGTTCCTTTAGTACATTGCTCCCAAATATGATGATTTGCATGAACCAGAGTCATGCATATAAAATTAAATACATATGGTTTAAATTAATATCTTGTTAAAATTTTTTTTTAAAAAAATCCCACGTAGAGTATTTAATTGTGTATTTAATGACGTTACATGTATATAAAATTATAATACCAATTTTTGGTGAAAGAGCAATCACAGTACTTGATAGGAATGGAATTTGGAAAAAATATAAAATGACACAGTTGAGTAATTTAACAGGTTAAATAATTCAACTTAAATTTTAGTGAAAAATTAAGAAATATAACACTAAAAAAATCCAACTCTCGCGGGCTGCAATTTCTAATTAATAATAAGTGTAATTGTCGTTTTTGGCTCAGACAATTGTAATTTGCAATTAGGACCGCAAGGGGTCTTAACCTTGGGGACTTGTCCTTAGGTGATGCACCTAGGTGCCTACGTATCCTTCGGGAGGGATCAAAGTCCACGTAGTTCGTCATGGTGACGTCTATAGGAGCCATTAGGCAAGGTTGTTACCTGTATTGGGCCGTGTGCGGCTAAGACGTGCCTAAGGTACTCCAGACGGGCGAGCCGCTCTTAGGAGGTTGCCTTAGTGGGAGAGAGCTATGGTCTCTGAGGGCTGCTGGAAGCCCTATAAACGGTGTACTCCGGGACGGAGGTGAGCCTGTCGGAGGTTGCCCGGAATGGGGGGCCTACGAGGGAGCTCGCAGTATGTGGAGGGATTGCGTGAGGTATCTGAGGGTGCTCAGGTTACTGAGAGAGTGTGTGGAATATCACAGAGGAGGTGTGGTTATCCTTCTGGTTGCGTATTGTTCTGTTGGGATTAGATTGAGTGCTTAGTCCCCCGGGTGAGGGTCTATTTATACTCGAGTGTGGGGAGATCGTGCTAGACCCACGACCTCGGGACGTGGGTCGTCCCACGAGGCTTAAAGAGTTCCCACGTCTAGTTGAGGGGATGCTCCGTGAGGCGACGTGGGCAAGGGCCACGTAACTGATAGATGAGTGGTGCCACATGTCCCTAGCGGGTGCTGAGGCCGTGCTTCTAGAACGTCAGTGCCACGTGTCCCAAGGCAGAATATTCCATAGTTACATAAGTCCCCCAAGTCTACGGGTGTCGGGCGCCCGTGGACTTAAGTTTCTTTGTCTGTAAGATACTTAGGAATTTTCGTTGCCTCTGTACGTGGGATGGCTCGTATGACTTGTGAAGTAGGCTCTATCATTTCGTAGGAAAGGAGACATCTTGGAGGGGACACGTGTCCCATTTTGGATGGCTGGATGCTTGGCTTCCCCAGCAAGTTTTTGAGCCGTCCCTGTAGGAAGTACGCGACTTACCGAGGTGGAGTCATCATCCTCAGAGGGGCATTTCCTGAAGTGCCCTTTTGAGGGATAGTGGAAAAAGTCCAAAGGTCAGGGGCTGTTTGGTCATTCCCTTCAGTTTCAGGGTCGCTTCATTTTCGCGCCTCTTTAGTTGGGCTGCGAAGCGTCTGCTGGGCCTCCTTTTATTTGCCGAGGGCGGAAGACTTCTCATTATTTTGCGAATCTTCTCTCCAAACTTCCGACCTTGCGATTTTCGATTTCCCGTCGTTGACAAATGGGTTCCGTTAGCGCCGCCGTTCCCGTGTGTTCTTCCTTAGACCCGGATTTTGAACAGTCCCTCCTGCTGGTGGCCATGGAGGGAGTCAGGGAGAGAGTGGATGCTCTCATTATGTCGCGGGACTCCGTGGTTCTCCGGGAAGTTCTTTCTAGGAAGGATGGAACACTGGCGACACCTCCTCCGGCTGCTTCCACGGGCTGGTACTCTGCGGAGCCAGAGATGGGCTCGACGGCAAACGTGTTAGTGGCGGATGCCGGTGCGGTTTCGCGGGTGCTACCGGGGGCCAACATTCAGATAGTGTGGGAGGATCGTTTCACTTCTTCGTTCCAAAAGGGCTATGAGAGAAAGCCGATGGAGGAGGAAGAGACAATTCTCTAGAGCGACAGTGTCGGCTTCGTTCTTCCCCTCTGCGTCCCCTACAATGCTGCCTTCATTCCATCATTTTGGGTTTTGTGGAGGCCATGCTCAACTTGCAGAACGTTTGTCCTGCATAACTGACCCAGAATGCTTGGTCGATACTTAGCGTTTTTGATAGGTTCTGTCGGTCGCACAAGTTGGAGGTTCTCCCAAATGTGTTTCTTTCTCTCTACCACGTCCGCGAGGCGCACAGATGGGTGTGTTTTCAGTGACGCGCCAAAGGCTTCACCATCACTGACCTACCGGGCAACAATCACGCCTGGAGGTCGTACTTCTTCAAAGTGGTACCCAAGAAGGGCTTCTGCCCACCTTGGATTCGACCATCTGACTGGCGTCCGCGCTTTCCGCTCAAGTGGTCCAATCCTATTCTCCGGGTTCGGTATAACCGAGAGGAGTATGAGGAGACGGCCTTCGAATTTTTGAAGGGGGCCACGGTTTCGGGCGCAGCTCTGGGTAAGTTAATGTTGGTTTGTATTCCCTATCTTCGTCTTCTCACCAAGGCTTGGATGTCTTCCTTTCGCAGGGCTGACTCTAGGCGAAATTCAGGGGAGGTTGAATTCTTCGCCGAGTGCTCGAGGCCGGAAGCGTGAGCGGTCGGATGCTACCGTTCCACCTTTGGGGATGGACAAGGACGCCGAGGTGGGCGGAGATCCTACGGAAAAAGGTGTCGTAGCTCCGAATCAGGTGGGTGAGACCAGCTTGACTCGTCTCAACCGTAGGAAGGTTCCTTACACCCCTGTACCCCCTGAAGAGATTCCCATCCGACTTCTGGGTGAGGGCGTCTCTTTTAGAGGGAAGTTGATCCCGTTTGAGGTGGAGTGGGTCATCTTGGCTTGTCAACATTATCCTCTCGATTGTGGGGACGATTATGTTTTAGAGCGTATAAACAGGGCGACCATGCTGTTGTTAAGCGGTCTGGCGGGCTTCGCGTATCAGCGGGAGCTTGAGGGGGTAGGACGCTTTTTCCTTTGACTCTAATGTGTTCCGTTGGTGGTGACTGATCCCCTTGTAACCTTGTGCAGGGAGTTATTGAGGAGTTGTTAGAGGAGAACACTCGACTAGCTGCGCGGGTGGAGGAGCTGGAGGGTGAGCTTCAAGAGGGTAGGGCTAGCGCTCTGCGAGTCCGTCGTCAGGAATTTCTGCGTTTCGTGAATTACGGGATGCAGAATAGTATAGCCCAGCTAGAGGATTTGATGGGTATCTCAGTTCCTCCAGATGTTAGGGCCAGGATGCATCCTTCTTGGGAGAATATTGGCGGAGAGTTTTGCGTTCGTGCTCGAGGGGATTCTCCTTTGAGGATCGAGGATTACGAGGTGCCTCCGAATCCTCGAAGGGATCCGCCGCGGTCGGATGGGCCTCTGCATTTATCAGGGGATGCTTGATTTTAGACCGTTGTTTTTGTGGTTTTTTGTAGTTCCGGGGCGATAGACCCCTTATGTGAATATAAAGAAATTGAGCACGAGAGTTGGTCAATCGTATTGCATTTCATATTCTTTTAAACACATAGCGTAACTGTCTCGGGAATGAGACGAGTTAGTGTACATTTGTCTTGGGACTAAGAGAGGGCAAGATGCCTTCGTCTTGGGACTAACACGTAGTGAAGTGCCTGCGAGCTTGGCCTTTGGACTAAGGCGCAAAGAAACATTATCGACTAAGACGTAGCAAAATATTTCTTGAGACTGCTGGCGTTCCACGTATTTGGGACGTGTTCGCCCGTCAGGTGTGCTAACTTGTACGCGTTGTGCGAAGCGATGCCAATAACCTTGTACGAGCCTTCCCAATTAGGGGCGAGCTTGCTGTGTTGGCGGTCGCACCTATTGTTTATCGCTTTTCGCATGACTAAGTCACCTCTTTCAAATTTACGGGGTCGGACGCCCCGGTTGTATTTTTGCGTCAGCAGCTATTTGTACGCGATGTTTCTGTGCTGCCGCTTCCCTCCGTTCTTCGACCGCATCGAGGCTGACCAATATTCTCTCTGGATTTGAATCAGAGTAGTTGAGCACCCGATCTGAGGGGACTCCGATGTCGGCTGGGACGATTGCTTCCTGCCCGTATGTTAGAGCAAAAGGGGTTTCTCCTGTGGCCGTGTGTACTGTGGTTCTATATGACAACAAGACCGATGGGAGTTCGTCCACCCATCCTTCTTTTGCGTCTGCCAATTGCTTTCGTAGCCCTTCGAGGATGATACGGTTTGCTCTCTCCGTTTGCCCATTGGTCGCTGGATATTCAACTGAAGTAGTCCTGTGGTCTATACTCCATTCCTTGCAGAAATCTTTGAACTTCTCGCTGACAAATTGTCGTCCATTGTCGGTGATCGGCGTGTGCGGGGGACCGAAGTAAGTGACGATGTTCCGCCAAAAGAAGTTTTGAACATTTTGGGACCCGATGGTGGCCAAGGGTTCGACTTCGATCCACTTGGTGAAATAACCGACTGCCACGATGAGGAATTTTCGCTGGAGCGTGTCCTGAGGGAGGGGGCCCAGGATGTCCATGCCCCACGTATCGAAGGGCCATGGGGACTCGATGGGCTTTAGTTCTCCGGGTGGCTGGTGTATGAACGCGGCATGGCGCTGACATTGGTCGCAATGGGTGACTAAGGCTTCTGAGTCGGCTTTCATTGTTGGCCAATAGAATCCAGAGCGCAAGGCTCGCTTTCGGAGGGCTCCCGTGGACTGGTGAGTGCCGCATACGCCTTCGTGAATTTCTTACAGTACATAGCCTGCTCTTCGATCGAGATACACCGAAGGTGTGGGGATGAAAATCCCTTTTTGTATAGGTCATTCCCCCAGACAAAGTATCGAGCTGCTTGCATCCTGATTTTCCGAGCGAGTTCTTTGTCTGTAGGCAGGGTGCCTGCCGTTATATATGCCCTGATGGGGGCCATCCAGGAATTGTCGATTGTAATCGGTAATACGTCTGGTTTTATACTCGGGGTGCGAAGCGTTGTTCGCAAGACCGTCTTAAGTCCCGATTGGCTCGGCATGGTGGCTAATTTGGAGAGGGCATCAGCCTGGGTGTTCTGGTTCCGGGGGATCCGTGTGATCAGGACGGATTTGAACCTGTTGATTTCTTGCTTGGCAC
The DNA here is from genome assembly GCA_014851425.1 of Senna tora. Classification (NCBI taxonomy): domain Eukaryota; kingdom Viridiplantae; phylum Streptophyta; class Magnoliopsida; order Fabales; family Fabaceae; genus Senna; species Senna tora. The sequence goes on from CM026271.1 coordinate 15,552,587, forward strand.
GCTCCACATATTTGATGATAGTAGCGTCCTTTGCCTCAAAATCTCCATTTAGTTGCCCGACCACTAGTTGTGAATCGCTGAAGAGCTTGACTTTTGAGGCGCCCAGGTCGTAAGCTAGCGCTAGTCCGGCTATGAGTGCTTCATATTTAGCTTGATTGTTGGAGGCTGGGAACGCGAAACGCAGGGCTTGTTCCACTATGATTTCGTCGGGGCTCTCTACGATGATGCCGGCGCCTGCGGATTTCCCGGTCGAAGAGCCGTCTACTAGACTAGCCATGGGGATTTTTCTGACTGAGTCTCAATTGACTCGTCGTGATTTGAAGCTGGGGCATCCCCCTGAAGGCGTTCTGACGGAGTCATCTCGGCAACGAAGTCTACCAAAGCTTGGGCTTTGATGACGGGCTCGTATTGATTGTCGAACTCTGATAGCTCGACCGCCCAGTTTGTCATTCGCCCTGCCAAGTCTGGCTTCTGCAGTATTTGCCGCAGGGTCTGGTCAGTTCGGACCATGATTGTGTGCTGTTGGAAGTAGGGTCGAAGTCTTCTGGCCGAGTGGACGAGAGCAAGTACAAGCTTTTCCACTCGTTGGTATCGAAGTTGGGCTCCCTGCAAGGCGTGACTTGTGTAATAGACTGGGAATTGTTCGACTTCTTCCTCCCTTATTAGCGTTGAGCTTACAGCGTGGTCGGTGGTAGCAAGGTAAAGTATGAGAGTTTCTCCTTCGACCGCCTTGGCTAGCACCGGAGGTTTGGCTAAGTAAGCCTTAAGGTCCTAGAAGGACTTCTCGCATTGCTTAGTCTATTGGAACGCTGTTGCTGTTTTCAGAATTTTGTAGAAGGGAAGACATCGGTCCGCCATTCTTGATAAGAATCTGTTGAGGGCCGCTAGCCTCCCGTTCAACCTCTGTACTTCTTTCACTGTTCGCGACGGTTCCATGTTGAGAATGGCTGCGCATTTCTCGGGATTGGCTTTGATTCCTCGTTGTGTGATCATGAATCCTAGGAATTTTCCCGCCGATACGCCGGAAGCGCATTTGGTTGGATTCAACTTCATTTGGTGCATTCGCAAAACCAAGAAAAGTTCTTCCAGATGTGCCAGGTGTTGTTCGAGCTCCATAGATTTGACCACCATGTCGTCGACGTAGACCTCGAGGTTCCGACCTATTTTTTCTCGGAAAATGATGTCCATCATTCTCTGATAGGTGGCCCCTGCATTCTTCAATCCGAAAGGCATGACTCTGTAGCAGTAGACGCCTTTATCTGTGATGAAGGAGGTCTTTTCCTGGTCCTTTGGGTTCATCTGGATATGGTTGTACCCTGAGAAGGCATATAGGAAACTCAGCATCCGGTGCCCGGCCGTCTCATCGACCAGTTTGTCTATGTTCGGGAGCGGGTAAGCATCCTTTGGCCAGGCTTTATTCAGATTGATAAAGTCCACGCACATTTGCCATTTCCCGTTCGCCTTTTTTACCATCACCACGTTCGACAGCCAGTCGGGGTACTGCGATTCGTGTATGAAGCTGGCGTCAAGGAGCTTTTGCACCTCTTCATTGATTGCTTGTTGTCTTTCTTCGCCGAAATACCGTTTCTTCTGGATCACGCCGGGTCCGTCTCTAATGTTGAGGGAGTGCCATATGAGCGCAGGATCTATCCCTGGCATGTTCGCAGCGCTCCAGGCGAATACATCGCTGTATTGGGTGAGAAGTTCTTGGAACTTATTTCGGGCCGAGGAGAGCTCCCACTCGGACTTCTCGGCTGTTCGTCTGGTTTATGCAGATGCTTACGAGGTCCTCCGTAGGCTGCGGCCTCTCCGGGGATTTTGTCTTGCAGATCCACTATCTCAGGGGTGCTTGCAGCGTTACTCTCGACTTTGCTGGCAGCGGGCCGGTCGACCGCATAGCATATGTGAGCTTCCTGATCTGCTCGTATTTCTGTGATGCCGACCGGCGTAGGAAATTTCATCACCATATGAGCTGTGGATATGATGACTCGAAGCTTGCCTAGGGTCAGTCGACCCAAAATTGCATTGTATGCCGATGGTGTCGTTGATACAACAAATCTGACTTGGGGGTGGGCGACCCTGGGTTGTGTGCCTAGGGCGACCCATGTCGTGAGGGTTCCTTGTGTCTTAACGACCTGTCCAGAGAAGTCGACAAGAGTTTCTTCGTCCGACGCTAGTTGATCCTCCTGGTGGGCCATTTCTTCCAAGGTTTTTGCAAAGAGTATATCGGTGACAACCCCGGGATCTACCAGCATGCGTCTGACGTCGAATCCTGAGATACTGGTCGTGATGACAAGCATCTTGTTTATCTCAGTCGTGTTGCTAGCATCGTTGAAGGTTACGAGCTGTGTCTTCGGTCGCTTGGAACGCCATTCGGTCGGCCGTGCAGGGGTTTTGAGGAATTGCCCGCGCTCGCCATGCAAGTATTATGTCCTGTATCTGTATTGGAGATCAAACAAAAACAAATACGGGTTTCTAAGCGTTAGGTGCATACTCTTACTCCCCGAAAAAGAAATGTCGTTCAGCGTCAGAGTGCGCAAGGCATTGTGGTCTAAATAAGACCGCTGTGGGCGCCACTGTAACTGTCGTTTTTGGCTCAGACAATTGTAATTTGCAATTAGGACCGCAAGAGGTCTTAACCTTGGGGGACTTGTCCTTAGGTGATGCACCTAAGTGCCTACATACCCTTCGGGATGGATCAAAGTCCACGTAGTTCGTCATGGTGACGTCTATAGGAGCCGTTAGGCAAGGTTGTTACCTGTATTGGGCCGTGTGCGGCTAAGACGTGCCTAAGGTACTCCGGACGGGCGAGCCGCTCTTAGGAGGTTGCCTTAGTGGGAGAGAGCTTTGGTCTCTGAGGGTTGTGGAAGCCTTGTAAACGGTGTACTCCGGGGCGGAGGTGAGCTTGCCGGAGGTTAGCCGGAATGGGGGGCCTGCGAGGGAGCTCGCGGTATGTAGGGGGATTGTGTGAGGTATCTGAGGGTGCTCAGGTTACCGAGAGAGTGTGTGGAATATCACAGAGGAGGTGTGGTTATCCTTCAGGTTGTGTATTGTTCTGTTGGGATTAGATTGAGTGTTTAGTCCCCCGGGTGAGGGTCTATTTATACTCGAGTGTGGGGAGATCGTGCTCGTCCCACGACCTCGTGGGACGTGGTTCGTCCCACGAGGCTTGTGGAGTTCCCATGTCTAGTTGAGGGGATGCTCCGTGAGGCGACGTGGGCAAGGGCCACATAACTGATAAATGAGTGGTGCCACGTGTCCCTAGCGAGTGCTGAGGCCGTGCTTCTAGAATGTCAGTGCCACGTGTCCCAAGGCAGAATATTACGTAATTACAATAAGGATGCTACATCCACAAATCAAAAGGAAAGTGGCTATATAGAATTAATAGAATGATATAACTTGATGGAATTAAAAGAAAATTAGCACTGATTGTAAAAGGATGAAAATCTGCAAGCAATTAATTGAGATTGCTAACTTTAGTGCCATAAATTATAGTCGGACGTGGTGGGTAGTGGGAAATATTGGATCTTTTGAATTGGAGGCCTCTAGGATATGCTGCAGCTTGTTTTCTAGTGATGCAAAAGGGAGCAAGAGCAAAGCACTCATATAGATAGATAGATAGATAGACAGATTTAGAATGCTTGAATATTTGGTAAGAAATAAACAATTTATTTATACTTAACTTTTAAAAGAAATTAATTGCATAAACAAATTAAAATAATGCTTTTAGTAAACAATATTTATTCATAGTTGATCATATCATATACCAAAGCAACATACAGAGAACGCATTCTAGGCTGCAAATTCTCCTCTTGCAACTCAAGGCATGTTGGGTTCCCCTATGTACAAAGAACATAAATTCTTATATTCACACTTGGGACATAGTTAAAAGAATAATTAAAAGAAGGGAGAATTAGAGAACGACTTGCATGGTGATATGAGATGTGGAGATGCAGAGTAAAAGTGCTGAGATGTTTAGGAAGAAAAGCACAGTAAATGGGTATGTATGTGTGTGGAACTCGCACATAGTAGTGAATATATATATATATATATATATAATATATATATATATAGAGAGAGAGAGAGAGAGAGAGAGAGAGAGGAGGGAATCGATGGAATAAGTGGTGCGAAATATCAGTCGTCATCTTTATGCTAGTTGTGCTGCCTTGGTATTTCGAAATCAACTGGTGTTAACCACAAATGATGATAGTGTCTGTCTCGGAGGGAATGTGCTTGCCGTTGTTATATGTAAAAGATCAAGGTCAACCATCTACGAAACTGTAAACAAATCACATTACTTTATGATCAGAAATGCCAAGCGTTGCACCTGCACAAGTGGGAGGCAGTAGTTTCAAGAACTGAAGGTCTCGCCGCATTATATACTACAGATTCATACGCAATACAGTCTGACTACCCCAATATGTAATTAATACATTTATTCGCGCGCATGTCAAATTTATTGTTATGTATACGGATTCAAACGAATTAACTTTCAAATTCAAAGCATAGTCATTTATGTTATTATGGCATTTAAAGTGTTATTAAAGTTTGAATCAATATGTCCGTGAATCATGGCTCTCCCTGTGTTGGCGTGGAGTCATCAAGGTATGCGATTACATTTTTATTTGGTTTTTGAAAAACCTAGCCTTGCCTATGTTCAAGTTTGGCAAAATCAATCAATAATTAAGTAAATAATTGGGAAATTGGTCAGCTAATGAAGGTGATCAATTATCATTAAATGACTCTAATCAAATCAAATTGAATCAATTAGAAGGTATGAAAATATTGACACATGGCATGTGTTAATTCCAAGCTAGAAGACATGTGATTACATGGATTTAGGATTGAATGCTACGTGGCATTTGGCATGACATGTGGATTGATGGTCTTAGACTTAATGCTAGATTAGTGAGGTGTTGGTTGAGCAAATGATTCGTTGTCAAGAGCAGGCTTAAGGGGCATTCCTTATATATATATATATTATATATATATATATATAATATATATATATTCATTAGGATTTATGCCAATATTGATTATGTATTATATGCCTCCCTTAATGTTTGTAACTTATGTATTGAAGGTTATTTTTGAAGCCTATAAATAGAGGGTGTGTATGCAATGGTTAGATACACACCTAAAAGTTGATCATTGAGTACTATACTTCTTCTCTTGTCTTCTTCTTTTCTCCTTCACTCTTGTCATATAGTTTTATAACACGTTATCAGCAAGAAGTTCTACCGATCGATTTGAGTTTTGGAAAATTGAGCATGATGATCACATTAAGGTGAGTAAGCAACATCAAACAACGTAAGAAAACATATTTGATTATTGTTGTTCTAAATTCTCATTCATGTTAATTTTACATAAAGGGAATATATATATGTATATGCATATCTTAATTATTTCAATTCATTTCTTATTTACAATATCAAATTTCTCAAAGCTTGATAAATTTGTTGCACTTGATATTTTAAGAGGAATTATTATCATGGGTTCTTGAAGCCATAATTCATTTGAGTGCAATGAATTTAGGAGATACTATCAATGATAAAATCTGGCATCCCTGAAGGATTGCACAAGTAATATTTTTGTTTTATTATTATGCATCATCAAGAATTGAAAATATGGTATCTCATTAAGAAAGAACCAGAAGTTCTTTAGAATAATTTGCAAGATTTTTGCAAGATTCTATATAATCAAGCTTTGTTTAAAATTTTAAAATTCAGGCAAAAAAAAAGCTTTGTTTAAAATTAGCTCTCTATTGAATTTATATTAATATGAAATTATTGATGAAGGTATATTGGTAAAGACATTCTACCTGTATGCCTCGAATGTGCTCTGAAGCAGCAATATCGAGAACATAGACTTAACAAATATTTTGAGCTAATTTCTTATTTGCTTATTGTTAAGCAAAGTTCTAAGCTATTGATAAAAAAAATTATTAAGCCTGTCCAAATGAATCAACTCCATTTCCTGAAGAAAATGGAACAAAGTATAATATTTTTTTGTAAAAGTATTCCCTGAAGTGAATGTAGCAAATAAAGTATGATGAGTTTGGTAAATGACTCTAGTCGTAGCCATGGTGTTGGACATGGACATGGTAAAGTACTAAAAATTTACAATCATCATAATTGACGTTATAATAATCAAGAGAACTATTGGTGTTCTCAATAGAATTCTTATAAGAATAAAGATAATATATGTCATTGATATGACATAAAAGATCATTGGTCACGTGTTTGTCGTGCGCCTGAATATCTTGTCAGGCTTTACAAGCTATGATAAAGAAAGAAAAGAATGCTCACGTCAATTTTGATTTTTTTCAAAATTGTTGATATATTAAGTTCAATTTTGCTTACAAAGATGATGAAAAATAAGCATAATAATAATGAAGAAATTGTTAACAATCTTAGGTGATAAATAATTTTGTTAACAACATTTGAATATAAATTATTAACAGAAATTGGCACTGCGCTTATTTAAATATAAATTGTTAGCAATATTATGCTCATTTTGTGTTTGTATAAGGTCTTTATATCTTGGCCACAAATATCTATCACATTTTATTGTGGTATATATTATAATTAATTTGTTTTGTAAATCAAAGCATCTTTTTAATTTCTTCTTAATTTTATTATTATTAAGGTGAAAAAATGGTATATTTAAGAACATGTTATGCCCTTTGAGTGCTAGTTTATTTTCTTAGCACCTTAGCAATGTCGTTACTAAATTATTGTGTTTTCTACTTGTTCTTACAATTATAATAAGATATATATTTTATGGATTGTGCTACAATGCATACTATATTAAGAGAGAAATTTTTTCTTCTTCTTTTAGTTATGAAAGAAGGAAAACTTAATATAATGTTTGGTAGTACCAAAATTGAGTGTTTTGGAAAAGCCAAATTCTATATTATTTATGGGAATAAAGTCGACTATAAATACATGACTATTTTGCAGCAAGTCTCAAGGAAACTTATTAAGTTTCAAATAATCTATATTATAGGTATCATATTGAGAACTACAAATGATGAAAAGATGGAATATCTTTATATTACTGCAATTGTGATGGGTAAGAAATGTATCTTAGAAAAATTACTCACATTTTCCTTTGATTTGTACTACACAAATATTAGCATGGTTTAGACGCATCTCATAGTAAACCAGAAGTTTACATAGTTGAAACGAATGCTCTATAGTAAACCAGAAGTTTACTTGTTCAAATAATTATATTAGTTGGCATGACCGGTTAGACCATCCTTGTTCAATTATATATGATGCAAAAAATTATTGAGAATTTAAATGAGGAGAACCAGAAGATTCTTCAATTTTAAGAGTTCTCTTGTGTAGTTTGTTCTCAAGATAAATCAATTACAAAGACATCACTAGATAAAGTTTGGATTGAGTTCCCTGCATTTCTGGAATATATGAAAAGTAATATATATGGGCCCATTCACTTCACCCACCATGCAGACCATTCAATTATTTTAATGATTTTAATAGATGCATCTATAAGATGGTCGCATGTGTGCTACTATGAACTCGCAATATGGTATTTGCGAGATAGCTAGATCAATAGCGCAATTTCAGATTATGCAATTAAGACAAATTGTCTTGATAATTCTAGTGAGTTTGTCTTAAACTGTAATGACAGTTGAACATCCTGAAGTATATGTTCACACCTAGAATATTGGTCTAGTATAATCATTTATTAAATGCCTCCAGTTAATAGATAGACCAATATTTATGAGAACAACTTCCCATGTTATAGCATGGGGATATACTATTATACGTATCATGCCAATAAGTTATAATAAATTCTCCCTATTATTATTGGCTTTTGATCAGGAGCTAAATAAATCCCATCTTAGAATTTTTGGTTGTGCAGGATATATGTTTCAATTTCATCCACACAATACACAAAGATGGGTCCTCAAAGGAGGTTATGAATATATGTTGAATATAATCTCCTGCTATGATTAAGTATTTGAACCAATGACAGGATGATTTATTTTCAGCAAAATTTGCTGATTGTGATATTGTTGAATCAATATTTTCAATATCGGGGGAGAAAATAAATAGCTGGAAAATGAGATTGATTGAAAAATTATCTTTTAGATCCTCACATAAAGCAATGTGAAAACAGAAGTTCAAAAGATGATTCAATAAACTGCCAGACGTATTTACAAACCTTAAAAGAGTTGCAAAATTTCATATACCAGTTGAAAATGCTCCAATTCAAATTGATATCCCAGAAGGACAATTTATTAGTGACAATGTATAAAAGCCACGTGGTAGATGATCGGTTCCAAAGATAAAAGTCCTTGAAAAAGGAAAGGAGCAAATAATTAAGATGGTTATATTATGGAGGCAGGTTCTCCTGAAAAGGCCCAATACATAACTAATCATGAAACCTCGAAAGAGGATCAAGTACCTGAGAATGATAATGAAGAGATCTCGATAAGTTATGTCAACACTGAAAAAAGGTCTAACCAAAAGAATATTATTGTCGACAAACTTTGCAATTAAAACAAAAGAGGATCTTGAAATAAATCTGTCAAGGAATGTAGACAGAAAAATGATTGGCCAAATTTGAAACATAAAATTCAAGCAGAATTGACTTCACTTGTGAGTAACGTGAAGTTCTTTGGACCCGTAGTCCAAATGATTGAAGGTGTATATAAAGTTAGTTGGGTACAAATGAATCCTTTTGTATAAAAAAATGAAATGAGAAAAATGAAGTCATAAGGTATAAAGCGCGACTTGCTACACATGGTTTTTCTCAAAGACAAGATATTGATAAATTTATAGAGATATATTCTCTTGTGGTGGATGCAATCACCTTCAGATATCATATTTTCTGACAGTACATAAAAAGTTTGATATATGTCTAATGAATGTAGCTACAACCTATCTATATGGCTCATTGGATAATGAAATTTTCATGGAAATCCCTGAAGGATTTAAATTGCCAGAAGCAGTTAAGATTTCCCGGGAAAATTGGCATCCCTGAAGGATTTAAATTTCCAGAAGCAGTTAAGATTTCCCGGGAAGATTGTTCAATAAAATTAAATAAATCCTTCTATGGATTGAATTAAACTGGACGTATGTGGTACTATCGTCTCAGTGAATATTTGTTGAAAGAAAAATATAAAAATGATCTAATTAGTCCATGTGTTTTCATAATATGATATGGATTAAAGCTATTTACTGTGTATGTTGATTTAAATATTATTGGAACTTCCGAAGAGCTCCAATATACAGTAAATTTTACTTAAAGAAAGAGTTTGAGATGAAAGATCTTGAAACAAAATTTTTATCTCGACTTGAAGATCGAGCACATTATTAGTATAGTTATTATTTATCAATCATCTTATGTTAAAGTGTTAATCTAGTTTTTCCATCTACAAAGTACATCCATGGAAGCTACTAACTTGGACGCCATCGCTAAAACCTCGGATCTTGCTAATGTCTTTGCTCCACAAGGGCTGACCTCCAAACGACGAACCCGAAAAGGGCCGCACCAAACGGAGGACTTTACCTACGAGAGGTAGAGCCACGTATCCACGACTGATGTGCGGAATAATGACTCAAGAGAGAGAGAAAAATTATACTATATGGGGTTTCCCAAATGGGACGCCCTTTCCAACACATGGAATGAGCAAATGTGAAGGTGGGGAATGCCTCCTATTTATAGGAGGATGAGAGAGCTCCCATCATTGATTGAAAGCAATGAGGGACTTGGAAAATATGACCAAAACATCATGCTTACATCATGATCACCTAGCCCACTTTGGGTCATGATTGCGGGCGTCGTGTGACATCCGATGAGTATCATCTTGGTGTCGTTTGTTTGTCTCTCCGCGAACTTTCTAACAAGTCATCACTCGACCCAATTAGACTCCTCCATAAGCATGTATTTAGTCCCGAAGAACCCAACATATCCAACACACTCCCACTCGCACATGGTGGGAGGCCATAACTATCCTTATCACAAAGGAATTCTCTATTTCTTTCTCTCGTCGTCTTCTTTCATACTCCGTGTTAGTCGTGACCGCTTGGCACAATATATGGGAGCCTTATACTAGAAGCCTGTTAGGGACCAACTATAAGTGAGTGTCTGCTACAACCAGTGCCAGGGGTTCCCTAGACATGTTCATATACATGGCTAGTCCAATCCCTCTAAGTCTACAATAAGACTAGAACATCAGCCACACTCAATTGCGATAGGTATCCACATCCATGAGAACCTCAAAAGGATCACATAATGGGTCGACCTCAGGATACTATCATACATGCATATGTCAACACAATCTTCCTTTCGACCTCTTATCAGTTCAATCAAAGATAGCTGCTTTCTTGAGAGTCTTCCATCGAGTCGTATTTTTCCATAGCCTATTGGAAATATATCAGAGTAGCATGCACTACCTTATATCTGCATGTCAAAGTCAAAGTGCATAAGGGTACCCTTTGAAAGGATTGGTGCATCCTTTTAGGAACTCACACAGCATTGAAGCAGGGATTTATTCACATGCTTCCCTTGCGGTACTTAAAGCACATGCGGTATGAAACGCATGTTGTGGTGTTATCGAGCGTATGTCGATTCCGATCCTCAATCACTTACACCACACAGACCTTAGTCTAGACTCACTTAGAATCTGACCTGAGTTTAGTACCACACTTCGCTCAGTCATGTCTGGCTACAAGCACTATGAATAGCTAGGATTCATAATTCGATCGTAAGACCACATCATCTCAACGGATCTCATCCTAGTACACTTTCTAGGGTGACTTATCAATTCTCAGTGGTATTTTCATTTCCAACACTTGGTGCTTTTTAGCTGCCTCTGGATATTCATATGTCCCATTTTGGTGTCCAAGGAAAAAGCACCCAAGTCTCATCTTCGCCCATACCACTTGCGTGTCCAAGACGGTTGCTCGTGTGAGAGAGCCAACCTCCCAAGCCTGTACAACATACTTTATATATTGTGTAATAAGCGCTTCTATTTCTTAATCCATACAAAATAAAGGTATGCCATGCATCACACTTTACTTATGATCAAGAAATAAAGCTCTCACAAAGCTTGTCCTCAAGACATAAACTATGTTAAATAACCTTGACTCTAAGCAATCTTTTGTATCTAAAACACTAATTTTATAGGTTGTATCTCTATACAACCAACCCACCACTGCGGGTCTGGGAGGGTTTAGAGCCAATGCTTTATCACAGGTCATACTATGAGGACCTTCTCTCTGGCCACTTGATACTTAAATTGACACAACAAGGTAGTTAACTACTGTGTAACTGTGTCTCATACAAAGTTTTGTTGCGTCCACTTGTGGTACTTAGGCTTTCTTTGGTGTAAACCATAACTGTTTGACTTTATGAGATCAATGTCACTAGGTCATCAGCTCTATTTGTGATCTATAAGTGACTTTTGATCTTCCAATCCAAACTTCCCCACGTATTGCTGATGATCATGCAATGAACTCCATGTCCCTAGTGGACAGAGAAATGCATAATCCTTACTTGCCTCTCTGGAAGATGGTCCCAGTGCTTAGCAATAAAGCACACCAAGACGTGGATGTCCTCTCATCCAAGTCTCTTAGCCAATTGTCATTAGTGTGTGGCCTACCATTTCCGGGTCACTAATATGATGAAAACAAACGATTGTTAGCAGCTCCCTACAAGTACCTCAGAACACTCTAAACAGTGATTTTGTCCTATGTTTGACTGATAACGGCTCACCAAGCCGACTACAAAAGGCATGTTGGAGCGAGTACTCTCCACATTGTACTTCAAGCTACCAACTACATATATGGGAATATTATCCAATGACTCCATCTCCGACTTAGTCTAAAGACGTGTAGCAAAACTCAAACTCTTTCCTCTTGCTACTAGCGCATCACTCGGGTTCAGGTCCCCTCAAATGGAATCCACCAAGAATCTCTTTCATAGGATTCTTGTGACAGAGATTCAATTATTGGAGCAGTCTCCATGAATCTTGACTCCCACTGTCTAGCCCATTTCATTTATCTTAAGTGGCTAAAGTAGCCTCAGTGATGTTTCTAGCTAATCATATGTCTTCTATATACGATGTGAGGGTAATTAAATACTCTCAGCTTTCTTGAAATGGACTAAGTGGTCAATTACCACGAGTTTAGATGAATATGCGACATCTTGATAGATCCTTAGAGACGGCATACTCTTCGCTCATGGCCTTTTTCCATGAGACCTATGTGCTTGTACACGTAGATCGCTTCACCTAGTTTGCCATACAAGAAAGCAGTCTTGATATCCTAATCGATATACCCTCAGACTTAAACTGGTGACCAAAGTTAGAATCAGACTTTGACTACACAACAGACGAGAAGGCTTCCTTACAGTCGATACCTTGTTGTTGTGTGAACATCTTCATTGCTCAATGTTCCTAGTAGCGGTCGATTGACCATTTTCCTCCCTTAAATTTTGAAAGCACACTTGTTATAAAAAATGCCTTGCGGCACGGGGCAGATTCTCCCAGTCTTATACTTGGTCTGTCCTTATAGACTTTGTCTTTTCTTCTTCTATTGTTTTAGTCCACCTTTTACTAGCAGGGTCGGAGAGAGCCCTTTAAACTATCTTAAGCTCTACTTGATCATCTAGTCTCCTCTTGGATTGTGCTTCATAGAAGACATACTCCTTGTAAACAATACTCTAACTAGACTCAACAAATAAAGGTGTGTTGATACGCTCCTCTCAACGTGTTGTAGGTCCTCCTCCTTTCAATGAAGGTGCACATCCCAAAATCCGTCTCTCTTGGTAGAGAGGTTAGTCTTGAAGATCATTACATCCTTAGACTCAAATTATGTGACTGAGGTGTCTTAATTCTTCTTAATGAAGATGTATCCTTTTGAGTGACCAAGCTATCTTACCAAGACTCGCTACTTGCCTATAGAGTCAAGTTTCCATACTCATAGGAAGGATCATGTATACTGTACACCTTCATGGTCTCAGCATACTCTAATTAGGTCCTTTACCCAACTAGAACTCATAAGGAATTATTCACATAATTTGGAGGGCATATGGTTAAGCACGAAAATGGTTGTTGGCAAGACATCTCCCTAATGGGAATGTTCACCTAAGCCATTATCAACTTAACCAACTCCAAGAGCAACTCATTTTGCTGTGGAGTGTATGGAACAATTAGTTGTCTAACTATCCTAATTTCATCACATAATTGTGAGAAAATACTAGGCCATTTGCCTTTCCCCCACGCTTATCGGACCACTATTGTTCGAGTGGACTAATTTGATAAAATCAGGTTTTCTAATTTCATGACTGAATGGTTTTGAAGTTGCTTGGTCTGTAAGGCAACATTTGCAAACTGACATTGGGAATTTTTCCTCACACGCACTTTCGAAACAGATATATCAACCACAGACGAAAACACAGTAAAGCAACTAGTTGAAATACGGAAATGTAATTCAAAGTGTATCAAAACACAACCATTATCATAAAATCAAAAACTAACTCTATGGAGTCATGATAAATATGTAGATCACATTATATCCTATGTTCTCTCTTGGAAAAACAGCTCATAATAAGTTTCATTCAGTATCCAGAACACATAACATATATAAAGATAAACAGTGACCACTACGCAACTTTGTTTTGTAGTTGCCCAACCTCTTAACTTTATTAATGCTTTGTTCCCACAAGGATGCTTCTGCTCCCATCGGGAAGAGGGAGAAACTCCATGACCAATATTCATGGGTGAGAGGCAAAGAATTGCTGCAAGCAATTTTCCTGCACAATTCCCTATGGGTTGGCACAAACAACATTTGACCTTGGCCAAAATCTCTTTTCCTCCCTTGCTTTTCCTTTGAACTGTGGCTACTTACCTTACACTTTGCCTTTCTCTTCCTACCACCACGTCTCTTGGACCCATTATCCTTGTTCTTGGAGCCTGGAGCTCTAAGAAACATTAACCACTTAGGCTACGTGATCGATGGATTTTGCAGCCTTATGCCACAATTCCTTAAGCACTAGGTGGTGTTTATTATCATCAAGAAACTTGATGATATTATGGAAGTCGGAATAACCTACATGCACTCCCAAGAGGAGTGAAGAGATCTAGTAACAGTTTGAACTTACTATTTACCAGTGGGGAGTTTTGAGTCTTGCTCACACTCCCAAATCATGTTTGATTTCTCCCTTGAATGCGTCTTCATGCTCTTGTCAGAGCGAATCTTGGAGGAATCAAATTTGATTGTAAGCTGCCTCAGTTTAGTAACCACTGTGTCACCAAACCGGTCTCTCTAATGTGATCCACATTTACAGGTTTTGTAGTTACATTATTAGTCAATCCTAAACGCTAACATTAATTACACATCTCCTTATTACACAATACACAACATGGAAAATTGTAATCAATGCAAGACGAGGGTAGATATAGTCAATCTCTGTATTCGAGAAGTAAGGTCAACCACTCTCATCACACAGAAAGCCTATATATATACACCTTTCTTTGCTTGACTCAAGAATTTTCACAGAATAGTCACATACTATTCAAAATCCCTTCTGGATTCCCACTATGTAAGCTTTCAAGATGGACATCGAGTTGCTACAGGCAAGACCTCGAACTTCCACTTGATAACAATGCTTACGATCATTTAAATAGTTACTTACTATTTAAATTCCTATGTGGATAAGCGTTTACATCGAGTTATGGGTTTGCCACATGATGCCCTTAGCTTCTACTCGAATAAAACGCTTAAGGCGATTTAAACGATCGCACACCATTTAAATACTCTCCCTTGTTGTGTATGTGAACAAGTCAAGAGATGGTCAACAGTCAGCTTTGACAGAAGACTGTGCGACGCTGGTCAACGGTCAACGTTGACCAGAGGCGATCAACAGTCAATTATGGACTAGCGGTGGTCGTCAGACCTCTGCCAGTCGACCATTGTAGCCGGCAGTCTGAGGCGGCGTCGATCGCCTATCACTGCCAAGGGCGGTCAACGACAGCGCCGGCCGCCGGACCTCCCCCGGCCGACCACCATCGTCAGTGGTGACGGTTACCAGACCACCATTAGCTGGACGTCGTCAGCGGCGCTGGTCGCTAGAGTACCATCGACTGACTGCTGTCGCTGGCGATACACCGGCCGCCAATCGTTTTTGGCCACCACCGACAATGGTCTGTGATGGCTCCGTTAGCCCGTCGACCGGTCAATGTCAACCTCGTCGGTCAACGTTCCCCCTCTCCAAACCAAAACAACATACATGGGCATATATATATATAATATATATATATATATATAATATATTATATATATATATATATATAATATATATAAATATATATGTTTGTAAATGGGGTCTTCAAGAAGAAAGGGGGACCTAAATATGTTTCTAGGTTTAGGATTTGAGTTATCAATCATTATTGAATTTAAAAATTTTATATATTAAATATAAATTCAAAAACCAATTCATAAGACTCTACCCTACAATTTGTGATCTAAGACATGTTTTAAATCAAAATGAAAACATGAATAAAACTGGGAACCTAGGCATGTTCCTAAGTTTTAAACAAAAAGAAAAATCATATAAAACCTAAGCATGCTCCTAACCCTTTTCGGTTCATCTAATCTTTGGAGAACATAGCTCTAGCATAACCAAGCTCTGATACCAATGTAGGAAAATGCCCGAATCTACATGATCCAACTCGACCCAATGACCTAAAAGAAAAACCGAAAATAAGTCTAGGCAAAACATAAATATTGCAAAGTTACTAACTTGGACGCCATCGCTAAAACCTCAGATATTGCTAATGTCTCTGCTCCACAAGGGCTGACCTCCAAACGACAAATTCCGAAAAGGGCCGCACCAAACGGAGGACTTTACCTACGAGATGTAGAGCCACATATCTACGACTGATGCGCGAAACAATGACTTAAGAGGGAAAGAAAAATTATATTATGTGGGTTTTCCCAAACGGGACCCCCCTTTCCAACACATGGAATGAGCAAATGTGAAGGTGGAGAATGCCTCTTATTTATAGGAGGATGAGAGGGCTGCTATCATTGATTTAAGCAATGTGGAACTTGGAAAATATGAACAAAACATCATGCTTACATCATAATCACCTAGTCCACTTTAGGCCACGAGTGCGAGCTCGCGTGATATTCGATGAGTGTCATCTTGATGTCGTTTTGTTCGTCTCTTCGCGAACTTTCCAATGAGTCATCACTCGACCCGATCGGACTCCCCCATGAACAAATATTCAATTCTGAAGAACCCAACATATCAACACTTTGTTTTCTTAGTCTTGCATTGACCACATTGGGACAAGGTTTGGGTGCATATTTTTGATAGAATAAGAGGGGGAAAAACAAGAAAGTAAACTCATAGTTAGGACTGTTCACGGGTAAGGTCGGTCCAGGTTTGGACCTCACTCGAGAACCAAACCGAACATGCATCGGGTAGGAAATTCCTACCCGGGCCCGATCTTACCCTGAAATGGCCCGAGAAAAGTCGGGTTCGGGTAAACACGGGCCGGGTAGAGTGTTACCCGATGGTCTTTAGGAAAGCAGTTTTGGTCCTTTTTTGGTAAGGGTTTTTGGGCATTTTTCACTCATAAAAAAAGTATATATATAAATATGTACTTCTACCCAAACATTATGATTTAATTCTCCAAAAAATAATTGTTTTGGGCCTTTTGTCATACATGATAGATGATACAACAATACAAAGACATAATGAAATAAGAACAAGCAAATCTCATCCATTTCTCCAAAACATTTAGCAGAAAAATAAGAACCAACACTACAAAGTACAAACTTATCACTCTTCACTCTAATTTCAGACCAGATGATAAATTATATCAATAATTCCACCAACTTAGATCATATATATCATCAAGGTATAACACATGAAAACATAAGACGTCATGAAATAAAAGAAAGATTGGAATGTATAATTACCTGGTTTTCATTTAGAATTTCATCATCATTCATCACTTTACCTGCAAGTCACTCAACATATATAAAAATGAAAAGTACATCTTAATAAAAGGAAGAATTCATCATAAAGTAGTACACAAATCCAACACTTTGTCTTTAAAAATACAAGTCCATCACTTGTTTAACAATACAAGTCCATAACTTAAAGTCTTAAACATTACAAAACAAGACCAAAAGCTTAAAAAGAAAAAAAAATGAAGCTAGGTTCACTTCATGACATATTGACATCTTCAGTCACAGTTGATTCTCCAGAAACATCTGTAAACAATAATTTGAACAATAGGAAATTAGAATTAAGTATACTGCATTGTAATATTTTTAACATAAACAATTAAACATTATTAACAAAGTACAAAACTTACCAGATGCAATACTATCAGTCTCCTCATATTGATCAAAGTCACGATCATTAAAATTAAATTATGTGGGGGATAACCAATTTTGAGTACAAATGAGTGCTTCAGTCATTTTTTGAGACAATGAACTTCTAAAAACGTCAAGCACACGTCCACCTGTGCTAAAAGCAGACTCAGATGCCACAGTTGACACTGGCATGACCAACACATCACGTGCAATAAGAGAAACGACTTTATATTTTGTGGCGTTCTCCTTCCATCATATTAAGACATCAAAAGAAGGAGCATCATCTATTGCGTCTGTTTCAAGATACTTGTCCAAATCTATTTTTTGATCTGAAGGATGTTTAGTTCGGCCAGACCACCACTTGCCCTTTGGATTTGGATTTGCAGTAACAAAATCAGGCATTGGTAGGTCTCCTAGACGATTGACAGCTCCAAAATCACCACTTTCTTCTTCATGTTCAGATTGTTCACCAACAACTCCCACTGAATATTTATCATACAACAAGTACAAAGTGTCTTTAACCTTCTTCTTCATACTCTCACACAGTATAGGATCATGATCATAGATATCATTAAAAGTGTTATTCACATAGCCAAACTTATGCCTAGGATCCAATACCACTCCAATCACCAACAAGGGGTTCATGTTTTCTAGCTTTCCCCAATATTTGTCATACTTTAATTTCATTTTCTTAGCCATTTCTCCAATAAGAGGATCTTGGTGGACAACACTCGCTTACAACATAGTATGAACATGAGCAATGTCATGGAAGCAAGAATTAGATGTCACACATAAGGATCCAGAGCACCTCAATGTGATGGTGTAGAAGACCTTTAAAAATTGAACAAACACATATGCATTACTTCAATCAAATGTCATAGGAGGTCCAAGCCGATGAGTATCATCCTTAAAATATGCATTGTATCGATCATCGTCATCTTCCATCCTATCAAACACTTTTTGGAACTTCAAGGCATGTTCCAACATCAAGTAGGTGGAATTCCACCTAGTCACAATATCCAAGCACACAAGAGCCTTGCAATCAATTTTTTCCTTTTGAACTAAGTCTTTGAATCTTTGAAGTCTTTCAGGAGAAGAACGTACATATCTAACAACATTCCTTATAGCAAAAATAGAATTGTGCAAGTCTTTCAACCCATTATTGACAACCAAATTCAAAATATGGCCACAACACCTTACATTAAGGTAATCACCATCACAAACTAACCCATTCCAATTTTTCAATCTTTTTTTCAGATAAGCCACAGTTGTGTCATTAGAGCTTGCAATGTCCACAGTTATAGAAAATACTTTTTCAATCCCCCATCCCAACAAACACTTCTCAATTGCCTTCCCTATAGTGTCACCTCTATGATTTTCAATTATACAAAAGTTTAGGATTCTCTTTTGTAATCTCCAATTTTCATCAATAAAGTGAGCTATCAGACACATATAATTGAAATTTTGAACTGAAGTCCAAGTATCTGTGGTGAGTCAAACACGCATACATGATTTTTTTAGAAAAGCTTTAAGCTTTTTGGATTCTTCAATGAAGAGCTTGTAACAATCTCTAGCAACTGTCACTCTTGATGGAACTGGAAATCTAGGTTCAAGACGAATGCTATACTTTCGAAATTCATGACCTTCGACAACTCGGAAAGGCTGCTCATCGCATATCACAAATTCAGCTAAGGCCTTACGACATTCTTCTTGATTATAGGTGTAGGGTACCAAGTTTGGTCCTAAACCCCCGGACCTAGATGGCTGAAGGAATGCAAGCATATTTTGTTTTTTTTTCCTTGTGCCCTATATGGGTACCCTTTGCATTTTAATAAATGCTTCTTTAGGGAAGTTGTGTCATGCTTAGATGTATCACAAGCATATGTGTGGTCTTTACAGTACTTGCATTTAGCTCTAGGCTCACCATTTGTCTCTTCTAGGGGAAGTTTAACAAAATGATCCCAAACACTAGACTTCGATACGGGGGGTTTTCTTTTTGAACCACTAACATTGGCAGGAGCAGAAGCTGCAGTAGTGGCAGCATTAGATCCAGGGGTATCTGTGTCTTGAGAAGGATTAGTGTCTTGGGTAGTGTCTTGGGTTTGTTGAGTAGATGGGTCTGCCATTTTAGGTTTGATTTGAAGATCTATTTTAAGCATGCATCGATTAGTTTATAGTCAAAATTTAAATAGTAAAACAATGTGCAGAGAACAAAGAAGATATCATATTATCATATACTGCCTACTAAATCATAAATAACAAAATGATCAATTCATCAATTAATAATAATTATAGGTTGAGAGAGTTGAGACTAAAACACTCAAAGTGTTTCAACATTTAACAAACAAAATATGGTCGAACACTCGAAACTATCTTGAAAAGTGAGAGAGGTAGTCTAAAAATTTAATATTGTTCCATACCCGAAATTATAAATTGAACCATGACATTTATTAAAGGGTAAATGAATCTTTTCTACTCAGTCGTACTCGAAATTAGTATATTTATATAGGTGTGTGTAAGATAAGTTATACCATTCACCTATTACAACTTTCATATATTAATTAGCCTCTCCATTAATAACTTTCTGTAGCTTATGGTCTTTCTCAGAGAAAAGGAGTTAATTAAACAGGAACTGCTCACATTACTGTATTATTCACTAGCCCAGGCTCCTACCTACAGTTAGTTCACTTCAAAATATTTGCCTTCATGGATTTTTAATTTATAGCTTGTGAATAATGAAACTTGAACATTTTTTTTCTCTCAGATTTTCATTGTCATGTATACAACCCAAGCATTCTAAAGTTGTCAACTGTCAAGCAACCCTAAATCTTGCATTCCTAAATATTGCAAGAAAATAAAATAGACAAAGCTCACCTTACTTGCACCTGCTCAGCTGCTCTGCTGCTCTGCTCGTGCTTAGCTGCTCTGCTCGTGCTCTATAGGAACCGAAGAACAGAACTCCAAGTGGAAAAAAAGAACTACAAAACGAAAGAGGAAGGAAACAAGTGAAAAAAAGCTCAAATGGGAACAAAGCCAACATTCAACCGAGAGGAGATCAGGAGAGATCGAAAACAAGAAGAAGAAAATTAAAAAAAATGCAACTCAGTGACTCACCTCTATTGATCAAATCGAGAGGAAATGAGAGATTGAAGGGGAAGAAGAGAGGAGGAGAGTGTTGCACGGCTGCACGTTGTCCAGCGGCCTCCGTCAGCGAGTTGGCGGAGAGGCAGAGAGGCGGAGAAGTGAGGACTGAGGGAGGCAGAGACGAGAGACTGAGAGAGATCACGAGAGACGAAGAGAGAGTGAGGTTAGGAAATTAGGGGAGGGAGGGGTTTTAGACTTTTAGTTTTAATTTTTAATAAATAATATAATATAATATAAAATATAAAATATATTATATATATTCAGGTAGGGTCGGTTCGGATAACACACTTACCCGAGACCCGAACCGACCCAAGCACTCCTTAGACATTTTGTCATTTTCCCGACCCGAAAATCATTTTACCCGGCCCGAACGTACCCGAAGTGGTCGGGTCGGGTTGAGTAAATCGGGTAGGGTAGGGTCGGGTCTTGTACACCCCTACTCATAGTCACACACTCATATAGGTGAAGAAATGCGATTGTGCATATTTTTGATAGAATAAGAGGGGGAAAGAACAAGAAAGCAAACTCATAGTCACACACTCATATAGGTGAAGAAATGCGATTATCTTTTCTCACAAACTCAAAATCAAAGAGAGAGAAGATGAGAGTTATAAAGATGAAGGGAAGGTTACTCCTTATGTAATGACAATGTTAATTAGAATTTATATTTTAATTAATTTTTTTAATTAGGATTTAAATTTTAATTAATTTTTTATTTAAAAAATAATATTAATAAATATGAAAATGAAGTAATTTTAACTCAACATGTCTAAATGTATATATTTAACTGTTCACGTCAATAAGAAAAAATTTAGGTCCATTTCCTTATATCCATTTCATCAAGTTCCACCATTCATATATTGTATTTACAATTTCTTTCTTCTATGATTGGTCATATAAAAGGTAGTCTTCTATGTTCTCTCTACTGTGATTGGTCATTTAAATACTTTTTGCCACGTGTCATATTTATATTAGAGAACTTGATGAAATGGACATAAAATAATGGATCTAAATTTTTTCCGGTCAATAATTCGTTAATTATTTAACTATCATCTAGCTAACGAAAAGATTAAAAAAACTCAAATTACAAACATAAAACGTAAAAAATTAAATTAAGACAAAAAATAAACCTATAGGATCACCATATATAGTGTTTTTGTCTATATTTTCCTGTAGGATTAGTGTGTAATCTTTGACTTGTTTTGTTTTTCTTTCCCTCTGCCCAAAAAGAAAGTAATTAATTTTATTTCAAAATTCAAACAAAATTAAAATCTCTCTTGCAATTACAAATACCGTGATAATTAACCGCTACAAAATTTTTATTCTAAAAAAAAAAAAAAGGAAAAACCCCTTGCCATTACAAATTGCTCATTAACTAAGGTCAAAACCCCGAATTAATCCCTTATGTTTCCACGAAATTTTATATTAGTCTTTTATGTTTCAAAAAGTTTAAATTAGTCTTTATGTTTACAAGAAGTTTCAAATTAGTCCTTCCGTCTAAGTCCGTTTATTTCTTCCGTAAGGCGCTGACGTGACGTGCTGAGATGAACATATCATCTCTCTTACGTATTCATTTAAAGAGACGTATCATGTCACGTCATCATCTACTATCATATGTGATGACGTGACAGGACATGTCAGCGTAGATGAACACGTTAACACGCTACATCAGCATTTAACTTAAGAAATTGACTGAAGTGGACGGAAGGACCAATTTAAAACTTCTTGACCAATTTAAACTTTTTGAAATATAAAAGAACCAATATAAAACTTCGTGCAAACGTACCGACGAACTAACTAATTAGCCATTACAAAATTCACATTTAGCGCAAAGCTCCCGTCCTAATTAATGTCCGATCCTGAAGGAACGAAACTGAGAAGCTGCTTGGAATTATGAAGCCATGGCTTCACCACCACCACCGAATCGAACATCTCGTAACCCCCATTACGCGTAGTACCCCAGATTTTCAAGCAGTACTTTATCCCACTCACCACTTGCTTCTTTGCCTCGACCACCTTCGCGAACCCCACCTTCTCCCCCACTACGACGTCGTTTCGCCGTGATGCTCTCTCCTCCTTGTTGTACTCCTCCACCGAGTACCTCCCCAGCTCCTGCACCTCCTCGTTTGCCTCCACGTGTCCAATATCCGTCCACGCCCCAACTATTGATCTCCCGCCTCGGGAACCGAACGACGCCGTACAGAGCCCCAGCAGAACGGTGACGAAGATCGCCAGCGTCACGGACGGTGAACTTATCATCAACGCCATTTATCTTCCGTAATTTCTTTCTTCAACGTAACCAACGTGTTAAGAAAAGAGAGAGAGAGAGAGAGAGAGTAGTGTGAAGGAGATTGGAGGGACGACGTGCCGTTTATATAGTGAGTGAGTGAGGGAATTGAAGGGGGTTGAGTTTTGACACGTAATATAGAAGATGAGGTTTGGTGACGCAAACGGCGTGCCGCGTATTTGGTATGAGAGTGGGAATTGTTCTTATCATCTCGATTCTTCTGCGATGGGTGGTGAATGCAGGGTATGGGGAATGGCAGAGGCAGAGACAACTAGCTGATTCATTTGTCTTTGTCTTGTTTGATTCTGAATTTGGTAGTAAGGCAAGACACTCTCAAGTACTATCGGATAGGACGCCAGTGGCATGTTGGGGAACCAATAGAGGTCCAACCCAAAGGATTGCTGCACAGACCTAAGCTGCGAGCAGTTTTACTCAGTCGCAACTACTCAACTAGCCTTTGGGTGTCAGGGGATATCCCTGAGGAGGGATGCCCACCAAAACAGGATTTTGAATGGCTTCAGAGGGATTCGAACCCTCGCCTATGAGTGAAACAAAAACTTTTCTCTAGATCATTGACCAAGCTTCGTTGTCTTTGTCTATGTCTTCCTTTCTTATGTAAAAAAGTTGTTAGGACTTAGGAGAATGTATTTGATTATATTGTTTAGTCTCCTTCTCACATGTATTGTTAAGGCACATGACTTATTTAATTGGACTTATTTACTCGTTCAATTAAGATTTTTAGTTCAATTATATTAGAGTTATGGTCTCTGAATTATAAGTATTATTCTTTTCTGTAATTCTATCACCGAAAAAGAAAGAAACTCTAGTCTTTTAAAATCACGCTTACTAATTTAAAAGACCTATAGCCGCAAGACCGAAGAACTCTTATGAATTCAGGTACGCTTCTGCTTTCAAATTTATTTTTTTGATGATTTGACATTATGAAACTGCATGTAGATAAATTAAAATTTTATCTATTCGGAGGATTTTCTTGACCATACATATATATATATATGTATATATATATGTGTGTATATATATGTGTATACATATACATATATTATAAAATAATAACATAAATAAATAATATTATGGATTACTATATAAATAAGTGAGGTCGAATCTTTTACTATTGTTTGGTCATGTATTCATTTAGTCTTGATCAGTTAATTACAATTATAATTGTGATTAAAATCGAATAGCAGTACTTGTACAACAGAGAATTCGGATTTATAAATAAGTTGACATTATCAACGTGGAGTTAATCTAAGTGATAAGCGGCTTAAATCGTTTAAATAAGATCTCGAATTCAAAACTTTTTGAATGCAGCTATCTCTGTTAAGAGACTCTCTCATCCTAGCTAAATACGTGATACAAGTTGAATATAAATTAATCAAGATAACATCTCAAAAATCACGGAAATTTTTTTTATATATTGATTATATTGACAAATAATTAAGAAAGCATTAATAAATCTATTAAAATAGATGAAGTACACTATTATAGCATCCATTAAAATACATCAATTTAAGAATGACGAGTATCCGTGCAATTTATACGAGATTAGATTCTATACTGTTTAGCATAAAAGATAAATAGAAAGAATGACATATAAGTGAGTCTCATATATAATGAGTCCCGTATGTAAGATCCATTTATATATCACTCTCTCTCCTTATTTTTTTATACCGGATAGAATTCATTCTAAAAGCCTTCCCAAAAACATCCATATTGTCACTGTGGGTTGACACGTTGAAATCTGCATGTACGGCAGCTGGCACGGCTAGGGAATGAAGAATTGAAGATAATGTTTAATTTGGACAAAATTGAAAAAACATAAATTTATATTATATCATTTAATTGGGTATATTAAATTCAAAATATGGTAGTGCTTTTGAGATTTTTTTTTTTTGGCCTGATTGCTTTTGAGATTTATAAAGAACTAATTATAATGTTTTTTTTTTGCTAGAAATTTTAATGTATACAAGTATAACCGTGAGAGAGAAAAAATCGACTGCAAGTCTGCAAGATGTTGTATGGATTGGGACTTACACGTCATTGTTTTGGTTTTTTTAGAGCATCAAACTAAATTGTATTATAAAAAAATAAAGGGTAAAGTACCATTCCCGCCTCCAAACTTTGTTGTAATGTTCATTCTTGCCCCCAAACTTTTTTTTGGTTCATGCCTATCTCTAAACTTTCAATTTTGTTCATGCCTACCTTTTTTTGCTAACACCGTTAACTTTTTTGACAGAATTTACTGACGTGGATGATGAATGTGTATTTCTTTTGCCACGTTATTGTCTACCTCACATTTAACTTTTTACTTTTATTAAAAAATTAACTTAATCCAAATAAAAAAAAACATTTTAAGGTAAAAGTTTGGTTTTTTTTTTGGATTAGGTTACTTTTTTTTAATAAAAGCAAAAAGTAAAATGTGAGGTGGACAATGACGTGGCAAAAGAGATGCAAATTTATCGTCCACGTCAGCAAATTCCGTCAAGCAAGTTAACGGTGTTAGCAAAAAGGGCAGACATGAACAAAATTGAAAGTTTGGGGGTAGGCATGAACAAAATTGAAAGTTTGGGAGTAGGCATGAACCAAAAAAAAGTTTGGGGGCAGGAATGAACATTGCAGCAAAGTTTGGGGGCAGCAAGAGTACTTTACCCAAAAATAAATGATACGTATAATTGTTTAGAAAGTTGATCTGGTATATAATACTTGTAACTATAGAATATTTCACCTTGGAATACGTGGCACTGACTTTCTAGAAGCCAGACTTAAACACTCGCTAGAGACACGTGGCACCACTCAGCTACCAGTTACATGGCCCTTACCCACGTCATCTCATGGAGCATCCCATTAACCAGACGTGGGAACACCACAAGCCTCGTGGCACGTCCCACGTCCCACGAGATCGTGGGTCGAGCACAACCTCCCCACACCAAGTATAAATAGACCCTCACCCGAGGGACTAGACATGCAACCAAAAGGATTACAACACCTAATCCACGACATCTCACACATACTCTCGGTAACCTAAGCATCCTCAGATACCTCACGCAACCCCTCTGCATATCACGAGCTCCGCCGTAAGCTCCGCCTAGGTCAGCCTCTGGCAAGCTCACCTCCATCTCGGAGTACACCATTTACGGGGCTTCCAGCAGCCCCCAGAGACCCGAGCTCTCTCCCACTAAGGCAACCTCCTAAGAGTGGCTCGCCCGCCCAGAGTACCTTAGGCACGTCTTAGCCGCACATAGCCCAATACAGGTAACCACCTTGCCTAACGGCTCCTATAAACGTTAGCATGACGAACTACGTGGACTTTGATCCCTCCTGAAGGGTACGTAGGCACCTAGGTGCATCACCTAAGGACAAGTCCCCCAAGATTAAGACCCCTTGCGGTCCTAATTACAAATTACAATTGTCTGAGCCAAAAACGACATTTACAATACTTATACAATTTTTTAAAAAATATTTCATTTGTGAAGTAATAATAATTTTTTTAATAGGGACTCACACTAATAGACACCTACTATGAATGAATTAAGGACCAAATTATTATTAATTTTGACAAATAGCACGTTAGTTATTCACAAGGCCATTTGTCAATATTAATAACAATTTGGTCTCTAATCTATTCATGGTGAATCTTTATTAGTGTGAATCCCTATAAAAAATTTATTATTACTTTACAAATAGAATATTTTTAAGAAATTGCAGGAAAATAAATTGCACCGTATCCAATTTCAATTGTTCATATAACTTAAACCCAATAATATCGGGCAAAAAAAAACCCAACAATATAAGAAAAGAATAATTTATAAACGTTATTATACTAAAAAAAAGGAAATAAAAGTATATATATAATCTTATAAGTAAGAATAATTTATAAACATTGAAGAGAGTGAAGGAATCATACTTAAAACTTCTTTTAGCTCAGGGCTAGATTATTCGTGATGCAAGGAACATTGAATCCTGATGGTTTTGTACCGAAGCACAAGGCTAAATTGGTTGTTAAAGGGTACTCATAGCAAGCTGGTGTTGATTATAGTGATACTTACGCACCGTTTGCAAGACATGGAACCATAAGACTTCTTTTAGCTCTAGCAGCTCAAATGAAATGGGAAGTGTTCCATTTAGATGTGAAAACACCGTTTCTTAATGGTGAATTAGAAGAAGATTTATTTGTTGAACAACCAGTTAGTTTTGAGATTATTCATGATAAAAACAACGTGTACAAATTAAACAAAGCTTTGTATAGCCTTTGGTAATATATGGACCCGGCACTGGTCATGTGGGCTACACGCGAAGGATCGACCCGGCATAACGTGTAATTGTCTCTAATAATCGACTTCTTGGGATTATATAAGCTACTCGAGGGGCTTCGTTCCAGGACACTTAGACTCCAGTTCATGCTGCCTTTAGCAAGCTACATCATTGCGATGTTCTCACTTCCTTCTTCCCCATTCTTCTCCCATCTCTCCAGTCATCCTTCATCTCACAATGGGGGTTCATCCATCAATCAAACTACATGGACTTTGATCCCCTATCGGGGTACATAGGCGTTGGTTCTTTCTAGCTCGAGTCCTTTCCCCTTTGCCTACAATCGCTTCTATTCCGGACCTCCGAGTTATCAGAATATCAGTGGTGCTCACCTTGGTCTTGCTCAAGACACAAGGGACAAAGAGCAAAGAATCAGGAAATACATACGACATTTGCGATCCTTCAACAATGTCTCCATCTGATGCTTACACTTCAAGCCATTATCAAAGAACATCAAGAAAGCTTAAAAGGGAGAGTGTAGATGCCCCTATCTTCGAGTTCCTCCCTACATCAAATGACTTAGACGCAGAACCATTCCCAATGGTAATCACTGCCAACATCAATGGTTACCTAGTAAAGTGAATTCTGGTGGATCAAGGATCATCGGTAAACGTGCTATACTACCACGCATTCTCCAGGATGGGTGGAAGATATAAGGATCTGCAACCCTCATCGAGAAGGGTGGTAAGTTTTAACGGTTAAGAGGTTCAAATTTCAGGTACAATCGATTTGTGTTTTTCTTTGGGTAATCTTGATGACCCAGCAAAACGTATGGTTCATTTTTCCATGGTAGACATAATGTCAACATATAATGCCATAATAGGAAGACCCACATTAACCAAACTAAGAGTCGTAATATCTATAGCTCAACTGAGAATGAAATTTGTTACCCCAAAAGGGACCGACGAAATCTTCGTCGACTTAGAAGAAGCCAAGTCGTGTTATACGGTTAACATGAACAATGCGCCCGGTCGACATAATGAATCGGTAAGAGATAAATCACTTGTTGACTCGGATATAATTGACCTTAGGGATGAAATACTGGGAACTTGTCTAGAATCTTCAGAAGAATTGATACCAATAAGGATATAAGGTAGCCAGGACCTAGAGAAATACAAATAGGATCTTGACCCCAAGAATCAATTAGAAAACCTTTAGTAAACTTACTAAAAGAGTATAAAGATGTTTTTGCATGGATCCCAGCGGATATGCCAGGGATAGATCCGGAGTTAATATGTCACTCACTAGACACTAATAATAGACCCCCAGTCGTCCAAAAGAAAAGAAAATTTGGGGAGGAGCGACAAAAAGCAACAGACGAAGAACTCCAAAAATTATTAGATGCCAGGTTCAACAGGGAAAGTAAGTATCCAAAATGTTTATCAAATGTGGTGCTAGTAAAGAAAGCTAGCGGAAAGTGGCAAATATGTATAGACTTCACAGATTTAAATAAATCCTGCCCTAAAGATGTGTACCCATTACTTAGCATAGATAAGTTAGTCGATGAGACATCTAGCCATAAACTATTGAGCTTTCTAGACGCCTTTTCAGGGTACAATCAAATTAATATGAATCCCAAAGATTCTGAAAAGACATCGTTTTTCACAGATTGATAGAGGAGTATTCTGTTATAACGTAATGCCATTCGGCCTTAAGAAAGCCGGAGCCACCTACCAGAGAATGATGGATATAGTCTTCAAAAAATAAATAGGCAAAAACCTGGAGGTATATGTAGATGATATGGTAGTAAAATCTATAGAAGAAGATCAACACCTACAGGATCTAAGGGAAGTCTTTGATGAATTAAGACACATGAATATGAAACTAAACCCAACAAAATGTGCCTTTGGAGTATCAGCAGGGAAATTCTTAGGCTTCATGATAACCAAGAGGGGGATAGAGGAAAACCCAGAGAAATGCCAAGCTATGCTAGAAATGGAATCAACTAGAACAGTAAACGAAGTACAAAGGGTAGTAGGAAGATTGGTAGCACTATCTCGATTCCTGTCGAGATCGGCAGATAAGTGCTTACCATTCTTCAAAACATTGAGAGCCGCTAATCCTTTCTAATGGACAGATGAGTGTGAACAAGCATTCATGAAACTAAAAGAATATCTAGCTAACCCTCTCATATTGACGAAACCGATGAAAGGGAAACATTATATGTCTATTTAGCTGCAACACAACAATCAGTCAGCTCGGCTTTGTTTAGGGAGGACTTAGAGGGTCAATGCCCGATATATTTTACAAGTAGAGTATTATAAGAAGTCGAAACTAGATACCATAGTATAGAAAAACTAGCATATGCTTTAGTAATTTCGGCCAGGAGGCTGAGGCAATATTTTCAGCAACACACTATAATCGTAAGAACGTAACTGATCAGTCGTTAAGACAAATTTTACTAAAGCCTAATTTGGTAAGAAGACCCACAATGTGGGCAATAGAATTATCAGAATTCGATATTATGTATGAACCGCGCCGAGCCATTAAAGGCCAGGCCCTCGCGGACTTTGTAGCTGAAATGACTCTCCCGAGTAAAATACCCTTGGATAAAACTAAGAAACCTTATTGGACCATATATGTTGATGGCTCGACAGGAGCAACTTGTGGTGAAGTATAATAGTTGAAAGCCCGTCCGGCGTCGTGGTGGAACAGGCCATTAGATTTGCCTTCAAAACATCAAATAATCAAGCAGAGTACGAAGCCATGATCGCGGGACTTGAATTGGCTCAAGAACTGAGAGCGGACAGGGTTTAAGTATTCAACGACTCAGCATTGGTGGTTAACCAACTAAATGAAGAATTTGATACCAAAGAGGCAACTATAAAGAAGTATGTACAGCTGGTCCAGAGTATAATGAAAGCCTTTCGAGAGGAGAATCCCTCGGGATAAAAACGAAAAGGTAGACGCCCTCTCCAAGATGATAAACATTAAAAAGGCCGGGGGATTCAAGTTGGTAATTTGAAGACAGCTAGAAAGACCAAGCACATAACGACAAGAGGCACTGCCGGTAAACCAGGATGATAGCTGGATGACACCCACTGTGACATATCTAAGAAATGGGACACTACCCCAAGATAAGCAAGAAGCCCGAAAGGTAACGTGCTGATCAACCAAGTACTTTCTGTGGGGAAACGACTTATATCAAAAAGGAGTATCCAAGCCTCAAATGAAATTTGTCACCTCCCAGCAAGGGAAAGCCATCCTTCAATACATCCACACTGGATGGTGTGGAAGTCACCAGGCACCCATGGCTCTCAGAAGGAAGACTTTACTGGCAGGATACTATTGGCCAAAGATTACAACAGACGCCGAGCAACTAGTAAAATGCTGTGATGACTACCAAAAGCACAGCAATTATACACATATACTGACAAATGACTAACAGATCATTACATCTCTTTGGCCTTTTGATATATGGGGAATAGACATTCTGGGGCCTTTCCCTCCAGCAGTGGGTCAAGTCAAATACATGATAGTAGTAGTGGATTACTTCACAAAGTGGATCGAAGCAGAGCCAGTAGCGTCAACTACGTCCTTGCAATGCTAGAAGTTCTCTTGATAGAATATTATAATCCGTTTCAGACCTCCCCACACTTTGATCTCCGACAATGGAAGACAATTTATTAGTGAAACATTCAAAAGTTACTTCGACGATTGGCAGATTAAACTAATGAGAACTTCAGTAGAACATTCGGCAACGAACGGACAAACCGAGTTAGCCAACAGAATTATACTAACAGGACTCAAAAAACAACTAGACGAGGCCAAAGGCAAGTGGGCAAAAGAGGTTCCCTCAGTGCTATGGTCATATAGGACCACGCCACAGACTACTACAAGAGAGTTCCCGTACGCACTCACATATGGCCGAGAAGCCATGATTCCCACCAAATTGGAGATACCAACATTAAGAACATCTAATTATCAAATTAAAGAGAATAGAGAGGCAACGACAGACGATCTCGACACAATAGAGGAAAGAAGAAAAAGAGCGCAAATTAGAGCCGGCGCATACAGACAAAGGATAGCTCGGCGCCACGACTCAAGAATCAAAGCCAAAAACCTTTAAGAAGGGGACTTAGTACTTCGAATAGCAATTAATAACAGAAATGACTCGGTACAAGGGAAGCTAGCACCAAACTGGGAAGGCCCATACAGAGTGATAAAAGTGCTACCAAACAGAGCATATCGACTCGGCACATTAACAGGCAACCTCCTCCCGAGCTCACGGAACATAGCCAACCTGAAGGAATAACACCCAAAAAGTCCCAACCTATAAGGCCCTCCGACAGTCTAAAGTCCCAGCCTATAAGGCCCTCGGGCACCCCAAAAGCCCTCGACCAGAGGCACCAAAAAAGTCCCTGTCTATAAGGCTAAGGGCACTCTCATTACTACATTGAAAGAAAGACGGACAAGCAGCAACACAGCAAAGAAACAAGCATCAAAACCAAGTAAGAAGGAAAGCAAAAAATAGGCTACCAAAGCAAGTATGATTAAAAGTAAAAAATCTTCAAAGCTACTAAGGAAATGCTGAGCTCATTAGATGTACAAAGGCTTATAAGGCCATAAAATCCTTTTTAAAAGGGCCAAAAGCTACTTTCCTTTACAAAAAGAAAAAGAAAAATATCAAAATGGGCCATCTTCACTATCCTCCTTCTAGTCTTTCTCGACAGGTAGACCAAATTCAGGTGGAGGCCCCGGCGGTGAAACAAGCTCCCGCTTCACACTACTAGGCCCGCCCCCGGCTGAACCGAAACGATCAGAACTCACACGAAGCATCTCAGAAATTGTGGCGTCCTTTGCAGCCAAAGCATCCTCCAACTCACTAACAGTCTGTCGAGCGGCGATAAGCTCTCTCCGGACACCATCCAGATCGCCAAGGGTGGAAGCCTGCTGACAACACTCATATTAATCATAATATTTTGGGTCATTTGGAAAGGTTTTATTGTGTCCAAATACATGTTTTAATGGTATATTGATTCATATGAGTGTCGGATTCAATTCTTGCTAATTCCATGAGTTTATTGTATAAATTGTGTTAATTTCATAATTTTAGCATTTGTGCAAATTTAAATTCATGATTGGGACTTTAGCAAGTATTTTTGGATATTTTATAGGACATCTAGAGGAGGGTTAGAAAGAAGATCAACATTTGGGAGCCATAATGCAAGTGGGAGAGAAGAACCGGGCAAAAACCAAGCAAAGACAACACTTTTTCAATTCTGCTCACTGCAGCAAGCCACATCAGCTTAGCTCGCGTTTTTTACATAAGATTTCGCTTTTGGGTCGAATTTGTGGGCCCCGCTTACCCCAATACACTAGGGTTGAGTGGGGAGGCAGCCACATATCATTCACACTTCATCTTTTCACAAAATTTCTCACCTTCCTCTCAACTCCAAGCGCCCATCTTCATCCTCTCTTCATCTTCTTCACTCCATCTCCATTCCCACTCACTTTCACTGCAACATTCATCACCATCCATGGCTAGGCACGAGTTGGAGAAGCTTGGTGGAGCATTCTTCATCTCCATGAGTGGCTAAACTTCTATTGCTTTGGAAGAGGATGATTAGGGCTTGAGCTTTGGCACTTACTAGGGTGTTTTTCTTATTTTCCTTCTACTTCTCTTTATAGATTCATTATTGTCTTGTTGATTTTGATGGATTTGTATTGATTGTGGTTTCATGGTTGTGGAACTTAACTTGGTTGTAGTTGGATATTAGGGATTGATATAGTTTTGTGATTTGCATTTTCATTCTCCCATTGTGGGTTTTGATTACATTGGATTTGGTTAAATCTTATTGAAGGAGGCGATGTTCGACTGAAACAATAAAAGCAAATAGTTAGCATAAAAAGATAAAGGCAACAAATAAAGACAGAGTAAGGACCAATACCTTAACAGAATGTGCTAATACATCAGCCCCTTAAAGATCTGACAGTGCCTCATATAAGAGCGTTGCACAGGACCTGATGGTTGGAATAAGACCTGCCTGTTTTGAGTTCTTTTGAGATTTTTCCCACCGCTCAGCAGAGAAGATTCTCTGTGTCAGCAGAGCAAAGGGCAAGTCATTTATGCTCACATACGTGGAAGCCTCAGCCCTCTTCCGAACACGAGGCCTCTCTCCTCCTTCATCTTCTATAGGCATCTTCCCCAGAACGATTGGGAGAACCCTTAGAGGAAGACATAACAACAGTCTGCCTCTGTTTTGCTTGCCATTGCACGTAAGTATGACTCACTGAAAAAGGAAAACAAATCAGCAAGAGAACCTCAGAGGAAAAAGAAAGGATCATGTCAAAACTTACCGCATAAATCACCCATGTTATGCGGCGGCCGGGTGCTCAAGGTAGTCACGACAACTTGCTCGACCTCGCTCAAAGCAAACAGAGGAACCGACGGAGGAGATCGAAAAGATGATCAACACAAGAGAAAAAGGGGATAGAGGCCTCCATGAAGCTAGAATGGACGAACACCAGCCATCGTGGTAATGCGAACAAATTGACCTCCACAACCACGCACATTGCGAGAAATGTGAGAAAGAACAGGGAAGGGAGCTATCTGCTTGAGGAAAACAAAATCCTGGGCAGCATGAAGCTGGGCTTGAAACAAATAAAAGAAAAGTTGTAGGGAAGGCTCTATCCTTACACCCTCACAAACTTCCTCAAAACCATGGAGGAAGACCCAAACATTTGGCGCCAGTTGCGCAGGACATACATTTAGACAGTTAAGAAAGGACACCACAAAATCGGAAAATGGAGGAAATACCCCCATTACGCTAGCAACAAAATCGTAAAACATAAACCCTACCCTATCATGGCCTAACAATGACATGGGGAATGGATGATGAGCAACACAGAAACAAAATCGGAGGGCAATATCAAGAAAAGCTTAACTTGCTTGAATAAAAGACGCAGCGGGGGGGGGGGGGGGGGGGGAGGGGGGAAGGCTTTCAGTAGAGCGAACCATAGTTGAGAGGCTGTCAGCATTAACACCCTCATCTAAAAGAATGGGGAGGGGGCCCTGTTCACCAGAAGCAGAAAAGAAGACCTCCTGCTCAGAACGATAAAGAGAATCTGAGTAAGTAACCTCCTCCATACGAGTGACAGGAGGGCAATTCTCGACGAAGACCAAAGAAATTCTTCACCAAAAAGATCTCTACTAAAGGCCATAAGGCTATCTTCTTCGGAAACCCTAGAATCAGGAGAGAGGGGAACATAATGGGAAGACGAGCCATTCCCCGAAGAACGACGAAGGTTGCGAACTTGCGATGGCAAAAGGGAGTACGAGCCATGGAAATGAATGAAGGAATTGCGAGAAAGCAAAAATTTTAGATAAACAGAGCAAAGGAAATTGAAAATAGGAAGTAAAAGAAACAAACAAGAAAGGGAAGTTAAGAAGACGAGAAGCAGTTGAATCAAAAAGGGGAAAGACGGAAAAACCCCTATTTTGAAAACAGTTAGATGACGTGTACCTACTACCTACAGCAGAAATATCAGCACGCACTACCAAAAACTTCGAACGTCTCTTAAATATATTTTTCAGAGAAGACGAAATGGTTTCTTCTAAAAGGAAAATCACTCCATTTTGAAGCTCTTTGACCTCGAAAACAAGTTAAGGTGTCGAGTCCTTTTGGTAAACTAAAAGTCTGAGAGCTGCTCCGAAACTCCCAGACATGAGGAACTTATGGTAATATATAGACCTGGCACCGGTCACATGGGCTACACGCGAAGGATCGACCCAGTATAACCGTGTAACCGTCTCTGATAATCGACTAACTACTTGGGGGGTTATATAAGCTTCTCGATGGGCCTCATTGCAAGACAATTAGACTCCAGTGCATGCTGCCTTTAGCAAGCTAAATCGTTGCAACGTTCTCACCTCCTTCCTCCCCGTTCTTCTCCCATCTCTCCGGTCATCCTTCATCTCACACTGGAGGTTCATCCATCAATCGAACTACGTGGACTCTAATCCCCTGTCGGGGTACATAGGCGCTAGTTCTTTCTAGCTCGAGTCCTTTCCCTCCAACTGCTTCTATTCTGGACCTCCGGGTTGTCAGAATATCAGCCTCAAACAAGCCCATAGAGCCTGGTATACCAAGCTTGATTCACACTTGATGAAGCCACTATGTATGTTAGAAAGGTTGCTTCTGAAAAATTGTTGATTGTATCTATCTATGTGGATGATATGTTGGTGACTGCAAATGATGGTGAAATGGATAATGAATTTAAGAAGGAGATGGAATCTATCTTTGAAATGTCAGACCTTGGGCATATTACTTATTTTTTGGGAATGGAAATTAGCCAATTCAGCTCAGGCATTTCCATTTCTCAAAGAAAGTATATGCCTTGGATTTGCTAAAGAAATTCAAGATGGAGAGGAGCAAACCTATTGCAACCCCATTAGTGCATAATGAAAAGTTTTATAGTATTGAGAAAGGGAATGATGTTGATCCAAGTTATTATAGAAGTCTGGTGGGAAGTTTATTGTATTTGACAATTCAAGACCATATTTGATGTCTGCTACAAGGATATTGTCCAGGTATTTGAAGGAATCGGGTCAAGCTCATCTAGATGCTGCAAAAAGAGTATTGAGATACATTAAAGGGACTGCAGATTTTGGCCTTTGGTATACCAGAGTTAATGGAGTAAAATTAATTGGATATTCAGATACTTATTGGGATGGGTGTCTTTATGATATGAAGAGCACTATAGGTTATATTTTTTTCAATGGGCTCTGGAGTATTTTCTTGGTTGTCTAAGAAGCAAGAAGTTGTGGCACAGTCTATTGCAGAGGTAGAATATATTGCCATTGCTGCAGCAGCAAACCAAGCTATATGGCTAAGGAAAATGCTAAATGATCTTCATCAAACTCAAGAGGAGGCTACTATAATAAGGGTGGACAATTAGTCAGCAATAGCTATGGCAAAAAATCCAGTTCATTATGGACATACAAAGCACATCAATGTGAAATTTCATGCAGTAAGGCAAGCAAAAAAGGAAGGAAGCGTTGAACTTGTTTACTGTAAATCTGAAGAACAATTTGCTAAGAACAACTTGCTGACATAATGACCAAAAGTCTTTCTAAAGGAAGGTTTGAATTTCTGAGAATGCAGCTGGGAGTATTGAAGAAAAATCTTAAAGGGGGAATGTTAATGTATTAAGATTTTTCTTTATACTCCAGAAGTTGTAAAGTAATTTATGTATGCTATTTTGTTTTTGATTGACAAGGAATGGTTGTCCTTACTTTAAGGATTTATATATGTTCTCTTAAAGTTTAGAGGTGTCAAAGTGGGCCAACTCGGTCCATACGGTTGATCCACCACGGGTTGGGCCCATCACGGGTTAACCCACACGGGTTGAAAGAGTTAAACAAGTTGAAAATTCTTATCCGACCCACCAAGGTGGTGGATCGAGCTAACCCACCCAACCCATTTTTTTAAAAAAAGTTTTTAATTTAATTTTTTTAAAAAAATCTATATTTTTTTATACATTTTTTTTCATAAACTATGAAATTTAATATAATAAAATGAAAGAAAAGATTCATTATTCATCATGTCACTTAAAAATAATTAAATACAAAATAATGAAAGTATGGAAATATAAAATATATTAAATAAATTGTTTTTAATATATTTAATATATGAGATATGAGATATATATATGGGAACTTAATTAAGACTTAGGATTTTCTTTTACTTTTTATTAATATATTAAATAAATTTTTTTTTTTAATAGTTAGGAGGGTTACGGGCCAACCCACCTAACCCGTGAGTTAACCCACCTAACTCGCGGTTTAGGTGGGTCGGGTTTCTCCAATCCGTTTATTAAACGGGTTGAGATTTTGTAACCCAACCTATCAAATTGGTGGGTTAAATGGGCTAACCCAGTGAGTTAAACTTGACTTAAAATAAGTAATTGATATGTGTTAAGTTTGACTTTTTATGAAATATATAAACATATGACTTTTGTAATGTTATCCGTATAAAAGTTATCTATGAAAAGAACCTTCTCAATAAGAGGGTTTCCCACTTCTCGGCATCTCTCTTTTCTGCTTTAAACTCGTACAAAATTGTTTTCTTCGTATATATTTTTCAAAGGAATATATCATTTTTCAACGGTTGGAATTTAGTAGTAAAGTCCTTCTTATGAAAATTTCAGTGATGCATTTTATCACTAAATAAATAATACCTAAAGATGTATATAACATGAAATTGACTGCAATTTGATTAAAAATTAATACGATTATTGGGAAAGCATATTGCTTCGCCATTTGTTTACATTAATCATATACCAACTGAAAGAAAAGCCATCCATACCTTTGGATTGCATGATACATTAT
Source organism: Senna tora (assembly GCA_014851425.1). NCBI lineage: Eukaryota > Viridiplantae > Streptophyta > Magnoliopsida > Fabales > Fabaceae > Senna > Senna tora. Next base: position 15,590,046 of record CM026271.1, read on the forward strand.
GCATATATAGTAACTAAGAATTTAAAAAAAAAAAAAGAAAGAAAAAAACTGATTATCAAAATCCATATTAGAAAGTAGGTAGTTAGCTAGTTCTTTCACTTATTATATATAAGAACTAATTAAGAGGTTTGGCTGTTTCACTTCTTGTCCATCCCAAGTGTTTGCTTCACAGTGTCCACAGCACCCTGAGCCATGTTCTTCACTTGCTCTCCAGTCTAGAACAACAAGATATTTTAAAGACATTTTTTAATGCAGGTTTTAAAAAATATTTTAAACAGTAAAATATATATATATATATAAAAAAAAATCTGTTTGAATTACTGATTTCGACTAAAAATAAAATAAAATGTGTGTTTTGGGAACAAGAAACACAAAACAATTAAAAGATGTTATGAACAGCAGTTTTATTAATATTGTATGTAATATAAATATATAAAAGACAATATATTAGAATAAATTCTCAGAACAAATTTTATAAAGACTGTTTTAAAAAATGAAAAATAAAAAAAAGTTACTTTCAAACATGCCCTTGAGATTTAAGAATCAATTCTACAAAAGTAGAAAATCACTATTTGGGTGATATTATAAATAGTTTGAAGGCCAGTTTATATTTCAAAAATAATTAAAAAAAATTAAATCTATATTTATATGGCTGTGGACTCTTCCCGTCAATGGTCTCCCAAAATAGTAATTTAATTAATTAAAAAAAAAAATAAAAAGATGATGTGAGAAGATCACGAGAGAGAGAAAATAAGAAAATAGTGGTAGTGATAATTTTGTTTTTAAAAAATAATGATTGTGATAGTTATCAAAGAAAATAATTTTTTGATCTTTAATTTATTATTTTTCAATTAATAATAATTTATTTTATATTTTATAAATTAAAAAAAATTTAACATGCATGTGTGTGCATGTGAAGCATCTAGTCTATAATTAACCTGTTGGAGAAAACCAGCAGCTTCCTCCTTGTTTTGCTCAGATTCCTTTCCAGTTGTGTTAGCAGCAGCATGAGCCTTGTCCATAGCTGCACTGGCTGAGTTCTTTGTTGATTCCATCCATTGTTCTGCTTTCTCCTAAATTAACCAAAACCAAACAATATTTGTAGACATATATAGAACACATTAATTTTGAAATTTTTATACATTTTTTTTTATGCAAACATCTTATAAGAAATTATTTCTGGTCTATGATTAGGGTATTTACTAGAGCAGGCCTGATAACTAATCCCTCAGATATATACTACGGAGGCCATTACTGGGAGCTACCCTCCCAACGAATGATGCTCCATTCCCATCCCTCCTGGGATCGAACCCAGGAGACGATAGTTAAAGGAACACAGACCCCTTACCATCTGTGTGTTGCTTTTTTATAAGAAATTCTAACTCATAGTATCAAAAGCCAATAATTAATGATTAATATTGAAATGGTGCAAGAGTTTGAGAATAAATGATTATTCCACCTGAGTTTGGCCTTGGGTTTGGCCTGCATTGAAGCTTTGTTGTGTGCTAGACATGATTATAATAGGATTAGAATTGAGAATTAGAGATCAAAACTATATAAGAAAGGGGAATAAGAGATATATGATTGTGTATTGTGGGTGTTTACAAAGAAGGTATATATAGAATTCTTAACCTCAAAAATTGAAGGCTAAATTTGGAACATGTACGGATGTGTAGGATCATTTGTGGATTTTGTGCCATATTGAAGAGAATCATGCATCTGCATGTTCTACTAACCACAAAATGACAATGTTCAAGAGACTAATTTTAATTTCTTCCAAAATATTTTGACTCAATCTAAAGGTGTATTTGAATTGAGGAGAATGATAAAAAAAAAAAGGTAAAATTTTTAGTTTGACATTCTTAAATTTAAATCAAAATTTAATATTTTTAATCTATAAAATATATTTGAATTGATAAGAGTAAATGAGATAAGACAATAAAAAATTAGATTTAAAAATAAAAAAAATTGCCATAAGTAAAATTTTTTGTTTTCCTTTCCCATTCCATCTTCCTCGTTATTTCGATCGAACATACGTACCCGGACTATTTTAAGAATATATGTTTGACCAACTCATTCATAAGATCCATGTCTAAGGGTTCATTTGGTTACAAAAATGTTGTAAGAAATGGGAATGAGAGGTTGCAACCAAACGAGGCCTAAAAGTACTTTTAGTTGTAACTTTTCTTTGGTTTCATCATGACCAAGATTGTAGGAGGGTTTTAGTGTATGGAATGAGATAATTCAATAGGCGAAAGTAAGTTTTGAAAGTTTTTAAACAATTATTTCATAAAAAAGAATATCTCCTATGATTTAAATGAGATTGAATTCTTAAAAGTCCATGATAATTTAATTTAGTTGTTATACATTTAACATATAGCCTGTAAGAATTAATGCATTAGGCCCCATATTTGAAAAAACCCAATACCTCATATGATAGTTTCCTAGACATGACAATTCACTTCTACAGTCTTACAGGTCAACCAGAGTTGGTACTAATGATCAATGACTCGGAGGAAAACTTTTGCTTCACTCATAAGTAAGACTTCGAATTCTCATAAAACTATTTAAAATTTTAATTGTTGGGCATTTCTTCCCAATGAGATCTCCTAATACTCAAGACTAATTAAATAACAACGACCGGATGAAATTGCTTACGATTTAGGCTTGATTTGGCATCACATTTAACATTGAGATAGAGAAAATGACTCAAAACAAATATGAGAGTTTGTGACAGTCTTGCATTACATTTTCGAGAGCAGAATCATCTTTGGCCTCTTTAAATGTCTTTACCACAATTCAGCAATAGAATAATCAACCGGGGGTTTGCATCTGGAGGTACCAACCGTAAGCAGGTCACCATCAACATTTAGCAGAAGGATAAAAAGAGAAAAAAAAATAATAATAAAGTAGCTTTGCTGCCCCCAAACTTTGCTATAATGTTCATTCCTACTCCCAAACTTCTTTCGTTTCATGCCTATTTTATTTTTGCCTGCCCTTTTTGCTAACACCATTAACATGCTTAAAGAATTTATTGATGTGGACGATGAATAGATATTTTTTGCCATGTTATTGTCCACCTCATTTTCCACCTCACATTTAACTTTGTACTGTTATTAAAAAAAAAACCTAATCCAATTAAAAAATATGAGGGTAGTAAAAATGGGTTAGGATAAAAGTTTGATTTTTTATTTGGATTAGGTTGATTTTTTTTAATAAAAATAAAAAGTTAAATGTGAGGTAGAAAATAAGGTGAACAATGAGTAACAAAAAATACTCATTCATCGTCCACATCAGCAAATTCCGTCAAGCATGTTAACGGTGTTAGCAAAAAAAGCAGGCATGAACAAAATTGAAAATTTTGGGGTAGAGATGAACCGAAAAAAAGTTTGATGACAGAAATGAACATTGCAACAAAATTTGGGACAGCAAAGGTACTACCCAAAGACAAATTACAAAGTCAATTACCAACTACACCTAATGGCATGACAAAAAGTAACATGAGCTTCAGCATGTACTTTTGCAACAGTAAACAATACTGAACATAAATCAACAAGCAAATAATGACAAAATTATATATATGACTAAGACTAATCAAAGTATAAAGTAAAAATATTAATAATCCACATTTTACATCTTAGGAATTTTATTACCTGAGACTCCAAGTGCAACCTTTAATACACATAATTTCCTCCTTGGAACAGCCTTAGTAAAGATGTCTGCAAGTTGTTCTGCAGAACTTTGATCTCACCCTCCTTTTCCCCCTAAAATCTTGTTAGTTTCTATATATACTATTAGATATATATATAAAATTATGGCCCCCTCTTCCAACTCACATACTCTGTTATATATTATGAATGTATTGAAAGGAAGATTTGGTGTTGGCGTAGAGTAAGTGTTGGCTTAGTGTCGATTTAGTTTTTGTGTTTATGTGTTGGTGGTTTTGTATTTTATTGTCTCTTTCGATATTGGCCTTCTTTCCACGTGATATTTTTTTGGTGAAAAAAAGTTTAGGAGGGGTAAGCATGGTATCCCACCAGGATCAGGAAATACCTCCCAACTTTTTTGATGATTTAAGGGACGATTTATATATAACCCACTAATAAAGCCCTCACATCGGTCATAGGGCACTGCAACAAAACACAGATTTATCCGCGGACAAATCCATTGATAAATTATGAGAATTCCGTGGGGAAACCAATTTCCCCATGGAATTAACCACGGACTTAGTCCGTGGATAAAAATGGCGTAGCTAAAAGTTTCCCCACAGAATTTAGAGTATGTAGGGAATTCCCCACGAACAAATCCGTGGGAAAATTCCCACTAATCGCGTCTGTGAGCAATTACCCACGGAAAGCATCCGTGGGTAATTTACCCATGAACGAATTCCGTGGGAAATTACCCACGGACTAATTGCATGGGTAATTTCCCATGGACTAATTCCGTGGGTAATTTGTCACAGAGTGATTTGCCACGGAATAGATCCATGGATAAACTGAGAAATTCTGTCACCATTCAAATCAGGTTCTTTTTGCTCATAATTCTATTACAAAGAACCATCCCTGCTACAAACCATATATATATATATATATATATATATATATATATATATATATATATATATATATATATATATATATATATATATATAAAGCGTTCAATAAATATATGAATATTTAATTCACTCTGAAGCTTGATCATCATCCTGCTCCTGATGATTACGGGAAGAAATAATTAGTTTCTTCAACTCATCAATTTCCTTCCTGTAATTCTCTTGTAACTGTTTTATTGCAGCATTCGAATCCTCATTGGCCCCTGCCACACATCGTTCTATCTCTTGTTCAATATTAGGATGAAACCATGAAGAAGACTGAGTAGCTGCAGATTTCCCACTTGAACAGCAACGTATTTATGGCGTTTTTGATCCCCCACAAAAAAATACAACCTTTCTTATTTACACTACCAAGAGTCTCCGACCACATAGCATTTTGTTCTTCTGGAAGGATTTCATCAGTCATGGAATTAGCTGAAGCATTAGAGGATCTAGTTGATGCGATTCTATTATATTCAGCCTATAAATATACAAATATTACAATTGAATAAAAAATAATAAGATTTAAGCCAATGAAACCAGAAAAGCAGCTTTAATTTGAAACTAAACTTTTATCCAATAATAAAGAAAAAAATATCATACTTACAACTATATCAGCTAATCTCTTATCAATAAATTCACCAGTATCCTTCTTCGTATGGGTTTTCCAGAAAAAGCTCAGGTAAAGAGGGTTCTTTTCCTGTAGATGTCCTCTGTGGGGAATAAAAATAACATATAAAAACAACATCAATGATGATTAAGAAAAATAAAGAAAGAAATAAATGAAATGACAGATTCAGCAGCAATTATATGATGCGATGAGTTTTTAGTGCTTTGTGTTCTCAATCTCATGCATGCAGGTTGATGTAAGGATAGAGAAGGCAAAGACAGGAACTTACTACTAATATCTGTAAAGGCCCAAAAAGTAGGGTTTTAAAAGTACTTATGCCAATTTCTTTAGATAGAAGATTTTGATACAAATGGTTTTGATACCAATATCTATAAACTATTTACTCTCAAGGTCTTAGACTCCTTTTGTAATTGTCTTTAGAAAGAAAAGAAATCTAAAGGTAAAATGATCATCACAAAACAAGTTAATAATGGGCCATTTGAGTGATGGTTTTTGTCACGACCCCCGTTTACAGGACCGTGACCGGCACAGACACAGGGAATACCCCTATGTCTGTAAGCCTTATCACCTGATTGACAGAATATCTATTATTGAAAATACATTCACATGCATTATAATACCATGGCTACACCGAAATGGTGGCCTATCCTAGGCAAGCAAATCCACGGCCAATGCCGCTTCAGGATATAGATATAGGAAAACACACATAATATATAACCTGTGTACTGGCTACACATCCGAAGATGTTGCCTATCCTATTCACATACAACAGATATATATATATATATATATATATATATATATATATATATATATATATATATATATTTGGAAACAAGTTTTCCCTGTATCGCAATATAACTAATCATGATCTTTAAGGTGTGTGAAGTTGACAGTTCTAGATTTAGTAATACAATCTAATTGGGTACGTCTACCCTTTACTTTATGATACATTGATAAAGTAAATTAAATTACAATTACAATTTATTCACCCACATGAACAAGTTGTGGGTCTTGGAAAGCTTTGCTTGTCCCTCGTTCCACCGAGACTTCTTCCACATGTACTTAACCTGTCTCTGTGTAGTAAAAATGAGGTGTGAGTCTTAACCACGCAACTCAGTGAGGACTCTCCCATCCCTGGCACAAGGCGGGTACCATAGCGCTGGGAATGGGAGTCATACACAACCACATGCAAAAACAACTGGTTACTGTTAATTAGCATACATTCTTGGTGGTCACACAACAACAGATATTTCACCCAACCACTCACATGCATTTAACAGATATAAGCATGCAGCAGTTTATTCCACATCATCAATCGACAAGTACACATGTAACATATGGTGCCGACTTTTACTTATCGGTCTTCTCACGTTCAGCATGTTTGAATCAAACAAGACGTTGTGGTGACGTAATCCTGTACGTCATCACTACACTGCACAATCAACAATTATATGCAAACATAGACAATTCGTACATACACACAGATAATATAGCATACATCTACTTAATTTCCCCCACTCTGGGGTATCTACTAGCCACTTCGCGGCTTTTCTACTATGAACCCGTGCACTCAGGTTGCTGGCCACCAGGTGGCAAAACATACTTAACTCATTCACTTGAGTACTGGTCACCCCGTGACAATTCTATTAATCAAACACAAACAACTGACCCATAGCCACCAAGTGGCACGTCCTGACCCCTCGCTGCGGGGCACTAACCGCGGTATCATCATAGCTTGAGCCCACTCGTCCATTACCCAACCAGGCCACAATGGCGGGCACGGCACGACGTCTCAAAGCATGGCCACTGACACACCCTGGACCAACTCAACAGGGTGATCAATTTCTTTAGTCGCACCCTGGACCAACTCAATAGGGTGATTTCTCTTCTACAAGATCAGGCTCACAGTTCACCCGTAGGTTCCTCCCATGTCTCATTATCTTAGCCTCACATATTAATAGGATTCTTTGTATCTTTCCCGAAGGATCAACAATACCTCTCCTTGTTAATATGGTCAAGTATCCTCAACAGGATATAACTCATATACCCGTCCAGATGCACTCTCTGAGCCTCAAGCTATCGTCATAGCAATATAAATCCTTTCGGACCCTATTGCCAGGATAGGGCAATGACCATCGTCATGGTGATTATAAAACTGAGGTCTCAAGTGCCATCGAACGTTGTTCTAGTCGATGTCTCACATTGCTAGCATAACCAAATCCGAAACCCACCAATAACTCCTTTTGCATTATTAAAATTTAAGTCACCGTCGTGACGAGTTTTCAAAATAAAAGCTTAGTTCTTCCGTACAAGGACTCTTGCCACCGTCGTGGAAAAGATTTAATAAAATAATCATCATGCCTCCGGAGTGTATGAGTTGGATTTATAACACACCAATCATAGCAAACAATTACACTCTACTCCTATGTCTTCATATCCAAGCTACTTTCCACAACCTATTTTCTAGTTCTTTATTTCTTTTAGCATTCTATACCTCTAGCTAACACATACCAGACAAGCAGAGAATATACATACTCATATAATCCACATAAGCATACAACCTTACGAGCAGAGATGGAAGTGCCCTCACCTTGGCCAACCTTCCAAGCAATCCTCTCCTGTAACTTTAGTCTCCTCGGAGTTCCTGATGCACTCTATTGCGTGCCGTTGTTCCTATAAGAACAACATTTACTTCATTAAGATTATTACTTAGCTTAACTTGTTATTTATCTCTCCATTGCTCTCACATGTAGTCCATGGTTTCCACATAGTCAAGCTCTTGGTCTTATTGGACTTCTCTATCCCGACTTATGTGTATCCTTCCTCGGACACTTGACTTACTCGCATATAACACTCTACTTGATTGTTTCACATACTTGGATTTGAGTATTAGACCTCTATCTAACTTGTATTCACATATAAGGAAGCTTATCTAGCTTGGTTGGAAGGAAGCCAAACTTTAGGAAGGTCTAAGCATTTTGGTTCAAATTATGTTCCTACTTAAGGTTTCCTAAGGATTGTGAAGGAAGACAATTGAAGTTTAAGAGTTTGGACTTAATTGTTCCGCAAGCCTCCATTCTTGAGAAATAAGAAAGTACTTAGGATAATTCATGATAATGCATTTAGAACTATTCTCGGGTGTTTAAGATCGAAGAGAGGAGGTTAAGAACTCTCAACATCACCCTTAAAGCATATATGGGCAAACCGAGCAGGGACCCGGCATGTTAATGCCAAGGTTTGACCTTACTAACCTCGGGCCAGCTCTTCACGGGTCTTGTTCAGCTAATATTTCAACAATATAATTTCAATAATACCAATCCTAGCCTTTTTACTCAATTCCTAAGCTATAAACAATTTCCCCAAATTAAGAATAATTAGAATTTCAAACCCAAATCCTTCCAAATAAGTGTTCAAGAACACTTTCTAGGTTTCAATCTACCCTCGAAACAACTCAATCGAAGGTGAATCGAGGAAATCCCTAAAATGGAGAAATTGAGGGTTTAGAATGAAATTGGGGTTACCAACCTTGATTCGATCAGTGGGAGGTGTGGAAGACGTCGGAGTCGAGCTCCGGTGGTCGTGTCCGGCGTCGGACAGCTCACCTCCGGCGAGTTTTCGGCGAATCGTTCTCCTCCCCTTCTTCCTTCACGCCTCGGGTCCCTCTCTCTCTCTCCATCTCGGCTCTTTCTCTCTCTTGTTCACTCAGTGCATGAACTCAGTCACGGTCAGTTTCCGGCGTCATCCTCGTCCGCCCACCGTCCCGGCGAGCTTCTCCATCCTTCCCCTTCTTCTTCTCCGTCTCAGCCTTCGTCTCTTCTTCTCTCTCTGTTTCTCTCGTTCTTATTCTCGGTCCCGTAACTCTCTCTCCCTTTTTCCTTTATATTTTCTTTTTCTTTCTAAATAAAACCCACGTCACCCCATTTTTAAAATAATTATAATAATTATAATAATTAAATAAATAAATATAATTAAAAATAAATTAATTAATAATTAAATAAATAATAACTAATACGTATTTTTAATTTAATCCCTTTCCCTATTTAATTCAGGTTTCCAATTTCTTAAGTCCTGAATTAAATCCTAAAAATTATTTTCTAGTTCTTTTCTTTCCCTTTTATTTTATTTTAAACTTCGAAAGAAAATTTCTCGGGTATTACAGTTTTTGGTGGTGGATTATTTTGGATACTTGCCATTACTTGCCAGGTTGTGATCCTTATAAAGAAAAACTTAAAGCTAAAAAAAAAACTATCATTGACTTAGATATGGGCCAAATCATTGAGGCAGAGTTTTAGGTCCAATTCTACACAACAAAAGCGTCATCTCTATTCTCTATCTCAAATTCTACAAAACTCTAGATATTCTATTCTGAATTAAAAAAAAAGACTTTGACTTGAAGGTTTTTGTGGAGAAAAACATACATGAAAAAGTAACCACTTAATCTATTGCACAACAAAATTTGCAGCACTTTAAGCATGGTTTTTATACTGACAGTCACAATAGCATACATAGCTCAAAACTCAAAAGCATAATTCAACTATAATATGTGTGAATAAAATAACATATAAAAACAACATCAAGGATGATTAAGAAAAATAAATGAAGAAAGAAATTCAATGACAGATTTAGCAGCAAATATATGATGTGATGAGTTATAGTGTTTTTTGTTCTCAATCTCATGCATGCAGATTGATGTAAGGATAGAGAAGGCATAGACAAAAATCCATTTTTAAGATAATGGGAGTTGTTTCCATAAGTGAATTTAGAATGTTACTATTCTCCTCTTATGCTCTGAAATAGTAATGGATCCACAGGTATGTAATGAACCGCCTTTTGTAGAAGCTTGATTTTACTAATTTTGACGTTGCTTTTATTGATAATCCTCAGTTAATTAAATGTTTCCCAACTCATGCAAGCATCCCTTAGGCATTCAAGCAGGCCTCTGACATTTTTTCCAATCCAGACGAACTTCTTTCATTAATCCTCAAAATCGCTCATCGGCCTTAAAGTTCCAACATGCCTTGATCCTATCTTCTGAGTGCTTAGCTAGTTTGCGTTTGTCACAACATCTATCGTACAAAGGAGATTGTGCAGCAGACAACATGTTGAGAAAACCTTGAGCATCAACATTTGGAGGATTATCTGCACTTTGTTGGGAGTTCGGAACAAAGTGCGACCTAGCTGCATCCAAAACCATCGCCTTGTATTGGTTATATTGTTCCCCATCAGTCTCTTGGTGTAATGGTTGGTCATTTAGTATTGGATATACGCCTCGAGGGACCACGAGTGACACTTCTCCATGACAGGTCCAATAATAATAATCAGGCATAAATCCGTACTGATAAAGGTGTACTTTATCAACATCAACAATCTCAAGCCTCATATTTCTACACTTAACACAAGAACACCTAAATCTTCTCTCATTCAAATAGATTGGGAGTCGACAAGCATGGTTAACGAACACATCCACCCCCATCAGAAAGGCATCTTGAAATCCAACCCCACTTGGATGTACTTTATTGTTCATCCATTGTCGATTTGTAGGGATGTAGACACCCTATTTTGTTCGGGTTCTTTTAAAAATAAATAAAAACAAAAAAACATATAAATAAATAAAATACAAAAATATCATTCTTTTGTTAAAAATAAGAAAAAAAAAAGGTTTGGTAGTCTACTCCTAGTTCTAATGGGCCAAGCCCAAAACACTTAAGAAAATCTTAGCTTATAAAAGAAAGAGTGACTAGGTTAAAGAGGGTGTGTAGAAATGGACCTGGAACAAGGAGGAAAAGACAGGCAAGAGGAGATCAAGGAAGCGAGGCAAGAGGAGATCAAGGAGGCGAGGCAAGAAGGCATGGAGAAAAAGAGAGAAACCCAAGAACAAAAATCAAGGTAATATCCTCTACCCTTTCCCATACTGTCCAATCTGGTTGCGTACCTTATGCGATTTTTCTGGATTCTTGTGTCATTTTTTATAGCCACCTAGCATTTTTCTTTTCTATGTGAATACCTTAGGAGCATCTCAGATTTTTTTAATGAATTTATAAGTCTTCCAATGTAGTCAAATAATTTTTATGAAAACCTTTGCCCGAACTGGTTCTGAATTCGGGCAGAGTGCCTTCGGCGCATAATTTTGATTTAAATTGAACTCCAAATGGAGAGATCTATTTTTTTCCCAAAACTAGACATTCGTAGCGTTCTAACCATAGGTTTTTTTTTGTCAAATTCCATTGGGTTGTTTACTCCCAGCAATTTTTGCAAAATTGGTTTTATAGAACACGTTGCAAAGTGATGTCCTGAACGTCACTCTAATTCGTGAAATTGTTTATCCCTCTAAAAACTTTGTTTTTATTGATTTTTGTCCCTAAACCTTTATATGTTTCCTGGGAACAAAGGATAAAAATATCATGCCGTAATTCCTTCAAAGGCATTTATGACGTATTTATTTATCCCAAAATACCATTTCAAACAATTTATGGGCAATTGTGTTTCCAAAGACCATATCTTACCAATTACTAAGGATTTTGGGACAAGGTCAGTGGGAATGTGTAGGGGAGATCTAAAGCTTTCTCATCCTAGTTTTGACAATTTTCTATAGTTCTAAAGTGGTCTAATATGATTTTTATTTAATGTCTAGAATTAGGAAAATCCGCGTCAAAAAGATTTCTTTGCTTTTCTTAAATAAAAATCCCCAAAAATTAATAAGAGGTCGTGACCACCAAGCTGATTTCAGAAACTATCCTTCTCCATGAAGGAAAGGTGGTCGGAGCCTTTCTTGATTGTTGAACATCGATTGGTGGCTGAATCCCCTCTTTTTCTTCTCTATTTGTTCTATGATTTTGGAGTACAGAGGTGGTCGCAACCACCCATGGCTGTGGTTGCGACCCCCCTGAGGCAGAAAGCCTGCCTTTCTGCTTCCTTTGGTTTGTTCGTTTAAGTCATTATAATTCTGTATTTCTATTCAACTGTTGTCACCAAGGAGCTTTTTCTTCTATAGGAACACTAGTGAAATTCATGGTAGATAGGTGTCGAAGAGCTTGTGCTTCTCTAGGTACATTGCACTGGGACACCACCTGAACCTTTGTTTGGTGATGTCCCCCACCCAAACACATGTGTGCCACACGAACTATGTGGACTTTGATCCCTCTTGGAGGGTACGTAGGCCCTAGGCTTTTATCCTAGGTCAAGTCCATCTCTGTCTCTTCCTATGTTTCATGTTCAATCCAATTCTTTTAAGGCCAACTCAATTTAATTATTAATTTTGGGGTAACTGTCTTTAGACAGGGGGAGAAGGGTGCATAACACCTTCCCCTAATCTCAAATAGACTCTCAAACTCAAACGATTTTAAAACCCAATTTTTTTAAGATTTTGAATTATTTTTCTTTTCCAAGTTTTATGGAGAACTTGGTGGCGACTACTCGAAGTCTGCCGAAGATGTGGTCTCTAAAATCTCAGTATCCCCATAAGGAAATCATCTCCTTAGATCATGTTTCGAACCCTTATATAGGGAGTCATCATCTTGTGTTTGTCTAGAGCCTTAGTGCCTACACTAATGAATCATCATGTTACACTCATATCCTGGTGCCTACTTGGGGAGTCATTACCTTAGGTCTTGTCATGAACTCTAGTGGCCGCACTGGGGAACCATCATCTTTATCTCATGGCTGCCATGAGGTCCAGTGCTTGCACTGGGGAATCATCTTTTTAGCTTATGTGTCACGAACCCCATGGCATACTCTGGGGACCACCATTTTAGCTCATGTCCAATCTACGGCATAGTGACCATGATTCCAAATAGTATCCTTGTGTCTATCACAAATTCCAGTGCCTGCACTGGGGAACCGTCGTTTTAGGTTATACTTCAAACCCAGTGCCTATATCGGAGATGCATCATTTTAAAGTCTCATTTGTTTCAAAATCCCTAGTGCATGCACTAGGAGATTATCATAGACCCTTAGTCACCTGCTCGAAAAATTCACCATTTGTCCTCCAGTGCTTGCACTAGAGAAGTTATCACTTCGTCACTCATAAAGCCCCAATGCCTGCATTAGGAAATTTTCATCTTAGGTCCCATGGTCCTCAAACTCAAGGAGCAGACGACTACTAGACTAGTCTCAAAGGAGCACGAGCTATCAAGATTCGTGAAGGCTTTGGTACATGCATGATGAGCATCTCGCTTTCGTGACATGAGAAACCCATCCCCCATTTAATACTCTAGTTTGTGAAGGCCGGAGAAAGATCCGATGTTGTCGCAAAAGCATTTATAACCACCTGCGTTAATCATGTTTCTTTCGTGCTTATTTTACACACTTTTTATTTTGCTGTGCGAATCCTTCATTTTATTTTTGTTATTCAAGGTGTGACTTCTTTTGGCAATCATTATGGTTCCAGCATCCATACAATGGCCTTTAACCCAACCTCTGCTACCCCAATGTTACAACAAGGGAACAATCTGCAAGACCAAGTTGGAATCACTCTCATGCGGCCGCTTCCCAAATGACTAGAACCAAGCTCTTCATGATTCTGTGCGACAGGGGACTCATGTACCCAAGGCCGGGGAAGATATGGATGGCACCATTGCCAAGTTGGTTCAAAGTTGACCGGCCCTGCATCTACCATTAGAATATTCTTGGGCGCTTCTCCGTCGCACTTAAGACTTCCTTGTCAATGAGCTAATCAATGCATGATTGAACACCTCTTGGTAAGAAGAATGCCATTGTAAGAATTCTAGACATTGACCCCGATTTCTCAACATGACCCCGCTATGACAAGAGGGATGTGGATGTTGGAACTAATTAAGGATGGCTAAAAGAAGTCACATGATGTGTATAGAGCCTAACTCTAAATTTTTCATTTTTACAGGTAAGTCCCTGCATATTGTAAAGGGCAACCAATCAAAGCAAAAAGGTAAATGAATAATAAAAGAAAAAGAAGTTTTCCTATTTTGTAAAAGAAAATAAAAGGAGCATACTAGGACGGACATAATCGTTCAAAGTAATATGTTTTTTGTCAAAACTATTTTGAGGAATAAAGGGGAAATGTTTTCCACACCATACGCTTTCAAGGGCCTTACCCAAAGGAAGCAAACTTGACGATGACCTGACTGATGCAATGGGGTACTACACGTATGCATGATCGTGAATTCTCTCGAGATAGCCATCCATTTCACACCTTAAAAATCACTAAATAAAAAGATAGGAATAAGCCCTAATCAGTAAATGAATAAGTTGTACTAATGACGCGAGGCATTTCTCGTTTTCCTCAAACACTGCAAAGTACCCCTAACTGGCATCTACAAGGAGAGGGCAATTTTCCAACTTAGTCTATACCAGTGAATCACTTGTCAAAGAGGAAACACCTTCCTCCATAATCAGCCACCTTGCCTCACACCATTGCGAAACGGGGAATAACGAGAATGTTTTGCGAACAAGCTAAATGAACAATTTAAATTAAAAAGGGTTATACTTTGTTTGATTTGGGCATTAACCCAAAAAGGCGGGTGTTCAAACCTGCTAGAGAATATGGCTCTCAAAGTTAAAATAACTTGGTTATGGTTTGGGCACTTACCCCAAAATGGCGGGTGTTCAAACCCGCTAGCCCATATGGCTCTTAAAATTTAAAAGTAAGGGGGACCAAAAGCCAATCTGGATTCTCATAGTTGGTTATGGTTCAGGCGCCTACCGCACAAAGGGGGACCTCATTGGCTTTCAAATAAAATCTCAAAGGATTAAAGCAATAGTAATTCGAAAATTTCTCGTTATATCTCCGCAACATATGGCGAGCTTGTTATCTTGTCCATTTAACACCCTCTTGGCAAGTGAACTCTGGTATGCATTAGGTTGGGAAATAAGATTTGCAGAGAGCCTTGTAACACAAGGCCACAATTTAAACTCACAAAGGCCTTACCAAAGGATAGCCGACTCAAGTGCTGAGTTAGGACCAAGTAACTAATTCCTCACATTAAAACACTTATTAACCATTTAAAATAGGGGGATCCACTCTATCTCATTATCCTCAAAGGATTCTGTATGCATACTTATGGTAACCCATCACTATCAAACGGGTTGTCAAGGCTGTCACTGAGGGTAATTCAAATGCTTACCTTTTCAGTTGTATCAGGAATCTGTTTCTCCATTAGATTTCCTATTCTTTCACTACAAGAGCGTTCCACTTTACTCCCGGAGTAAGATTGACAAATTCACAGACTTTCATAGATCATTGGGTACTCATGAATTTGTCCTATTATGGTTTTAAATCAAAATTAAATTCACCTTTTCCTTCCTAATTCTCCTCAATTTGAGAGGAAGGTCTCTTGGAAAGATTTAAGGGAAAATCAATTCAAGGATTGATATTTGCATAAGCATTTGCATGATCCGCATATATTTGTGCATAAGTCTTTTAAACCTGCTAAATCCAAGTAAGTTGGAACAGTAGGAAAGTCCTTTTAATCACCTGTGATACCCAGACAAGCTGGGAAGAAAGAAAGTCTTTTTATTCACCTGTGAAGTCCAGGCAAGCTGAGAAACAGGAAAATCTTTTTTAACCTATGAAGTCCAAGCAAGCTGGGAAGCAGGAAAAGCTTTTTAATCACTTGTGAACTGTAGACAAGCTGGGAAACAGGAAAATCTTTTTTAACCTATGAAGTACAAGCAAGCTAGGAAGCAGGAAAAGCTTTTTAATCACCTGTGATACCCAGGCAGACTGGAAAGCAGGAAAATTTTTTATCACATGTGAGACCCAAGCATACTGGGAAGCAGGAAAAGCTTTTTAATCACCTATAATACCCAGGCATACTGGGATGCATGAAAAGCTTTCTAATCACTTGTGATACCCAGGCATACTGGGAAGCAGGAAAATTTTTAATCACCTATGATGCCCAAGCATACTAGAAGGAGAAAAATCTTTTTAATCACTTGTGAAGTCCAGCTCAGACTGAGATGCGGGGAACTTATTTCCAAAAATGTTTTCTAGCTGTGATACCCAGAAATACTGAGAAGAAGGAAAAACTTTTTAATCACTTGTAAACTCCAGCCCAAACTGGGAAGTAGGGAACTTATTTTCAAAAGTGTTTTCTACCTGTTCAGCCCAGCTCTGACCGAGAAGCGGGGAACTTATTTTCAAAAGTGTTTTCTACGTGTGAAGTCTAGTTCTGGCTGGGAAACAGGTTAATTTCAAAAGGTAACCTCTATCTTTTAAGCCCCGCTGAGATTAGCCTGTGGTGCGCATGAATTGCCATGTGGTGTCAAGTGTCTATCACTTACCTCTTATTGGGGAATTTCGCCTGCTAAAAGCCCCAGGACTCTTTCCCGGCAAGAGCCCCGCCGTGATCAACCTGTTGTGCGCATGAATTTCCATGTGGTGTCAAGTGTCTGTCACTTACCTCTTATTGGGACTTTTGCCTACCAAAAGCCTCGGGACTCTCGCTCGTCAAGAGCCCTGCCATGATCAGCATGTGGTGCACATAAATTTCCATTTGGTGTCAAGTGTCTGTCACTTACCTCTTATTAGGGACCTTTGCCTGCCAAAAGCCCCAGGACTTTTGCCTGCCAAGAGCCCCGCCGTGATCAACCTATGGTGCTCATGAATTACCATGATGTCCCAAGTGTCTGTCACTCATCATTTATTAGGGTTTTAAATAGCACAAATTGTAGATAAATATATGTGATTTTCCACCAAAAAGGTTGAATATTTTGACATATGCAGTAGAGCAAAAAATGTGATAAAATGCCCATAAAATGCACTATTTATTGATATTCATAAATATCCGCAAAACCCATGGAATATTGGATAGGTACGTTTGATGTTTGTTGAGTGCTGCAGGCTTTACAGAGATCAATGGGAAGATATACTCTAAATATAAGAACTAGATCCAAAGCAAAAACTCGAAGCAAGGCCTAGAAAGAGAGAAAATCAAGAAAGGAACGGAGCACTCACTGCAGCAAGCAAATCAACTGGCTACAGCAAGTAGAAGACCACTTGCTGCAGCGAGTGGAACAACTCTCCACAGTGAGCTCCCTACCATTCGCTGTGGCAAGCAGAAATGCTAGCCAGAGCGAGTTTGGAGGCAAAAAAGGCAGATGACATTGGCAACAACTTAAAGGACAAATTTAAGAAGGATCTTATTCATATAAGGGGTTGGAGATGCATTCAAATTAGTTTAAAATCAAAATAAATTCCATACTAATTGATTGTTATCTCCATCCTATTCCCAATCAAACTAGAGATCCCGCAGCAATATAAATAGGTGTCTCACAAGGTTGCAAAGGACACATTGGATTGATTCAATGATTCCCACATATTAGTATAGTTTAGAGTGTAGAGAGAATATGAGCGGTTAAGTTCTCAGTTTCTAAGAAGAACTAGTGTAGGCATGAGCCGATGGCCCTTCATTAGGGTTTGTTAATTCATTCGTCTTTTGTACTTCATCCTTTTCAATTTATAAATTGTGTTTTTCTCCTTGATCACATGTCATTAATTTATAAAATTCTTCCATGAATGGGCATGTACTTAGTATACTAGATCCTTCATATCGAGTCGGTAATCATTGATCATGTGATAGAGCACTTGGGATTTCTAATTCTTGAAATTCATATACATATTTATTTATTGGGTTCTTGATCGTATGCATCTTTTAATTGCGATTATATTTATTTGAATGAATTGTTCCTAGTTAGGCAATTGATCATTAAGTATATCATAAAATCTCTTGATGCATGTTATTGATGTTCCCGATCGAGGATGACATTATCATTAGATAGGCTTTTGTAATGCATAACTAGCATGAATAGGATGAATTTTAGAACGAATGAATTAAACCTGAATAACTTCAGATTGGCCATGATTGCCTTGTTCTATTCTTCTTGGGATCCTGCTTCATATTATACTTGACCCTTTAAACTATCAACACCCAACTCATTCTGCGAATACCTGTTTCCTTGAGATACTAACCAATTGTAAGAACAAGGCAAAGGTTTCGCGAGAGATTCGACCCTTAGGTTACACCTTGTGCTACCTGAGGTTTTTATTTGATCACAACCGTGACGACCAATTGAAACCTCAATTTGGAGTAATTTGAATTAAAGTTGAGCGATCAAATTGGCGCCGTTGCCAGGGAATCATCAGATTAATCTTAAGGTTGGTTATGTCTTCGACGAACAAGTAGTTGTTTTTATTTTGATTTCTTTTTTTATCTTTCGTCTTCTTCGTCTCGCTTTTCTTCCTGTTTTCCCGATTTTCTCTTTATTTTTGATTTTTTTTATTATTATTCTCTCCTTCACTCGCCACGTGCTCGCTGTAGCGAGTACTTATACTCGCTGCCAAGCTCGCCACGACACTCGCCACAGCGAGTGTGGGAACATAAACAAATCACCGTCTAGTTTATGACCCGAACATCCAAAGTAGACTTGTTTCCCTTAGACCCAGAGATCAAGCAAACCTTAACTAAACTTATGAGGGAGAAAAGAAAGGAAGAAATTCCCGCCGTAAACATGGGTGATCATGAGGATGGAATTTTTGACGATAGGGTCACCCTTAGAGACCTAATAAAGCCGACTCCTCCTATGACATATCTCAAAACCTAGCCCCAATTTTTGAGAATGATTTTGAACAGAAGGGACCACTATTGAACTTCCTGCCCAAATTTCAAGGATTGGCAGGTGATAATCATATATGCACCTAAAGATTCTACACATGCACTGCACTACACTTAAGCCTATAGGTACTAAGGTAAAGGATGTCATGTGGAAAGTATTCCGAATAACACTAGAAGGGAAGGCTGTGGAGTGGTTCTTGGACTTACCAACCCAATCCCCTAAAGCCTTACTCTCTTGGGACACCCTCAGAAGTGCTTTCCTAGAAAAGTACTTCCTGTCTAACAAAGTTTCAGCCACTAGGAAAGAAATCACGTCTATTAAGCAAGATAGAGATGAAAAATACTATGATTATTGGGTTCGCCTTCACGACCTGATGACTTATTGCCCCAATCATCGTCTCCCTCTAGCCTAGCTAGTAAACAGCTTTATAGAAGGTCTGAATCCTATGGAGTCTGACATGGGATCTAATAAAAGAATGTGCAATGACCAAAAAGAGAAGATACCCTAGAGACGTGCATCTAGTAAAAGAATCAGGGCATGATCCAAATCCCACACAAGCCCAAATCACTAGAGAGATAGCTGAATTAATCCAAGCGGTCAAAGTCCTACAAGGCCTACATCAGCAAACAGAGCATTTGGCTCTGGTAACTGCAAGCTACAGCGTGTGCGAATCCATGATGCACACAGTTGATGATTGCCCACACAAAGTGGAGGAGGTCAATGCTATGTTTCAGCAAAGACTTAGGATATATCCTGTGCGAGACCCGTTCTAAAAGGCATACAATCCCGAATGGCGAGACCATCCAAAATTTAGGTGGAGGGACCCTGGACAAACCAACCAAGGGAAAAGAGGGGGAAACTTCCAAAGAAACCCTCCTAACCAACTAATGAAACCCAACCCCACCACCCTTATAACCACTGAACAAGGGAACCTTGGTTCTGAAGTTAGAGAGTTTAGACAGATATTAGAGAAAGTATTCTCATAATTTCAAGAACAAATTGTACATGACCATAACATAAACAATTCCCAAATGCAAGCATTCACCGCCCAAGCCGACGCCAAATTCAATGACTTAGCATCCAAGGTGAATACCTCAACTACTAAATGCGACAGCCTAGCTGAATTCATTAAAGGATTGTCTAACAACATGAGTGAACATCAGGCACAAATTGGAGGAACTATCCCCTCCAACACTGTAATAAACCCTATAGCCGTGAACGTCATCACCTTGCGGAATTGCAAAGGCTATGAGGGACCAACAATGCCTATCACTCAAGAAGAAGAGGAGGACAATGATAATTTCGAAACAATATCCTTCTAGGAGTAGAGAGTGAGAGCGGAAAGGAAATAGAACTACTAAAGAAGATGAAAAACCTGCGCCTCCAAGAAGATTAGAAGGGCGATGAAATAGGTAAAAAAGAAACCCTCGACCCGAAAGGCATAGGGGTAAATATCAAAAAACTTCCCTTCCCCCGTTCCTTTTTAATGCATGATAAAAAGACTAACAATAATTTTAAATAGGACGAGGAAATCCTTAAGCTCCTAGAAAAAGTTGAAGTAAACATGCCCTTAATAGAATTAATTAGGAAGGTACCTAAGTATGCCCAAGGTTCTTAAAGAACTCTGCACGAACAAAAGGAAATTTAAGCCTAGTATAAAAGTGCTAGTAAGTTCAAACGTGTTTTCTCTTTTTAAACCTAGCATACCAGAAAAGTGCCGAGATCCTAGGTCCTTCACTATACCCTGCACGATTGGAAAGGTGCCAATTGAACAAGAACTACTTGACCTAGGAGCCGCAATAAACGTGATACCCAGATCCATCTATCAAGCATTAGGCGTCAAAACCCTCTAACCGACTTCGGTTGTATTGCAGCTCACTGATAAGTCTCTAGTCCACCCTGAAGGACTCATAGAAGACTTATTAGTACAAGTCAAAGGGCTCTGGATCCCTGCAGACTTCTATGTCTTAGACATTGAGTCATCCCCCCGAGAATCCACTCTGATTTTGGGATGTCCTTCCTTATGACTGCCAACACAACAATTGGCATGAAAGAAGGCACGATCTCTATGGAGGTTGGAGGAGACAAAATTGATTTCAAACTTTATGAGGGAATGACACAATCATCCGACAATTACGAAGTTAACATGATAGACAGTACCACTAAAATCAATCATGCTTCTACCTCTCTGAATTATATAACTATTGATTTGGCCACTAAGGGCCCAACTAACATTTCAGGAAAAAGGGCACCAGAAATAAAAGACAATGGCATGCCACTAAAGGAACAAACAAGAACAATGCCAGACCCACCATAAAAATGTGGGGGAGTTCAACTGAGACGGGCACAGAGAAGAAAGGAGTAATCCCTCCAACTGAATTGATCGCTCAACTACTCGAACAGAACAAACCAAAAAAGGAGGAGTTACTCGTAAAAATAACAACGCTCTTCCAACAAAGAAGGGACGAAGCCCACAACAAAGCAGTGCACCTCCAACGATACCTCCTTGAGCTAGACAAGGAATCTCATGAACCCCCTTAAGGGGCAAGGTAAGTATTTCTTCCCCAAAATTACCCAGTCTACGGTGGGTAACATATTAACTATCAAATAAGTGTGTGTGTGGGGGGGGGGGGGCAGGAGAAATTAACTTACCAAATAATTTTGTTTAAAAGTTTTCCTATTCGATAATTTTGTTTATTTGTAATTTCACTCGAATTTTCTTTTTAATTGATTATATTTTTCTTTTTGAAATTTTGCAATTTTAAAACCCTATGACTGAGCCATCGCTACTTGACGCCGCAATATATCTCTTTAAATTAATGCATATTTTTTTCTCTGCTGAATTTGTCTTGTTTTGCTAATTACCCTTCCGTCTTAAAACTTCTTGTCCTTAAAGCATTGAGGACAATGCTTGTTTTAAGTGTGTGTGTGTGTGGGGGGCATCACTCCATGTAGAAATTTTAAGACTTTAGGGTCATGCTAATTATTTCATTTAGGAATTTGGGTGAATTTAAAAATTTTTCGAAATAAATAAATATATTAGGAATCAAACCTAGCATGTAGCAGTTAAAAAATTTTCAAAAATTAATTAATATGATTTTCTTAAAAGATATTTTTCGGAAATCAATGAACCTCATTTAGGCTTTCCAAACTGAACTTAGGAAATTTAGAACTATAAAGTTCTTGATTTAGTCAAACTCTTTAGGCGTTAACCCAAGTAGAAATTTCTTTTTACCATGAAGGATATTCTTGTTTTGTTGAGCGAATTAACACATACATGAGGAAATTAGATGGATTATTGAAAGACCAATATGAGTGACATAACCATGTTGGAAGGATAAGCCCCAAACACTGATTTACACATATACTTCCATTAAGTTTTTTAACTACTTAACTTTTTTTTCTTCTACAACTTGCAGTGGATCTTAATTGAGGCTGACTAGCACACAAGGACCTGGGAAGATTGAGGCGTTCGTCTCTTGTACCCAGTGCCGAAACACAAGCCTATATATATGCATATGCATACCCCTATCACCTTGTTTTGAGCCTTACATAAGCAAATTCTCCTAGCATATTCTATTAATGTTATTTTTTAATTGTCCATGTCAAAAACTTCTTATCCTCCCAGTAATGTTGAAAGACCCTTGGGATTTGATAAACCAAATGGTTTATTCAAAAAGTAAAAAAAAAAAAGGTACAAAAGTACAAGGGTACAATAATAAAGAATGTACAAAAGTACCAAAGTGCAAGGGCACAAAAGCAAGGATGAGAAGAAAAACCTTATGCTCTTTCTTTCTTTAAACAGTGAAAAATATATAGCCTTCATCAGCAATGTTAAAAGCCCAAAAGACCTCTTGACTAGGAACTTGTGTGCAACAAATAGTGGAGATAGAGACCTTCTTCAGACATATGGTAAGAAACAAGTAAGTATGTTATAAGTGAAATCTTACCCCCAATATATTGGTGAGGCAATGAGCGTATTGATAAATTGGTCCTAAATATTCTTGAAGAAATTCTCATGCATGATTAATTGGCCGAAGTGGTCATGGATCAAAATTTACTTGAGCACTTGCATGGTAGATTTTTATTTCTGATTTGAATACTAACCCTTTAAGTTAGCTTGATCTTGAATGCTCTAGATTTAGATCTTCTTTGTCCAAGAGTACAAAGGTTAAATGTGGGGGATTTGATTACACCCAAAATAAACTTAACTTTAAGGTGTTAAATAGCATAAATGAAAGATAAATATAAGTGATTTTGCATAAAAAATAGGTTGAATATTTTGACATAAGGAGTAGACACAAAAAAGCGATAAAATGCCCATAAAATGCACTATTTATTGATATTCTTGAATATCAGCAAAACCCATGGAATATTGGATAGGTTCGTTTGATGTTTGTTGAGTGCTGCAGGCTTAACAGAGATCAATGCGAAGATATACTCCAAGTAAAAGAATCAGATCCAAAGCAAGAACTCGTAGCAAGGCCTTGAAAGAGTTCAAATCTAGAAAGGAACAGAGCACTCGTTGAAGCAAGCAAATCAACTCGCCACATCAAGTTGAAGACCACTCACTACAGCGATAGGTGGGGAGCTTGCTGTGGTGAGCAGAAACGGTGGCCACAGCAAGTTCAGAGGCTGACAAGGCAGATGACGTGGAAAACAACTTAATGGACGAATTTAAGAAGGATCCCAGTCATATAAGGGGTTGGAGATGCATTCAAATTAGTTTAAACACAAAAGTTAAATTCCATACTAATGTATTGTTATCTCCATCCTATTCCCAATAAAACTGGAGATTCCGGAGCAATATAAATAGGCGGCTCACAAGGTTGCAAAGCACACATTGGACTGATTCAGTGATTCCCACAAATTAGTATAGTTTAGAGTGTAGAGAGAATATGAGCGGCTATGTTCTTCTTGGGTTTCCAAGAAGAACTAGTGTAGGCATGAGCCGATGGCTCTTCATTAGGGTTTGTTAAGTCATTCGTCTTTTTTATTTCATCATTTTCGATTTATAGATTGTGTTTTGCTCCTTGATAACATATCATAGTTTATTAGATTCTTTCATGAATGGGCATGTACTTAGTATACTACATCCTTCATATCGGGTTGGTAATCGTTGATCATGTGATAGAGCACTTGGGATTTCTAATTCTTGAAATTCTATACATATTTATTTATTGGGTTCTTGATCGTATGCATCTTCTAATTGCGATTATATTTATTTGAATTAATTGTTCCTAGTTAGGCAGTTGATCATTAAGTATATCATAAAATCTCTTTATGCATGTTATTGATGTTCCCGGTCGGGGATGACATTATCATTAGATAGGCTTTCATAATGCATAACTATCATGAATTGGATGAATTTTAGAACGAATTAATTAAACCTGAATAACTTCAGATTGGCCATGATTGTCTTGTTCTATTCTTCTTGGGATCCTGCTTCATATTATACTTCACCCCTTAAACCATCAACATCCTACTCATTTTGTGAATACTTGCTTGCTTGAGATACTAACCAATTTTAGGAACAAGGCGAAGATTCTGCGAGAGATTCGACCCTTGGTTACACCCTGTGCTACCAGAGGTTTTTATTTGATCACAACTGTGACGACCGGTTGAAACCTTGATTCGGAGTAATTCGAATTAAAGTTGAGCGATCACCCACTGTGATCAGCCTGTGGTGCTCATGAATTGCCATGAGGTGTCAAGTGTCTGTCACTCATCTTTTATTAGGGACTCTAGCATGCTAACAGCCTCGTTGTGATTAGCCAGTGGTGCTCCTGAAGTTCCAAGTGTCTATCACTCATCTTTTAAATTGGGGACTCTTGCCTGCTAAGACCCTTGCTGTGATTAGCCTGTGGTGCTCCTGAAGTGCTAAGTGTCTATCACTCATATTCTTACATTGGGGACTCTTGCCCGCCAAGAGTCTCACCGTGATTAGCCTGTGGTACTTCTGAAGTGCCAAGTGTCCGTCACTCATTAAGGGACTCCTGCCCGCCAAGAGCCCCACGCGATTAGCCTGTGGTACTCTTGTTTAACATGAAGTGCCAAGTGTCCTTCACTGATCTTTTAATCAAGGGACTCTTGCCCGCCAAGAACCTCGCTATGGTTAGTCTATAGTGCTCATATTTCCCTTGAGCATCAAGCGTCCGTCACTTTTTACTGGGGACTCTTGCCTGCCTTGAGCTCTATTGATGTCAGCGTTAGGTACTCATGCCTGCCTCAGGTACCAACCACCTATCACTTTTAGTGGCGACTCATGCTTGCCTTGATTTCCGCCGTAAGCCCTACTGTCTGCATTAGGGAATCACTTCTCCTTCTTGCTTTCCTTGAACCCCATATTCAAAACTAAGGGATCATTTTCTTGGTTCTTTTTTGTGCTCACACTGAGGGTCATTCCCAATTTTCCCTTTTTATCCTTTGTCCTCATATCCAATGCCCCGAGTTTTATTTAGACTCGGAAAGAATAATTACTCTCAGACATGGCCTAGGGGTAGGAACCCGCTTCCAATACCCTTATCTCTTGTTCATTTTGCCTCTTTTCCCTTGGTGCAAACTTGGGAATACCATTTCTCATTATTTTTTTCTTTTTTACACATTGGTAAACCATCATTTTCAAGATTTAATTTATGTTTTGGGGTGCATAGTCGGGTAGATTTTCTTAGTGATTTAGCACCAAATAGCTATTCATCCAGCCAACAGCGCCCTGGCTGCTCGCAACCATGGACCCTCATCAATTGGAAGAAAACCTATATTAGCTAGGAGTTTTGCCACAGCCGTAGCCAACCATTGCTCACCACCGTGAAGAAATTGAAAACCACAAAACGAGGACCACAAAAAGCCATAACATTCTCGGCTTAGGACTTTTTTAGGATGTGTGCTAAATTTTCTCTAGGTTTTGCTTGTGTTTGTTCGTAGTTATTCTTATTAGGTTTTTAAATTTGGTTCTGTATAATGCATTCGTCAAAGCTCGGACAAATCTTGCATCTTTTGGTCTTTACTTGCTTCCTCCAGCAACGATCAATTTCATTCTTAAAGCATCCCTTTTGAAGAAAGACAAGTAAAGAGGGGACTCTGTAGACACCCTATTTTGTCTAGGTTCTTTTAAAAAAAATAATAAATAATGAATAATAAAAAATCATAAAAATAAATAAATTTCAAAAATAGAAAAATATCATTCTTTTGTCAAAAATAAGAAAATAAATAAATAAGGTTTGGTAGTCTACTCCTAGTTCTAATGGGCTAAGCCAAAAACACTTAAGAAAACCCTAACCTATAAAAGGAAGAATGGCTAGGTTAAAGAGGGTGTGACTAGGTTAAAGGCAATAGGAGATCAAGGAGGAGAGGCAAGAAGGCATGGAGAAAAAGAGTTAAACCCTACAACAAAAATCAAAGTAATATCCTTCCTCTCTACCCTTTCCCATGTTGTCTAATCTGGTTGTGTAGCTTATGCGATTTTTCTGGATTGTTGCGTCATTGTTTATAGCCACCTAGCAATTTTATTTTGTGTATGAATCCCTTAGGATCATCTCAGATTTTTCTCGTGAATTTAGAAGTCTTCCAATGTAGTCAAATGATTTTTATGAAAGCCTATGTCTGAACTAGTTCTGAATTCGGGCAGAGTGCCTTCGGTACAAGATTCTGATTCAAATTGAACTCCAAATGGAGTGATCTATATTTTTTTTCCAAAACTAGATATCCATATATTTCGAACCATATGTGTTTTGTCAAATTTCATTGGGTAGTTTACTCCTAGAAATTTTTACAAAATTGGTTTTACAGAACAAGTTGCAAAGTGACGTCCTAAACATCACTCTAATTCGTGAAATTGTTTCTCCCTCTAAAAAAACTCATTTTCATTGATTTCTATCCCTAAACCTTTATTTTTGTCTTTTGAACTGAGTAAAAAAATATCATGCCCTAATTCCTTCGGAGGGATTTATGGCATATTTATTTATCCCAAAATACCGTTTCAAATAGTTTCTGAGCAATTGTGTTTCTAAAGACCATATCTTACATATTACTGAGAATTTTGGGACAAGGTCAGTGGGAGTGTGTAGGGGAGATCTAAAACTATCTCACCCTAGGTTTTGACAATTTTCTATGGTTCTAAAGTGGTCCAATCTTATTTTTATTTAATGTCTAGAATCAGGAAAATACGCGTCAAAAAGATTTCTTTGCTTTTCTTAAAGAAAAATCCCTAAAAATTAATAACAGGTCGCGACCTCCAGGATGAGTGGTTACAACCACCAAGCTAATGTCAGCAACTATCCTTCTCCACGAAGGAAAGGTGGTCGCGACCCCCTTTTGTTATGGTTGCAACCCCTTCTTGATTGTTGAACACCGATTGGTTGCTGAATCTCCTCTTTTTCTTCTCTTTTTGTTCTTTGATCTTGGGGTACAGAGGTCGCAACCTCCTTGGTTTATCCTTGTACTCAGCCCTATGTCAGAGGCAAGTGGTCGCGACCCGCCTGAGGTAGAAAGCCCGCCTTTCTACTTCGTTTGGTTTGTTCATTTAAGTCATTATAATTCTGTATTTCTGTTTAACTA
The DNA here is from genome assembly GCA_014851425.1 of Senna tora. NCBI lineage: Eukaryota > Viridiplantae > Streptophyta > Magnoliopsida > Fabales > Fabaceae > Senna > Senna tora. The sequence goes on from CM026271.1 coordinate 15,617,414, forward strand.
GTGTCACCAAGGAGCCTTTCCTTCTATGAGAACACTTGTTTACACGCCATCTGGGTGCATTGCTTCATGAGCATCACACACACACCCACCTTTCTTGATTTGCTCTGTGAAATGCATGGTAGATAGGTACCGAGGAGCCGGTGCTTCTTTAGGTACATTGCACTGGGACACCACTTGAACCTTTGTTTGGTGAGTGCCCCCCCCCCCACACACACACATGTGTGTCTCACGAACTACGTGGACTTTGATCCCTCTTGGAGGGTACGTAGGCCCTAGGCTTTCATCCTAGGTCAAATCCATCTTTGTATTTTCCTGTGTTTTATGTTTAATCTAATTCTTTTAAGGTCAAATCAATTTAATTATTAATTTTGGGATAACTGTCTTCGGACGGGGGAAGAGGTGTGCCTAACACCTTCCCCTCATATCTAATAGACTCTCAAACTCAAACAATTTTAAAAACCATTTTTATTAAGATTTTGAATTATTTTTTTCCAAGTTTTATGGAAAACTTGGTGGCGAGTCCTCGAAGTCCGCCGAAGACGCGGTCTTCACAAGGGACATCCATGATGTATGACTCTAACCTATAATTGAATGAGCATCATGAAAAGAAATCAATTCAACTGTCATCTTAAAAGAGGACTTACCTTAATATTTCTATCTTTTAAGGCCTAACTGAGACAAATTGTATTTTAGGGACTAAATTAATGATGGAAAAATTGTAATGTAAATGCATATTAAAAAAACTATAAATAATTGTAAGAATCCTCACAATAAATAACTTACAACTTGCTATATAAGGACTAAAAGAGAGACAGAGAGGTATGATATTTTCTAGCCAAGTATTCTCTAATATCTATGTTTATGGCACATGATTATTTTTGGCATAACTTAAGATTCCAGAATATATTGGCCAACAATGTCCTTTGTATAAAATTTATATCAAGCAAATAATGTTTAAGAAACTTGCCTTGGATAAATTGAAATGCAGCTTTTGGAACATAAACAACCTGCATTTAGGGAAAAAAATATATTTAATCACTTAATGACATACAAGAAATAAAAGGGAAACAAAGCAGAACCTAATGACATCAACAAAATTTACCACAATACAAACTTTCAACACAAATGAACACATAAATTAAAGTTTAAGAAGAGAAAATTTTAACCAAGCACATGCAATCCATCAAAACAGTAACCCAAATCATTACTTTATGCACTTAAAGTGAGGTTTAAGAAGAGAGAAATGAAACTAGCACATGCCATTAAAAATAAATGACTAATTGCTAGTTTACAAAAAAAAAAGGATACGCATAATCAACAACAATCAAAACCTTTTCCCACTATATATGCTTTCTCACGCTTATGGATCAATGATATTCAACGTCAAATTAACATATTTTGCATTTGTCACTATGCTTGGATCTTACTATACAAAATATATAGTACTTACAAATCACAAAATAATACCAACACACACCATTTAGTCCAAGGGAATCCATAATATAAAACACTCTCTACATATTTTAATAGATGAGCAAGACTTTAATTCTACTTGAAGAACCTTTCAATAGTTTTCTTGAATGAGCAATAGAAACTGTATTAAACTTCCATTATCCAAATATATGTATATATTACTTTACATCATTGTCTTCTTACTCTCTCTTAGCCCAAATAAGATATTTGTATTAGCCACAGAGCACAAGCAGTAGCAAATTGGTATGACTAATTCAATAATTTGAGAGGCAAGAGATTCACTCACACATATACAATGGCCTTGGTATTTCCAAACTCTTCATAAGTAGATTTAGAGGCAGCATTCACAGCACCGGTTCTGAAAACTGAAAGCCAAAAAATAATTTTCTCTTTAACAATAAACTTTATTCAACCAAATGACCAGTACGAGACCAAGAAAGTAAAGCAAAGATTTAAAAGTAAAAAGAGAGAATTCAGAACATCCAATTTTAATATTATGTAAACTTCAAATTTTTAACTGCCACAAATGAAATCCATATTGAAACTGAAGGTGAATACTTTAGAAGCATCTTAAGTAGAAATATTAAAGTCCAACATCCATGGAACTCCCCCTGATGACAAATAAAATGCGAGTCATACATTTATCTAATCACTACAAAAAACTGGTGCCCGTTACATATTAAGGCATTCCAGTCACAAAAAATACATTTGTGACGGATTCGTGATAATCAATGGTTTGTCACAATTTTGTTTGTTGCAAAAGATTCTGTGACAGACTTTTAGTCCTTTTACACATCAACGTCAGATTGGTGACTGTGAAACTCTGTCACAAATTTTGTGACGGTGTATTACTATCACCAAATTGTGACGAATTTGTGATGGGTTTATTTTGTCACAAGTTTGTGACGGCGTGTGTGACAGACTTTTGTGATGCTTGCAAGCATCACAAATTTGTGACAAAAAACCGTCACAAATTTGTGGCAGGTTTGTGATGAAATTTTTTCATCACAAGTACGTGACGGTGTGTTTGTCACACATTGGTGACAGACTTCTGTGACCATTTATCCGGCATCACCAATTTGTGACGGTCTAGAATTTTGTCACATTCATGTGTGGGCATGTTTAGAGACGGCCATCATTCTGTCACAAAAATTGTGACAGGGTTCAATACCATTCTATCACATAACTGGTAAAACAAATAATTCACAAATTCCTTTTCCGTCAAATCTATCACTAATATTTCATAACAAACTAAATTTTCTTAGCAAATAACTTTTTTATAAATCTAATCTATCAACAATTACAAAAAAGACCTGCAAACACGTTTTCATTTCCATCATAATATCTCAAACAATTTGGCAATCTAAAGTAAGAAGTGAATAAAGCAAGAAATACACACAAGTTCTAAAATTGAAGTCTAGAGAGCAAAGACATAAAGTTTCAATCACAAAGTACAGTAAAGTTTAAATCACAAAGTATAGTAGTAGATCATGCACTTCCATCATCTTCCAAGTTGTCATCTTCATCGTGCCCTTTATCTTCTTCATCTTCATTACTAGGATATACACTGAATTGCCTCATGATATTCTTCATTAACTTTTGTTGATGTTTCAATCTGCGATCATATGAGTTCAAACGTTTTAATTGAAATTCTATCACTTTGTCTCGTTTGACAATTTCCTTTTCCAAAGTAGCTTTTTGACGCTCTAACTCCCCTTGAAATTCATGGTGAAGCCATATTTAAGATGTACTTATCTTGTTGGAAGAAGAGTCTTTAATAGCTTGTGTCTCTTATCATGCCCCAAGAATATAGCCTTTCTTGTTTTTACCACCAACAGCTTACACCCAAATGGCAATATCTTGGGAAACTTCATCACTAGTTAAACCTTCAGTAGAGGCTTGCGATGATTTAGTCATCTTAAGTCTTGTATATTCAGCTTACAATATGGAAGAGATAGTAAAGTGAAATCTAAAATTTGAGCTTGTAGAATTGGCAACCAGAAGGACACTAATAGAGAACAATTTCCACATCACTATACAATAACAAAATAGTAATGAGATGAACACAATTATCTAGCAAATTAAATCAAAGAAAGAACACAAATGGGTCATTTCATCACTCATCATCCCACTAGAATTATTAGTAAAAAATGCATTACCTAATGGCAAAATGGTACAAATATATAGCAGATTTTCTAGCAATTTAATAGCACTTTCACAACATTGTTATCTAGCAAATTAATAACACATTTCACTTTAATGAAAATATGATAAAAAAAAACCTCAATTATTTCATTAATAACAACATCAATTTACTATAAAGTTACATAGGGGTCCATAAGAACAAACTTAGCCATTAATACACAGACTGACAGAAAAGTATGTAATCGTCCAAATAAAGTAATCACAAAGAATTTGATTTTAACTAAAAAAGCCTAATAATATTTTTTAACACCAACAAAAACAAATAGACATTGATGGACATTGTAATTTTTTTAAAAGACATAAATAGAGAGACATTGAATATCCAAAAATACAAAAATATAAAATATTGACAAAGTGAAGATATATGAAGCTATTGTAACAACATACATCTAGATTGATATCTTTCTATAAAAAAAACATCTAGAATGAGATATATATTTTGTAATTAAAAACTTACATATGCATCTGCAGACCTCTGATCAACAAATTCATTTGTGTTTGTTCTCTTGTGGGTGCGTAAGAACAACTCAGCTAAAGAGGGTTCTTTTCATGTATCTTTCATCTACATATGTTAATTAAAGATATACAGTTAAAGTTAAAATTACATATCATGCATAAACATTTATTAAAAAATATTAAAAAAGTCCAAATTGTTACCATACTCCTCTTATGCTCAGAAAATGGAATGGAGCCACCTATATGAACTGATCCTCCCTTATTAGAAGCCCGATTTTTTTTGCTATCTCTTTCTTTTTCTTGTATTCTTATGTATCCCATTTAGCAACCATAGTATTTATGACATCTTCTGCAATCCAAATTGGCCTGTTTCTCTTCGCATTTTTCTAACATGATACATCATATTTTGAAGTAATTTTGCAGCATTAGTCTTCCAATGTTTTCGAATTTGTTGATCATGTTGAGGCTACCCCTTATAACACTTCTGCGTCCATTAAAAAAATTAAGGTATGAAATAATATAAATTTTGAGACTAATAAGATGCCTAAAAATTTAAAGACATAATAAAAATGGATTTCTAGACAAACCGCCCACTCCCTCCACCATAGTGCTTTGATTTCTTCATCTGCATCGCTCCATGTGTAGCATGGCCTATCATATTTTGAATGGATGATCTCTGTAATCTCTCTTACAACATTAACAACAGGATAGAATCTACATAATCCCACAAAAAGGTAATGTTTTTGTCAATGTTTACAAATAAAATTAGAATTTGAATGTAAAAGCTAAGGAAAAGTAATCATTACGTATTTTCCATCTAGAATTATCCATGTTCAACCATCAGTAGAATCTTTCCCACCATAGGAGGCTGTGCATTATTGTAAGAATATGAAAGGTCTTAAGGATGTGTCGAAGGTTGTGGCTCATCTTGAGGAGAAGCGTCTAAGGGTACATCAGAGGATTCAAGTGAAGCATGTTATGGTGAACCATCAAGTGGAGGAGATAAGGGTGGTGAAGTGGATGAGCGTGGATAAGAAGAGGTCAATCTAGTTTTCCTTGCATGTCCCCCTCTACTCCATATGCCACCTCTACTAATTCTACCGCTTGACATCTAATTTATATATACAATGCATGTATATAGACCATAAAAAGATATAGTAAATGATCAATTATCAAACAATTATTATATACAATAAAGAATATCAATAATAAAAATAAGCACAAAAAATATTGTAACTACGGAATATTTCCCCTAGGGACACGTGGCATTCGGCTTCCAGAAGCTCCACGGTAGCTTGCACCAGTGACACGTGGCACCACTCATCTACACCCTACGTGGTCGGTACCCACGTCTCCCTCCTGGGCTCCCGTCCAAGGGATGTGGAAAGCCTCCAAGCATCGTGGGACGACCCACGTCCAGTGGGAACATGCTCGACCACGTTGCCCCCACACTTGGTATAAAAGGCCCACACCCGGGGGACTCAGGAGGATCATAACAAGAGGCAAGTAACGCACACTCTGATTACGCAAAAGCTAGACTTTGCTTCCTCTACATAATACATCTCCCTATCAACTCAAGAGCTTAGCCCACGGCACCATCAAGCTCCGACCATCCACGAGCATATCTCCGCCACAGAGATCTCCACCAGCAGAGTTCCCGACAGCTCCTAGAGACCTTTTCTCTCTCATAACATAAGGCAACCTCCTACGAGTGGCTCGCCCGTCCGGAGTGCCTTACACACGTCTTAGCCGCACACGACCCCATACAGGTAATCACCACACCTAACGGCTCCTATAGACGTCATCATAACGAACTACGTGGACTTTGATCCCTTCACAAGGGTACATAGGCACCTAGGTTCCTACCTAAGAACAAGTCCCCCAAGGTTGTGACCCCTTGCGGTCCTTATTTTCAAATTTGAATTGTCTGAACCAAAAATGACAGTTACATTGGCGCCCACCGCGGTCTTTTCAGACCATAATGCCTTGTGCACTCTGGCGCTAAACGGAATTTCTTTTTCGGAGAGTAGGAGTATCCACCTAACATTCAGAAACCCGCATTCTTCATTTTCCATACAGGAAAAATCAGAAAATGACCGACTCAAGTGCCCCTACGGCTACGATCGATGCAAGCGCTCCAAGGCATAGCGCAAGGAACAGATAGGGGACGACTGAAGTTGCCACAGCGGAAGCAGGCAGCCCAAATGCAACCCAGCCACAAAATACCCCTACAACACAAGCAACTATCATGGGAACCATTGTCCTAACAACGGCGACCAGGGAGGAAGCATGCCCTCAGCATCCCTACGGCATGACGCATAATCCGTGCCTCCTAGCCAGCAACCAAGAGATAACGGAACCAGCCAGGACCTCGCGGGAGATAGAGCTAGCCTGACTTGAGGTGGAGATAGCAACCATACGTCAACAATAGTGGGAAGAGAAAAGAAACCGATCCCAAGCGAACACTCAGACGCCGGTACTGCCATACAACGCACCTGCGGGCCCTTCCAACGACCCTACCGGCTTGCCCGCTATACAATTCGGAACTCTGCCCATGGAGTTCGCATGACTATCACTGACAACACCAGCTCCCCCTCCATCAATCCCACCTGGGCCAACAATGGTTGCCGGGCAAGCAGTGCGCCCGCCCGCGGATGACCCGCGACCACGTATCCCAAACTATCCACCAGGATCTTATCTACATATGCCTTGGGCAGGAGCCTACAACTCGTACGCCCCCTACGACATGTCTACTCACTCAGGGCAATATCATTGGCCCGGCTTCATCTTCCAAGGGGAAGGGAGACACCCCTTCACCCAGCAAGTCATGAACAAACACGTGCCCATGGGTTACAAGATGCCTTTCATATAGAACCTTATGGCGGAGAGACTGATCCGCGAGATCACATCAACACTTTTAATTCTGCTATGTCAATACTTGGCATGACGGACGGTCAACAATGTTGAGTCTTCTCCTCGACCTTAAAGGAGGCAGCTCTGAGGTGGTTCTCACTACTACCTACAAACACAATCCACAGCTTCGAGCAACTGGCTCAGAAGTTCCTCACCCAGTTCGCCAGTAGTAAGGAATACCAGAAGAACGAGGATTCCTTTATCGGCTTCCACCAAGAAGAAGGGGAGACCTTGTAAGCCTTCTTAGCCCGCTTCATCAAACTCTCGATCCAAGTCAGAGGCCTCCAAGATGCCGTTGCAATCTTCGTCATCAAGCAAGGCCTCTGATGTTCACAGTTCTATGGGGAACTCAACACATGTCCCGTTTCTACTTTACAGGAACTAAAGGACTGTAAGGAATGGTTCATCCAGGAAGAGAATGTGCAAATCGCCAAGGACACAATGAGAAAAATTCCTGATAAGTAGATCCGACATGGAGCGATCTAAAAAAAAGAAGGAGAAGACGGCAACGGGTAACCAAAATTCTAAGGAGAAAAATAACAGAAAGCGCTCACCACCGCAACCTCGAACGCCTCCTAGAGGACGATTCACCAGCTACACTCCCCTCAACAAGTCCCATGTCGGGGGTTCTCAAGCAAATTTACCACTCGGACATGCTCAGTTTCCCCCCAAAAATTAAGAGGCAGAAGACTGTAAAGCCGGTGGACAAGTCCAAGTACTGCAGTTCCACAAAGACTACGGACACAAGACTAACGATTGCATTCACTTGAAAAGATCAGATTGAGGACTTGATCCGTAAAGGACAATTGGGCAGATACATCAAAGAGGAGAGTAGATATAACGCGGAACACTCGAGGGAGGCTAGCGACCGAGCACCTACCCGCGGGGTTATCAGCGTCATTGTAGGCGGATTGTAAAAAGGAACCACCTCGCAACCGCAAAATAAGAAAAGGGTGGAACGCTCCATACTCGCCCTTGACTATACCCCAAAGCATAAGAAGAGAAGCAAAGAATCTAAGGGGGACCCTATCATGTTCGACCTCACAAATCTCGAAGGACCAATCCATGACGACCCAATGGTAGTGACGGCAGTCATTGCCAATTACGAGGTCAAACGAGTCCTAATCGACCAAGGATCCTCAGCGAACATCCTCTATTTCGACACTTTCAAGAAGCTCGGGTTGGACGAGGCCAACATGAGGCCCTTCCCCAGCACTCTCATAGGGTTCCTCGGAGCTCAAGTTCCTGCAGAGGGAATCATATCAGCCCGGACAACAATGGGCACTTTACCAAAGGTGGCCAGCCTTTATGTAGATTTCATCATCATCTCAGCACCTTCGGCGTACAATGCCATCCTAGGGCGACTCTCCCTAAATAAACTCATAGCTGTAGCGTCCACCGCACAACTCACTATGAAATTCCCGACGCCAAACAAGGTTGGATAAATCATGGCGGATCAAAAACTGGCACTAGCATGCTACGCAGCAAGCCTAACCAAGACCATCAAGGTCGCTCGCCTTGATCCCAAAGAAACACGCGAGGAAGCCTCTAAGGGCAAAGAGTCAGGAGCAAACTACCAAGAGTCCGCCCGCTCGGATCAAGCCTCCGCCTAAACTCTAAATGCACTTTGCGCACCCAGAAGCGCTTTTTGGTCAATTTACACATGTCTCGGTTTATTTCAAAATTAGGAATAATTACTTTCAGCCTGACTTAGGCTATAGCTTGACTAAGGCTATTTGAATCATTTCCTTTACTTCCAGCCTGACTAAGGCCCCTCGAATGTAACCATCTTGTTTACCAATAATCAAAGTCTTCCTTTTGAAAAGAGACAAGACCCATAACGGAAAAGCACTCGCATAAGTCCCTAGAAAGAGCAATGGGCCGACTGCCCAAAGAAACGCTAAAAAGCCTCTAAGGCCAAGCTAAGATTCCCCTGAAAGTGCGGTTAAATAACCCCTCGGGCGCGAAAACACTAAATGAACGTTCACACAAAACATGCTAGCAAAAGTACGCGACCGTCCTGATCACACGATACTCATGCAAAAATCTTTTTACCCAGAAGTAAAAGGATAACCTACTCTTGGGCATTCCTAATATCTACATTGGCTTTGGCCCCCGCAAGCGCGACATTGACAGCATCTCCTGATGGCCTCCTTTGAACCGCCTCAACCAGCTGCTAAGAAGTAGCTCCAATCTCTTGAGCACGCCCGCTAATAATAGAAAAGCATCTGGATATCCAACAGACGATCAACCAATTGGCGGAGGTAACCCATGTTCAAAGGAGATTCAACCTCCAGCCGAGATGCAGACAAGCCACCCAATCAATTGGAAACCTCTCTCCGCGAAGGCGTTCAAGTTGCTCAACCGCCAGCAGCATACCGTACATCCTCTGCACCAACAGCTCTCCCTGGTGATCGGCAACGTCGGCTACCTTGCTCTCAGCCTCCAGCCATCCGGCAAGATTCTTGCTAGCACGAGCCTTAGCAGCCTTCAAAGCCAGACGAAGAGAGTGCAATTCATGCCGGCGCTTCTCGGCGTCCTCCCGACGGACGGCAACCTCCTTGCGAGTCTTCTCCAACTCTGATCGCAGAAGCTTAACCTCGAAAAGCTGAGCACCTTCGGCCCTGAGGCGAGCCACCTCGTGAGCCTTGGTCCTCGCATTCAAATTCCTTCGCGAACAGTCGCCCGTGCACGTCCCCTAAATTTTTCTGGGTAGCCTCTAGAGCTGAACTACTAGAGGTCACTATCCCAAGAAGCCGGTCTCTATCGAGACGGGCGTCACACTGCACAAATCAAGAATGTCAGCAAATAAGGAAAACTCCAAGGCAAAAAAAATAGCAAGAGAGAACCAAGATACTTACTACTTGTTTCTCCCACACAGTTCCAGCTTGGTGGAAGTCAGCCAATGCCTCGGCAACACTGCCAAAGGCACGAACAACAATATTTAGGGGACTGGTGTCTAACCCCCTAGCATTTCTCTCTCCCATATCCACTGCAAAGTGCTTGCCCAAAGCTACTAGGTCAAGAGAAGGTTCTCCCTCCAGTGGCTCGACGATCTCAGAAGGGCTAACATCCAACCCCAAAGAAACGTCCTATGTGGCAGCCATTTGACTCACCACTACATTCCCTCCACTAGAGAGGGCCCCAGCCTCTCTAGCCGCTTCACCAGCTTCGGCCCCTCCAGACGGAGCCTCAGCCATAGTCTCATATGTTGTAGCCTCTAGAGCTACAGTCGCCCGTGCACGTCCTCTAAATTTTTCTGGGTAGCCTCTAGAGCTGAACTCCTAGAGGTCACTATCCTAAGAAGCCGGTCTCTATCGAGACGGGCGTCACACTACACAAATCAAGAATGTCAGCAAATAAGGAAAACTCCAAGGCAAAAACAACGAAAAATAGCAAGAGAGAACCAAGATACTTACTACTTGTTTCTCCTACACAGTTCCAGCTTGGTGGAAGTCAGCCAATGCCTCGGCAACACTGCCAAAGGCACAAACAACAATATTCAGTGGACTGGTGTCTAACCCCCTAGCATTTCTCTCTCCCATACCCACTGCAAAGTGCTTGCCCAAAGCTACTAGGTCAAAAGAAGTTTCCCCCTCCAGTGGCTCGACGATCTCAGAAGGGCTAACATCCAACCCCAAAGAAACGTCCTCTGTGGCAGCCATTTGACTCACCACTACATTCCCTCCGCTAGAGAGGGCCCCAGCCTCTCTAGCCGCTTCACCAGCTCCGGTCCCTCCAGATGGAGCCTCAGCCATAGTCTCATATGTTGTAGCCTCTTCCACCGCAGAAGAGTCACCCACAAGTTCCTCAACTGACCGCAGGTTCGTTAGCACCACCATCCGAGCCCGAAGCCGCAGCGGGAGATGATAAAACCACCTTCATAGGTGATTGACGAACCGGCACAGGAGGAGGAAAAGTACCCTCTACCTAAGTCGCCACCCTCGCATCTGCCGAGTCCGATTTCCGCTGAGAAATCTGAGACAACAACCTCGAACTCGCACTGCTGGAAGGCTTCTTGAACCCTCCTTCTTTATTCTTGGGGTTCGCGGCCACTGCAACTTCCCTCCTTTCTTTCCCTCTGGAGCCGCCGTCTCCCCTCCCATTTTTCCTCTTTGTTTTCCCCTTGGGATCCTCTTGCCGGTGGACTTTATCAGGAGACGGTGGGACAGGCAACCGAATATCTCTCCCACCAGGCATCCCAACAGAAGCTTCAGCAATTGTTCCCTGACCAATAGAGAGATCCTAACCAAGATTCTTCCCCCTACTCTAACTACTGTCATGAGTACGGCTAAGAGGAGGAGGAGGAGAAGAAGGTAGGTCCCCCTGGTCAGTAAAATCAAAAGAGAAAAAGCGGTCATCTTGACCGGCTATGGTGAAATTCTGGTGAAAACTTTCACAAAGAAGAAGGAAAGAGGAGAAGAAAAGGTGCGAGAACCAGAGAAAGAAACCCTGACGAAGCAAGGAAGCAGAGAAATCGTTGAAAAGAAAAGGTAAAACAACAAACTTTCCAATGCAGGGCATTTATAGGAAGCACAAAGGCGCGACGATTCGAAAATCTCCGCCCCCTCGAATCCCACAACGGATAAAACAATTATCTAGTGCATCTGTTATAGGCTGCAGCCACCTACTCTAACCGAACATGTGGAGAAAAGGAATGGCCAAGATCCGTCGTTCGGAAACCGGAGGCATAAAGACAAAAAAGCCCCAGGAAACCCAAGATTCATACGAAGACATCGAAGGGCCTTTACGAAAATCCGCAACTGAGGCTAATGAGGCAACCCTCGGAAACACACCCGCATTGAATGAAGGAAAATGGCGACAAGTCACCCGAAGCTGTAAATATTAGTCATGCCATGACACGTGGCAATGACAACAGCCCGCTGCTTCAAAGAGTGACTCATTACAAAGTCCTCCACTGGCCACAGACTGTGGACGAGCCTACTCAGGGAGAAGCGTCCCGAATGACTATAATACTCCTGACCTTTGAGTTTCCTCCGTACACCCCCAGAGAGTACTTTCGAAAATTCCCTTCTACGCAATGATTCCTCCTCCTCGGAAAGACGCGTACTTTCGGTAGAGAAGGCTCAAAAACATGCCGAGGAAGTCAAGCAGTTGGCCACCCAGATCAAGACGCGTGGCAACTTTGACGTCTCTGCTCTCTGAGTAAACTCAGAGATACACTAATCGAACAACCGACCAAGATGGCCAGACCCACTTGCGGATGGGCTTGTTGGACAAAAGGTAACAAGCGAGAAATTTTCCTAAGTAGCTTGCTGAAAGAGAACTTAAGTCCACAGGCGTCCGACACCCGTAGACTTGGGGGACTTATGTAACTATGGAAAATTTTTCCTAGGGACACGTGGCTTTGGGCTTCCAGAAGCTCCACGGTAGCTTGCACCAGTGACACGTGGCACCACTCATCTACCCCCTACGTGGCCGGTACCCACGTCTTTCCTCCTAGGCTCCCGTCTAAGGGACGTGGAAAGCCTCTAAGCATCGTGGGACGACCCACGTCCAATGGGAATGTGGTCGACCACGTTCCCCCCACACTTGGTATAAAAGGCCCACACCTGGGGGACTCAAGAGAATCAGAACAAGAGGCAAGTAACGCACACTCTAATTATGCAAAAACTAGACTTTGCTTCCTCTACACAATACATCTCCCTATCAACTCAAGAGCTTATCCCATACACCACCAAGCTCCAACCATCTACGAGCATATCTCCGCCACAGAGATCTCTTCCAGTAGAGCTCCCGACAGCTCATAGAGACCTTTGCTCTCTCATAACCTAAGGCAACCTCCTACAAGTGGCTCGCTCGCCCGGAGTGCCTTACACACGTCTTAGTCACACACAGCCCCATACAGGTAATTACCACGCGTAACGGCTCCTATAGACGTCATCATAACGAACTACGTGGACTTTGATCCCTTCACAAGGGTACGTAGGCACCTAGGTTCCTACCTAAGGATAAATCTCCCAAGGTTATGACCCCTTGCAGTCCTTATTTTCAAATTAGAATTGTCTGAACCAAAAATGGTAGTTACGAATATTATTCTTCATCTTTTAAATAATCATCAAATGACTGATTACCATCCCTTGAAAATTTTACTATAGAAAAAAACATAATATTGAAGAATGAAGAGAACAATAGAAGACGACAAAAATTCTTCTAAGAAACAAGAAAAGGAAAACCAACAAAAAGAAAACACAACTAAAGGAAAAACAAAACTTTAACTAAATAGACCCTTTGAGTCCCTTTGGAGATCTTATATAATAAAGACTATCAATAATAAAATAACACCAAAAATATATTATTCTTCGTCATCTTCTAAATAATCATCAAGTGATTGGTCATCATCATCATCCCCCGAAGTGTCATCACAATCATCAGATTCATCATCTTCCATAGAGTCTGAATTGTCGAATTCATCCTCGACATCTTTTTTCTGTATATTTGTCAATTGATTTATCAATGATCGACCCACCTCTTCATATGAACCACCATCCAATACTATTTGGAGTTCATCATTTTCAACATCTATTGGAAGAATTTCAACCATTTCATCTCCTTGGTATGCAGAATTGTCAATTTCAATAGTTGGTGAATCTATCATGCTTCTAGCTTTAGTTCTTATAACCGCTAGACAATTTGCCTTATCACGTCTCACAGGAAAAGGTGTATAGTACACTTGCACTGCTTGTTGAGCAAATACAAATGGATCAAACTTGTGATACCTCCTTCTTGCGTGAACTTCAATACTTCCAAACTATTTATGAATTCTTGTGCCATGAGAAGGAGTTTATTCATACCATTCACAATTGAATAACACCAGTTTCTTAACTTCTTCCCCTGTGTATTCTATCTCGATAATTTCTTGAAGCTTGCCATAATAATCACTTTTTGATTGTCCATAATCGGTTCCTTTAATACAAAAACCACTATTTGAAGTGGATTTGTGAATGCCATTTGATTATGTATGGAACCTATAACCATTGACAAAATAAATAGGTCATTTTTTAACACTCCTCAAAGGTCCCCAAGCAATGTCCTTAATGAAGGGATCATCTACCATATTGTTTGGATTTTGTACCTATAACATTTGAATGTTATTTAATGCAATGTTGTAAGAACCAGACCGGAAAAAGACTCAGACAAGTGTTTGGTTCATGGTCTGATCGGTTTAACCGGTCGAACCGTCGGTTGAACCGGATGACGCAATAAATAATAAATATTAATTATTATTAATATATATAATGACATCACTCAAATTTTAGGTTTCAATCTACATAATTTTGAAGTTTTAAATTACATGACTTCTCAAATTTTTTAATTTTCAAGACTTGTCAAACTCTGAAAGAACTTAATCAAACCAAATATGAAATTCTTGATAATCATGACTTTTAAATTTTAATTTTCAAGACTTTTCTAATTTTAATTTTTAAGATTTCTCTCATTTCTTTTTTTATATTATTTTTTAATTTATTTTTCAATTTTTAAAAAAAATTAAAATTGGACCGTGGTTGGACCCCGGTTAAATCCGGTCCAACTAGAATTTTTGGTCCAACCAACTCGCCTTTGTATTTGGTTGGAGGTTGAACCGGTCGGACCGTCCGGTCCAGTCCGGTTCTTACAACATTGATTTAATGTCTCTTATTTATATATGTAATTTGTAATTTATGGAGAACCAAAACTTACATATTCTTTGAACCAAGTTGAAAACTTGGTCCCAATCATGTGATCAATTTGATGATTAGTAATTTGTGGTGAAGAAGATCTTAGAGTCTCAACATATAGTCTGCCATAACATGTACAATAAAATATTTGTTATGATTAACATTAAGAATTATACAAATAATTAAACTTTCCTAAAATAAAACTCACTTAAGATAGGGTAGCAGCTTCCAATTCTTTGTTGTTTAGACGACGACTCTTAGAGACTCCGGATGGTCGACCGGGATGATTGAAAATTGACATCTCATGACTAGACTCACCACCATCGTCATTCCTTGGAGGCTTTGGAAATTTTGATTGGACATGTGGCTCAAAATAATGTGAACAAAATGTGGCAGTCTCTTCGATGATATAGGCTTCACAAATGGAGCCCTCCACCCGATCTTTGTTTTTTACTTTCTTTTTCAAGGTTTGGAGGAACCTTGTTTAAAAAGCACAATAAATTGAAGTTAGAAATATAATTGCTTTTAATTCACTATTACAAATTCATGGGATTCGTCATTACCTCTCGAAGGGATACATCCAACGGTATTGGACAGGCCTACCCACTCTAGTTTCATAGGCTAAATGAATAGGTAGATGCTCCATTAAGACAAAAAAACTTGGAGGAAAGATCTTCTCTAACTTGCATAAAGTTATTGCAATATTTTTTTTTCCAACAACTTTAATTTATCTACCCTCAATGTAATTGAACAAAGTTCTTTGAAGAATTGACTAAGCTCAGTGAGTAGATTCCAAATTGCCTCTGATAGATCACTAAAAGCAATTAGAAGCGAATGTTCCATGAATACATGACAATCATGATTTTTCATCCCAAATAGCTTACCTTCTTTAAGATCTACACAGCGGGCCATGTTAGAGGCATGCCCATCAGGTAGCTTAAGATTCTTTACCCATTATGAAACTAATTGGATACATATATGATCTGATACGATACGCTAGGGGTCGCAACATGTGCCCTCGTAGCTGACATCATGATGACGTCAAGGGTCACGACCTCTGAGCTTTTTCTTTTTCTGATTTATTTATGTTTTTTGCGCCAAATAAATCGGGTGTCCACAGTTGGGTTAAAGGAGTTTATACTCATTTATAAACGAGCCATAAGTAATCTGGCTCATTTAACTCGTGAGTTATGTGGGTTAGGTCGTTTAATTTTTTTCTTTTCATTTTTTAATCATTTAATTATTTTGAGAAATCATAACCTTTCTTCAAATGTAATTCTAAATAATGACACCTCTAAATTCAACACAAATGAAACCTCCACTTTATTTTGAAAAAATGTAATTTCGCTTACTTTATTATTTTGAAACCTCTAATTTCGCTAACTTGGAACATGTATTATTATTTGGTTGTTTATATTATTGGTTTTGCTTTTTAATGCATTGTTTATGTAATTTTAATGTAATGTGTCATGTGTGAGAATTAAATATCAACATTAAAAAATTAGATTTTAAAATTAATAATTTAAAAATCTAAAAAAAATAAAAGTTAGGTCATTTAGGTGAGCCAACTAGGCTTACCACCTTGGTGAGCTGAGTTTGGATCACGACCTTGGTGAAACGAGTTAGCATTTTTGCTCACAAAAAATTCTAAGAAGTTATCTCACTTTGACACCTCTACTTATAATGTGATGAATCCGGGTTCAAATCCTGCTAGAAGATGTGCCCATATTTAGATTTCTAATCCATATTTAGTATCTGCATTCGGCAAAAAAAATAGGGTGCATCTGCAACTAACTCATAATTGAAGAGGGCATTTGTAAGTCATAATTCAGCGAAATATTTACAATTGAGTATTAATTGAAAGGAGTACATGCATTTTTCTCTAAATTAAATTATATATATATATATATATATATATATATATATATATATATATATACACACATTAATTTTGTATAAAACAGTTGTAAATATAAATGATTTTTTGTTGCAAACAAAATCTTAACAGTGATTCAACTTGTTTTAAACTTTTAATACAAGCCTTATTTACGAAAAACAATAGGCGAGAAAAGGCTGAATTATGGGTAAAAAGACAAGTTTGTCCTTATCATCCACCAGATGAAGTGGATGGCTTGGATTTAAGGAATGTTAGAGGAAATGTGGAGAGAAGAAATCTAGAGAATATGAATTCGAGAAATAGGAGCAAGAGAAGAAGATTCACCACGAGGAACCCTAGATGTACCAATCATGAAAACATTCCCACGAGGAAAGCCACCATGACGCGACAAGACACGATTGTGCGGTGTACAGGCCATTGCATAATCAACGATAAAGAGAAATGAGGACGAAAGCACAACGATTTTCTGAGAAAGAAAGTGAGCAGAAACAGGGGAAGTGAGAGATGCCTCTTTGAGAAGGAGAAGAGTTATAAAGAAGATGGAGCGCCAAGAAGTTCAAAAAGGGGGAAAATTACAAAAACACCCCCATCTCTAAAACCACCTCCTGACATAGTGCCGCAGGCCGTAACTGACAACCTGGCACCTGCCGCTTTTGGCGCCCACCGCAATCCTTTTCAGACCACAATACCTTGTGCATTTTGCCGCTAGACGGCAATTCTTTTTCGGGGAATAGAAGTATATACCTAACACCCAGAAACCCATTTTTTGTTTAAATTCTCTCAACAGGCAATACTCGTATGGCTAACACAAATAGACCCCCCCCCCCAAGTCGCTACACGATCGAAAGGACGTCACTAACGACGACCAAAGTAAACGGCAACGAAGGACACAACTTGTAGCTTTTGAACAAGTAAACGAGACAACTGAGAATGATGAGCCAATAGTCATCACAGCCAGTATTGCAAGATATAAAGTCAGAAGGGTAGATCCCGAATCGGCAGCAGACGTACTATTTGCTGAAACCTTAGAGAAAATGCATAACTATGAGGGTCAGTTGGTGCCAGACGAAGGAACTCTTATTGACTTCTCAGATCGAGCTATTGAGACCTGCAAAACCTTCAGTACATGGCTCGCCCAAGGGATCCCCTCAAGGGTCGCTTGCACAGAGGTTAAGTTCACTGTATCAACATCTTCATCGGCGTACAACACAATCTTGGGTCGCCCGACCCTCAACAAGCTCAAGTTGATCGTATCTACTGCGCACTTAACAATAAAATTCCCCACACTTGGAGGAATAGGAGAAATGCGAGCAGATAAGGAAGAAGCCTATGCTTGCTACCTAGAAGATCTCTCCAAAAGAGACAAACTTGAAGCCCACACTAATAATGAAAGGAGCACCCCAGAAGTGGTGGACCTGCGAGATGAAATACCGGGAGCTAGCCCACAGCTCACAGAAGATCTTGTCAATGTTTGCATAGACAAAGCAAATAGCATAGAGATCCAAGTAGGAGCCCTTCTGGATCAGGCGACCAAAGAAAAGCTTCAGAGTCTGCTCATCAAGTACAGGTATGTGGTGACTTAGGGTATGAATGAGAATATGAAATTGTGTGGTGGAGAGGCACTGGACACACTCACACACGAATTCCATTCTTAACATTATCTTTTACTTTTTATTTTATTCTATTTAAATAAATATATATATATATATATATATATATATATATAATAATTATTAATATATAAAATATTATATTTAATTAATATATTATATAGAAAATGGATATCGGATACCCTATCCGCCCATTCAAATAGACGGATATAGGGTATCCGAGGCTAATATCCTAATCCGACCAATATCTGATGGGTATTTTAGGTATCCGATATACCCGATATCCAATGGATATCGGATATTTTTCAAACGGGTACCCGCAATACCCAAATCCATTGCGACCCCTACACAGAAGCCCTTAGACTTGGGGGGACTTATGGTATAAGGGGTCAACACACCCAAGTGAATGGCACTAACAGAATAATAGCAACGGAGCTTTTCCCTAACCATTTCCCGCCTGCCCTAACTAACAACTATGAAGGTTATATAATCACACGACCACCCCTTGAAGATACGAACAATCTCTTTTTGTTGTTTAATCCCTCACAAAATTCCCACGCATCCTCTTGAGATCTCTCTCAGTACTTATCCATCTATGGATGCTCTCACAGCAATTGTCCCTGCATCTTCCACCCTGAAGACATTTCCAAACTAGCAAACTATGTGGACTTTGATCTCCCCAAGAGTACGTAGGCGTCGAACACAACTCCGGCTAGAGTCCTTCCACTGCTAACCATCATTTTCCTTTCTTTCCAGCTGTAGACACCGTATTTTGTCCGGATTATGTTAGAAATAGAAATTCAAAAGAGGCGTTCCAAATAGGGGAAGAGGCCGCGGCCTTGACCTTTGAGGCCGCGGCCACAAGGCCTTAACCTAAGGCCACGGCCCTATGAAGGGGCTGTGAAGTGGCAGAAGATTTTTTTGAGGATGGCCACAGCCTCAACCCACGAGGCTGCAACCCTTGGGCTATAAAAGGGTCGCAACCCCCATGAGTTAGGGCTGTGACTGTATAAGAAAAGTAACAACGGATGCGGCTCTATTGTCGTAAAGGCGCAGCCGTCGTGAGCAGAAAGTTAACTTCTTGCCAATTTTTCCCCTCCACCCATGCCTATAAATAGGCCTATATTTTTTTTCAATTTTAGAGGAGATTATTTGAGGCTTCTAGAGAGAGAAAGAGTGATTCTAGAGAGAGAAAGTCAGATATTTGAGTATTCTTTGATATTTTCGAGTCTTTTTCAAGCCGAAGACCTTATTTTTTAGTAGACCGACGAAAGGTACGAGTCTTTAATTATTATATCTTGCATTTTTTTTATTGATTTAATTGATTAAAAGTGCATTAAACATGTAGATTTTTAGGGATTTATTGCTTTATCTTAGGTAGGTGCCGGGGAACCTCTTATGTTCCTTCGAGCACACCAAGAACGCGCCGTCTGTACCAAGTATGTTTGGCAAGCGTGGCCACGCACAAACTTACATATCTACATATGCATGAATGTCTAGTGGATAGGTGCCGAGGGGCCTTCACACTCCTTTGAACACATCACTAGTGCACCGTCTGGCCTGATATTCCTGGAGAGTGCACTCACACACACACACATTTGCATGTGCATGTATCGTGAACTACATGGACTTTGATCCCTCCCTGAGTTATGTAGGCACTAGGGTCTCATCTTGGTTCGAGCCCAACCTGCATATGTTTGATAGAACCTGATCATTTTTAATTAAAAAGGCCAAATCAAGTTGAATTCCTATTTAGGCTAATCGTCTACGGACGACAGATTGAGGGGTGCCTAACACATTCCGCTTTGCTCAAACAGACTCCCGGACTTGAATTTTTGGTTATGGACCGGTCTGCTATATTTTAAAGGCATTTTAAATGAATTTAAAAGGTACTTTAATGCATTATTTCCAGAGACTATTTTCCAATTGATTACGAAAACATTTCTTTAAATCAATTTCAAAGGTATTATTTCTAGATATTTTAAAGATTTGTCACCTCAAATTTGTCCTATGGGCACAACATCTGTCTCCTCTATCGTTCCCAACCATCTTCTCGACTTGGGAACGCCTCCAACCAAACAAACTACATGGATTCTGATCTTCGTTGTGAGTACGTAGCCTTTGAATCATGCATCTAGTTCGAGACCATATTCTCAAGATCTCCATCCAAGGTCATCTCTTTCCTTCCTTTTGACAACCTACCGATTAGAGGGATATGACTGTTATTAGTTAACCTTTCATTCACCCCTAGATGAAATTGAAAGGGCATGTATCTTTCATGGACAAATCATTAATTTACTCTAAAAAAAGTATGTATATTTATTTATTTTTACTTTTAAAAATATAGTAGTTTATCATCTTTTACAATAAAAAACTAATTATTATGATAAATTTATTTTTATTGTTTAAACAAGAAAACTTTAAATTCATTTCTTTGCTACACATTATTTTTTGAAAAAGTATTTGTTTATTTGAAAATTTTAAAAATATATGTAATTTATTTGTGCTTTTATGAAACAATTTAATTACATCATTTCGGATAACAAATTTATTAAGAAAAAATCATTTTATCTTTATTTTGTTTCATAAATGTTGCAGAATATGACGACTAATAGCCATATCAAAAGGTTGTTCGGTACTACAAAAGTACTGAAAATTTGATATTTCTCGATTTAAAACTTATCATTTATTAATATTAATAAAAATTTTGTGTCTCATCCATTCTAGTGAATTCACATTAGTACTGACAAATAATATTAAATAAATAAAGTGACCTATTTAAAGTTCAGTACTCCTGTAACAATAAACTTATTTTACCCCTTCATATCCATTGCTTAAGCCTTTAAACTTTTTTTTCTGGGGAATTTGCGAACAAGAACTCATTGCCCATTATATCGAATGCAACATTTTTAGCGTTGCAATCCAAAGTATTGCAAATACACCAACATGTTGTGGCTAGTGGCGCAACAATGATATCATCAATCTCTCATTATACGACATTTACCAAAAAAAAAATCATTATAGGATCGTTTCACTTAATTAAATAATTAAGTTTTTAAATATTTAAAAATTTTAAAATAAGTTTTTTATAAATTTTAAGACATGAAATATTCAATTGAATAATCAAAAGAAATTTTAATATGTATCCAAATATTAGATAAATCCTTAATTAAATGGAAAAAAATTGAGCAAATGGCAAATGGGAAAAGACGAAAGGTTGAAAAGTCTTCGCCCACTTCATAGACCCAACGAAAAGTCTTTCTATCTCTTGTATAATACAAAACCACTCTCACTCTCAAATAAATGAATAATCATTCCCAACCACTTGCAATCCTTAGATTGTAGACTAGTAAACTCTTTCCCTTTACTCTTCTTTAAATACTTTCGTTCTTCCATCCATTCACATCTTTGAGTTTGCTTCCAATCTCACTACCATGTCTTTGCAAGAATGCCCGGCCCAACAACTGGCCCAATTATTTGGTGCCAACACCACCGACGCCGCCGCCGCCGCCAACTTCATCTGTGATCGATTCACCGCCGTCACCAACAAGTTCACCGACACAGCCTTCGCCGTCGACAACACCTACCTCCTCTTCTCCGCCTACCTCGTTTTCTCCATGCAGCTCGGCTTCGCCATGCTCTGCGCCGGCTCCGTCCGCGCCAAGAACACCATGAACATCATGCTCACCAACGTCCTCGATGCCGCCGCCGGCGGCATCTTCTACTACCTCTTCGGCTTCGCTTTTGCCTTCGGCGGCCCCTCCAACGGCTTCATCGGCCGCCACTTCTTCGGCCTCAAGGACATCCCCTCCTCCTCCTTTGACTACAGTTACTTCCTTTACCAATGGGCTTTCGCCATCGCCGCAGCCGGCATCACCAGCGGCTCAATCGCCGAGCGAACTCAGTTCGTCGCTTACCTCATCTACTCATCTTTCCTAACCGGCTTTGTCTACCCCGTCGTGTCTCATTGGTTTTGGTCTAGCGACGGTTGGGCCAGCGCCACCAACCCGGACCTACTATTCGGAACCGGAGTCATCGACTTTGCTGGGTCCGGTGTGGTTCACATGGTCGGTGGCATCGCCGGTCTATGGGGCGCACTCATTGAAGGACCGAGAATCGGGCGGTTCGACCATTCCGGTCGGTCCGTCGCGCTTCGTGGCCACAGTGCTTCTTTGGTCGTTCTCGGGACTTTCTTACTATGGTTCGGGTGGTACGGGTTCAACCCGGGTTCGTTTACGAAGATTCTCAGCGCTTACGAATCTGGAAGCTACTACGGACAGTGGAGCGCGGTGGGGCGGACGGCCGTAACCACCACGCTTGCCGGTTGCACCGCCGCATTGACCACTCTCTTCGGTAAGAGAATTCTGTCGGGTCATTGGAACGTGACGGATGTGTGCAACGGATTGCTCGGCGGCTTCGCGGCTATTACGGCGGGGTGCTCCGTGGTGGAGCCGTGGGCGGCGATTATATGCGGGTTCGTGGCGGCGCTGGTGCTGATTGGCTGCAATAAGCTGGCGGAGAAGGCCCGGTACGACGACCCGTTGGAGGCGGCGCAATTGCACGGCGGGTGCGGCGCGTGGGGGATAATTTTCACGGCGTTGTTCGCTAAGAAGGAGTATGTGAATCTGGTGTACCCGGGGAAACCGGGTCGGCCTCACGGGTTGTTCATGGGTGGCGGCGGAAAGCTGTTGGCAGCTCATGTGATTCAGGTGTTGGTGATTACTGGGTGGGTCAGTGCAACCATGGGTCCTCTCTTTTTTGTGCTTCATAAGCTCAAGTTGTTGCGGATCTCTGAGGAAGACGAATTGGCGGGTATGGATATGACCCGACATGGAGGGTTTGCTTATGCGTATGATGATGAAGGAAATAAACATGGGATTCAGTTGAGCAGGATTGAACCAAATGCCACTAATACGCCCCCATAGGTGGATGCTTAATGGTAGTTTTATTAGTTTTTTTTTTTCTTTTGGGATTTCTTTAGGTATTGGTTAGAGTTTTAATGTTGAGAGAAAATTTGAAGTTTGTGATTATGTTTTTGTCGAGTTTATGATATAATTTGTTGTATGTATGCAATGTAATTTGATTGATAGGATTGTGACATGTTGGTAGGATGACTTGAGATACAATGCAATTTTCCACGTGTCACAATCCTATCGGCCGAAATTGCATTGCATGTATGCAACAAATTGCATCATAGACCAACTCGTTTTGATCAATTTGAAGTTATTAAATATTCTAATGACCAATTAAAAAAAATTTAAGCTTTTTTTCATCTCTAATTAAACATTTCTATGTCTGATATGTTGTATCAATATTAATTAAATAAATGTATGTGTAGTTTTTATTTCTTTGTTTAATTAAAAATTGATATGTATATGGTTTGTATAATTTGTAACGCGCATTAACAATATCATAATTGACTACATTGAATTGAGACTACACATGGCATATAATTAGGGCACATAGGGCCCAAAAAACACTTTAAGGTTTATAAATAGATCTTATCTCAACTCTAAATATTTTACATTTTATAACCTTGTGACTATCAGAGTGAACTCTTCCTTCTTAATCTCTCTTTAAATATTCTCCCTCTATCTTGGCTCACATCTCTCATTTCAACCTTCACATAACCTTAATGTGATCCCTTCTAGGGAACGCAGCCCTCACCTCTAAGTGCTTCCCTCCGATTACAGCATACCGCCTTAACATTCTAACTGCACACAACTCATCTTCTCAGTGACTCATTTTGCCTAACGGTTACCAAAGTCATCCGACAGTCGAATTACATAGACTTTGATTCTTTAAGAAGCATGTAGACACTAATTAGATTCTCACTTAAATCACGTATAATTAATTGATTTCTTTTAAAAAAAATATTTTACATATTTTATTTTAATAGGATAATTTCTATAATAAAATTATAAAAAAATGTATGTAATATAATCTTATTAATTAATAGCAAATCTATTTTTTTTTCTTGAAATATTTTGTGGGTGCTTTATAATTATTAACTAGTACTTTATTATGTACTATATTAATTAAGTATGTTGTAAGAAAATTGATGCTTGCTTTGGTGGGTTGTTGGTAAAGACACTCTAAAGATGACGAAGACTTGTGGAACAGTTGAATATTCAAATGGGGTATTGGAATTTGGGATTTTCAACACTTCAATTATTATTTAATATTGGAATTTAATTACAAGTGGTGGATATTGTAGTTGGGTTTATCATTTTTTATGTGGATGACTGTCGACAAATGTTGAGCGAATGACCAAAATATCTTTGTTTGGATCTGAAAAGTATTGAAGTTTAATATATTATTTTAATCATATAAATCATTTATTAATATTAATAATAATTCACATTAATAAGAATTCGTCTTAAATAATTTAGGAATCAAATAATTGAATGAATATACTAAAATTCAGTACTATCATACCACTAAATATCTACTCCTATTTGAAATACGGACGCAAGAGATTGCTTTCTCCGAAAATAGTGTGTCTTGCTCTATTATAGTATCCCGAAATTAATGACCACGGCCAAACAACGCGCAATTTATATATAATTTCTTATATTTTTATTATTTTATATTTTGATTAAAATAAAATATATTATTATTTTTAAAAAATTAAACATTATACAAATTAGTTATATAAAATAAATACATATATATTATTAATTTTATAGTAAGAATATAAAAAGTACACCTATTTTTATTTAATAAGATTAATAAGATCGAAAAGATATGGCTTCGGCCTTTGAAACAGTGAAAACACATGTTGTGATTTGAGACTGATGATTAATTTATGAGTTTCCACAGCCACTTGCTCATCAGGTATTTGAAATGGTACGTAGATAGTAAATTTGAGTGGGGATTTATTAAGGTTTTTTTATTGATTGAAAAGAAAATGTGTTAACTTAAATTTAGTGAAATGTTAACACTTACAATTATATAAATTTTATTATTGGTTAAAAGAAATCTTTAAGGCATTATTTAGCAAACTCATTAAATAACTTAGCCCACGTAAATAGGTAAATCAAACAATAAAAGTGATGTGTAAATATTGATAATGCCAACTATTATCAAATAATATGTAAAAAAGAAGTAGAAGAAGTAGAAGGAGAAAGAGATAAAGAATATAGAGACAAGATAAATAGAATAAGCATGAGATATCTCTCAACATTTTTTAGTAAATAATACCTATTATCTAATCAATGACATAAATCAAATTCAATTTGAAATTATAGAGTCCTTGATTTGGAGTTTTTTTGGGAGTCATAAGGACATCCATATACCATTTACAACATAACGTTCCCTTTTAGATGTCAAAAATCTTGTGGGACAAAAATTTAGTGAAGAAAAAAGAGTATAAAGTTATGATAATACTCCTATCATAAGCACCTATACGAGGTTCTTACCAAAAAAAACCTTTACGAGGTAAATCCAGTGGGACAAAACTTTAGTAGAGGAAAAAATTAAAGTGTATTACAATTTTGTAAATTAGATTCTCGAAAGTTGTGAAAAAAAATGTAACTACAGAATATTCCACCTTGGGACATGTGACACTAGCCTTCTAGAACATTAGAAGGTACGCAAGTCAGTGACACGTGACACCACTCTCCGGCCTCATACATGGCTTGTACCCACGTTCTTCCCACACGCGCTCTCATATTAGAGAAGAGGGATGTGCCCAACCATCGTGGGTCGACCCACTACGAACAAGAACGTGGGTCGATCACGTTTCCCTTACTCTTAGTATAAATACCCTTACCCGAGGGACTTGACGGCAGGTACAACAAGTAAAACAAAATACTCCAAGTACAAAACACTATCACCTCTACATTCAAACCTGATCAATCACCTCTACATTCAAACCTGATCAATCACCTCTAACGGCTAATCAGTCAGAGCCCATCTACCTCTCTGGGTGTCTCAATTCACCGGCTCCAAGAAACTCAGAGGGACCCTTGTCCTCTCCTTCCTCTAAGAAAACCTCCAACTGGTGGCCCGCCCCCTGGAGTACTTCACATACATCCTAGCCGCACACGGCTCTTACAGGTAACGCTCCTGCCTAACGGCTCTTATGGACGTAGACTCCTCGAACTATGTGGACTTTGATCCCTACACAAGGGTATGTAGGCACCTAGGTTATCACCTAAGGACAAGTCCCCCAAGGATATGACCCCTTGCGATCCAAATTACTGATTTAGAATTGTCTGAACCAAAAATGACAATTACAATATTTATACAATATGATTGACATACTCTCTTACGAAGGTAAATTACATATATGATATTCTGGATATGTTGATTTAACCATCCAAACAAAACATACTTTCAACCGATCTCATATATTGCAATTATTTCTTCATGATTCGAATAAGCAACGTTTGCTTTGTTGAACACCATGATATAGTTGTGTCATCACATGTAAATAAATAGCCAATTTAAAATTGACCTCTATGGGGAAATGATTAATATCTAGCATTTCAATATAACTAATGAAGACTTTGATTCATAAAATAATCTCATATCAAGTGTCCCTCGAACATATCTGAGCATATGTTTAATATCAGTATGCATCATAAATGTCTTCCTCCTCATCGGATTCACTTTCTCCTCCATCTTCATCATCGTGGACTTGATCGGCGGGACAGAAGTCGCGATTGAGTGAGCAAAAGTTTTTTCCCTTCAAAGGACGACAGATGTAATCGAGAGAGGAATAAGACGAATTGAAAGAAGGAGATCTGATCGCCGTTGCCGAAGCGCGAGATGTCGAACCGACAGCAGCATCGAAGTCATGCGGCGGTGCCGAAACGACGTCGTCGTTGTCGTTAGTAGTTTCAAAAGGTTTGGGAGGGATAGGGAGTTTGGCAAAGTGAGATCGCATGTGGCCTCCCATGGCTTTTATACTGGAAATGCATTGATTGCAGATTTGTGACAAAGAGAAAGGAAAAGGAGGATTTTGATAGATTTTTGAAGAGGAACAAGAAGAAGAAGAAGAAAGATGGAGACAGGGGAAGATATGCTGAGAAGGAAAGCCGATGTGGAAAAAATATGTCCAATCAGATTTTTTTGAACACATAAGCTGCCACGTCAGTAAAAACCATCCAAAATTTGACAGTGTTAGTGAAAAGGGTGACATTGGTAGATACACAAAACGTTAGGGGTACAATTAACAACGAAAAAATGTTAGGGGCGAAACTAACAGGACCCCCAAACGTTGGGGGCAGGAAAGGTACTTTTGCCTCATTCCAATGTCTTTTAATTTGAGAAGAACTAAATATTGCTAATAACTTACAACAAATGCATGATATATCAGGTTAAGTATTGTTACCAAGATACAGTAGTGCTTTTACAGCATTAAGATATGGTACTTCTAGAGTAAGAAGTTCTCTATCATTCTCACGACCACAAAAAGGATTCTTATTTATATCTATTGATCTTACAACCATTGGGGCACTCAATGGATGTGCTTTGTCAATGTCTAAAACCATATTAACACTTTTTAATAGAAGATGATTGGTGAATAAGAATACTTCATTATTAATGTGTTCGATCTTCAAGCCGATACAAAAATTTTATTCCAAGATCCTTCATCTCAAATTCTTTTTTTAAATAATTTACTATTTTTTGTGGTTCTTCGGGGGTTCCAATAATATTTAAATCATCAACATACATAGTAACTAATAATTACAAACTAATTCATATCTTTTTATGGAAATACATGCATGGACAAATTAGGTCATTTTTATATTCTTCGTTCAACAAATATTCAATAAGATGATTGCATCTCAAACATTCATATTGTTTCAATCCATACATGGTTTTATTGAACAATTTTTTAGGAAAATCTTACTTCTAACAATTTAAATCCTTAAGGGATTTCTATGAAAAATGTCATTATCTAATGAGCCATGTAGATAGGCTGTAGCTACATTTATTAGACGCATATCAAACTTTTCATGCATTGCTAGACTAATATGATATCTAAAGGTGATTACATCCACCAAAAGGGAATATGTCTCCATATAATCAATGTCAAGTCTTTGAGAAAAAACTTGCGCTACAAGTCATGCCTTACGACTTTATTTTTCTCATTTCATTTTCATACAACCTATTTATACCTTATTGGATTTACACCTTCAGGTATTTGAACTACAAGTCCAAAAACTTCATATTATTCAAGTGAAGTCAATTATTCTTGAATTGCATCCTTCCATTTTGGCCAATAATTTTTCTGTCTACATTTCTTGATAGTTTAGGTTCAAGATCCTCATTTATTTCAATTGCAACATTATATGCAAAAGTATTGTCAACAATAATATGCTTTTGGTTTCACTTTTTGTTTAGTGTTGACATAACTTAATGAAATCTCTTCATTATCATTCTCAGATACCTCATCCTCTTTCGATATTTCATGATTAATTATGTTTTGGGCCTCTTCTGAATAAGAACCCGCCTCCATAATTTTTTAGAGGTTTTTTTTATGAAAATTGAGAGCATGTTGGTTACAAGAAAAAATATTGGTAGAGAATATTAGTTACCTTTAGTATTGTGTTTGGTTAGAGGGAAAGAATGAGATAGGGAAGTTTTATTGCCTGTGGTGAGAGAGGAAATGCGAGTGAGGTGTAAGTGACATTTCCAAAAGTAAGGGTAAATGTGACATTTTCAATTTTTATCTTCATATAATCTAATTATATTTCTCTACATACTAAACATACTTTTTTTAAATCTCATTGTATTTTCCTCTCACTTACTTTCACTTCTACTTCCATTTCCATTTCCATTTCTATTTCCTATCAAAATAACTTCCTTAAAAAAATACCTAAAAATATTTAGAAAAGTTCATCGAATCCTAATTTGATTCCACCCATAATGGAGTCTCCTAATAGAAATTTTAATCATACATAAAATTTGAATTCAATTTTTTTTTAAAAAATAAAGTACTTACACTTGAGATTGTTTTGAATTAGGGTCAGGATATAAGAGTAATATTTTTTATGGAAAATAATGATAAATAATTTTTCAAATTAACTAATTTTATAATTTTAGACTAATTTATTTATGAAGTGGAATTCACGAACATCATCATATTTTTCTGAATAGTGATTCGCAACCATACTCTTCATCTATTGGCGGCTTTATTGACTAGAGCTGCATTTCAAAATTAACAGTACATGATTGCTTTCGTTTAAAGGTGTCTCAGTCTCTTAGATTATCGATATAAAAAAAAAAATAGATGACCATATAAAGATAATGGTTTTTGTAGCAGTACATCACATTTCATTTTTTTATTATTAAAATTAACATTTTTCAAATCTTAATTTTCAATCTATGCCAAAAGCACTGTTAATGCTCCAATTCGCCGTTAGCAACGGCAAGTTGGAAAATTTTTTTCTCTCTTAATGGCAAGTTGGTGGTCAACGCAATCTGCCCCAATTCGTCGTTAGTAACAGTAAGCTGGGTTTTTTGAAAAGTCAATCCGATGTGGCGTGCTGACGTGTCCAACTCACCCTTACTAACGACGAATTGGACTCTGTGATAATTTTCTAATCTATTTTTTGTCAGATCAGGATCCCAATTGATCATTAAAAGAAGCAACACAAATTCACCCATAAGAACGGTGAATTGGTGTTGCTTTTCCAATATACGACCCCTACCTCCCCTCTAAATCAAACTGTAATTCCATAATATTCCATCTATGTACATGTGGCACTAGTCTTCTAGAAGCATAACCGGACTTCGGATTAGTGACACGTGGTACCACTCGATGGCTTCATACGTGTCTCATACCCATGATTCTCCGAGACTATCTCGTAAGAGAGACGTGGGAAGGAGATCACAAACATGTGATGAGAACGACCCATAGGAATGTGGGGTGACCACGTTCCTCCCCTCACCAAGTATAAATATCCCTCACTTGGGGGACTAAAAAATAAGTCTAATCGAAGATACTCAAAACTCACATACTCTCTCATCCTATTGCTACTCAGAGATGCCCGTTCTCTCACCCATCACTTACAATCCAACAAGCGGCTCGCCTGCCCAGAGCAACATACACTTCCTAGTTGCACACAGCGACCACAGGTAATCTTTCTGCCTAACGGGTCCAATGGATGTTTCCTCTTCGAACTACGTGGACTTTGATCCCTTAACAAGGGTACATAGGCACCTAGGTCATCACATAAGGATAAGTCCATAAGGTTAAGACCCCTTGCGGTCCTTATTTTCAATAATGAATTGTCTGAACAAAAAATGACAGTTACATTGGCGCCCACCGCCGTCCTTCTCAGACCACAATGCCTTGCGCATTCTGCTGCTAAACGACATTTCTTTTTCGAGGAGTATGAGTATATACTCAAAACTCAGAAACCCATTTTTTGTTTAATCCTCTTAACAGGTAACTTTCATGAATGGACGACACGAATGCATCCGCTGCCACGATTGACAAAAGTGTTCCAAGGCGCAGTACGTGAAACAAACAGGAAACAATTGACACCAAAACTACCACAGTGGAGGCAGGAACTTCGACTATAAGTCAGCCACAAAACGCCATAGCGTCCAAAGTGATTAACACAAAAACAGTTTCCCAAATACCAACAACCAGGGAAGAAGTATGCTCCCAACATCCTTATGGCATGCAACATGTCTCTTGCCCGCCTGGTAGCAGCCAAGGACCAGTAAACCCAACAAGAATCGCTCATGAAAACGAAATAGCACGACTGGAAGCCGAGATAGCATGGATGTGTCAACGTGAGCGAGAAATGTACGGAGTCCCCCTACGGTGCATCCACAGTTTACCCAGGTTAATATCCCTGGCCCGGGTTCAATTTCTAAGGGAGAGGGCGACACCCCTTTACCCAACAAGTCATGAATGAGCATGTCCCCATGGGATTCAAGATGCCCTTCCACATAAAACCCTATAAAGGAGAGACCGACCCACGAGACCACCTCAATACCTTTAACTCAGCATTGTCGATACTCAGCATGACCGACGGACAACAATGTCTAGTCTTTTCATCTACCCCGAAAGAAGCAGCTCTCAGATAGTTCTCACTGCTGCCCACGAACTCGATTCACAATTTTGAGCAGTTGGCTCAAAAATTCCTAACCCAATTCGCTAGCAACAAAGAATATCAGAATAATGAAGACTCCTTCATAGGTTTCCACCAAGAAGAAGGAGAAACATTGCAAGCCTTCCAGCACGATTCACTAGGCTCTCGCTCCAAGTCAGATTCCTCCAAGACACAGTCCCCATCTTCATTATCAAATAAAGCCTCAGATGTTTGCAGTTCTACGGCGAGCTCAATAGGTGCTCACTATCTACCTTGCAAGAACTGATGGACAAAGCAGAATGGTTCATTCAAGAACAGAACGCCCAAATAGAAAAGGATAATTCTTAGTAAGCAGAACTAACTTGGAGTGGTCAGAGTAGAAGAAAGAAAAAGAAATGGCTGACAACCAAAATCAGAAATAAAAGAATAACAGAAAACGCTCACCACCGCAACTTCGTTCGCCCCCTAGGGGACGATTCACCAGCTACACGCCTCTTAAAAAATCTCACGTTGGCATCCTAGAAGAAATATATCACTCCGACATGCTCAGCTTCCCTCCTCAGACCAAGACACGAAAAATTGGGAAACCTGTGGATAAGTCCAAATACTGCAGTTCCGCAAAGACTACGGTCGCGAGACCAATGACTACATACACCTCAAAGATCAGATCGATGACTTAGTATGGAAGGGGCAGCTGGGCAGATATATCAAGGAAGCAGACAAAACAAATGGGGAGCGACCAAAGGACAACAACCACCCACAACCCCCTCGTGGAGTCATTAACGTCATCGTAGGAGAACTATTGAAGGGCACTGCCTCACAACCCCAGAACAAGAAGAGGGTAAAACGTTCTATACTCGCCCTCAACTAAATCCCCAAGCAAAGGAAGAAGGATGAAGAGCCCAAAGAAGATTCGATCATCTTCAACCTTTTGAACCTCCAAGGGCCAGTCCATGATGACCCCATAGTCATAACCACAGCATAGCAAATTATGAGGTAAAGCGAGTTCTCATAGAGCAAGGATTCTGGACGGATATCCTCTACTTTGGTATATTTAAGAAACTTGGCCTAAGTGAGGCAAGCATGAGGCCATTTCCTGACACAATCTTTGGGTTCTCCGGAGCCCAAGTCCCTGCAAAAGTAGTCATATCAGCCGGCACATCGGTAGGCACTCTACCTAAGGTAGCAAGCCTAGACATGGACTTCATCGTCGTCTTGGCACCCTCAGCATACAATGCTATTCTCGAGCGACCGTCCCTGAACACGTTCAAAGCTATTGTGTCAACGACACAACTTACCATGAAATTCCCGACACCGCATGGAATCGGAGAAACCACGACGGACCAAAAACTAGCGCGAGCATGCTACGTAGCCAGCCTGACCAAGACCATCAAGGTCGCTCTCCATGGCCCGAAAGAACCTCGCGAGAACCCCTCGGAAGGCAAAGAGCCAGAAGCAACACCTGAGGAGTCCACCCGCTCAGATAAAACCCTCGCTTAATCTCTTTGAGGAACTTTGCATTTCATCCCCTCGGCATTTTGGCTAAAAATACATTGTCCATGCCTTTTCGAAATTTTATAAGTTAGACTTTTCATTCTTAGAATAGACCTTCTAAGGTCAGTAGGTTTTCGGATGTAATCCTTTTGTTTACAATTAATTGAAACTCCATTTTCAAATAATGACATGAGCAATACCAAATAAAAACTAAGTCTGCAAATTTAACTCGCAACAAGCCCTTCTAAGGCAAAGGGGGTTAACCGCCCCAAAGATACTTGGAGAACTACCAAGATCGTACAAAGGTTCCCCCGTGATGAGACAGTGCCACTTGTCCAAGTAATCTCTCGGGAACACAAAACAGCCTCGCAAAGGCAAATACTCCACATGTAGTCTTAAACAAACTTTCACAAATAAACTATGCTAGCAAAACTCCCTAATTCATGCAAAATCGTCTTGATCACATGTCTTATATAAAAATCTTTTTACCCAGAAGTAAAGGGAAAAATAAAATAAATCAAAATTGGACAAAAGTCATTTCATTTATATTAAGTCAAGAAACTGCCTATACACTTGGCAAAAGACCTAAAAAATACAATCTAATCATGGGCATCCCCAAGGTTAGCATTAGTCGGGGGCTCGCTGGGCTCGGGATCACCAAAGTATCTCGACAGCTCCCCCGCTACACTCTCAACCACCGAATGAGAAGTAGCTCCAATCCTTGGGACAAACCTGGCCGTCGTGAAAAGGAGTTGTTGACTTAGGGGACGCTCAGCCAACCGATGAAGGCGAGCAAAGTCCACAGGTGGATCAGTCGCAAGCCTACCCCTAAGCTCTCCATCAAAAAACTCTAAGGAAGGATGAAGAGAACTCACCTACTCAGTGGGAAACCCTTCACCGCGAAGGCGTGTGAGTTGCTCAACCGCCAAGAGCATCCCATACATTCTCTCGGATAGACTCTCTGCTTGGCAGTCAGCCACATCCCTAATCCGGCTCTCAGCATCCGGCCAACCCACCATGTTCTCATGCACATGAGCGTCATCATTTCTCAATGCCTCGCAAAGAGATTGAAGTTCCTGCAGACACCTTGCCGCATCTCCCTAACGAGCAGCTAATTCATTGCGAGACCTTTCCAAGTCTGACCGCAAGAGTTTGACCTCCAAACGTTAGCCGCTCTCGGCCCGAAGGCGAGTGACCTCGTGAGTCAAAGACTCCAACTCGCGACTCGTCTTCTTGCACTCCTTCTCTCTAACCGCCAAGCACTCGTGCGCCTCCTCAAGTTGTTGTCATTTGCGCTTGAGAACTTTGTCTTTTGTCTTAAGGTTGGAGGTCAACTCTTCCCGCTCCAAGCGAAGTCCAGCCTACATGAGACAATGATTACCACATTAAAGCTATGCACTCAAAAATCTTACTCTATTAAACTCAAGAAAAATTTCAGAGATAAATATTTACCACTTGCGCCCGCCACATATCTCCTGCCTGGTGGAAGTCAGCCAGAGAGTTGGCAGCACCCTCAAAAGCAAAGTCCAGCCTACATGAGACAATGATTACCACATTAAAGCTATGCACTCAAAAATCTTACTCTATTAAACTCAAGAAAAATTTCAGAGATAAATATTTACCACTTGCGCCTGCCACATATCTCCTGCCTGGTGGAAGTCAGCCAGAGAGTTGGCAACGCCCTCAAAAGGCCGTAGAGCAATGTCCACAGTACTTGTACCTTATGCCTTAGCAGCCTTTTCGTCTAAATTAACAAGAAAACGCCTACCAAGAGCCACTAGGGCAAAATGGGGCACCTCCTCTGGGATACCCTGCTCGGGCTCCAAACCAAAATTTTTTGGTTCCATACTCTAGAAGAAGTGGTAGCCATTTGACTCACCACTACATTCCCTCTTTCAGCAAGGGCTTCAATCTCCCTTTCAGTAGGAGCCTCAGCCCTCCTTTTAGTAGCAACATTGGTCTGGTCAACTGCCCCTCCACTTGAGCTCTCTTGCTCACCGATTCAACAACACTCCCAGTAGAACCTGGGACCACGGGCTCGGTAGAGCGAGAAGAAGGGGAGCTTGATAGAATCACCCTCAAGGGTGAGCACTGAGTTGATTCCGGAGGCGGAAAAGTACCCTCCACCGAAGTAGCGGCTCCGGCTACCATTGGAGTAGCCTTCTGCTGCCCCTTTGAAGACAAAGGAACGTGAGTAGGAGGCTGGGATTCTGTTCCGACATGCTTCTTCGGCCCCCATTCTTTCTACTTCGGATTCCCTCCTTCTTTCTTCCTTTCTTTCCCTTGGAGATCCTCTTTCCGCTGGAGATGATTTGCGGCAGTATTACTGGGAGTAGGAGAGGAACCTTGCCTTCTCTCCACTCTCGTACCTTCTTCAGGCACCCTAATACGAACTTCGGCAACCCTCTCTCGGCTGGGAGAAGAACCTTGCCTCGTTCTTTTTCCTTTACCCTGGTTATCAGTCCCTGAGCGATTCAAAGGAGGAAGAGGAGGAGAGGAGAAGTCGTCCAAATCGGTGAAATCAAAGGGATATAATCCTAGAAAATCAAAACAAAAACCGTAAATCAGAGAAGAAAATCACAAAGCCATAGAAGACAATAAGAAAAAAGAATAAGACACTTAATCTCATGTTCGATGGCCATGGCGAAGCACAATCAACGAATGGTGAAGAGCTTCGAAATTGACAAAGAAAGAAAAGAAAACTCTAAAGAAAAAAAGACGAAATTTGAGAAGTCAAAGATGAAAAAGGAGCATTTCAATCTTGGAGGTATTTATAAGGTCCTGGAGGCGCGATGATTCAAATCTTAGCCACCCTCGAATCTCGCAACGGAAACAAAGCAATTATCACCTACATGTGCTCGAGGCTAAAACCGTTTGATCCAAGCAAACACATATCAAAGAAGAACGACCCAGATTTGAAGTCCTCAAGTCACATCGGAAAAGACCCAATTACCCCTAAAACTCCGAAAGTCTTTCAAAAGACGAAAAAGGTATGTGCAGAAAATCCGAAGCAAAGGCTAATGATGACGTCCCTTGGAAACACGCGGGCATTAAATAAAGGAAAAAGCAACTTTGCAGAAAAATACGAGATATTCGAAACAACAACAGCTGATAGGATCCTGACACGTGGCATTCTCCACTACCTCTTCTTCGAAGTATTTCCCAAAGAAGCTCAAAGTTTCCTCGAACACGCACTCGACCGCCCTCACTCTACGAAAAACCTAAGGTGGGCGACCTTGCCGCCAATACTCTGAGAAAACAACTAAAGTCCATAGGCAATCAGCAGCCATAGACTCGGGGGACTTATGTAATTCCATAATATTACCTCTATGTACACGTGGCACTAGTCTTCTAGAAGCATAACCGGACTTTGGATTAATGACACGTGGCACCACTCGATAGCCTCATATGTGTCTCATACCCATGATTCTCTCAGACTCTCTCGTAAGAGAGACGTGGGAAGGAGATCATGAACATGGGACGAGCACGACCCATAGGAACGTGGGGCGACCACGTTCCTCTCCTCACCAAGTATAAATATCCCTCACTTGGCGGACTAAAACAAGTCTAATCGACGATACTCAAAACTCTCATACTCTCTCATCCTATTACTACTTAGAGACCCACGTTCTCTCACCCATCACTTACAACATACCTCCAACAGGTGGCTCGCCCGCCCGGAGCAACATACACGTCCTAGCCACACACGGCGACCACAGGTAACCTTCTTGCCTAACGGCTCCTATGGACATTTCTTCTTTGAAATACGTGGACTTTGATCCCTTAACAAGGATACGTAGGCACCTAGGTCATCACCTAAGGACAAGTCCCCCAAGGTTAAGACCCCTTGCAGTCCTTATTTTCAATTATAAATTGTCTGAACAAAAAATGACAGTTACACAAACCAACACTCCTGAACCTACCAATCACCTTTCACTGTGAATGTAAATTATATAGTATGTAGTACTGAACCTACCTTTCACTGTGCATGTAAATTATTTAGTATGGAGTACTGAACCTACCTAAATATATTAATTTTTTTAATTGTTGACTTTAAATTATATTGTATGGAGTATTGATCACTCCTGATTTCTTTTCTAAAAACTTATCAACACGTCTTGGTTTTTTTAATGATTAATTGAGATATCAATCTAACAAAAATAGGTTAAAAAATTTTCACAGAGTCCAATTCGCCGTTAGTAAGGGCGAGTTGGACATGTCAGCACGCTAACAGTGAATTGGAGCATATTGTATTGACCACCAACTTGCCGTTGAGAAAAAAACTCTCAACTTTCCGTTGCTAACGGCGAATTGGAGCGTGAACAATGCATTTCGCATAGATTGAAAATTGATATTTGAAAGGTGTTAATGTTAATAATAAGAAAAACAAAAGTGATATTTTATTACAAAAACCCTAAAGATAATAGCAGTAAAGATTAATTATTAAAAATATAATTTTGCTAACTAGTGCCTAAGGGTAAGTTTATTACATGAATTGATTTTTTAACTCCGAGAATCCTAATCTCGAGAATCAAATTCCCAGGACTAAGATTCTCGGGAATGTCACAAAAGCTGTTTGATTCAACTTTTACATTCCTAGGACTATTTTACAAGATTCCCAAGAATATTACAAATTTGTGTTTGGTTCCACTTTTAGAGTCTCGGGAATGTTTAGTAATTTTCCAAATATGCCCTTCATTGATTTTTTAAATAGTAAAGTATCATTCAATAAATAATTTATAAAATTATTTTAACTTATACTCCCTTCGGTTCACAATACCTGGTTCGTTGGTAGGTGTGCAGAGACCAAACAAATCATTAGTTCATCTTAAACTTAGAAAAATATGAGATAGAAAAACTAAATTATCCTTCATAATTAATTACTCTTACTTATTTTTTTCTCCGTTAATCTTCTCTTGGGAATATGTATTAGGTAGGGATAAAATTGCAAAAAAAAAAAAATAATTAATGCTTTATTGATTTTGTAAAATAGCAGATATATTGAAACATATAAAATCCCCTAACGAAGCAGATATTGTGAATCAGAGGGAGTATCAATTAATATTAAAAACTATATACTTATATCATACATATACTCTTAGAAGTATCATTGAAAAATATATCAATTAACATTATATATATATAATATTTGAAATATATATAATTAATTAGAAGTATGAAAAATTAAAAGAGATGCCTAATAAAAGAAGAGAGAGAATGATTTAAATGATGAGTATTAATTAGGTTATGGGTAATTTAGTAAAATTAGGTAACTATAATAATCTCCACCAATTGGATTATCATATTCCCACCCCCTTAGGTGAGATTAGAAATGTGTAGAAACATGGGATAACAAGAATCCCAAGAATGTAAAACTCCCAAGTTTATTTTTTTAACTCTTCTACTAAACACAGGATTATAAGATGACAGAGAAATAATCCCGATAATATTTTTTTAACTCTTGTACCAAACGGCTCATAAGTGTATTGTTTAAGGATTCTCTTCAACCAATAAAAAGGCTTTAAAAATTCTATATATTAACTTTTCACTAATTTCAAAACAATAAATTCCCTCTCAACTAATCAATCGAGGTGATGTTCAATAGTACGGCAGTACTGAACTTTAGTATATCTCTCCAATTAGTTGGTCCCTAATCCATTCAAGGTGAGTCCTTATTACTGTGAGTTTTTATTAATATCAATAAATGTCATTACATGATTAGAAGGATACACTGAACTACTGAACTTGTATCTCAATCATAAGAAATCTTAACAAATGTCTCAGAACACTTAATAAATAAACCCTTAAAAACATAATAATAAGGAGACCTTTACATTTAATTAATGTCGTCAATTTCGGATCACCGACTACATTCTCGAGTTTGTCGCTCATATTAACTCATATGAATTAAACTCAAAGCAATTGTAAACCAAAAAGATCTTAAGTACAGAGATGATAATGTGTGGTGCAGTGACAAAGGGATAAAAAATTATGTACTTGATATTTGTGAAAATATTTTAATTTTTACTTCTAATTTTCGTTTTTAAAACTAGGTTTTATCTATAAGTTTTTAATATTTTTAAAATATATTTGTTTGGTAAAGTTAAACTCTTATTCATATTTGTAAAATTCGTTTTTGACATGGTAGAACTTTTAAATGGGATTAAAGATGGCAAGGAGTTTTAACCTAGGGGGACTTGTCCTTAGGTGAGAATATAAGTGCCTACATATCCTTATTAAGGAATCAAAGTCCACGTAATTCGATAAATGGACGTTCATAGGAGCCATTAGGCAAGGGCTATACCTGTAAGTGCCGTGTGCGACTACGACGTGTGTAGGAACGGGCGAGCTGGGTCGCCTGTAGGTAGTTGACGAAGGTTGAAAGCAATGTTGCGACGTTGGAATTACTTGTGGCATCTCTGAGTATGAGATGCGTGTATATGGAGTTCAGTGAGGGGCTATTTATAGTCTTTACTGGGTAGAGATCGTGGGACGTCCTCATACTTGGGGGAGCCATACTCCACGTCTTCCTAAGGGGAGTACACAAGGGAGATCGTCGGATAATGGTTGGATGGGTGCAATTGCGTGATGCCACGTGACCATGAGTAAAATATCTCACGTGAGGTAATACCATGGAGCTTCGTGTGACCGAGAGGGTATATTTGATAATTACAATATCTATTTTAAGTCAAATAATTTAAATGATTATACAATTTTTTTAATTGAATTTTGAGTTTGACTATAATTAAATGATGATAATATTTATATAATAAAATAATTTACTTCCTTAAACAATAGCAAAATAACACTGATTATTTTTTGTGATGATTCTCACAACTCTCTACAAGGATGGAATCCACAATGGGAAACACTCCAAACAAAATATTAGTCAAGGAGAATCGTGAATATAGTACATATGGGGTCGGTATTTATAGATTATCTTGGGGGCAAGATAGTATAATATGCCTTATATATTGAGGCGTGGGGGCATAACAATTTTTTATGGACAATTCGAGATTAGGCTATTTTGTATCACTTTTTTTTTTCTATGGTGGAGAGTTTAGATGGAGTAAGTACTAGTATTTCATCTAGATCAAAGAATACCTTTTAATCTTTTGGAGTATTTAAAGAAGAATTT
This sequence comes from Senna tora, assembly GCA_014851425.1. Lineage (NCBI taxonomy): Eukaryota > Viridiplantae > Streptophyta > Magnoliopsida > Fabales > Fabaceae > Senna > Senna tora. The sequence goes on from CM026271.1 coordinate 15,657,340, forward strand.
ACATATTACTTACCAATAAGACTCTCACATCGGTTACAGGGTTGTGGGGTAAAAGCCCAAACCTTAATCAACTGTTTTTTTTATAGGATATTTTATCTTTTTTGTTTATAGCATATTTTGGAAAATATTTAAAAAAACATTTTTGTTAAACTATACCAAATAAATTTTTAGTAATAGTCTAGTATTTAAAAAAAAATAAAAAATCAAAACAAGAAACAAACACTTTTCTTCTCTGCATAAAAGATAGATCCGAGTTTGACAGAAAAAAAAAAAACAGGTCTCCATTATATACAAAGTCATGATCTAACTAATTGAATAGTTTGTGTTTGTTTTTTTTATAACAATTGAATAGTTTGTGTTGATCGATGTTTTAAAGTCATAATAGAGCTCGTCAAATATTTATTGTTTAATTTCCTGGTTTATAATAAATATTTATTTAAGATTCTTATGAGCGCGGACCTCAGCATTTCTCAAAGCTTCATGGAGAGTAATGCAGCTCTTACAGATGCTTCTCCACATTTTCCTGCCGAACGCTTAGCACATTGCGAGCCCTCTCCAAGTTCGATCGCAAGAATTTGACCCCAGAAAGTTGGTCACCCTCAGCACAAAGGCGGACAACCTCGTGAGTCAAAGACCTTAACTCACGATCCGTGCTCTCGCACTCTTTCTCCTTCGCCCCCCCAAATTCGTGCGCACCTCCTCGAGCTGTAGCCGCGAATGCTCAAGGGCATTATTCCTGGAATCCATAAGCAAAAGCAGCTTATCTTGATCCTTGTGAAACTCATTCTACATAAGAAAAAGAGAGAGTATTATGGCAAAAATTAATATGTTGATGTTTTACGCTAAAAAACAAGACATTGAAAGTCAAATTCTTACCGCTTGCGACTCCCACATGTTGCTGGCCTAATGGAAGTCAGCAAAAGAGTTGGCTGCACCCTCAAAAGCCCGTCGAGCAACAGTAAGAGGATTCGTGTCCATTACCCTAGCAGCCCTCTCCTCTAAGTCCACAGGAAATTGCCTCCCAAGGGCTACTAGAGCAAAGGGTGGCTCCTCCTCCCTCGACAACCTTTGCACAGATTGTGAAGGGTCCTCCAAAGCAAAACTTTCTGGAGCCACATCTCCAGAAGCAGTGGCAGCCATTTGACTCACCACTACATTCTCAGCAATAGGCCCACTGTGGTTACCCACCGTCGCTAAAGTGCTCTCCTCCACAGTAGCTAATCTTTTGGTGGGAGCCTCAGCCCCACTTTCAGTAGCAGTGGCGCTAGCCTGCCCAACCGCTCCTTCCACTCGAGCCCTCTTGCTCACCAGCTCCTCGACGCTCCTAGCAGAACCCGAAACCAAAGGCCCAGTAGAACGAGAAGAGGGAGAGCTCGACAAAACCACCCTCAAGGGTGAGCAATGAGTCTGCTCAGAAGGCGGAAAAGTACCCCCCCCCCCCCCCACCGAAGCAGCAACTCTGGTCTCCATCGGAGTAGCCCTCTGGTGCACTGTCGATGATGGAGGAACCTGAGAAGGAAGCCGAGAATCCGTCTTCTTGGACCCCCTTTCTTTAGGATTCCCTCCTTCTTTCCTTCTTTCTTTCCCTTGGAGATTCTCCTTCCGCTGATAATGACCTCCGATGGTGGTACCCGAGCGTTGCCTCCCCTCAGCCCTCCTACCTCCTTCAGATGTCCCAATGCAAACTCCGATAACCCTCTCTCGGTTGGGAGAAGAGCCATGTCTTGGCCTCTTCTCCCTACCTAGGTTACTATCCCAAGTACGGTTAAAAGGAGGAGGAGAGAAGAGATGCTCTAGGTCAGTGAAGTTGAAGGGATACAATCCTGCAAAAAAGAAACCCCCTAAATTAGAGAAAAGGAGAAGAGAGTATAAGAGGAAATTAAAAGCAAGAAGGAGACATTGATGAATGCGGCCTTGTCACGAGGCCGGCACCAATCAAATTAATTCTAGAATGTGCAGCTAGTGGCACAACCTAGGTCGAATCTCTCTCGCGGAGCCTATGTATTCAATGGTCAATTATGTAAGATATTCACAAAAATAGGGATGTCTTTGAGGAATTTTATCAAACAGTTGGTGTGCAAGAAGAGTAAATGTATCTAAAAGAAACTAAAACTAAATCTTTTTGTGATGTTTTAATATTTCAAAGCAAGTAAAAGTGAGGTGAATGTGTTAAGATGGATATGCTTTGTTGGAGAATGCTTTGGGCTATCCTTGCTCTCTAAAAATTATGGAGTTAATCAATGAGGAACCATTTTTCTAATGTAGTTTAGTGACCACTAAAATTAGGTAATTTAATTAGAGAATGCAATTAGCCAACCGGACAATTAACAAGCCCAATCAAATACCATCAATGAAGCAAATGGAGAATTTAATATAGATAAGAATTCAACTCAACAAATACCATTGTCATTAGAGTAACTTCCATAATGAATCAAAACTACAATAAGATTTAACCAAATCCAATGTAATCAAAACCCACAATGGGAGAATGAAAATACAAATCACAAATCTATATCAATCCCTAATATCCAACTACAACCAAGTTAAGCTCCACAACCATGGAACCACAATCAATACAAATCCATCAAAATCAACAAGATAATAATGAATCTATAAAGAGAAGTAGAAGGAAAACAAGAAAAACTCCCTAGTAAGTGCCAAAGCTCTAGCCCCAATCATCCTCCTCCAAAGCACTAGAAGTTTAGCCACTCATGGAGATGAAGAATGCTCCACCAAGCTTCTCCAACCCGTGCCCAGCCATGGATGATGATGAAAGTTGCAGAAGAAATGAGAGGGCATGGAGGTGGAGTGAAGAAGATGAAGAGAGAATGAAAATGGAGGCTTGGAGATGAGAGGAAGGTGAGAACTTGGAGAAAAGATGAAGTGTTAATTATGTCCCTTAGCCTCCTCACTTAACCCTAATGTATTGGGGCAAAATTAGGTCAAATTGGGGTGAGTGGGGCCCACAAATTCGGCCCAAAAGTGAATTTCTGATGTAAAACGCGGGCTTATCTGATGTCGCTCGCTGCAGTGAGCAATTTGCTCGCTGCAGCGAGCAGACAAGGCAATTTCCACAATTCTGCTCGCTGTGGTGAGCAGAATTGAAAACTTGTTATTTTTGCTTGATTTTTGCCCGGTTCTTCTCCCTCACTTGCATTATGGCTCCCAAATGCTGATCTTCTTGCTAATCCTCCTCTAGATAACCTACAAAACATCTAGAAACACTTGTGAAAATCCCAATCATGAATTTAAATTTGCACATATGCTAAAGTTATGAAATTAACACAATTTATACAATAAACTCATGGAATTAGCCAGAATTAAATCCAACACTCATATGAATCAATATACCATCAAAGCATGCATTTGGACACAATAAACACAATAAAACCTTGCCAAATGATACAAAATATTATGATTAGAATGAGTGTTGTCAGACATCACTCACTCTCATCTTCGTTGGCCATGGCAAAATGCAACCAGCGAGCAAGAAGCTTCGAAAGCAAAAGAGGAGCGGAAAACTCTTAAAGATGAAGGGACTCTCGGAGATAAAGGTCGAAAATTAGAAAACTTGAAGGTAACTAGAGCCTTTTCCTTTTCAATCTTGGAATTATTTATAGGGACCTATAGGCGCGACGATTCAAATCATAACTGCCCGCGAAACCTGCAACAGAAAAGAAGTAATTATAACCTACACTAAATAAAGACTGAAGCTGTCCGATCCAAGCAAACACGCATCAAGAAGAATGGACTAGATTCGAAGTCATCAAATCACATTGGGGAAGACCTAAATACCCTCGGAAGCCCAAAAGTCCTCCAAAAGGCCCCAAGGGTAAACACCGAAAGCCCTAAACAGCGGCTAATGATGGTGTCTCTTGGAAACACGCAGGCATTAATAGTGAAAAACGGCTTCACATGTGTATTACGAGATATCCGAAGCGACGGCAGCTAACAGGCTCTTGACGCGTGGCATCCTATGCCAACCACCCCCTTATAATAATCTCCAGAGAAACTCAAGTTCTCTCGAGTGCACTTTCGACCGCCTCGACTCCTAGGATTAGCGGTCAATCTTGCTCTACCAAGGCAGGGCTTGTTCCATGTGTCAATCTTCGCGCTCAGGAAAAATTCCAGAAAGCCCTTGACGTTTCAAATCCCTTCTATTCCCTTTTAGGCCATCCCCGAGAATTCGCCTCTTCTGCAATAATGACGTCTCCTCGGAAAGAAGCGAGCATTTCTGCAGAGACGGCTCAAGAAACTTGCTAAGGAAGTCAAGCAAATAACTGTCCAGATCCGGACACGTGGCATCCTTGGTTACCCACTATGTTGAGGTAATCTTTAGAGTAGCTCAAATGCTCTTAGAGACACGTTCGGCCGTCCCGATTCCAATGATTAGCGGTCGATCTCGCTCTACAAGAAACTCATGGCGGGCGACCTCGCTCCCAATATTCTGCAAAAAATCAACTTAAGTCAACGGCCGCCCAAGCACCAATAGACTTGGAGGACTTATGTAAATCCATAATATTCAATCCAATTTCAGGACCTAAGAAATTGGAAACCTGAATTAAATAGGGAAAGGGATTAAATTAAAAATACATATTAGTTATTATTTATTTAATTATTAATTAATTTATTTTTAATTATATTAATTAATTTATTTATTATTTAATTATTTAAATTATTTTAAAAAGGGGGTGTCGTGGGTTTTTAGAAAGAAAGAAATAAAAAGAAAGAAGAAAGGAAAAAGTGAGAGAGTTATGGGATCGAGAAGAAGAAAAGAAAGAAAGAAAAACGAAAGGAAGAGGGAGGAGAAAGAAGACGGGAAGGAGAGGAAGGAGAGCGACGGAGCACGAGAGAGACGGAAGGAGGAGAAGCTCGCCGAAAAAGTTGGCCGGACGAAGCTAGCTTGAAGGGAGACCGAGACCAAGAGAGAGAGAGAGAGAGAGAGAAATCGAGATGTAGAGAGAGAGGAAGCCGCCGAGAAGGAGAAGAAAGGGAGGACGATTTGCTGGAAAACTCGCCGGAGGAGAGCTAGTTGACGCCGAAAAAGCTCAATGGAGCTCGACTACAACATCTTCCACACCTCCCACCGATCGAATAAAGGTTAGTAACCCCAATTTCATTCTAAACCCTCAATTTCTCCATTTTTAGGGATTTCTTCGATTCACCTTCGATTGAGTTGTTTCGAGGGTAGATTGAGACCTAGAAAGTGTTCTTGAACACTTAGTTGGGGTAGGAACCGTGGCTATAACGTCGGATTTAGGCGAATTCGAATTTGGAAGGATTTGGGTTGAAATTCTAAATATTCATAAATTGGGGAAATTATTGATAATTAGAATTGAGCTTGGATTTGAGTAAATAGGCTTGGATTGGTATTATTGAAATTATATTGTTGAAACATTAGCTGAACAAGACCCGTGAAGAGCTGGTCCGAGGTTACTAAGGTTGAACCTTGATGTTAACGTGCCGGGTCCCTGCTCGGTTTGCCCAAATACACTTTAAGGGTGACGTTGAAAGTTTTAAACCTCCTCTCTTCGATCTTAAACACCCGAGGATAATTCTGAATATTTATCAAGAATTATCCTAAGTACTTTCTTGTTTCTCAAGAATGGAAACTTGCAGAACGATTAAGTACAACCTCTAGTATTGCAATTTTCTCCTTTATGATGGTTAAGAAACCTTAAGTAGGACTACTTAGAAGTACATTGAGGTTTAATAACTCGAATCCAAGACTCCAAAATCAATTCGAGGTGAGCGATAATTGTACGAAACCAAGTGTGAAGCACTTGAGACTCTCATGGAAGAGAGGGAAGACGGATAAGACCAAGAACTCAGTCTTGGCGGCGTCTAGGTGCATTTTTAGGCACATGCATATGAGCTGCATATAGTGTAAGATGTTAACCACGTGAATGCAATTGTTAGGAAATCACGATTCGTTCGAAGCGGGAGTTACTCCAAGACAAACGCAAGGAAGCCGTCCAGGTGAGGGGTTTCCCATCCTTACCCTACAGGGTTGATTGAGGATGTGGATATGTGGTTTGCCTACTTGCCTATTTGTAAGAATTACTTAGTGGTTAACATGCTATTGTTGTTCCTAAATTGCAGTATATGAAAGTACTTGTATATGTGTGTTTGATTACAGGCAAAGAGGTACTGGAGGGTATCCATATGATGACATGAGATACACCGAACAGTACAAGCAAGGGGATAAGTTATTGATTGAGTACAAGGTTTGGTTTACCCTTTTAATTAGAAACTCATTAAAGAAATCGTAAAGAATTTGTTTGTAAACATCGACGTTTTATGGTAATCGAACTTAGGAAATACCTTAGAGCTAGGTTATGATCTAATCAAGGGTTTGGGTACTGAATAAGGATTAAGAAGATCTCATAATTGATTAGTGAGTCATAGGGATGTTCACACTACCTAGGTAAAGTCAATTTAGGATAGTAATGGGTAGATAGAGTCAAAATTCCAACTGAAAGCTCGGGAGGAGAAACAAGTCAGATAAAGTCGCTCGTGGAGGTCATTGCTCTAGCTTGTTCTAGGGCCAATTGATTTATTTGCTGTGGAGGCCATTGCTCTAGCTTGTTCTAGGGCCAGTTGATTTAATTGCCCATGGAGGCCATTGCCCTAGCCTGGCACTAGGGTTAGTTAAAGATTAAAAGATTTGCCCGTTGAGGCCATTGTCCATCGTGAGATACATGGACCAGTAGAGTAATTTACAGCTTTCTGATAACATGTAAATTGTTTGTTTGTCTTACGAGAAGCATGATAGAAGAGCATGATCCATAGGTTTATCTTTGACTTTATGTTATATTAATATTGCCTAATCGTAATATAACATTTGATAAACTGGATTTTCATGCATGTGATTGTGGGTGTTTCCCTTTTCCCAGCTGTAGTGGTACCCTCCGCTACGCCGAGGATGGGAAGCTTCTCACAGAGTCTGTTTGACTCACTCCTCCTACTGAAATGTTTCAGATACAGGTATCGGGCAAGCATTGACGTCCGAACAGTGAAGCGGACATCATACCAACTCTAACGCATGTTCGCGTGGGTGGACACAGTTTGAGTTATTTTGAGTTTGTTGTTGTACATATTCTTAGGTTGTAAGTATTGTGTAAATATTTACAGCTTTTGATGTACCTACTCTAGACTTGTCGGCTTCACATGTACTTAAAGACAGAGTCCAGTTGGGGAAAAACTAGGATATATGTATGAGTATATAAACTGCTGCATGTGAATAAGATAGATCGTACGTATTGAGAGGTACGATCAATATGATATGGATATATACATTACGTGTGATTGCTCCATGTGAATAGGATAGATCGTACGTATTGAGACATGCGGTCAATATGATATAGATATATACTATGTGTGTTGAGAGTTGAGATATATCTACATACTGGGCTGAAGCGGTATTGAGCGAACCGTGGATTGCAGGTTAGTTAGGCCACCAGTGAGGTGTGGCCACTATTATGTTGTATAAATTGATTGTATAGCAGGGTAGTTATAGTTATGCTTACAGGGAAAGGGTTACGGGTTTAGAGGTAAAAATCTATTCCCGTGCCGGTCACGTACTCCCGGTTTGGGGTCGTGACAATAGGATTCACACGTCCTCTTGCTCTAAGAACCACCTAGAGACTCTTGCTCTCTCGTCCTTTACACGAGATACCTCCAACAAGTGGCTTGCCCGCCCGGAGCATCATTCATGTCCTAGCCGCACACGGCCACTCTAGGTAACACTCCTGCCTAACAGCTCCCATCGACGTCCCCTCTTCGAACTATGTGGACTTTGATCCCTCAACAAGGGTACGTAGGCACCTAGGTCATCACTTAAGGACAAGTCCCCCAAGGTTAAGACCCCTTGTGGTCCTTATTTCACATTACGAATTGTCTGAACCAGAAATGACAGTTACAATTATCATAAGAAAGTGCCTAGCCCAAATTAAAAGTGATATAATTTGGTTAAATATTATTGGGCTTAAACTATGTCGTAAAGTATGGGCCCGTATGTGTAGATACTCTCATATGATTTCTATTTATGATGGGTCAAATTAGAAATTGGGACTCCTAGTCCAATTAGGATTCCAACTATATATTAGGGTTATGATCCCCAAATTATAAGCAAGATTCTTTTCTGTAATCTCATCACCGGAAAAGGGAGAAACCCTAGTCTCTTAAAATCATGCTTACTAATTTGGAAGACCAATAGCCGCAAAATCGAAGAACTTTTATGGATTCAAGTACACTTCCTCTTTCAAATTTCTTCTCTTGATGATTTGACATGAATGTCCTGCAGGTATATTTAGTCTTATGTATTTGGGGATTTTCCCAACAAGTGGCATCAAGGCTTACTTCATATTGAGTCATTAAGAATTAAAATGATGAGTTAATTAAGATATTGCGACAAATTTAAGTTTGGTTGATTAAATTATATTGCCACAAACAAAGTTTACACTTTTGCTGCAAACTATTCTTCCATTAGATAGGTGAATTCCAAATTTTATGTAACTATGTACTATGCCTCTTATTTTCCGATTAAGAGGTAAGATTTGTAGCATTATTATAGGTTTAGTTTTTCTAGATACAAATTTTCATCCGCCACATCTATAAAAAAAATTTGGATCATCGTTTTTTGTTCGGCAATTGAACTTGAATTGTTGCTTTCCATTTAAGTTTTGGTCATATATATATATATGGATTCATCAATTCATATGTGCTGTGTGTAGCAATTGAATAATATGTATATATTAAATTCATTGTTATTCAAGAATGGGATTCAAGTTAAGGGTTTTGGTTCATATATATTTTGTTTCGTTATGGGTGCCTTAAATTTGTGTTAAAACTTTAGTTTAATTTTATACTACTAAATATAATGTTAGAATTTGGTATAGGATTTATATATATCTAGTGTTTTTGTCTTGCTAGTAAAAGGTTTGATTTATGAATATAAATTTATATACTGCACCTGGTTCATGCTACACACGTATGGTTCAATTTTATTTTGAACTTTTTGGTATGGTCCTTTTGTTTTGGCATGCACAATATTAGTTTAGATTCAGATTAAATATACTATGGCAAAAGAATTTGGAAAATTGTATTAGGTTTTAGATTTTTGGTGTTTGTATTTAGAATTGTGCTACAAATATATAAATTTAATTTGAATATTTGAAAAATTTTTGGGTTTTATGATTTCAGAAAATTTATATTTTTGGTTGTTACAATTATAAATTAGGGTAAACTACAGTTTGCCCCCCTGTGATTTAAAATGCGACACTTAACTATCATGTGATTTGGCTTAAAATTAATGTGCCCCCTGTGGTTTAGAGTGTGACACTTGACCCCATGTGATTTGTTATGTTATCACTTAACTACCCTATATTATTTTTTTCTCAAAATTTAATATTTAATATAACTTATAAAAGAAATTACCTAAAAATAATTGAATTAATTAATTATTTTATTAAATATTTATTTTATCTATAAAATAATAATAAACTCTAATCTTCTACTTTCAACTCTTTTTAGCGTTTCCTTCAAACTCTTTCATTCCTCTAATCTCCCCGCTATATCCAAGAGTACTATTATGCTCCTAGTTTAAGGATACTTTTCTAAGAAAATTATTGTTTAATGTTAGAGTTTCTAAGCTCAATAATGTTAACATTCAATCCAGGTATGTATGTTCTGAACTTGAACAATAAAAAAACTTAAATTTAGTTATATATTTGTATTATATTATTCTTTTACAATTTTATTTTGATTGATTTAATAATTCTAAAATATTAAAGATAAAAAATACCAATAAAATGAATAAATAACTAAATATAAATAATCAATGGAGTAAACAATAAATATTAAATTATTTTATTGATTTTTTAAAATTATAATTTTATTTTTATATTAATTATAATTTTTTGAATAATTTTATAATTCTAGAGTATTGAATGACAAATTTTAAACATTAAAAGTATTAAATGATGATTAATTTGACTAAAATTTGGATAGAAGATAGGTGAAGGTAGTTAAGTACCACAGAGGGGGTCAAGTGTCACACTCTAAACCACAGGGGGGCACATTAATTTTAAGTCAAACCACAGGGTGGTTAAGTGTCGAATTTTAAACCACAGGGGGGCAAACTGAATTTAGGTCAAACCACAGGGGGCAAACTGTAGTTTACCCTATAAATTAAGATGTTGCACTATTATGGTTTATAAGGATGTGCTGCAAATTTAGGAATATTTTGGGAATATAAATTTGGATATTGGTATGTTAATATATATTTTAAGATTAATTAATTGAAATATCATGTCAGCAAAGTGATCTCTAATGTGAAAACTAATTCGTATTAAAATATAAAAAGTTATGTTTATGTAATTTATATGAATATTGGTTGGCCTAAAGGAAAGTCTATATTTAATATAATTGTATATACAATTGTGGTAATAAATACATGATAATTATTTGGCGTTACATAAAAGCAATAAATCGGCCAAAAGGAAGATTTATTGTTTGATATGTTACTTTATTATCAGTGTTTGATTACTACGTCAAGATGTCACTTACAAGTTAACATTTTGTCCAAATATGAAATACTAATAGAGTGCCCGATATCTTGAGATGGGGTTTACTTTTTTTCAAATTTATTATTTCACATTGAGTTTGTTTTGGTACTTATGCAAGCATTTTATTTTTGTTTTTATTTAATTTCAGCTTTAGCAGAAAACATAACTACCAAACATTAAGTATATTTTTATGAAAAATGGGTCAAATTTAAGGCATGACAAGAGAGTTTTAATCACTCTCGGAGTCATGAATATGCATTGAGAGTTTCTCAAACCCACTTTTCTCACTCAGAGTACCTCACATAAAAGGCGGGAGATGGAAAAATAAGAAAATTTCAATTGCATAAGTCTAATGCTAATCAAGTGTGTCATTCCATAAGGTTTTAGGTGCATTATGTCCAATCAAGTGGATACGGCCAAATATTTCCTTGAGAACCTTGACAAGATGTTTGCTAAGAGAGAAAATATTGAAACTAATACAATCTTAGCAAAACTCATCTTTATGAGGCATACAGACAAAAAAAAATATAAGAGAGTACATTATAGAAATGTCTCATCTTGCTTCAAAATTGAAAGCAATCAAGTTGGACTTTATCCAAAGACTTGTTTGTGTAAAAGGACATATTGAAGCAAGAAAAGACATCAAGTTCTCGTTTCGCCTCCACTTCAAATGACAAGAAGATAGACAACATAAGAGAAAGAATATTGATAAGGATACTGTGAATACGGCACCGTAAAAGAAACAACATAAGGAACCAAATCAAGATGGTTGTTTCTTTTGTGGGGCTGCAAGACATAAAAAAGAAGCATTATACCAACACTCAAGCTTGGCATGCAAGGAAGGGTATGCTTCTTAATTTTGTTCGTTTTAAGGTTGATTTGACTTTGGTGCTTAAAAACACATGGTGTATAGATTATGGTGTAACAATTCGTATCAGTGTGTCTATGCATGATTTCCTGAATTGCCAAAAGCTTAGTGATGGTGAAAGATACATCTATGATAGTGATGGAAATTCAGTAGAAGTTGAAGCAATTAAGACATTTAGATTATTGTTAAGAACTATATTTTAATTGAATTTGATTGAGTCTTTTGATGTATCGTCTTTTAAACAGAATTAAATTTCTATTTCAACATTGGAAAATATTAATTTGGTTGCTATTGTTCATATGGTAATAGATAATTTATTCTCTTTAGAAAAAAGTTCAAGTCTATTTGGTTGATTCTGGCTTTTATTGCGATACAATAATCTTTATTTTTTTTTTACACAATTGCCTCGTTCAAAGGTTCTATACATGTTAATGTAATAGGTGAAAAGCACAAATTAACCAATGAGAATTCAACTTCATTCTGACACAAGAGATTAAGTCATATTTCCAGAAGAAAAATTGAGATACTTGTCTCCAATTATATTAAGAATCGCAGTATATATACTTAACAGAGTTCCAACTAAGGCACCTGAAAAGACCCATTATGAGCTTTGAACGGGCAGGAAGCCTAGTCTAAAGCATTTTCATATTTGGAAATGTCCAGTTAAAGTAAGGTCTTATAGGCAAAATGAAAGGAAACTATACTATAAAATTGTTAATTGCTAATTTTTGGATACTCTGAAAGATCCATAGGGTTACAAATTTTATGATCCCATGATTAAGTCTATAATCGAGACGAATAATGTTCGGTTCTTTGAGAAGACCCACTAGAGAAAGGAGAAGTGCAATCTTGGATGATTATATTGTATTTTTTTTTAAGAACATGATGCTAACATTGGAGTGATGGGAAATGACCCGGTCAATTTCCATCAAGCCATGGAAAGTTCTGGATTAATTAATGTTGTGGATGGAAAGATAAAGTGTACGAAAGATCATGATGTGCAAGATCTTGCCCCATTGCTCGAAGGTGCGAATCTCATTAGTTGTAAATGGATATTTAAAACTAAGAGAGATTCGGAAGGCGATGTGGAAAGATACAAGACACGTCTTATCGCTAAAGTCTTTACACATAAAGAAAGCATCAATCATGAAGAGATCTTTCCAATTTCTTTAAAAAGACTCTTTCAAAATTATAATGGTATTAGTAGCATATTATGAAGATGAGTTACATAAGATGGATGTCTAAATAGTATTTCTCAATGTTGACATTGACGAAACAATCTATATGGTGCAACCAAAAAATTATTATCAAATGATGCAAAGTTAATGGTTTGCAAATTAAAGAAATCCATCTATGAACTTAAGTAAGCGTCTCGCCAATAGTATTACAAATTTCACAAAGTTATGACCTCGTCTAGTTTTGAGGTAAATTTGGTTGATGATCATAAATACCATAAGTTCAGTGGGAGTAAGCATATTTTTTTTGTTATGTACGTCGATATATAGTCATGTTGCATGAAACCAAGAGCTTTCTAGTAAGGAACCTTGAGATGAAAGATATTGGTGATGCAACATTTGAATTTGGAATCTAGATACATCGGGATTACTCTCGAAGTATTCATGGATTGTTACAGAAGACATATATTGAAAAGGTTTCCAAGAGTTTTGTTATGCATAATTGCAAACTAGGTAATGCCCTATGGATAAAGGAGACAAGTTAAATCTTAATCTATTCCCCAAAATAAGGATATACAAAAGATTCCTCATGCTTTTAGCAAGAGGGGGTCTAGTGTATGCACAATTTTGTATTCGACCAAAATCGCATATATTGTTGACATGTTAGGAAGTTATTTAAGCAATTCGGGTATGAATCATTGGAAAGTAGCCTAGTGATCCATATGGTATTTATAGTGAACAAAACAGCACATGCTCACATATAGGAGATCAGATAATTCAAAGAGTGTTGGATATTCACTACAAGAAAAAACATGATTAGCTATGGTCAAATCCGTAGCTAATCGAATTAGCTACGGATTTGGCCGTAGCTAATATTTGGACGTTGATTGCTACAAATTTTTTTCGTAGCTAATCCGTAGCCAACCCTTAGCTAATCCTTAGCTAATTTTTAATAAACAAACAAACGAGTTCGTAGCTAACAACTAGGGAAAATCCATAGCTATTCCCTAGCTAAATTCCCCCACCGAAGACCTCTGCCAGCCCCTCTGACGACCCCCTCCTACAACCTCCTCCACCGGCCGCCGGCAACCTTCTCAAGACCACTTTATATTTTTGAAAAATAGTCCTAGCAGGATTCAAAGAAGGAACAACATGTATGGTAACATTTACACCAACCACTAGGCCATTTATCACTTTTTGATTTATTAATGTAAAATATTTTTTATATATACATATAATAAATGGTTTAGAGATTTGCTACAGAAAAAAACCCGTAGCTAAAATTGGAGAAAGTTTTGCTATGTAAAAATTCATAGCAAATCCGTAGCTAAAATTGGAGAAACTTTTGCTACGGAAAAAATCCGTAGCTAAATTTGGATAAACTTTTGCTACGAAAAAATCCGTAGCAAATTCGTAGCTAAAATTGGAGAAATTTTTTCTATGGAAAAATCCATAGCTAAGATTGGAGAAACTTTTGTTACAAAAAAATCCGTAGCTAAAATTGGAGAAAATTTTGCTACGAAAAATCCGTAGCAAAATTTTCCTGCCTTTTCGCGCCAAATTTTTTTACTAAGTGAGCTAGGAAAATTTTCCTTAGCTAATTTCCTTAGCTAAATCAACATTTTCTTGTAGTGATTTAGACTTTGACTTTGTTGGATGCCAAGATAGTATGAAATCTAATTTGGGCTATATTTATCTGTTGGTTGGAGAAGCAGTGCCTTTAAAGAGTGCTAAAAAGACACTTGTAACTCCTTCCACAATAGCAGCTAGGTTGATAGCGTTTTATGAGGTATCTAATTATGGAATATAACTACAAAAGTTTGTCACTGGGTTTCTAATTTTAGATGGAATTGAAAGACTACTTGGAATATTTAGTGACAATAAATCAACAGTTTTGTATTTCAATAACAATAGGAGCTTAAAAAAGTTCTAGTTGTTAAAGAAAGAGTTCAAAGTGGACAGTTGTCTAAAGGGCATATTGGGACAAACTCCATGATTGCGGATCCGCTTACTAAGGGACTATAGCACCAAAGGTCTTTCATGAGCATACTGCTCATATGGGTGTTATGTCAATTAAAGATATTCAGTTTCAGTGGGAGTTTGTAGTTATGCTTTTCGGTTATAGACAAGGTTTTCAGTTATTTCAGTTTATGGATATTTTGAGGTTCTGCAGAAATAAAATTTATTTTGGATTATTCACACTTTGATTTTGGTATGGTTGATAAGGTTTAAGGTGGACTAGTTGGAAATAGACATGTATAGATCACACTGCATGTAATTTTCCATGTTACACATCCATACTTGATGTATGTCATTTGATTATATTGACATATGTGATCAAGGAGGGTTTAATTACTATATAAGTAACAAAAGTCGCCTTGATTCTATGTTGGCATAATTGATGGATGAGATTGTTCGGAATACTTTTGATTGTGATAGCAAAAGCTTGAGCTCATAAGTTATAATGTGACATAAAATTATAAAGTAATATTTATATATATAGTCCAAGTGGGAGATTGTTACGTATTTATTGTATGTCAAATGCTATCATTAGAAAAATGTTTGGCCCAGATTAAAAGTGATCTAATTTGGTTAAGTATTATTGGGCTTAAATTATGTGATAAAGTATGAGCCTATATGAGTAGATACTCTCAGATGATTTCTAATTTTAAAAATTGGGACTCCTAGTGCAATTAGGATTCTAACTATATTAGGGTTATGGTCCCCAAATTATAAACATGATTATTTTCTGTAATCCCATCACTGAAAAAGAGAGAAACCCTAGTCTCTTAAAGTCATGCTTACTAATTTGGAAGACCAATAGCCGCAAGACCGAAAAACTTTTATGGATTCAGATACGCTTCCGCTTTCAGATTTCTTCTCTTGATGATTTGACAACTGAAGAAAGTAAGCTCATTTAGTTAGTCGAGCCGATATTGAACATTTAAGACTCTGTTCGTTTAGTTTGTGAACGTCATGTTTAAGAATAAAATAATATACAAAATATTTTTCTCTATCTTACATGTATTATTATATTTAAATATATAATAAATACTCATTCTATATATATATATATATATATATATATCGAATTTGTTATGTTGTGTACAAATATATTTTAATCAATAAAACATATACAACAACAATAATAAAAACTTTCTTTCACTAGGTAGAGTCGGCTATAATCAATAAAATATATAAAAGAATTAAATTGATAAATTAATATAACATATAAGTTAATTTTCTCATGTACAATTATATTTTATAAAAGTTGATAATTATTTAGCTTGGCTCGTTAAACTCGTGAACAACTTAGTTAATTAAACGAGTCAAATTTGATCTTAATTTGTTATTCGTTTTAAAGTTTAAATTCAAGTTTAAACTCATTTTATTTTAAATGAATCGAACTTAAATATTTAAGGTTCAATTCACCTAGTCCTACTTTTGCTGCTAGTTTTAAGATTACTGTAGTACATATATATTAAAGAAAAAGTACAAAAGCATTGACTTTATAGGAGTTGAATATGTATATTATAGATTTTTTAATAAAATAATATTTGAACTCTAGGAAGTTCGTTCTCAATATTTGATATATATTTTAGGGTACGTTTGATATATCATAATCAAAATTTTATATATATATATATATATATATATATATATATATATATATATATATATATATATATATACTGGTTTTAGGATTACTGTGGTATACATATTATTAAGGCTGTGTTTGATTACTGGTTTTGAGGGCGTAATTTTGATTGTAATTTAAAATTTTTTTATCAAATATATTTTAGGGCATGTTTGATTAGTGAAATATTTAAGGAAATGAGAATGGTAATGAAAATGGGAATTAGAAAGAGAATGTTGGAGGTAATGTGAATAGAATAAAAGTGGATAAAATAACTATTTAACCCTCATAAGTGAGAATGGGATAAAGTGAGTAAAAAAGTAAGAACAAAAATATAATTCCATCATATTACAAAAACTGAAGTATGTTTGGTTGAAAAAATATAGATGAATTCCGTCTACAATTACATAATTTCTTATGTAACCAAACGGCCTTTAATTTTTACAATATGATAAAATTATATTTTTAAAATCAACGTTTATTTTATTCTCACTTTTAATATAAAAATAAAATATCTATTTTACTTATTTTTATTATCACATTCACATCGTATTCTTATTTTTTAATATTTTTATTGTCATTTTCATTTTGATTTTCTCAAATATTCTTATAATCGATAAAAGTACAAAAGCATTGACATTGTAGGAGTTGAAGTTTCTATATTATAGATTTTTTAATAAAATAATATTTTAATTCTAGGAAGTTCGTTCTCAATATTTGATATATATACTGGTTTTAGGATCGTTCTCAATATTATTATTAAGGTTGTCTTTGAATACAAGTTTTAAGGTCGTAATTTTGATTGTAATCTAAAATTTTTCGTATCAAATATATTGTAAGGTATGTTTGGTTAGTGGAATATTTAAGGGAATGAGAAAGAGAATGTTAGAGGTAATGTGAATGAAATAAAAGTTGATAAAACGATTATTTAACCCTCATATTAAAAGTAAAAACGGAATAAAAAGGATAAAAAAGAAAGAACAAAAATATAATTTCATCACATTACAAAAATTAAAGTATGTTTGGTTGGAAGAATATAGATGCATTATGTCTAAAGTTACATAATTTCTTATGTAACCAAACGGCCTTTAATTTTTGTAATATGATGAAATTATATTTTTATCTTTATTTTTTATCAACATTTATTCTATTCATATTTTTATTTATTTTTATTATTACATTTACATTATATTCTTATTTTTTTTAATATTTTTATTGTCATTATCTATTTCATTTTTTCAAATATTCTTATAATAAAAGAACAACTAAAGAAAAAGTACAATTGTACAAAAGCATTGACATTGTATCCTTGTAGGAGTTGAAGTTTCTATATTGTAGATTTTTTAATAAAATAATATTGTAGAATAAAAAAAAATATTGTAGAGAAAAGTGAAGAGAGAGATAGAGAGAGAAATTAGAAGAGAGAAAGAATATGATAAAAAGTATGTTTGATATGTATAAAATATAATATAAATTTTTTTAAAAAAATTATAAAACACTACGATTTTACTGTTTGAATTTTACACATGTTAGTTTTCAATAATTGATATATATCCTATAAAAAAAATTGATATATATATATATATATATATATATACACGTACGGCCGCATAGCGTAGCAGCAATGCCGTATAAATTTTAGTCAATGTTGGCGGCCAAGTCTCAATCATTGTTCATTAAAGTCACTTTCTTTCATTGATTTTTTCTTACATTGTAAATGTAGAAGGTTCCGCGTTGCAAACTTTTGAATTTTATTCTATGAAATGATAATTACATTACATTTTATCTTAATTTGATTGCCTATTTTGAATTTTAAAATATGAGGAAACCCACCGTTTCATATAAGAAATAGATAGGCCTTTTTTATTTATTATATACTAATAATTTCTTTTTAAAAAATTTTAAATCAATTCTTTATTTTTGTAATTTGTTATAAATTGATTTTTTTGTGTAATACTGTGAACATAAATCGGATAAAAGTTCAGTAATACAACACTACTGAACTTCGGTATTTTTTTCAATCATATAGTGACATTTATTAATATTTAATAAAAACTCACATTGATAAAGACTTACCTTGAATGAATTAACAACCAACTTATTTAAAAGATATATAAAGTTTACTACTGTACTAGTAAACATTTACTCAACCATTAAATTAACACGTGTCATAATGATTTTTCTTTCCTTAAACTTAGTGCCCGTTCACTTGCAGGAATTAACATGGGAATAGAATGTATAAACCCACATTTACTTTTTAGTTTCCTACCTACTTTTAAAAAAAATTAAAAATTAAAATAAAAATATAAAATGTCTATTATACCATTTGATTTGACACCATCCTAACCTTCTTTTTTTTTAATATAAGGGGTAAAGTGGTAATTTTAATACATTCCCATTCTATTTCTATTCCAAATTTTTATTACCATACACATCAAACCCATTCCCTTTTCCTCTTCCTTTCCCTCTCTCTTTCTACTAAGCAAACGTGCCAAATCATACTTCGATGATATAAATTGAGGATAACATTGAGGAGAGTGAAAGAAAAAAATAGAAAAAAAAATTGATAATATGACCCACAAATTTTTTCTTTCTTCATCCATACTTCATATTATAGAGGATACAATCTCAACGCTGAGCACCAAGAAGTGATAGCTCAATGAATACTATAGAGGATACAATAGCCACAACTCTTTGTTTGGAATTGGAGTAAAGGAAGGTAAAACTCCAAAGCCATCGGCACGCGTTTAGTAGGTAGAATGAGAGAAGGGAAAGGGAAAGAGAATAGATTTGATATATTTGATAATAAAAATTTAAAATAAAAATAGAATGTGAATGTATTAAAATTACCACTATGCACCTTATATTAAAATAATTAAAAAAAATTATAATTGTATCAAATCAAAGGGTATAATAGACATTTTATATTATATTATATATTTTTTAATTTTAGATGAAAAAAAGAAAAAAAGTAAAAGTGGACACTCATATTTTGTATTCCTTTCTCTCCCCAATTCCTCGTAACGAAGGGCTCACACTCTCAATCCAAAACAGCACACCCTACACTACTTGCACACAATCTAAAATACCTTCAACGCAACAAAGGAAAGGACAAAATACCACTACGTAGTCCTCAGCCCACAAAGGACTTCACACTTGTGTCAATGGGTGGTAATGGGATCTGCATTCAGTTAATTTGGGCTCTACCTATTTGTCACTAATTGGGTTCATCACTCGGCCCACTCCAATTGGGTTTGTATAAATTGACCCCTCCTCAAAAACAACCTTGTCCTTATGGTTTAAGTAGAGGAATAACTAATTGAAGTCACTCCATGATTCTCAAGGGATAAAAGTTCAATAATACGATTTTATTGAAGTTCAGTACATTCTTCCAATCATGTAGAACCATTTGTTAATATTAATATAAATTCACATTAATAAGGATCCACATTGAATGATTTAGAAACCAACTGATTGAAAGGATGTACTGAAGTTCAGTACTACTGTACCACTGAACATCTACTCCTTCCCAAGTTGCTTCCTCCCTCGGCTTACCCTGCCACTCCACCAAGACTACACTCCTTTGTCCTCCTTGTATGCCTACCAGCCTCTGATCGACATCCATATTTGCACTCTTTTGAGGAGGAGAAGAGAAGAGAGAATGCAATTCTCTTTTCTGGTGGTTTCTTACTGAATGAATCAATTTTTGAACACATATTTTGATATATGTACTAATAACTGTTCCCACCTTTTTAATTTAAATAAATGTAAATATTACACTTCATAAATTCACTTGTTTATGGTATTTCCACAAAAGAGTCAATCTCAAAATAGGCTTGGGTCCAATCCACCAAGGGTAGACTAACCCATTTTCCTACATCTTTTACTCACACTTGGTGAATTAAATGTCGTGGGTCTAGTCTCTTTGTCTCCCAGAGTTTCATACTTAGTGCTTTGTCGTGACCGCGTCGGCATCACATCTTCATTTAGGTGCTTGTACCAGAAATCTGTTTTACAGGACCAGCACAAGTTACCTTCTCCTTCGTGTAGCTAGAATTTTAAAATATGTCTCAGATGTCCTAGATTTAACTATATATACTTTCACATGGCAAATTTAATCCCTCTCAAGTCAGTGTTTGACTTAGATTGCTTTCCTTGTATGCCTAGTATCCAAACTTATGAAAACAAAATGTCATAAGGGACATGTCACAGACATTAACATAGATACATATTACAGTTAATCTTCCTTTCGTCCAAATATCATTTTGATATGTATCAATTACTTTCTTAGCATAATACCTTAGATCGCACCTATCATGACCGTAGGAATAAAAATGCTAAAATAGAAATCACTAAAACATATCTCCGTAATATTGTCAAAGTCAAGAGGATAACAATGGGAATAATGTTCCTCCCTAGGACTCACTGTTGGACGTCGAAACCAACAAAATAAATATATCCTACTACAATATGAACTAATAGATCACAATGTAAGCAGGGTCGATTTCACAGAGATTGAATGATTTCAAATTCTTTCAAAATAACCAAAACTCAAATGAAGAAGAAATAAAAGAAAATAAATGGGGAGTTTGTGAATTAGATAACCAAGACTAATTAAACTCAATAAAATAAAATAAAAATAAAATAAATAACACGATGAAAATAAGAGAGTGCAGTAACATGTGGGTACGTGATAACAGTAGCGTAAAAAAAACATAATATATCAATAAAATAAATTTCAGCCAGGGATATCCAATTCTAGAACTGATATTAGTTGTTCATCGACCTAATTTATCAAGCAATTCATGATATGTTTGGCTTACCAATTAAAATTAAATTATAACTATTAAATTCATTCCAAATATAGTGGTTAAGGAACGTCTATTAACTCACCCTAATTAATTAATTAACAAGCCAACGTACTTGAAAATAATCAATTAATCAACAACATTAAAATCTTGAACAAATATAACAAACATAGAATATGAAGAATTGAAACGTTTGAATTCAACATAACCTGATTTCTAGTTTCACAATGTAAAATAATTATATGTCAAATACCCATTTTGGTCCTCTATGTTTCACACAAGTTTTAAATTGGTCCTTTATCTTTCAGAAGTTTTATATTGGTCCTTTATGTTTCCCAAAAGTTTTATATTTGCCCTTCAGGTTTCATTGAAGCTCTATATTGGTCCTTTATGTTTCATTGAAGTTCTATTTTTATCCTTTATGTTTCATTGAAGTTCTATATTGGTCCTTTATGTTTCAGTGAAATTTTATGTTAGTCCTTTATGTTTCATTAAAGTTTCATATTAGTCCTCTCAGCATGATTTTATTTTTGGCTTAAACGACGTCGTTTGAGTGTTTTTAGTGTATCTAAGGCCACGTCAGCTATCTGATATACGTAGGAGAGATTATGTGTCCACCTCGGTATGTCACGTTAGCAGTTAACTTAAGAAATTGACGGAAATGGACGAAAGGACCAATTTGGAATTTCTTGCAAACATAAAGGACCAATTTAAACTTTTTGAAACATAAAGGACCAATATAAAACTTCGTGCAAACATAAGGGACCAATTTAGAGTTTTGACCATAATTATAACGTATAATTGATTTCACGCTGTTTGCTACTTATATTCAATTCCCTAAACAATTACAGATTTAAGAAATTCAATTAGCAATCATCAATATAAAAACTAGTGGCCAAGTAATTCATACATCAACGAGAATATAAATTCAGAAACTAGAAAATATTATGAATGAAGATAGAAAATAAACACTAATTCCTAGTCTCACAATCCATTAAGAGTTTTAGAATTGTTTCCCTAGCTAGAAAGAAATGAGATTAGCCACTCATAGCTAATAAGAAACTCCCAAAATTATTAAAGTCTTCAAACTTCCAAATCTTCATGCTCCTCAATTTGCCGCAAGCTCACGTTTATGAAAAGAAGATGATGTAGAGAATGCTCCAATAGGTATATATATATTTTTCCTCCTTTGCCCCAAATGTGTATCAAGCCAAAAAATATTCTAATCCATTAAGGATTCCATATTTTAAAAGCCCACATCCAAAGGCCCAAGTTAATATTTTAGCTTTTGTCCAACCATTTCTTTCTTTGCTAATTTGCTTTTAAACCTTTTCTTTCAGCCCAAAAACCAAGCAGCCCAGCTCCACAAAGATAGAAGAATGTGTCAAATAAAATGGACCAAACTGGGCTTTCTTAAAAATTTCACATTAGATCTGTAGCATAAGCCGTGCCCACGGCTTATTTGCGACCACTTAAAAACTGCACAAAAAAGACTAAATAAGTACCAATTTTAATTCCACAAACCAAAGTCAAAGTAAGTAAGAGAAAAGTCACTTTTACGATTATAAGTAGAAGAAAAATACTAAAATTTAAAGGAATTCCTACATAAAATTGGACCTAAGACTCACACAACAATGAATCAAGGATTTTTCATATGCTTTTCCTTTTGCGGTTCTCCCAGCACATGTAGTATCAAACACATGCTACGGTGTTACTCTTTTACTATAAGAGCATATGTCGTTTTATATTTATCGTTAACATGTACACTATACAGACTTAAGTCTAGATACACCCAGTATCTAAACCCAAATTATTCAACTCTACTCAGACCTACGACGTCGACGTTGAAGAGTTTCTTTTCTGGCTACAGGTATTTTGGAAGTGGGATTCTAAACTTCGATCCAACTTTATTTTATGTGGATCTCATCTTGACTTGCTACACGTAGGGGTGTTGTTCGGTTTGGTTTGGACAGTTTGAAGGGATTTTCAAACCAAACTAATCACTTTTTTTTTGTGGTTTGGTTTGCGGGGGTTTGATTTTATAGCGTCAAACCGAACCATGAGTGATCATTTTAAGCGGTTCGGTTTAGCGGGTTTGGGCCATTTAATTTGACAAATTTAGATATTTAAACTCATAAAAAATAGTAAGAAAACGAAACATTTCATTCACTAACAAGAAAAATCATAGATTATCTTAACTAATTGATAATCAAACAGCGTTTCAATCAAAGTAAATAACACTTGCATTATTTTTTCAAATTTAGTCCAAATAGAATTGAACTAGTTCCAAAGTTAAATTTAAAAAACATTATATAAACTAATTATTTAACCAAAAATATTTAAAAAACTAGCAATTACTTTCTAAATATTCAAATTTATATATAGCAACTCACTCAATTACTTGACGCAAGTTGAAGGAGTATATATTCTTCTATTTTGGATGCCTCTTTCTAATATATATATATATATTTATACTAGAGGCTTCACATATACGTGCATGTCAAAACTTTTCTTAATTTATGAAATATAATATAAATTATTATTATTAATTTTAAAACAATGAATTAAAAATTAGGAAGTTATTTTCTTTGATGACTACTACTAATACCATTATCATATTTTTTTTTAAAAAAAAACCATCACTACCACTATTCCTATTTTCTCTCTCTCATTATTTTCTCACATCATATTTTATTTTATTTTTAATTATTTAAATGACTATTTTGAGAGACCATTGACGAAAAGGGTCTAGAGCCATATAACTATAGATATATACATGTATGATGAATAATCCCCAAAGAAAGTTGTGGCGTACTTAACTTATGACTGAATTAAGACTCTAAAAATGTGAAGTTGTGGATAATGAAGGAGGTATTCGATCAACTCCTTACATAATACAAGCCACAAAAATGTCTTTTTGTTCAATAATATTAATAATTTACACATATAAAATATTATAATAATATAATATGCATTTAAATAAAAAATATATAATATGCACATATCTGCGGTTTGGTTCGGTTTTTAGTTTTAGAAACCACAAACCGAACTAAGCCGAACTAAACCGCAAATTGGTCAGTTTTTGTTGGTTTTTTATCAGTTTGGTTTGGTTACGAGACATCGGTTTTGTTCGATTTTAAACACCCCTAGCTACACGTTAGTCAAGGCGACATATAGTTTGTGTTTTTTCTCTACCATATCAGCACTCTTGGCTGCTTTACTGGTGAATACAAATGTTTCATCTTTGCACACTCCACCTGAGCGTCAAAGGCGGTTGCTCGTGTGAGAGAGCCAACATTTCCACCTATACGACATCGGGGAGGCGATCCAGCCTCACTCAGTGGTAACCGTAGTGCGACACACCCGAGATCTATTAAAGTCTACGGGTGCATAGCACCATTAGACTTGGGGGGTTTGTTTTGGTACAAAATACGGTCCTGATAACTCCATAAAGTGGACTTATTTGGGCATTCATTACAGGTAAAATCTATAGCGTTAAAGGTCATTAAGGTGCATTTTGGTTTTATTTTAGAAGAATTTACAATACTTAGTTGTTTAGTGGTACTTTTGCATAATTTTGCTGAGTTTTGTTTGAGTTTATGTTGTTTAGATGTTGTTTTGATAGTTATCCAATTAATCATTGATGCATTTCTCTTGTTTTAAGGCTTTAAAAATGCAAAGCAAAAGGTCTCGGAATATTTTGAAGGCTCTAGAAGCAATTGAAAGTGAAGAGGATCAAGTTTGGAAGGCTTTGAAGTGATCTTTAGCACATGGGATAGAGGGATGGCGCCAACGGCGCTATAGCGCCATAGCAGAAGAATTATGTAGAAGGAACAGGGGCACGACGCTAAAGCACCATAACAAAAAATGAACTACAGAAGCAACAGCAATATAGAGCCGTGTCGAGGGCGAAGTTGCGATTTCGTCGTTTTTCGCCTATTTAAGCCATTTTTAAGTGGAGATCGATTATTTTGAGTCATATTCACGTTTTAGGGCAAAGAGAAGGCTAGGGTTTGAGAGAAAACACGAATTTGGTGGCTGTTTGGTGGATCGGAGCAAAGGAAGAGTGGATTAAAGCTTCAGATTTGATTTCTTCTTCTTCTTCTTCTTCTTCTTCTTATATTTTAGCTGATTTATCTCATGTCTTTTCAGAAATTTGTGGTTGTATCAATGATTATGCTAGGCTAGATCTTTTCTATCCTAGGGTTCTGGTTTTCTAGTATGAATTCTATGTTTGTTGGATGATTTTTACAATTGAATTAATGCAAACGATGTTTATTTAATTTTGTGCTTAAACCTTAATTGCTTGTTCACCTCTTAGGGTAATTTAGAGGGTTTAGGTGACCTTGAAAGAGGTGCTTAGGTTTAGTTCAAAAACTAAATATTGTTAGATCTAGGTTAATTACTCGTATAGTTATTAGATTTACTCGTAGGATAAACATATACCCGAGAGCCTAACGAGTTATATTAGCTTGGTTGAATGAATGCTGCTCTTTATAATGATTTTCTGCATAGACATATGGGAAGACGAATATTAAGTTAGAGATTGTATAGGATCGATAAACCATGCAACGAATATAGGACTAAGACTAATATCGATATCTTGAATTTCATTGCTAAAAAGGAACCCAACAACAAAGATGAAGTGCTAGGATAAACCATAACCTTAGGAGCTTTTTAATATTGAATACACTCTTAATCACTTGCTTTTATTTAATTACATGCAATTTTTTTATTTGAACAAATCATTCAAAACCCCATTTTTGGTTATTTTGGATTCTTTTTCACTAAGTCTTGGTTAACTAAAAAGCATACAAAATCTCCCAATCCCTGTGGGTTCGACCCTGCTTACTCTATACTCAAAATTGTGTTAAGTGGAAGTAGAAAATTTATTTATATTAATTTGATTGCGCTCGGTACCCTCTCATGGTATATGCACATGAGAGGCCCACTAAGAGACTTTACAAGACTCGTACACGAAACCCTAAAGGAACACATCAATCATTTTGTCTCTCTTGTCTTAGAGTTGACCTCACACCCTCTTAACTCCCACCGAGATACTTTCCCATATTCTCTAACGATCCTCATCATCTCTCTCACTACCAACCTCACGTAACCCTACGTGAACCAGCCTCTCAGGGATCTTAGCCCTTACTTCGTGAGTGCTTCTAATACAGTCCCACATCGAGGAGGTTAACTTCAAGGAAGGGCTTTATAAGGCCTTGGGCTCTCCAAGTCCAACAGCTAGCTTTTGGGGTGTGCTTCTCCCAATGACTTGCACTCGTATCAATTGGTGCTTTCATTGAGAGCTGGCCAATATGGAAGGGGCGACCTATAGGCTGGATTAAGGCATGGGTTTTATAGGCTGGATTAACGTACTGTGCAATGTACTAAATACTGGAAGTTGAATGGAGCGAGCAAAGGTGGAAAGGGCTATGAATGGACCAGTGTCGATAGAGTAGGCCATGTTGAATACTGGAAGTTGTATGGAGCCGCCAAAAAAGTGGAAAGAGCTATCATTTGACCAGTGTCAATAGAATGAGCCGCCGTGGACATTGGCTTTTGAAGGGGGTGGTAATGATAATGTCTCGCATTGGGGAGGTTAACTTCAAGGAAGGGTTTTATAAGGCATTGGGTTCTCCAAATCCAACAACTAGCTTTTGGGGTGTGGTTCTCCCAAGGACTTTTGCTCACATATCAGCTCCCTCCAACATAGCTCCTTCATCAGACTTCCACGGTCTCACCTTCAGTGACTCCGCTCACCATTTTTACGCCCTAGCTGCACACGACACGCATAGGTAAACCCTATGCCTAACGACCACTATGAACGTCCCTCTGTTATCGAACTACATGGACTTTAATCCCTTATTAGAGTACATAGACACTTAGGTCTTCACCTAGGACAAACCTCCCAAGGTTTAGACTCCTTGCGATCCTTCCATATTTACTGTAGATTCTATCGGTTAAAAATGAATATAACACCTTTCATGACACGAATTATAGAAAGAATGAAAAATATTATCTCCAAATCCAGAACGACATAATTAGATCAATTCAATTGCTGCACATAACTAAAATATATTTTATTTCTGACATAAAGCTCAAGGCCTAATTTGTAATGGACAGGTACTATCTCTTCCTATGTAAATTCCTGATTCTGAAACTATCTTTTTCTTTATTCTTTTTAGAGTACATATACTAGTATTAGCTTCATTACATTAAAAAACAATTATAGACAAAAGTACAAATACAAGCAGAATGCCAGAATCAATGATAATAGTAGTTATAAGTTTAGAGCATAACCAATTTGTAAAAGGATGATTAGTGAAATCGGAAAGGAGATCATGTGAGATTTAAAGAATCCAGTTCTGCCCTAGTTGAAGCCTAAATCCAAATTTATTATTTTAAAAGGTAACTATAAAATATGAAAGCATTTGTATTATGTGTAGCTCAAATAAAAGAAAGGAATAAGATGACAAAGATGTCATGAAGAGCTGAATATTGAGTTGTAGAAACCCCAAAAGTGTCACATAATCTATTATGCTTTAAGGGATTTCTTTATGTACTAATGGCTTGGTTTGATTTAAGTACATGTCTTTTCCATCTAGTGCTTTATAAAATTTTAGTTTGATGTGGTAGATTTTGGCCACTAAGTTATTCATGTTGTGTTTGGCCATTTTGGGATCTATTCATAAGTAAGTGATAGAGAAATTTGAACTTTGAGTATCTTACATCTTTTGTTATCATATGTTTTTTAATTCGAATAAAACATTTATAAACTTTTTTTAATAAGAAAACAATCATGGGAGAGATGAATTTTATGAACCATACACATTATTTTTTTATTAGAGAACATGATAGCAAATATATAAAAATTGCACCCAAGCTTTTTCCTTTGTGGTGAGCCTTTTAAGGTATGTTAGGCTTGAGTATAAAGAGGAAAAAAGGAGGAGAGGGAAAAGAAATAAAATATCTTTCTCTTGTTTAAAAAATTAAAAATCTACTAGAAAAATAATAGAGGATTAAAAACTAATCCCTCATTATTTTTATCTTTTATAATTTCAAAATACCCGGCCCCAATCTGGAGCATCCAAAGAAGGGTAAGAGAAAAATGAGATTTGTAGGGAAAGGCCCGGATCCACATGACCCGACCCGACCCAGGGACCTAAATGAAAAACCAAAAATAAATCCAGGCAAAAATAAATATTGCGGAAGCTACTAACCTGGACGCCATTGCTAAAATCTTGGATCTTGCCAGTGCCTCTGCTCCACCAGGGCTGACCTCCAATCGACGAACACCGAAAAGGGCTGCGCCAAACGGAGGACTCTACCTACAAGAGGTAGAGCCACATGTCCACGACTGATGCGCGGAAGAGGACTCAAGAGAAAGAGAAAACTTATATTGAGTGGGGTTCCCAAACGAAACCCGCTTTTCCAACACATGGAATGAGCAACTAGAAAGGGGTGGAGTCACTCCTATTTATAGGAGGATGAGAGAGCTCCCATTATTGACGCAAGCAATGTGGGACTTGGAATGTGAACAAAATATTCACTTCCATTATGATCACCTAGCCCACTTTGGGCCACGAGTACGGGCTCGTGTGACCTCCGATGAGAGTCATTTTCATTTCGTTCTCTTCGTCTCTCTGCAAGCTTTCCAACGGATCCTCACTCGACCCGATCGGACTCCCACATGGGCAAATATTTAGTCCCGAAGACCCCAATATATCCAACATACTCCCACTCGCGCATGGTGGGAGGCCCATGACTATCCTTATCACAAAGGACTTCTCTATTTCTCTTTCTCTCTTCGTCTTCTTTCATACTCCGTGTCAGTCGTGACCGCTTGGCACGATATGTGGGAGCCTTATACTAGAAGCCTGTTAGGGCCCAGCTATAAGTGATGCTACAACCCAAGTGTCTGATGATGTGACCACATGTCTCACCGAAAATAGTGCCATGGGTTCCCTAGACGTGTTCATATACATGGCTAGTCCAATCCCTCTAAGTCTACAATAAGACTAGGACTTTAGCCACACTCAGTTGCGATAGGTATCCACATCCATGAGAACCTCAAAGGGATCACATAATGGGTCGACCTCAGGATACTATCACACATGCATATGTCAACACAATCTTCCTTTCGACCTCTTATCAGTTCAATCAAAGATAGCTGCTTTCCTGACAGTCTTCCATCGGGCCGTATTTTTCCATAGCCTCTTGGAAAGGTATCAAAGTAGCATGCACTACCTCATCTCTTCATGACAGAGTCAAAGTGCATAAGGGTACCCTTTGAAAGGATTGATGCATCCTTTCAGGGACTCACACAGCATTGAAGCAGGGATTCATTCTGATGCTTCCCTTGCGGTTCTTAAAGCACATGCGGTATGAAACGCACGTTGTGGTGTTCTCGAGTATATGTCGATTTTGATCCTCAATCACTTACACCACACAGACCTTAGTCCAGACTCACTTAGAATCTGACCTGAGTTTGCTACCACACTTCGCTCGCTTTACATAGCGCCAAGTGGAGCACTCACGTCTGGCTACAGGCATTATGAATAGCGGGAATTCATAATTCGATCATAAGACCTCATCATCTTAGCGGATCTCATCCTAGTACACTTACTAGGGCGACTTATCAATTCTCAGTGGTGTTTTCCTGTCCAACACCTGGCGCTTTTCAACTGCCTCTGGATATTCACATTATATCCCATTTTGGTGTTCAAGGAAAAAGCACCCAAGTCTCATCTTGGCCCACACCACCTGCGTGTCCAAGGCGGTTGCTCGTGTGAGAGAGCCAACCTCCAAGGCCTGTACGACATACTTTATATATTGTGTAATAAGTACTTCTATTTCTTGATCCAGACAAAATAAAGGTATGCCTAAGCATCACACTTTGCTTATGATCAAGAAATAAAGCTCTCACAAAGTTTGTCCTCATGACATAAATTATGTTAAATCACCCTGGTTCTAAGCAATCCAGTTTATCTAAAACACTTGTTTTATGGCTTGTATCTCTATACAGCCAACCCACCAATGCGGGTCCGTGAGGGTATAGAGCCAATGCTCTATCACAGGTCATACTGTGAGAACCCTCTCTCCGGTCACTTGATGCTTAGACTGACACAATAGGGTTGTTAACTACTGTGTAACAATGTCTCATACAAAGTTATGTTGCATTCTCTTGTGGTACTTAGGCTTTCTTTGGTGTAAACCATAGCTGTTTGACTTGATGAGATCAATGTCACTAGGTCAACATCTCTTTCTGCGATCTATAAGTGACTTTAGATCTTCCAATCCAAACTGCCCTGTACTGCTGATGATAATGCAATGAACTCTATGTCCCTAGTGGACAGAGAAATGCATAATCCTTACTTGCTTCTCTGCAAGATGGTTCAAGTGCTTAGCAAAGCACACCAAAACTTGGATGTCCTCTCATCCAAGTCTCTTACCCAATCGACATCAATGTTTGGCCCGCCATTTGCAGGTCATAAATATGATGAAAACAATCGATTTTCAACAGCGCCCTTCAGCATCGCCCTTCAAGTACCACAGAACACTCTAAACAGTGTGTCTGACCAAGGTTTGACTAATAACGGCTCACAAAGCCAACTACAAAAAGCACGTTGGAGCGAGTACAATCCTAATTGTACTTCAAGCTACCCACCACATGTATCAAAATACTATCCAATGACTCCATCTCTAACTTAGTCTAAAGACATGTAGCAAGACTCAAAGTCTTGCCTCTTGCTACTAGCACATCACACAAGTTTCGGTCCCCTCAAATGGGATCCGCCAAGAATCCCTTCTTCATAGGATTCTTATGACATAGTGAGTCAGTTCTTAGAGCATTCTCCATGAATCTTGACTCCCACTGCCTAACCCAAATTCCTTTATCTTGAAGATGAAAGGATAGCCATCTTTAATTGGCTAAAGCAGCCTCTGTGTCATTTCTAGCTAGTTATATGTCTTCTACATATAGCATGAGGGTAATGAAATACTCTCAACTTTCTTGAAATGGACTAAGTGGTCAATTACCACGAGTCTAGATGAATATGTGAGGTCTTGACAGATCCTCGAAGTCAGCATACTCTGCGCTCCTGCCTTTTGCCATGAGACCTATGTGTTTGTGCACGTAGATCCCTTCACCTAGTTTGCCATTCAATAAAGTGGTCTTGACATCCTAATCGATGTACTCCCAGACTTAAACTGGTGACCAAAGCTAGAATCAGACTCTGACCACACAACAAACGAGAAGGTTTCGTCACAATCGATACCTTCTTGTTTGTGTGTACTTCTTCACTGCTTAATGTGCCTAGTAGTGGTCGATTGACCAATATGTCTCCTTTAACTTCTGAGAGCACACTTGTTCTCAAAATGCCTTGTGACGCGGGGCAGATCTACCAAGCCTTATACTTGGTATGTCCTTATAGACTTCGTCTTTTCTTCTTCCATCGTTTTAATCCAACTTTTACTAGTAGGGCCGGAGAGAGCCTTTTAAACTATCAAAGGCTCTACTTGATAATTTAATACTCATCTAGTACTCCTCTTGGATTGTGCTTCGTGGAGATATGCTCCTCATAAGCATTACTCCCACTGGACTCAGCAACTGGAGATGCGTCTATACGCTCCTCTCAACGTGTTGTAGGTCCACCTTCTTTCAATAAAGATGCACATCCCAAAATCCGTCTCCCTTACTCTAGAAAAGTTTGTCTTAAGGACCACTACATCCTTAGACTCAAATTATGTGACCGGAGTGTCTTCATTCTTACTAATGAAGACGCATCCTTTTGAGTGACCAAGCTATCTTACCAAGACACGCTACTTGCCTCTAAGGTCAAGCTTCCTATACTCACAGGAAGGATCAAGTATGTTGTATACCCTTATGGTCTCAGCATACTCTAATCAGGTCTTTTACCTAACTAAAACTCATCAGGAATCATTCACATAATTTGAAAGGGCATATGGTTAAGTACGAAAGTGATCGTTGGTAAAGCATCACCCCAATGGGAACGTTCACCTGAGTCATTATCAACTTAACCAACTCCAGGAGCAACTCATTTTGCTGTGGAGTGTGTGGAATAGTTAGTTGTCTAACTATCCCTAATTTCATCACGTAACTGTGAGAAAATACTAGGCCACTTGCCTTGCCCCCACGCTTATCGGACCACTGATGTCCGAGTGGACTAATTTGATGAAAGCGAGTTTTCTGATTTCATGACTGAATGGTTCTCAGGTTGCTTTGTCTGTAAGGCAACATTTACAAATTAGCATTGGGAATTTGTCCTCACAAATTCTCCTTTGCTAATACGTAATTGCGTCCCACACGCACTTGCCAAATAGGTGTATCAACCACAGAGGAAGACACAGCAACAGGTTGCTTTGTCTGTAAGGCAACGTTTACAAACTAGCATTGGGAATTTGTCCTCACAAATTCTCCTTTGCTAATACGTAATTGCGTCCCACAAGCACTTGCCAAATAGGTGTATCAACCACATAGGAAGACACAGCAACAGGTTGCTTTGTCTGTAAGGCAACGTTTACAAACTAGCATTGGGAATTTGTCCTCACAAATTCTCCTTTGCTAATACGTAATTGCGTCACACACGCACTTGCCAAATAGGTGTATCAACCACATAGGAAGACACAACAAAGCAACTAGTTGAATTACGAGAATGTAATTCAAAGTGTATCACAACACAACCATTGTCATAAAACAAGAGCTAACACTACGGAGTCATGATAAACATGTAGATCATATTATATCTTAAGTTCTCTAACGGAAAAACATCTAATAATAAGTTCCGTTCAGTATCTAGAACACAAAACATTTATAAAGATAAAGAGTGGCCACTACGCAACTTTGTTTTTGTAGTTGTCCGACCTCTTAACTTTAATAATTCTGTGTTCCCACGAGGATACTTCTGCTCCCATTGGGCAGAGGACGGAACTCCATGAACCAATGTTCATGGGTGAGAGGAAAATGATTGCTGCAAACAATTTTTGCGTATAGTGCCTTATGGAATGACACAAGCAACATTTGACCTTGGCCAAAATCTCTTTTCCTCTCTTGTTTTTCCTTTGAACTGAGGCTACTTACCTTACACTTATCCTTTCTCTTCCTAACACCACATCTCTTGGACCCATTGTCCTTGTTCTTGGAGCCTAAAGCTCTAAGTAACTTTAGCCACTTAGGCTACATGCTCGATAGATTTTGCAGCCTTGTGCCACCAATCTTTAAGCATTAAGTGGTGTTAAATATCATCAAGAAACTTGATGGTATTAGTGAAGGTCATAATGACCTACATGCACTCCCAATAGGAGGGAAGAGATCTATCAACAGTTTGAACTTACTGTTTGCAGTGGGGAGTCTTCAGGCTTACTCACACTCCCA
Source organism: Senna tora (assembly GCA_014851425.1). NCBI lineage: Eukaryota > Viridiplantae > Streptophyta > Magnoliopsida > Fabales > Fabaceae > Senna > Senna tora. Next base: position 15,690,793 of record CM026271.1, read on the forward strand.
AATTAAGTTTGATTTCTCCCTTAGATGCGTTTTCATTCTCTTGTCAGAGCGCATCTTGGAGGCATCAAACTTGATTGTAAGCTGCCTCAGTTTGGTGACCACAGTGTCACCAAATCGATATCTCTAATGTGATCTACGTTTACAAGTTTTGTAGTTATGCTATCAGTCAATCCTAAACGCTAACACTAATTACACAGCTCCTTATTACACAACACACAACTCCTGAAAATTGCAATCAACGCAAGACGAGTGTAGATATAGTCAGTCTCTGCATTCGAGAAGTAGGGTCAACCACCCTCATCAGACAGAGAGCCTATATATGTACACTTTTCTATGCTTGACTCAACAATTTTCATAGAATAGTCACATACTATTCAAAATCCCTTTTGGATTCCCACTATGTAAGCGATCAAGAAGAACATCGATTCGCCACAGGCACGACCTCGAACTCCCACTTGATTACAACGCTTACGATCAATTAAATAGTAGTCACTTACTATTTAAATTCCCACGTGGATAAGCATTTACATCGAGTTATGGGTTTGCCACATGCTGCCACTAGCTCCCACTCGAGTAAAACACTTAAGGTAATTTAAACGATCACAAATCGCTTAAATCTTCTCTATGGTTGTGTATGTGAATAAGTCAAGAGTTGGTCATATCCACTCTTTAGACTCCAATTCACCCTAATTTCTCCCCATATTTGGATTCGTCTCGCTAAAACGAGAAAAACGACTCAAAAATCATCGAAATCGGAGCTAAAACGGAGAAATTATGTGCGATAGAAAATTTCGCAACGCTGGTCAACGGTCAACAGTTGACCTCGCCGGCGGTCAACGGACGGCCGGCGCCGATCGCCGGAGACTCTCCGGCTGGCAACCCTCGGCGGCGGAGGTCGCCGGACCTCCGCCGTCACCGGCGACCCTCGGCGGCGGCGGTCACCAGACCTCCGCCGGCTGCCGCGCCACTCGCCGGTGAACCACCGTCGACGGCTGCCGGACCTTCGCTGGTCGGGCACCGTCGACAACCTGCTTTGCCGGTCAATCTCTTCAGTCAACGTTCCCCATCCCCAAAGCAGTAGCATACATTCACGTATATATATATATCTAATTCGTAGGGCACACATACCTTAAATAATATATATGCATGCAAATTAGGGTCTTTAATTTTGAAAGGGGAACCTAAACATGTTTCTAGGTTTTAGGGTATGGATTAACAATGAATATTGAATTAATAAATTAACACATAATTTAAATTCAAAATATCATAGGACCCTACCCTACAATATATGATTTTCACATATTTTAAATTAAAATTAAAACATTTAAATAAAACTAGGAACCTAAGCATGTTCCTAAGTTTTAAATAAAAAAATCATACAAGACCTAACCATGTTCCTAACCCTTTTCGGTTCATCAATCCCTGGAGAACAGAGAACTAGCATAAACCAGGCTCTGATACCAATGTGGGGAAAGGCCCGGATCCATATGACCCGACCCGACCCGACCCAGGGACCTAAATGAAAACCCAAAAATAAATCCAGGCAAAAATAAATATTGCGGAAGCTACTAACCTGGACGCCATTGCTAAAATCTTGGATCTTGCCAATGCCTCTGCTCCACCAGGGCTGACCTCCAATCGACGAACACCGAAAAGGGCCGCGCCAAACGGAGGACTCTACTTACAAGAGGTAGAGCCACATGTCCACTACTGATGTGCGGAAGAGGACTCAAGAGAAAGAGAAAACTTATACTGAGTGGGGTTCCCAAACGAGACCCCCTTTTCCAACACATGGAATGAGCAACTAGAAAGGGGTGGAGTCACTCCTATTTATAGGAGGATGAGAGAGCTCCCATCATTGACGCAAGCAATGTGGGACTTGGAATGTGAAAAAAATATTCACTTCCATTATGATCACCTAGCCCACTTTGGGCCACGAGTACGGGCTCGTGTGACCTCCGATGAGAGTCATTTTCGTTTTGTTCTCTTCGTCTCTCTGCAAGCTTTCCAACGGATCCTCACTCGACCCGATCGGACTCCCACATGGGCGGATATTTAGTCCCGAAGACCCCAATATATCCAACAAGATTAACATTTCCTTCCTATCCATTCCCCTCCCTTTCATTCTCTCCCCTTCTAATTGTCAAACATACTCTAAGGTAAGGGTGTATACGAGTCGGGTCAGTCATTTCCTTCCTATCCATTCCCCTCCCTTTCATTCTCTTCCATTCTCTCCCCTTCTAATTGTCAAATATACCCTAAGGTACAGGTGTACACTGGTCGGGTCGATCTGGGTTTGGGACCGACCTAACCTTGATTGGGTCCTTCCGGCCAACCCGGCCATTTTTTTTAAAAAAAATTTACATAAATTAAAATTACATATAAATTATGAAATTTACATTAAATTTAACATATTAAACATTTAAAAAAATTATTTTAATTAAATGAAGGTTATGTGTTTTAATTAATAATCAATAAAAAACAAAATTATACATACAAATAATATATATCTTACATGTAAAAATAATAAATATAACAAAATTAAAAAAAACAATAAAAAGAAAATGAAGGTACCTCGAGTCGGCCAGGTTTGAGAGTGGCCAACCCAAGACCCGACCTACCCAGACCGATGGCCCAAAAAGTGATCGGGCCCAGTCGGATAAGTCGGGTCCGTGTCCCTTTGTACACCCTTACCCTAAGAGTATAAGGAAGGGAAGAGGAAGGAACGGGAGAGAAGTCAATCATTTTCTCCATATTTGGAAAATTAGAAACTAGTATGAGAGATAATAGAGGATTAATTTTTTATTTTTCATTATCTCTATCTTCTACAATTTTAAAATATCTCAATTTATAATTTTTTGGAGGATATCCAAATAAAGGAAGAGGAAAAAAAGTAAAAAGATATTAACCTCTCATTTGCTCATTCCCTCTTTCTCCCTTTCTTAATTGTCAAATATACCTTTTTACAGATAATTTTGGTTCTTTTGATCGATTGAACTAGCTGACGTTGAGAGTGAAAATATCCCAAAAATATACTAATGAGAATGATGGTATGAAATTTATGTAGTTAGTATGGGCTATCTAAGTCCCACATTGAATAATATAAGATACTCGATATTCTTTCCCATCTACAATATACTAATCATATTTATTTTTTAATCAATTTATCCACTTGATTTTAGACAATTGCAAGAGGAGAAAGCCAAAAGTGGAGAATCATGTTAAAACTAAGATAAGGAAGTGTAGTTTAGCATTTTCCATTTGCTTCCACTTACATATATTTTCCTAGAAGTTGCAGAGTTGTGGTGCTGGTTGTTACCTAAAACCACTGAATAAAGCCAAAAGCAAATTTCATTTCTATTTTAAATTCAAAATTGAGTCACTTTATTGACGTGTTTCATATGATAACAAAAAGCGGAAAAATTTAAGAATAGATAAGATTGCACAAAAAGGAAATCTAGTTTGTCACCTTCCATTTGCTTCCACTTCCTTCTTATTTTCCTTGAAGTTGCCAAGTTGTCGCACATTAATTACTAGGTGAGTCTTGTTGCATCATGAAATTAGTTATATGGCACAATTGTAGCGATTGATGTGATTCAATTGCATTGCATGATGCAACAGAATAATAAGTGTCACAATCCTATTAGTTGAAATTGCATTACATGATGCAACAAGTTGCATCACAGACTCAATAAAGTAAAATTTAAAGGCACGATAATGTTTCAAAGTATTTTAATTATTTTATAAATAAATTAAGTGTTTGGATTAATATTATTAGGGTAGAGTATACTTACTATCCCATTATTTTCCTAGTCACATTTAACTCTTAACTTTTATTAAAAAAAAAACGAGCTAATCCAAATAATAATAAAAAAAAAACCTAATCACATCCTTGTTGCTCCAGCGAATCTCCGGCCAATGTTCTTCTTCATATTCATCTTTCTTGTTCTCTGATTGGCCTGTTCAATCTCAGAAGCCGAAGTTTTGATTAATTTCAAAAACACATTCTCCAATTAGCAAGCCATTTCCTCATAAACACATTGGGAGTCCTAAAAAATTGAAGAATAGATTCAGTGCTTGGTTCTTTTATATATTAGTATGTTAGAACAATTTTTTTTCATTTTTTTATTTAAATTTAAAAATTATAAACTTTTTCTAAAGAATATCTAAATATGAAAGATACAGATATAAAAAAAATTAAAAACTTAATGTAAATCGAGATTTACTATGAGTAGATTAGGGAGTAACTTTTTAGTCCCTAATAAAGGTGGTACCTAAATCATTCACGGTAAGTCCTTATTTGTGTGAAATTTTTTATTTTTTATTTTTTGTGTCTATAACTCTTATTCTTTAAAAAAAATTTACAATTTTTCAAGTTTAAATAAAATAAAGTAAAGAAAACTATGAAAAAAATTGACCTAGCATACTAATACATAGAAGAGCCACACTGGATCCATTTTCAAAAAATTGGGTTCCTAATGGACAGTGAATCCTCTAAAGTAATTCTCTACATTTCTTGGTGGAGTTATGAGAGAGATAGAGGGAAGAAAAATTGGGAGAGAAAAAAATCAAGAAAGAAAATATTTTTCTTATCTCTATCTCTCTCATAACTCCATAAAAAAATATAGAGAATTACTTTAGAGGATCCTATCTCCATTTAAAGACCACACAGCGCACACAGATTAATTCTATTCTCATTCTAGTTTGCATGTTTGGTAGGGAGTGAGTATAAGTGAGGTGATGTTTTGATATGTTTGGTAGGTGGTGAAGTGAGTGGGAAAGGAAAGAAACTTCCTTGAGAGGTGAGTAAGGTTGCTTGTGTGTAAGGAGGGAAGTTGTGGTGAGGTGAGATGAGGTGAGGTAAGGTAATGTTTAAAGATTAAAATGCCCTTAAAAATTTTTGACTTTTAAAAAAGTAAAGGCAAAAAAGCTACCACCAATTATATGATGCATTGGCCAAATTGTTCAGCTCCTTCACATGAAGGTCAATGGAAAAATTGGGTTCCTGATTCCGTTCATAACTTTTAGGGGGTGATTTTGGTAAAAGAGTTAGATTTTTAATTTTGGGAATATGATTTTTGGGATTAGAATTTTTAGGAATATTAGAATAATTGTTTGATTCAACTTTCATAATCTTGGGATTATTTCACAAGATGGTTAATAAATAATGGTTAATAAATAGGACAAGGGTAATTTAGTAAAAGTAGGTATTGAAAAATAATTCCATCCCATGGGATTATCATAATTCCACCCCCTTAGGTGGGATAAGAATAATTCCGAGAATGTAAGATTCTCAGGATTAACTTTTTAAACCTTGTGCCAAACACGGGATTATAAGATGCTGGAGAAATAATCCCAAAACTATTTTTCTAAACCATATACCAAACGCACCCTAAGGCTTGCGAATCAAAGCTTCGGCTTCTGACATTGAATAGGCCAATGAAGAACAAGAAAGATGAAGATGAAGAAGAACAGAGTTAGCCGGAGCTACAGGGACGTGTGATTAAGTTAATTAATTTTTTTATTTAGATTAGTTTAATTTTTTTAATAAAAGTTAAAAGTTAAATGTGAGGTGACAGTGAAGTGTCAACGTCAGTAAATTGCTTCAAGTAAGTTGACGGAGTTAGCAAAAAGGGCAGGCATGAACGAAATTAAAAGTTTGGGGGTAAGCATGAATAAAATAAAATAAAATGTTTAGGGACAAGAATGAACATTGCAACAAAGTTTGGGGACAACAAGAACACTTTATTCATGTTATTAAGGTTTTTAAAATATTTAATATTTTAAATTACTCAAAATCTTTATTATCTAAAAATTTCAAAATTTTCATACACAGCCAAAACTATAATATTTGTCTTCAATCTTTTCTTTAACAATTTTAAAATTTAAATTGCCATCTGTCATTTGAAATTTTATAATTATATATATTAAAAGACTTTTCAATTTTTTTTAATTTTAAAATAATCAATAAATTAATATTTAGTGATTTTTTGCTTTTAAAAAAATATTTAGTAATTTTTTAATTTTTAATTATTATTGTAACATTTCACTTACTATCTTTAATTCTTTATTATTTGAGGGTTAAATTTAAAATTTTATAAATTAACTAAATAAGAAATTTTAAATTACTTGTTCTATCAAAACAATATATTTCAAATACTAGGAATTTCAATTTTAAAATTTATATTTCAAATACTATAAAATTTAAAATACTACCATCCTAACATACTCGAGAGAGAAAAAAAACAGAGTTCATTATATTGCACTTTCAAAACAAAATTGAGAACCTTTTTTGGAGCCGTTCCATCCGATGACTGAAATGTAAAGTTAATTAAAGTACTAATATCTATAATAACTATAAGAAAGCTTAAGGCTAACCAAAACTTTAGGCTATGTTTGGACATGGGGTATAGGATGATGAAAAAATTTAGGTCAAATTTTCTATATTTTTTTCATCAAGTCCCATCAAACATATATTATATTTACGCTTTGTTTCTTCTATATGATTGGTCATATAAAAAGTGAGCTTCTATATTCTCTCTACTGTGATTGGTCATTTAAATACTTTTTGTCACGTATCATATTTACATTGGGGAATTTAATGAAAATGATAAGGAACTTGATCTAAGTTTTTTCCGATGAATGAAATGAGAGAGAAAGGAAGGGTTAAAATAGATTGAAAATGTATTTAAAAGTTTTTTTTTTTTTACCGTATGGCCCCTTTCCATTAATGATCCCTCCCTTCCACCCTCCATAAAATTTTCAAACATAGCCTTAGAGTGAACTAACGAAACTTCAGTCCTGAATTATTAGAGTCATTGAAAGTATAAAAAAAGAGTAAATGATCATTTTAATCCAAAAAAAAATACAATTTGTCTCAATTTAACCATTGAAAGATAGATACATCGAATTTGCAATCTAGTCCATGAGAAATCCCATTAACATAATTGACGAAAAAAAATTTAGGGACTAAATTTGACGTTTTCATATTTCAGAGACTAAATTGAGACAGATTGCATCTTTGAGGGACCAAAATAACAGCATTCCCTATTTTTCAAAACTACAGCTAAATAGACTCCCATGATTTAAGGACCAAATTGTTAAAGGTATGTTTGGTAAGGATACCAAATAGTACAATCATGGTGTTTCACGATTTCCAAAAAAAATTTACATTATATTTTATATATACCAAATATATTTTTTATCATACTTTTTTTCTTTTCTAATTTTTCTCTCTCTCTCTTCTCACTTTTCTCTACAGTACTTAACTCTACAATACTCTACATCCGTACATTTATACCAAGCGTACCATAAAATTCACTCAAAATTTTAACAATAGGGAGCAACCAAATTTTGCAAAGTGGCTTTGGTGGTTGTACTGAAATCTCCACGAACATCATCCAAATTCCACAGTCCATCCCACCAAAGCTCTTCATTTGAGGCATTATTGTTACTAAGCATTGAGTAGTAGTAGAAGTGGCCTTCCTCTGATTCTGAGGTGGTTGGATAGAGATTAGCCATTGAGCATAATAGAGTAGAAGGCACTTTGTGGTCATTATAATTGTTCTCTTCAAGCAAGGCCATCATCCCTTTCATTTCCAAGCTTGATGGAGATTGAGATTGTTGATGAGAGGAGGGACTCCTTTCCTTTTTCTTGAAATGGGTCCTCCAATAGTTCTTTATCTCATTGTCTGTTCTTCCAGGCAAGCTTCTTGCAATTGTAGACCACCTGGAAAATTTTGATCCAATCAATCAAGAACCATCCTATAATTAGTTTCTTCTTTGGTTGATTTGTCTCTGATCAGTTTTGTTGAAGCAAAAAAAAAAAAAAAATTGGTTGTTACATTTCCCAAGGCTTTATTGGATAAGAGAAAAACACCGTTTAATGGTTAACAAGACTTAAGGCGTGTTTGGTACTGAAAAACGGTGGAGGTATGAAAAAAAAAAAAAGTAGGTGGGGCGGGTCCCACCTACTTTTACTTTTTTTTTTTCCATTGTCAAATATAAAAATTAAAATTAAAAAATACAAAATGTCTATTATACCCTTTAATTTGACACAATCCTAACTTTTTTTATTATTTTAATATAAAGGATAAAGTGGTAATTTTAATACATTTCCATTCCATTTCAATTCCAAATTTTTTACTACCAAATACATTAAACCAATTCCCTTTTTCTTTCTGCATAAAAAATGTGCCCTTAAAGACACCTTCATTGTCATTGAGTCAAAACTCATTGGTAAACTTTATTACAAATTTGATGAAACATTAAAGTTGAAGAAAGAGAGATTATTTTGGTACACGAAACTTCAGGTGAGGTGAGGGGATAAAGCTTTAGTTCAGAGTTAGGGCAAACCCTCGATCCCGAACTCAGAAAACAAGGGACAAGAGATTTTGAATTTGTTACCTGTTTCCCCATCTAGCATGCAGCTCTAGAATTATGTTTTCCTCTTGTGGTGTTATCTGACCCCTCTTGAGGTCTGGTCTCAAATAATTCACCCACCTCAATCTGCAGCTCTTACCATTTCTTTTCAGTCCTGTGGAAAGTAAGGCCAAAAAGGAGGAGGAAATTAAAATATATATATATATATATATATAAATATGTATCATCACTAGTACAAAAACACCAATTAAGCAGAAAGAACTGAAAGAAAGAATCAGAAAGTGGCCTCAAGAGTTGTGAGTAATGAAGGATTAGGATCTGCTAAAAGTACAAATCCGATAAAGTATATAAATTGCACTGTTTGTACCATTTGAGTAAGACAGTTACAGTACAAACACGAATCTCGAGTTTTATCGGACAGTTTTTGAATCATATACTTTATGCACTTGCGCTTCCTTTAATCTAAATCCGAGAATGAAAAGACCAAAATAATAAAAGACGACTTTGATATGAAGAAGAAGAAGTAGTCCATAGAGGTTAATTAATTTAATTACCTGAAAGCCTCGCAACAGAATTCCATCTTCCTTCACCATGCGTCCTCACATAGTGAATGAGAAGTCTGTCTTCCTCAGAAGTCCAAGGACCCTTCCTCCAACCCTCTTCCTCTATTATGCCCCAACTCATATGGCTTCCCATCACTCCCCAATAAATGCACAAAAAAAAAAAAAGACACAAAAGAGCCTTATTCTAATGTAAGTTCTAATAAAGTTGATGATTTCTTAGGTAAGTAATAAGCGTTTGGGTAATTCCAATTTCTATGGCACTGATTTGGGCTTAGTGTTTGCTGCTTATTTATACCCAGGGATGACAATTTTACCCGGATCTAATGAGTACCCTGAAAATTTACTCATTGGGTCCGGGTCTGAGTATTAAAAAAATGAGTCTGAGAATTTTAACGGATAAAAGTCTGGGTCTGGGGACGGGTAAGGGTGTATTCACCCGTTCCCGGATCCGGTGATATATATATATATATATATATATATATATATATTTTATATATCATATCAAATTGTGTGTTTGAAGTTTGTTTTTCTTAAATTTTGGAATTAATTAAATTTATGAATGTGTGTTCAGTACTTGTGATTAAAGTACTTGTGATGAAAGTAGTAAATTTTGTAGAAAAAATAGAAAATTTTCCGGGTCCGGGTCCGGGTCTGGGAATCTAAGTATTCGATGGGTCCGGGGACGGGTATCAAATTTCATACCCGGCCGGAGACGGGTTTGGGGATGGGGAAAATATTGACTACCGGGGCCAGGGACGAAGAATGTAGTATCCTATCCAGACCCTACCGATTGTCATCCCTATTTATACCTGCACTCACTCAAGTTCTCCGGATAAAAGTTCAGCAATATTGTACTACTAAACTTCGGTGCATCTCTCCAATAATGTAGTGCCATGTGTTAATATTAATAAAAACTCACATTAATAAGAACCCTTTTTGAATGAATTAAAGACCAACTAATTAGAGGAATATACTGAAATTTAACACTCAAGTCAAGTTCTCCCAACTTGATTCTATCAGTCAATTGACAGTCATTTTCATGTAATCCTTATCCACTTCACTGTTCATTGTAATGGTGCTGATATTGTTTATAACAAAAATATCAGACAAAATGTTCCAAAGAAATTAGCAAAATTAATAGTTTGAGTTAGGGTCTCTGCATAAAAATGTGCTTTCAACTTGTGAAATTAATTACCAAAACTAACATGTGTAGATTTTCTTTGTTTATTAATGTTATTTAAATAGATAAATATTGTAAATATTTATTATTGCTATTTTTACTAAGGGCCTGTTTGTTACAAGGAAATAATAAGGGAACAAAGGACGGAATGTTAAATTGGAAATGTTTTACAACGTTTGTTAACAAGAATGCCGATACCCACGACTTTCAACATTCTCATTTGGTCAAAGGTTCATTTTAGTCTTTTATGTTTCATTCAAGTTTCAAATTAGTTATTTTTGTTTCAAAAGTTTTAAATTAGTCCTTTATGTTTTCCAAAAGTTTTAAATTGGTCCTTTCATCCAAATCCGTCAATTTCTTAAGTTAACTGCTGACATGGCGTGTCAAGGTGGACACATAATCTCTCATACGTGTATCAGATAGCTGACGTGGCCTTAGACACGCCAAAAACACCCAAACGGCGTCGTTTAAGCCAAAAATAAAATCATGCTGAGAGGACCAATATGAAACTTTAATGAAACATAAAGGACCAATATAGAACTTCAATGAAACATAAAGGACCAATATAGAACTTCAATGAAATATAAATGACCAATATAGAATTTCAATGAAACATAAAGGACCAATATAGAACTTTAATGAAATCTGAAGGACAAATATAAAACTTTTGGAAATCATAAAGGACTAATATAGAATTTTTGAAAGATAAAAGACCAACTTAAAACTTGAGTGAAATATAAAGGACCAAAATGAGCATTTGACCTTCTCATTTTGATAGGTTAAGCAAACCCTTGAAAAGTGGATGGAATCAAGGAACGTCCATGAGAATGGAGTGAGAAATCTCCATTTAACCCTTGGTTTTTGGTTTTTTAATTTTTTATGTTTTTAAAAATTAATTTAATAATGTTTTAATGAAGGGCAAAATCATGTGCCATCAACTACACTCATTAAGATTAAGATGAGTTTATGTGTTTTGATTTCACTCCTTTTTACTAATCTCTATTATTCATATTGGAGATCATTTTTTTTTGGCCTGAAATATTAGAGATCATTCAAGTAACAAGAGATAAAGGGAACTATATTTTACCATTCAGCCTAAGTTTAAAACTAGAGTTGAACTTTTTTCATGTTTAACATTGAGCCTAAGTTTTATTTTTTTTCCTCACAACCTATTAGAGATAATTATAGAGATTCAAATTTTAATTTATCATGTAATAAATGAATAACCTCTACTTACCAAACTCCGATTTATTATTGAATTTGAGTTACACATTAACATCAAAAACAAAATCTCATAACTTCTAGGGATAATTTAATATATAATATTTAATATTCCAACAACAGAGTATTGTTTTGTTTTAAAATTTATGATTTTTTTAGGTTTCAAAATTTTGTATGAATTTTATAAATTAGAACTACTCCAAAATATATAAAATTGAACTTAAATGTACTTAATTTCTTAGAAAATAGGGATATATATAAATATAAATTATTAGACTATAAATTGACTAAAATACCATTGATTTCTCTATCTCACCCATTTGGTTGTATGGAATCACCACACAAGCAAGATTTGTTCTCTATACTTGTTTGGTAAGAGGAAAGATTGAAAATGGGGAATATAACTCACATCATGAGAAGAAAGACTGGTTGCTTGAGGAAGATCAGAGAATTTAGGCATTAGGTAGCTAAGTATTTGTACAAAATTAGTTTTGTTAACAAAAAATGAAAATGACCATTTTGTTAGTCTCCATGACTAAATTTTCAAGTGTGTTGTCTTACACGTGTGATTTTTTGCAAGGATAAAATAGTTATTTTCAATTTTACCTTTTATATAATCTAATTCTATTTTCCTACGTACTAAACATAATTTTTTTCAAATTGCTATTTCATTTACCTCTCTCTCAATTCCACTCCCACTTCATTTACTTACCAAAATAACTTTTTTTTTGAACTAAACGCTATGTGATAGTAGCCTTATATCTCCTTGTAACTGACCTCACCATCATATTCATGGCAAAACTTGTTTTGTCAAAACTATATATATCTCCATGCCAATTGTCATGGACTTGGACTTTTTACTTATCAACGATCGAGCAGCACTAGTACTTATACTCTCTAAATACTAGTCAGGTTAATCGAACCACTAACTCAAGAAGACTATTGAGAAGAACTAGGAAGAATACAACTCTTGGAGAACTTGGATAATGCTTTGTATTGCTTTGTGAATGCTTATAACTCTTGGTGGTTTGCAAATGAGGGGCCTCCCCCTATTTATAGCCTTTCCACCTCCTCAATGACGGTGGAGATTAACTTGATCCAACGATTAAGATTCACTCTCTAGAATATTCTATATTATTCTACCATATACAAGAGATCTCTACAATACCCTAGGATATTCTAGAGTATTCTACATAATTCTAGTATGTACAAGAGGAATCTACACACTTGTAGAAGTGTGCAGAGAAGTGTAAAGAAATTCGGAGTCTTCTAGTATATTCTAAAATCTTCTAGAAGTGGCCCGTCACACAATTAATGGGTTGTGATCAGTCACTCCTGGTTTATCATTGCCCTTTTGAACAGGAAAGGGCATATTAGGAAATTAAAAAATGTGCAAAGCCCTCAGGTGACATAATAAACTAAGGATTCCAAATTAAAACAAATTGATTATAGTTAATTTTGATGCTAAAGTGAGACAAAAGCTAAAGCGAAAGGAAAATTATTTCAATGGGGTGGAGGACACGTGGAAACTTGGGCTCATGCATCTGGACACAAAATTACAAGCTCACAACTCACAAGCACAATCCAAGAGATGTCACATAAAATATGGGTAAAGTACTTTGGTACCTCCAACGTTTGCGCCTTCGATCAAATATGCCCCAAACGTTTTATTGCGATCAAATATGCCCCAAACGTTTCAATTTTTTGGCATTCTTACCATTTTCACTAACACCGTTAACCATTTTAACGGTTTTTGCTGTTTAGGCGTAACATGTGACATTAATATCTGACTGTAATCAATTTTTTCCATTTCATATTTTATTTAAAAAAAAAAGAAAACGTGCCTATTCAAAACCTAAACCTAAACGATTTCTTTTTTCTTTTTCTTCTAAATAAAATATGAAATGAAAAAAATTGATCCCAGTCATATATTAATGCCACGTGTTATGCTTAATCAGCAAAACCGTTAACTATTTTAGCGGTCTTAGTGAAAAGGGTAAGATTGTCCAAAAATTGAAACGTTAGGGGATATATTTGATAACAATCAAACGTTTGGGGTATATTTAACCGAACGCGTAAACGTTGGGGGTACCAAAGATACTTTACCCCATAAAATATTAATGGGTGGTAAATGGTTATGAACATTTTTTTAAAAAATATAATACTGAAAATTACAAGACTACCAATTGCGTTTCAGCAGATGTATTCATTACATGTAAAATCTTAAAGAAATGCCGATTAAAATAGGAATCAAAAGGTGGTTGATTGAAGTGATAAGTATTTCATTCTTTTTAATTAAGGTTTCGGGTTCGAGTTTTATATATGGAGAAACTGATGAAAAATTAGGGATAAAAAATCAAATATATTCCCTAATTTTAATTGGGAGATTAAAGCATCCAAGAATATGAACATAGATTTCATGGGTACTAACCTAGAACTCCATACGTGATGATCATGTTGTATTGTAGGGTTGCAACGACCAAACAACTCACGTTACCAAAGAATTTGACAAGAGTGCAAGACAGAGAATGGAGAAGAAAACCTCCATTAGAGAGAAGAGAGAAGCTTCAGTTAGAGAGAAAAAGCCGAAAGAACCCGTCAGAATAATAACTGACTTATTCCCATGATCTTTTTAACATACGCTAAAATCTCTCCCACTAATTAATATAATTAATGTGCCTTTTATTAAATCAATATTAATAATATATTGATAAGTTTAATTAAAAAAATACTTAAATAAGGCTCATTAATTATACATCATTAATTAATTAATTATTTATTTATTTACCAGAAAATCTGTCTTTATAGATACTCTATATTTTAGTAATTTAATGGGATAATTACTAAAATTCTTTGGCTGTGAGTTGGGGTCATTGCTCGGTAGACTGGTGGATAATTCAACCCATCACAAATTACCACAAAAAAATTACGAACCCTAAATCTATTTATTCAGTTGAATTATGGTTTGATGTTTGTCCAATTAAATGCAAACATTAGTCCATTAATAAAGTAATGCTAATCCTCAGATATTCCAAAGGTTACTTAATGGTTATCTATGATAACCGCACTTATACTTTTCACCATAGATAGTTGTTGTGAATATAAGTTGATATGGCCATATACGAATAGGAAATATTTATTATGTCCCGAAAACATAATAATAACACAAGCTTTCCTATGTGAAATCAGCTTATACTAGAATACAACAAAGTGTGAAAAGTTGATGGAGCCAAAGTAGGAAACATTAATCAGGCAAATTTATGATACGAGGTTTCTTTGAGGATCCTCTACTGTCCATATATTTTGCTGTCCATGCTGTCCACAAAAACGGCGTCGCTTTTTGTTCATTTCACGCGTCCAACATATGCAATGTTAAGGATTCAAGGAGGAAATCATGTTTATGAATTGGGAATCATATTTTTTTTCATCCATCAGTTACGTGGCCTTTGCATTCAATTAATAATTTTTCAAATTAATATGCATTACCTCTCTCTCGAAATTCGTAATAAAATGCTATAGAATTACGTTCACATTAAATGAACACACAATTACTAGTCGTGACTCCAATTGTAAAATTTCCAAAGCTTAGAACATAGCACATGAAGAAAAGAAACAAAAAATTAAAACTTACAAAGTTACTGATTCATTTGCCGTGGTACTCATTGATCGCCACAGCAAATGACACATTATACCCCGACTCCACAAATTATATATATATATATATATATATATATATATATATATATATATATAATCTAAAAAGAAAAGAAAAAAGGAAGGATGGATCCTGTTATATATATATATATATAAAATCCAAATAACAAAAGTAAAAAATAAATTCAAATTTTGAATTCATGAAAAAGTGAATAAAACAAAACCGTTTGAGTCCTTGATTAATATATATATATATATATATATATATATATATATATATATATATATATATATATAAAATCAAAACCTTAACATATATATGGATCAAAAAAATGTTGGATAACTAAAATTGACTTCTTCAGTATAAATATATGTTAATGCAGCACGTTGTAACGATAGCAAGTCAACTCCAAAATTTTCAATTGAATAAGTAACAACATAAAAGTAACAGTTAATTTCTCACAATTAGATAGCATTTGTGTATCCACTTCCTATCTATTCGCTGCCCAATAATAACAAAAACGCACATATATATACTTAATCAAATCGATAAATTAGGCTGGGTTTGGTTAAAAAAAAATGTGGAATTGGAATTGGAATTGGAATTGAATTATTTGAATTGAAAAGTGTGTTTGGTATGAAAAGATAAAATTGAAAGTTTGTAAAAGAATATGATGTAAAAAGACTAATTTACCCTTCAATTAATATTAAATAATTAATTTTTTATATCAATTAAATAAAAAAACTGTAACTCATCAAAAATAAATAATAATAAAAGAGTAATTCTCAAAAAAAAAATGTAACGGTCAAATAAAAATTAAGCCATCTCATTTATTAACCATCTCTCCATTACTCCTCCACCTAACCTCCATTATTTTTCATCTTCTTCTTCTAGACCCAAATCTTTTTTTTTTCTTTGAGAACCTCCTCTACCCAAATTTGGTGCAAGCAAGGAATTGGATTGAGGTCTGAATACAAAGAAGGTGGAATTGGAATTCCATAGAATTCAATTATTTATGTACAGTAGTTGAACCAAACTGATGAATTCATTGGGCTGTGTGCAATTCTTTGTCCAATTCCAATTCTTTACTGAACCAAACATAACCTTAGGGCTTTTCATGAAATTAATTTTCATGAAAGATTTTTATTTTTAAGGATTTTTCATCGAACAAATTTATATCAAACTATTTAGAAGAGTATTCTAAACACAACCCTATAATTATATTTCGAAATAAACACATATTTCATGAAGAATCATGATTCGAAAATTTTTTGGGTTCATACCAAAAATTTTAGATTTTTCCAGTTCGATCTTAAAATATGTTATTCTATGTTCTAGTATAAAAATTTTATGAGCACAACCAGGCTCTGATACCATTTGATGAAAAATTAGGGATCGAAAATCAAATAAATTCCCTAATTTTAATTGGGAGATTCAAGCATCCAAGAATATGAACATAGATTTCATGGGTACTAACTAACCTGGAACTCCGTACGTGATGATCATATTGTATTGTAGGGTTACAACGACCAAGCAACTCACATTACCAAAGAATTTGACAAGAGTGCAAGACGGGGAATGGAGAAGAAAACCTCCATTAGAGAGAAGAGAGAAGCTTCAGTTAGAGAGAAAAAGCCGAAAGAACCCGTCAGAATAATAACTTACTTATTCCTATGATCTTTTTAACCTATGCTAAAATCTCTCCCACTAATCAATATAATTAATGTGCCTTTTATTAAATCAATATTAATAATATATTGATAAGTTTAATTAAAAAAATATTTAAATAAGGCTCATTAATTATACATCATTAATTAATTAATAAATGATTTACCACAAAATCTGTCTTTATAGATACTCTATATTTTAGTAATTTAATGTGATAATTACTAAAATTCTTTGGTTGTGAGTTGGGGTCATTGCCCGGTAGGCTGGTGAATAATTCAACCCATCACGAATTATCACAAAAAAATTACGAACCCCAAATCTATTTATTCAGTTGAATTATGGTTTGATGTTTGTCCAATTAAATGCAAACATTAGTCCATTAATAAAGTAATGCTAATCCACAAATATTCCAACAGAAACTCCTGTTAGGAGAGCTCTACTTTTGTTATGGGACTTCAACTAATTCGAACAAGATTGCTTCCAATAAAAAGATATATAAAAAAATCATATAGGGGACAGGTGTTGTCTTGTAATTTTATTTTTGGAAAGACGGGGTTTGGAGGCAAGAGATCTTCTTTGCTTTTAATAAAATAATAATAATAAGACTATAAGAGTTTTCTTTTCTTAAAAATTAGTTAAACTTTATTTATTATTTTCTTAGTTAAAAAAAATTACGTTCATTTTTTAAATACAATTATGTTTTTGTAGTCAATTTTTTTGGTGCTGAATATTACTTATAATATAAAATATTAACTTTATAGCTAACATTTACTGATTTACATAATTGATAAACTATAAGTTGTAACACCCACATTGTAATTCTAGAATTTAATTAAATTAAATTGACGAATCTCTGAATCCTCTCTAGGCTGTTTTGGTGACCTGCACGGCAGAATCAAGGTAGGGATAGTCCTTGGATTTAACTTCGACGCCCAAATCAGAACGATGTTGAATATATAGGTAAGAAACAATACAGATTCAATCGTTTATCTGGGGATAGGATCGAGAGTATTTATAGGTTTCCTCCAAGGATAATTCAGTAATTTGGGTTGGGGGCTGGCCCACATGCGCACGTAACGGTATTTTGTTATGTAATGATTAAGTGATGTTGACAGCTGAAGCAGATACCAACCGAGCTGATGATGTTTCCTCGGTCGTTTCGAAGGGGTCCAGCGGACCCAAGTGGGTCTGTCGGTCAGCCCAGCTATATCTTATCATAAATTAATTAAAGAGATGGTTGTTAATAATGTGTTTTAATTTAAAATGCTTTTGTGTGATACTATTGACGCATTAGTTGCATATAAAAATTTAATTAAGTGTTTGGGACTTTAATTGAAGGAAAACTAAGAGTTAATGGGGTGTGTAACTTCGGAATATTCCACCTTGGGACACGTGGCACTGACGTTCTAGAAGCACAGCCCCAGCACCCGCTGGAGACACGTGGCACCACCCATCCATCAGTTACGTGGCCTTTGCCCACATCACCACACGGAGCTTCCCCTCAACCAGACGTGGGATCTCCACAAAGCCTCGTGGGATGACCCACGTCCTACGAGGTCGTGGGTCGAGCACGATTTCCCCACACGCAAGTATAAATAGACCCTCACTCGGGGGACTAAGGAGGCAATCAACTCTGGACAGAATTACATACAACCTGAAGGATTATCGCACATCACCCCTTAGATACACCTCACGTGTACTTTCACTTCCTTGAGCCCCGCCGTTGGCCTTCCGTCTGGACCAACCTCCGACCGGCTCACCTCCTTCTCGGAGCACACCGCTTACAGGGCTTCCAGCAGCCCTCAGAGACCATAACTCTCTCCCACTAAGGCAATCTCCCACAGAGCGGCTCGTCCGCCCGGAGTACCTTAGGCACGTCTTAGCCGCACACGGCCCAATACAGGTAACCACCTTGCCTAACGGCTCCGATAGACGTCACCATGACGAACTACGTGGACTTTGATCCCTCCAGAAAGGTACGTAGGCACCTAGGTGCATCACCTAAGGACAAGTCCCCCAAGGTTAAGATCCCTTGCGGTCCTAAATTCATATTACAATTGTCTTAGCCAAAAATGACAGTTACAGGGTGAAAAAAAATAAAGTAGTCAAGGAAGGAGAATAGAGACCTAAATGAAAGAAAATTCTTGAGGGAGGGCAAAACATTAGTCTTTCCCTTAGTCAACCATCTAAGTCTCCCCCACCACATTTTACCCCACACAAGTCCACACACACACACTTGGGAGAGGCAAGGAAGAGCTCTCAAACCCTAGGGATCCATTGAAGGAGAACTTGGAGATTCTAGGTGGTGGGTAACTGGATTCTGAGGATCGGAGGCTAGGGATAGGGCTAGGAAGTTTTCTCCAATCTTCCTCTCATTCTCATATTTAGTAATAAGGACATTTGTGATTTTTCTCATCTTCACCATTTCTTGATTTTATGAACAATGGAGGTTTAAAATTTGTATTCTTGATGTTTTAAACACTTTTATTGGATGTTTTTAATGTGAGGCAAAATACTATCTACTCCTTGAATTGTTGGTCAAATTACTATTTAGTCCATGAATTTGGTAAAAACACTATTTAATCTTCGAATTCTTCACTCTGTCAACTATTTAGTCCTTTGTTAGTTACCCGTTTATTAATTAACTGACTGACGTGGCCGTTAATCGCTAACCTGACACCGTTAAGTGCTCAATCATGTGCAACCTCACATGCCACGTCAGCTTGAACATTAAAAATTTAAAAAAAAAACTCCTCCCACTCATTCTCTCTCTCTCTCTACCGTCTTCTCCTTCCTCTCACTCTTTCTCTCCGCTGAGAAATTGGACCAGCTCCTTCTCTCCTCCGCCATCTGCAACAACGAAGACTTAGGGCCATTTGTCCGCAAGGCTTTCACTTCCGGCAAGCCTGACTCCCTTCTCCACAACCTATGTCACTTCGCTCACTCCAAAGAATCCAAGATCGAAGAGGTCTGCTAGGCACACTACCAGGATTTCATCCTCGCCGCCGATGACCTTCGATCCCTCCTTTCCAATGTGGATTCCCTCAAGTCAGCTCTCTCTTATTCAAACTTTAAACTCTAGTCCGTTGCTCACCCACTCCTCTCTTCCCTCGATGCTTTCGTCGAAACCCGAAACGTTTCTAAAAACGTTATTCTCCGTCTCGATTCTGTGCGAACTTGTATTCAGTTGATTGAAGTTTGCTCGCCCTACGGTTTCAAGTACGCAATTCCAAATCCCTAAATTCAACCTCCTCTATTTTCTTCCTCCTATATAAATATCACATCTATGCTTTTAACAGAGAGATCGCATTTGAGTACTACGGGAAAATTAGAGAGATAGCAAGGATTATAATTGAGGGAATATTGGTGAGTTCGGGATTGGAAGTGAAGAGAATAGTGGAACACACTAGATTTAATCATGGATTGACGCTAATGGCAGTGAATTTGTATCTGTCGTGCCCTGAGCTGGAGCTAGCATTGGGGATGCCATCGCATTCGAATTAGGGACTATTGAGAGTGCTGATACAAAACGGAATTGAAGAGCTTCAGGTAATGCAGGGTGGGACATGGGTGAATGTGGATCTTGTGTCGAAGCGTCTGGTGGTGAATACGGGAGATCAACTTGAGGCGGTGAGTAATGGGAGGAAGTAGTGAGAAAGAGTGAGAGGAAGGAGAATATGGTAGAGAGAGAGAGAGAGAATGAGTGGGAGGAATTTCTTTAAATTTTTAATGTTTAAGCTGACGTGGCATTTGAGGTGGCACATGATTGGACACTTAACGGTTCCACGTCAGCCGGTTAATAAATGGGTAACTAACAGGGGATTAAATAGTCGAAAAAGTGAACAATTCCGAGACTAAATAGTAGTTTGACCAACAGCTCAGGGACTAAATAGTATTTTGCCTCTTTTAATGTTTATTGTGCTGAAAATTGTTGGGTTGATAATTGGAGATTAGTGTTCATGCTATTTCATCATGTTTATACACTTTTCTTGAAAATTGGCTTAACTGATGTTGTTTGAGCTTGGATGAGGATGAAATAAATTATGTTTATGCTTAGAAAACCCAATGTTCATGTGATTTTTTATGGCTTGGAACACCCAAAAATCAAAGCAGGGAAGTTGAGAATCGCAAAAATGCAACCTCTCCATTGCTGCTCGTTGCAGCGAGCAACACAAAGTCCGATTTTCCCCTCGTTTCAAATGTTTATAACTTTCTCATTCGGTGTTCATTTTTTGCAAACTTTATTCATTTTCATCATTTTTCTGTACTCAACGCAACGGAATAGGTTTTGAAGCCTAAAGACTTGATTTGAAACTGTGGTGGTCCAAGTTTCACACACCACCAGGTTATTAATTTTTGAAAAGTTGTCATTTCTTCCTTGATTTGAACGGTTTATTTTCCTTCGACTAAAATTGGTTTCATTCTTGGTTTTATCTTCTTTTAAAACTCAATCCTCCCCCTATTCCATTTGAACTTTGGTCCCTGATAGCTAATGAGTTTTATAATTCCTTTTGGAATTATTCCTAATCTTTTACTTGTTTCAAAGGAATTTCCTTTTTCTACTTCAAGTAAATTTCATTCTTTCTTTCAAGTTCTATAAATGAGTTTAACCAACTTTTGGGGTGCACTCGTTAGCTAGAAAAGAGCAGGGAGTGCTTTTCTCCCATGTTCTTTATGCAGAAAAACTGTGGGAATGGAATGGTTGATTCCATCAAGTATGACCGAGCATTTGGCAGGAAAGAGAGAAAGTGAAGGGAAATTTCTATAATTCCCTTCACTTCAACACGCACACCATCATCATGTTTCACGGCGGTGCTCTCTCTCTCCGCCCAATCTTCAATGCTTCTGCCGCCACAAAGCCTCCTCCTTCGCCTCTAATTCCAGTGCTGACTAACTGGAAGAAGGGTAAGGATTTTAAATCTGTCAAGGCCGTCAATTCGCTTGCTCATCAGAACAACAATCGATTGAAAGGCCGTTGATTCTGCCAAATCGATTCACTCGCTCATCAGAACAAACACCATGTCTGTGGCTCTGTCTCTGAACACCATGAACCCAGCTCTTTTCTCACTGAATTGACTCTTCTCGATCATTCCACCGCTTTATTATTCATCATACACTCTCTTTCGGTAAATTCCGAGTGTAGGACTCCAATTCACATAGCGTCGGTTCAAGGATTCCAACGATATAGAGAGGTAGAAGCATATTGCAACTGAGAAAGAATAGTGAAAAATAAGAAGGTGTAGCAGAAGCATATTGCAGTTTCTAATAGTCAAAAGCCCATGTACTGTGAACAGTGAAAAAAAAAATTTATTATAAGGTGTAAAGTGGTAATTTTACCACACTCTTTATTCCTTTCCTTTCCCATTCCCATTCCCATTCCCAAATCTTACTACCAAACATAGTAAACCCA
The DNA here is from genome assembly GCA_014851425.1 of Senna tora. Lineage (NCBI taxonomy): Eukaryota > Viridiplantae > Streptophyta > Magnoliopsida > Fabales > Fabaceae > Senna > Senna tora. The sequence goes on from CM026271.1 coordinate 15,712,872, forward strand.
TTCTCATTCCCATTTCCATTCCCTTTCTGCGTAACAAACACACCTTTAAGTATCATTCTAAAGCTCAAACAACATCCCAAATAAAGGATTTACATTATGGACTTATGGTAACATGAATTATTAAGGTTTTGAAAAAGGAATTAGAGAAAGAAAGGAGAAATGATGGGAGTATTTCTAGTGTATCCTTAGGGGAGGTCAAACTTATGTTCAAGTGACAATAGTCGGTATAGGACGGCTATTGGGCATTCCGTGGTGAAATTATGATTGACCTATATTTTCGAAAACTCCGTGTTCGTTGCAAATTCTTAGTGAACTCTCATATGGCCAATTAGAGTCACGTACATTGAGTTAAGCATCATCATGGCGTGATCCAAATCACCTAAATGAGTATACTAGTGAATATCGTACTGGGAATGTGATCCACCAAAGGGTGTGTGATTCCATAGCCTCATGACTCTATGAGGGAGTGATAGGGAGGATACCGCCACAACAATGGCGGTGAATCCTTACACTCAAAAGACGAGGAGGGTGTGATCTACCGGAAGGTAATGACTCCATGAAAGGAACCAATAAGGGTTGTGGGTCAACATCCCGATTTGGTATAGGGTCATCAATTGCGATTACATAGACTTTAGTACTCGGATCAGGCTAAGGGATGCCTTAGATAGTACATGACGTGTGGGTAGCTACCACCTAGTGAGGATTTCATTCATGTAGGGCTGTAGTGGTACATGAAGTTGTTCGCTAGGCGGCGCTCCCGATTACTCTTATTTTCTCTTGATGTTTAACATTCGGCATTGGCGTATTTCAAGGTTTTGACTGTATCTCTAAATTCTATAAAGGTTTAATGTTTGATCATATTACAAGATTGATTTATAAAATATTTTGACTGTATGGATTAATTTACTCTATCTCTCTTATCTGTGTAACCTTGACATGTGCAACACATGAATGAGGTTTAGTCATTGCTTACAAAGCATGACACAATGTAAAGGAAGTTTTTAATGTTACATCCAATAGTTAAAGGTTTTTCTTGATTTTTATAGAAATAAGATTGAATTGATTTTTCATAAAGAGTAAGGTGGTACATGCCAGTGGTTTTCAAACTAGATTACTTACATACTAAGATTTTTATCTCATTATTGTTCGCTGGCATGTATCAGATGACTAGGTTGCATGCTTAGTTTGAGGATTGAGGAGGATGGTGCAGGCATCGTTCATAAAGGGTAGATGTCATTCCAAGGTGCATGATAGGAAGTAGTATATAAGGACCATAGTTGTACTATGTGACTGAACTTAAGATCCATGGTAGGATCATTGTTCCTCCAATTTCTCTTGGATGTGACTAACTATAATTACTTTATTACCACAATAATCTTAGCTTGTATATATGTATATGATTAAGGAAAAACTTATTATGCATGTGTATGTCATGTTTTGTAAGTTAAGTTTAAGTTTTAAGTCCGCTATGATCTTCAGGATGTGGTACCGAGATTAGTGACGTAAATCAAAAGCACTTTATTTAATAACTTGACAAAAGTTAAAGTTTACTCGAGTAGAGGAAAGTAGTAACACACCTATCTTATGTAATTATAATTATCTACATTATTAATAAACTAAAATGGATTATAGGATAAGGAGTGTTACATAAGTCATGTACAAATAATCCTCATCAATTATAAGGTCAAATAATTTTGTTATTTGTGTAAAAAAAAAAATTCATCTATTATTTTTTCTATCCAAAATCCTAATGGAGGGTGTTTTTACCATTATATTACTTGTTGACGGTGTACAATTGTACCGGTCACTTTGACCTCAACACCATCCTTGTTATAAAGCTACATAGTATCTTTTGGGATTCTTCAATCCTTATCTTGCCCTTGTCCCTTTCAGCCTTGACACTTTTCTAGTTTAGCCTTGTGCCATTCCATCTTTTGCTCTGTAAAAGGGTTAAGAGGGTCATTGCTCTATGAAGGTTAATATGGACAGAGGAGAGTCCCCAAAGTTGATCTCTTGTATGAACCAATATTTCTCCAACGATTCATAGCTCTACTTTTCCCTTAAAGTTCGTGGTTTGAAGGTTTTGGATTTCCTTGGCTAGGGCTTTATGAATATTTTCGTGTGGGCGAAAGAATAGTTGTTTGGGCTTTTCAAGAGGAACGACTTGAGGGAACGATGCTGGGCCCATCAAGCATGTTGGCTCCCTACGAATTTTTTCCCCAACTTCTGATTGAGATATTGGAGGTAGGTCTCCAAGCCTGAAGGGTCTCGGTCCTCCGATTTTGAGTAATCCGAACCTTTCTTTTCCTAAAATTCCTTAGAAGGTGGAAAATTACCCTAGTTTGATCCTTAGTAGGCAATCTTTCCCCATTGTATGGTTGGTCCTCTATACCGTAAGCAATTGTAGGCCCCACTTGAGTTTTCCCCAATTCGGCCTTGTCTTCAAAGTCCTATGAATTCCCATGCTTCACATGTTCCCTTGATCAAGGCTTCAAAGGTATAGTGGTTGCATGAGTTCTTTAGAGGGTATGCCTTCTGTGTAACCCAGTTGTGAGTGGGCCAGAGAGAGGTTACGTTTCACTACAACTCTGAAGGGATGAGAGTTTGTTCTAGCTTGATTCTGGGCCAAACAGTCTTTTCCCCAGTATATGGATAAGCGTTCATACTATGAGCCATTGTGGGCAACTCTTGACTTTTTTTCCCTTTTTAGTCTATGGCCAAGATCGCCGTCATAGGATTAGCTTTGTGGTGTTCTTTAGCCAAGAAAATTCCAAGGGTAGTGAGGTCAATAGGACCATCCTAATGACCAGCTAAGGGCTTCCCAATCTTCCTCATTGTTTGAGGCTTCTATTTGTTGGATCATATAATTAAATTCCATTTTCCCCAGTTTCTTTCCTAAGAAGGGTTTCTTTTGAAGGTCTCCCAATCCACTTTGGGGACTTCTTCCAGTGAGGGTAGGAACCTTGAGTAACTCTTTCCTTTACCTAGAGTTTAGATAAAGGAAGCATATTTGTAGATTTGGGAAGCAGAGCTGGGATCCAGCCCATGTGTGTGCTTCATGATGAGCCACATGTGAGTAGACAAATCATTGAGCGAACGAAGTCTGCTCTAAGCGTTTGCTCGTTTTAGCGTGATCTCTTGTGGTATTATCACATTTTTTATACCAAAATACAATATATATATATATATATATATATATATAAACACACACACATCTAATAACTCCTTTAAGAAGCACTTTGCATCATAATTCATAACAGCAAGAAAAAATTTCATTGCAATTAGCCTTCAATAGACAAATCAAGATATGGGATAAAAGTTCAGTACTACCGTACCACTGAACTTCAGTGCATCCCTCCAATCATGTAATGTCATTTGTTAATATAAATAAAAACTTACACTAATTAGGGCCCACCTTGAATGGATTAGGAACCAACTGATTGAAGGGATGTACTGGAGTTCAGTACTCCGTACCACTGGTTTTTAGCGACTGTGTCAACACGGGGTGAGCGACGACCTATTTTCGGCGGAAAGCCGTGTATTCCAACGACTATTCTGGTCATTTGAGTATTGGTTACACTTACAGAATGGCGTCTAATGCGAACGATGAGGAGTTGTTGGTGGTATATGAGGAGGATGGGGTAATCGATGAGACAAAGAACCAAGTTTTCACACTGGCAGGAAATCTTATCTCGACGAAAACCGTGAATAAAGGGGCGATGGAGAATGCGTTCCGCAGCATATGGACCAGACAACGGGTTTCATGGTGGAAGAGATGAACCAAAACATGTTTTTGTTCCACTTCAAAAACGAACGAGACATGGAAAGGGCATTGGAGGGAGGAGCGTGGATATTTCGTAACAAGTGGCTGATCCTGGCACTATGGAGGAGAGGGATGGATGGGTTGGATGAAGAATTTACAAGAGTGAAAATATGGGTACAACTGTGGAGGGGCTTCATTACACTGTAGGACGGAGAAAGTGGCCAAAAAATGTGTTCGGTGTTGGGGAAGGTTCTTGAAGTGGACCTCTTCGAAGATCAAGTGAAAGGGACCTTTTTCATGAGAGTTCGAATCAACTTCAACGTAAGGAATGCTTTACGAAAGGGAGCAAACTTGGGAAACAAGAATGACAGGGTATTTTGGATTGACTTTAAGTATTGGAAGATACTGAGCTGTTGTTTCTCATGCGATGTGTTTGGTCACGATGAGGGAGATTGTGAAACGAGGAAGAGGGGGGAAGAGAAGGGTGAAACATTTACACCAAAAGACCTTGGGTCTTGGGAGGAGGAAAGAAGGTGATATGGCTAGGGGAGGAGAAACTGACTAGTGGGGTACAAACAAAAGAGAAGAACATAAGGTGGGCCTAGTTAGGAAAAATGATACGGAGAGCTTGCTTGAAAAGTTGGCTAGTATGACAGTGAATGATGTTGTCACACAAAAGGTGGATGTTCGGATCGGTGATAAAAAGAATATGGAGGCAGAAAACAAAATACGAATGGATATCATGGTAAATGAGGGACGAGAGAACGAGGAATATGGTGAGGGAGGATTGGGAAACATCGAGAAGCAAGGAGAAGGAGGATCGGTGATTAAGGGAGGAAAGGGTATAAAGGGTGGAGTGACCATGTGTAAACGCATGGCGAGGGAAAAGGAGAATATGGTCCCAGTTATCGTAATTAAGAAGCGCCTTTTTAATGACCTCACTAATAGTAATGGAGAAATGGAACTTGATGACGTGACATGAATTAAGAAGGCAAGGCAAGATGACGTAGGTGATGATAGTTTGAACAATATATCGGCAAAACCTGTTAATCAGGTCTGCCGGTCATCATGAAAACGTTAGCCTAGAACTGTCGTGGGCGGGTTTGGGAACCCAGGGGCAATAAGGTCATTAAAGCTCCTACTACGTCAAGCACAACCGAACTTGGTGTTTCTTTGTGAAACAAAGAGAACAGCAGGTGAGAGTGAGGAATTGCGAAGGGAGATAAGCTTTCGGAGTGGTGTTTGGAGACCCAGTGATGGTAGGCGTGGCGGGCTCATGATATTGTGGAAGGACAAGGTTAGCATTACTCTTAACTCTATGTCCAAATACCATATGGATGTGATGGTAAAGGAGGAGGATGGAAGGGAATGGAGATTAACTGGCTTCTATGGAGAATCGATGACTCATTTACGGTACAACAGCCGGAATAGGTGGAAAAAACCTGCACATGCTTGCTTCAAACTAAATTGTGACGCGGCGGTCGGCGCAATTGGCGGGGTGATAAGAGATAGTGAAGGGATGGTAGTGGTGGCTTATTTCACAGATTGGAGGCAATGGCAATTTACAAAGGCTCGGAGGTGGCACGAGACTTGGGAATTCAAAGGCTGCAAGTAGAGAGCGATGCCAAGACCGTGATTGAATGCTTGAATGAGAATGGGAATCAATCTTCTCTTCTGAATCCTTTATGCTCAAATATTTTGATGTTTAGTTCTTGTTTTAATTTCATTTAATTTTCTTGGATTTCAAGACTTGGCAACAAAGTTGCTCATCATCTTGCTTGTGTAGGAAAGAGTTCTTCACAAGAACTTCTGTGGTACCTTGGTTGTTGATTGATGTACTTAAAAATGATTTCTATCAATGAATTCTAAATTCTAAAAAAAAATAAAGATATTGTGCTTTTGAAGAGTGATTTTTTCTAATCAATAAAGAAAGGATGATTCGAATGTATAGATTGAAGAGAACAAAGAGTAAGAGAACGAAAGTTATTTTTATTTTACCATTTTCTTTTATTTAAATTAAGTATTTTTTTTTCTTCTCATATAGTTTATTTTTACCAATCTAACCACATTTTAAGAGTTAAAAATTCTTAAATTTAAATTTAATTTAAGGACAATGTTAAATTTAAAATCTCATCCCAAACAGGTTGGTTAAAAGCCAACAAATATTTTTTAGGAAAAAATTTAGGTACATTTCCTTATGTCCATTACATCAAGTTTTACCAATCATATATTGTATTTACACTCTCTCACTTCTATGATTGGTTATATAAAAGGTGGTCTTCTATATTCTCTCTCTACTGTGTTTGATCATTTAAACACTTTTTGTCACGTGTCATATTTATATTGAAAAACTTGATATAATGGACATTAAAAAAATGGACCTAAGTTTTTTTCATAATTCATGCCACGCCAAATGGCCAATAGCATTCTCGCATTTAAAAGCTACAAGTAGAAACTGCTTACAAGTTACAAGTAGACTAGCCGCCAACTGAAAATACTCGTCGAATAGATAAAGAAATGCTTAATTGAAATCTCAGGCTGAATTTACCGACTGTGACTAGCTCTTTTGAATACATAAATATGCAGTCAAATGTTCATTTTGGTCCTCTATGTTTTACTCAAGTTTTAAATTGGTCCTTTTTCTTTCAAAAGTTCTATATTGGCCTTTGATGTTTCCCAAAAGTTTTATATTTGTCCTTCAGGTTTCATTCAAGTTCTATATTAGTTCTTTATGTTTCATTCAAGTTCTATATTTATCCTTCATGTTTTATTGAAGTTTTATATTAATCCTTTATGTTTCATTAGAGTTTCATATCGATCCTCTCAGCATGATTTTATTTTTGGCTTAAACGACACCGTTTGGGTGTTTTCAGTGTGTCTAAGGCCACGTCAACTATTTGATACATGTAAGAGAGATTATGTGTCCACCTCGACACGCCACATCAACAGTTAACTTTAAGAAATTGACGAATTTGGACAGGACCAATTTAAAACTTCTAGGAACATAAAGAACTAATTTAGAACTTTTGAAACATAAAGGACTAATTTAAAACTTGAATGAAACATAAAGAACCAAAATAAACCTTTGACCTAAATATGCAAAAGGTCATCAAACATCTTCCATAATTCTATATATAGATGATAATCCATATATGATCAAATAAAAGAAGTTAACATAAATATTTAAGATTAGGTACGTTTTGCTAATAGATTTTCTTGTGAATTGGGTCGAATTATGAAGAGTCTTTTTAAAAGGAAAACATATATTATCAACTTATAGAAAAACCCAACAGCACTTACAATAGTTCAGATAATACCATTCTAAGAATACTGAAGAGTAAATCTTAAACAATATTGAACTAGAAAACAAAATAAAAGTCTAGACGATCCCATTTGTAAAATAAATTTGAGATGATAAATTTTGTCGTTCTTGATGCCGCCAACAAAATTGTTACTTTTATACCTTTTGCATAATACTTTTATGAATAAAGTTACTTAGGAACAAACATGTATTTATGAAAACAAAAACGCAATACACACCAATGGGCTTCTTTAGTAATGCAAAAGAAAAAAGTGAACTAAGAACTAAAATCATGTGTTTACCTGCAGGTTTACCCAGTTTCCTAAAATTTGAGGTTTGCTGCGACACAACACATTTTTACTATGTAAAATTGTAAAATCATGCGACTTTACATTTAAAACTTGATTTTATAAACACTGATAAAGCAGTTGAAGAGAGAATAGCATAATAGGCCATCAAAGATAACTTTTGCATCGAAATGTATAAATATAAATCTCATTTAAAGACAACCCTAACAAGGAATTGCAAAAATATTCTTCTAGGTACATCAGAAGATTTGAACCCTTGACATTACTCATATTCCCACCCTACCCTACCCTACCCCATCAGGCAAAATTTTAAAAATACAAGCCTCAGACTTTAAAATCAAACCTCATATTTTACTCTTATCATGATTATGAAGTGCTCGTTTGCCTTGTAAACGGACAGCCGGACGATAGTCCCCATAAAGACAAATACGCAGATCACCTTGAACCATTGGTTGATAAAAATAAGTCTTGAACAAGTCCCAGAATTCATCACTGCCAATCAATTAGACATGTACCATCATCATTAAGCCTACCTTTGGAGTTTGCAATTTCTTAAATCTTAATTATGATTAAGATTGAAAGTCGAAACGGATATTATAGCCAAACCTGACTTGTGGTAAGGTAAACAAGGAATAACCCTTCACATCTGGATGGATGTCTAGCAAAAGCACTTGTAACCTTGAAAGGCCTAGTGCCTCGGTGTCAATGAGCTTCTTTATCCTGAAATTCGAAAGTAAAGTACATACAAACAGTAGGTGTTCAGGACAGGAATGTAACTTTAACAATGTCAAGATGTTTAGATGTCAACCGAATGAAAAACTGGAGATATTTATCATCAGTTGTAGATTTGTAGTGAAGTAGCATCCTCAAAACATAATTAACCAACCTGCTTGGCGTACCACTAGCAATGTTGACACGGTTTTTTAACAAGGAAATCTGCAATAAACATAAAGGAAAATCACTGAACACCGTATAACAATGAGGCATGGGGTCAATAAGATGAAGGGATATTTAATGGGTTAGAGTCACGGTCCCTAAACAGGAAGGTAAAATGGGCATCAAACTAGAATAGAAACAGATCTTTTCATCAAACTGCTGCAGGAATAGATAAAGAAAATTACCGAGTACAATAGCACACAACCACTGCACATTTATCAAGCACAATAAAAAAACATTTAGAAAGCTTCTTTCTTAGGGTGCAAAACGTCAGTACAGTAATAAATTGTGGAGTATATAGGACTAAACGCAGGATGAATTAGCACTTCTTTGTGGAGTACAGTAATAAATTGCTATGCTAACAGTAAGTCTAAAACAACACAAAGGCTTGTCACAGTGAATGGTATATGCTATAAACGAGAAAAGAACCACCATTATAAATTTCGGATCAGACTGATGAGAACATGTAAGAAAACTTCAGAAAGTGCTTCAGGAAATATTTTCAAATTTAGCATCACTTCTTAAATAGTAACACTGACAAAGAAAAAAGACATCAAACTTAATGGTATTATTAAGAAAGAAAAAATATCTACCATTTAAAATTGCAGATCAGACTGAGATGCAAAATATATGAACCACTCTAAGCATATAGGAAGTGCGTCAGAAATACTTTCAAAATTTGGCATCAATTCTCAATTGTAACAAAGAAAAAAGAAATATATGCTAAAAGTACAACAATCCACCATTTGAAATTTGGGATCAGACTGACGTGCAAAATATAAGAACCATTCAGCATAGCAAGAGCTTCAGCAGATATTGTCATATAAACATCATCTCCCAAATTTCGTAACAGAGAAAGACAAAGAAAAGGACATCACACTGAATGGTATTATTTAAAAAGAGAAAAGATTAACCATTTAAAATTTCAGATCAGACTGAGATGCAAAATATATGAACCACTCAGCAATCAGCATAGCAAGTGTGTCAAAAATACTTCCAAAATTTGGCATCAATTCTCAATTGTTACAAAGAAAAAAGACATTTCACACTGTGAATGGTATATGCTACAAAGTGCAACAATCCACCACTTTAAATTTGTGCAAAATATAAGAACCGTTCAGCATAGCAAGAGCTTCAGCAGATATTGTCATATTTAGCATCATCTCCCAAATTTCGTCACAGAGAAAGACATCTCACTGAACCATATATGTTATAAGAGTGAAAAGATCGACTATTGAAAACCTGGGATCAGACTGACGTGCAAAATAGGCATCAGTTTCCAACTATTGTAATAAAGAAATAGGCATCTCAATCTAAAATGTATATGCTAAAAAGTGAAAAGATCCACCATCGAAAATTCAGTGTGCTTGGTTTCCAAAAATATTTTGTTTTCATTTTCGATTTTCCGTTTTAAAAATTAATTTTTATTTTCGGGTTTTCAATATTTTTAAAATATGTTTGTTATGTAATGTTATAATTTGGTCCATACTTGTTATAAGTCAAATAATTTAAACAACTATAATTTTTTAATGATTTTTTAATTTGGTTATAATTAAATGATAATATTTATATGGTAAAATAATTTACATCCTTAAAAAATTACAAAAATAATATTTGGTACCGTGGGACCCAGCACTCCCTGTCCGACTCGGCGTTACCGCATAGCTGACGGGCGTAACCGCCTAACCACCTCGTGGACTCCTATAAATACACACGTGAGCCTTAACTATGACGGACATTTACGCATTCTTACTAGGGCACACCTGCGTGATCAAGCGTCTCTATAACAGGTGCTCAACTCATCCTACGGTTGCTCTCACAAGTCACAACCTCGAAGTTAGGATCACCTCCAAACAAACGAATTACGTGGACTCTGATCCCGACTAAGGGTACGCAGGCGTCGGGAACCTCCCCGACTAGAGTCCATCTTCCATCACATTTTCGCTTCCCGCATTCTGGCCGACCTTCGGATCACCGGAATATAAATATTGATTATTATTTGAAAACGCTGAACATGTCTTTTTGACGTTTCCTGTTTTTAGCTTATTTTTAAAAATATTTTCTGTTAAACTGTACCAAACTCACTTTTGGTCACATTTCCCGTTTTCAATGAAAATGAAAATGAAAACAGGCAACGATGAAAGCAAACACACCCATAGGTTCGACATGACATGCAAAAAATTTAAAAAAAAAAAACTCATAATAACAAGTGCTTCAAAAAATGTTATATTTGTTAGCATTTCCCAATAGTCGACCCCACCTAGTAGGAAAAGGCTTTGTTTGTTTCTTTTTGTTTACCATTTCCCAAATTTTGGAGACTGGATCCGGTGCATTCCCTCTCCTTGCAATTCCTATGAAATTCCTTCAATTTGCAAAGTTTTGCTTCATTTGTAAAGTAGACTTTGTGAGCATTGGCCATTGGGGATAAGTTTATTTTTTAATCATAATTTCTTTTTGCAGTCTCCTAATTAGTGAAATAATAATTTTATTAATTTTAAATATTTTAAAAAAAAATCCAAGAACTTTTTTATTATTTTTTTTAAATTCACAAACCTTTTGATTAAAAAGAACTTAGATAATTAGGAGACTGCAAAAAAAAATTTTTGATTACAAAATAATAACTTAGCCCAAATGCTCATCCCTCACATCGATTACAGTTATTTCAGAAAAGCTACTTCACAAATGAAGCAAAAATGTACAGTTTGAAAGAATTTCATAGGAATTGCAAGGAGAATTTTCACCGGATCCAATCTCCAAATTTTGTGACAAAGAAAAAATATATCTACTGCAAGTTGTATATGATATAGAAGAGTAGAAGATACAAAAATCCACCATTGCAAATGTCAGATCAGATTGATTTGAAACTATAAGGACCATATGAATTATATACAATACAAAACAAATAGATCCAGAATCAAAAATTTGGGATCAGACTAGCATGAAAAATGTAATAACAACTCAGCATAACAAGTGATTCGGCACATGGGACGAAACCGGCAAGAAAAATTATAACAAAATTCATACACACGATCACACGCCTTCTTAATGCTCCACACATGGGACCAAAAGATTATCTTTTAGTTTACATAATGCTCCAATTTTGGAGAAATATATCAAAGTGACATTCATCTTGGCATTTTCACTTCACTAGAAATTGTCACCCATTTTATGTTCCTTCATTTTTCAATTTAAGGATGAAATTTATGTTCTTCAAGCTCTTACACTTGCCCTTCGTTTATTAAGTTTTTTATTGGAAGTCCAAATACTGTGATGTCTTTGAAAGAAGCATACTGCAAGGGTATTTAATAATATTTTCCTACTACATTATCTTTTTTTTTTGGTACAGCCTTCTGCCTTATCTTTGAAAGGACTATCTTATGTCTTTCTTTTTTGTTTCTTTGAATTTTTCTTCTTTATGGATCTCCAAAGGAATAGAAAGGCTGCATTTAGCTTTTCAGAAATTTTATTTTCTATTTTTTTCCTTGGACAGGATATCTTGTCCTCTGTTTTTGTCATCTTTTTCTTTTTTGGTATTAAAACTAGAGGTAGGGGAAGACAAAAGAAAACTATTGGAGAAACTATTACGATAAATTTAAATATTAATAACCTAACAACATAAATGAGCAAAGACAAAACACGTTGGCATCGTTTAATCCATATAACCGATCCCACCTGGTGGGAAAAGACTTTGAATATTGTTTTATTATTCTCTCTTCTTATCAATAAATTCTTTTTCTTCTTTTCAGAAGGAAAAAAAACAACTAAGTCCTAATAATCAATGTAACTTGTCAATGCTAATATAGAAAGTAGATTTTATATATTATTATGCTATACTATTAGTTTATAATGACGTCAACAAAGTTAAAGTTGTTTTTAGCAATACTTGAACCAGATTGATGTCACCCAATTTTACTCAAAGTAGTCAAAGGCGAAAGGCACCCTTAAGGCGCTAAGGTCCTAAAACGCCTTAGACGAGAGGCGATAGAAAAGCGCACGCCTAAGTGAAATAAGAGAAGTAAAGCTAAGTACTATTCTAAGTTCTAGTATAATAATTATCTACTCGTAAGTCACTATAATCATCAAAATCATTAAGGAATTAGAGTCATATATCAAAACGAAGAGCTAAAAATGCACTCGAAGTGTAAACCTAAGTGGACTATATGTAGTAACTAGAAGAAGAGAAGCTTTATGTAACACCTAGTCAACTATGCTTGGCTGTTTATGCTTCTGTTTGTGTGTTGCGTCTTCGGCAGTTCTGTTTTATTCTGCATTTTGTCCCTTCCTTTTTGTTTTATATCATTTGTTAACAAAACCCTAAATAACTAAACCTAAGGGCATGTTCTTTACGCAGAAACGGAAAGGGAAAGGGAATGCATTTAGTGTGTTTGTTAGTAAGAGTTTGGGAATGGAAATGGAATGGTAATGTATTAAAATTACCACTTTACCCCTTATATTAAAATAATAAAAAGAAAAGGTTATGATTGTGTCAAATCAAAGGGTATAATAGACATTTTGTATTTTCTCTTTTTTTCTTTTTTTTCGATTTCCGCACAGGAAATCAAAAAATGGGTGGGGCCCTCTCCTTCACCCTTTCCTTCATGCTACTGAACACGCCCTAAATAATATATCATAAACCTATTGGGGTGGGCTTGATTTTGAAGTGTCAAGAAATACTGAAATAGGCTTGGCTGGGGCCTTGATTGGGTTGTTTTCTCATTTTTCCCAAGAAACTTCAGCCAGACGCTCACCTTAGTGACCAAAAAGGCGCCCAAGACGCAACCAAGGCAAGCGCCCGAGTGAAGCCAACGCCTCAGATGGTGTCTGAGGCATTGGCCTCAGATGGCACCGCACCTTAGCGCCTTTAACAACACTGATTTTACTATGATAAACGGCCTATTTTCATAAGGTTTTTTTTTTGTTTCTCACAGCTATCCTCCTATTAGAGGCAATCATGTTCGAAGCACTATCGGGCACTAAATATGAGCACATCTCCCAGCGGAGATTCAAATCCAATTTCATCACATTGTGAGGGATTAGTCCCTTGCACGTAGTGTAGAAATTGGCAGAAAAAGCTGCAGGAATCTTGAAGGAACATAACAGAGTCAGTACTCAATGTTAAATAGAAGGCTTTGCTTCCCAGAGGAGGAGCTCTGCGTCTACTGGGTAGTTTTAGGGGCAGCCTCCAGCAGAAACTACAATGGATTTGCACAGACAAACACACACCTATATACATGGATTATGGGGTTCCTACTTTCGGCTTTCTTCTTGAAAGAACACTTATACTTCTGACCAAATCAAGATCATAACTAAACTTGATCTCGCTAGTTTATTATAGATTTATTATCTTATACCAGCGGTTAAAAATGTGTCTCATTATTGATTCCCTTACTAAATTTGTCAATCATGGAATTCACACCGAAGTTGAACTCTCCAAAGTTTATACAGGATCATATAGCATATGTTTACACCCAAGTAAGCACATAGCATTTCAATTTCCAGGTTAAACCATCTTGCAATGAGTTTTTTTTTCTTTTATAGAACTTGCAATGAGTTATTTTTCTTTCATTAGTTTACTGTTTAGGATTTTTGAAGACATTCAGTACATCAACACACCATTTTTCTCAGATCTGAAGTACTAAGTGATGAAGTTGTGTTGTGGGTACAATAAAAATAAACTCCAATCCCAAAAGAAAAAGTAACAAGTATAACTCTTTGCAGAAGATAGGTGAATTCCCTCATGCAGGATGATCAATTGAGCTCATAAATTCATATAGTCAATTCACTTAACAAGACCAACCAAGATCTTTAAAAAAAAGTAAAAAAAGAAAAACTTGTCATTATTCAGCAACACATATTATTGTAATTGTCATTTTTTTTTCTTTTTTTCTCAGCATTCCTTCTTAATGTCTCACAATAATGAATGTGCTACATTGTCACTGAAATATTTCTTTCACAATATTGAAAAATGTATCAAGACACAAAAGAGTGAAAAAGATTACCTGCTCCTCAACCTTCATATGCTTTGAGAACAACTTTACAGCATGACACTCTTCCGTGAATGACCGAAAGCCCCTACACAAGCATATTAATTCTTTAGTAAACCATTGCACATAGAAAAGTGATATTCAGCAACTAGGTCCATTGCCTTTAAATACTTCAGTTCCTGAAATGGGAACTAATCTCACCTTAATAGTTCAATGGATCTTAAGGCAGATGAACTAATTATAAGAACAGCTGGACTCCCAGCCTCAATTTTTCCTTCCACAAGCTGTCCTTCACATAGTACCTCTTTCCAAGATTGGCCAAAAGCCGCTTTGATATTTTTCCCCAAGGATTTAACATTCTCATTCAAGTCTTGAGGTAACTCCAAAAAGCTTGTCTCTGCCAAATGTAATAAACAGTTTCAATTCCCAAATACAGTATTCTGCAGTGCAGTGGGCCTCCAGACTGTAGATCTTCAATAATTTTCACTTTCATGTTTTAATCTTATGGTTCTGTTATCAATGAATTTTATTTGTATTAATAACTTGACTATAGAAATGAACAAAGACAGCTTTAGCATCACTTAATCCATATAGCCGACACACCTACAGGGGAAAAGCTTTGGTTGTTGTTGTTGTAGTTGTTACTAGACACTTGGATATTAATTTGTAAGATTGCGTGAGCTATCACCTATTAATATTCTTTTTTCCCCCATTTTACGATGCATCCCAATTATTTTTAATCATCTTTGTAAATATTACATTAAAGTATATAAACTCCATCAAGCAACAGGTGTTCTGTCTTTGTTCATTAGGCTCTTATCTCAAAAATAAAGCAACAAGAAAAATATATTCGGAACAAAGTTTCCCTATTTCAAGTTTCAATTAACAGAGAAGCACTCGTGTACAAAAATCCTGTCACCACTCCTAGAAGCCTAAGCAATAAACATAGCATTAATGAGTAAAAGAAATCAATTTCATGCTATCTAGAACTAGAAAAGGTGAAAATAGTCGTCAAGAAAACCTACGCAATCACAAAGGAAAAAGGTAAACTTAGAATAGAAGAACGAAATAATTAATTACCTTTCAGCGTTTCCAACTCGAGAGAAGAAAGCTGAACACCCTTTGCAGACTGAAATTGGTCCGCAAAGAAACTTAGTTGAGCTGATGCTGGCTGTAACTCCTCTATGTTCTCATTGTTTTGGTCGCCGTTGCTTCGGAATGTAACATCCTTCTTCTTCTTCTTCTTCTCCTGATTCTTTGTCCTTTTGGTTTTGATGCCCTTTGGAGCGAGGGATTTTAGCTTGCTGCTAGGGTTTTGTGATGACCTCTTTTCCTTCTGGCTTCCCATTGTCATGTGATGGGCCGTAGACGGCTGCTATGTCTAATATTTGCATTGTGCACCGATGTTCGTTTTATTAGTGTACGTAGGGTCTAGCTAGGGACACCGTATTAGCAAAAAAATTTGAACCAAAGTCTATCCATTGTAAATAGAGGCGGGCCCGGCCCTAAATAAAATATAGGGTCGGACTCACAATTTTTTGGCCTGTTTTAAAAATGGGTCGGCTTAACCCGGACCTAAAATAATTAGGGCTAAAACGGACTAACCTATTTTTTTAAAAAAAATAATTAAATTAATTATTATTTAATTTGGCCTAAATTCTTAATATTTTTTTATAAAAAAGGGTAAAGTAGTCTTGCTGCCCCCAAACTTTACTGCAATGTTCATTGCTGTCCCTAAACTTTTTTTGGTTCATGCCTACCCCCAAACATTCAATTCTGTTCATGACTACCTTTTTGCTAACACCGTTAACTTGTTTGACGGAACTTGCTGACGTGGATGATGAATGTGTATTTTTTTTTGCCATATTAATGACATTAATAATATAATTTTTTTCCTCTCTAGCTCATTGGTCACATTGGTCTTAGGCGCCATATTAATGACATTAATAATATAATCTTTTGCGTAAGTTAAAAATGAAAACAATAAAGAAAAGCAACATGCAATAAAGATAGTCATTTTATTGATTAATTTGAAATGACATTCAAAACTTCATAATTTTCGTCCATAAATACAAGATTCAATGGTGGAAACTAGTTGACAAAATGTGTTGCGAAAGCCATAAGCTCATCGCACGCCCATCCTAGCTTTCCATTCACCCACGACTACATCCTTAGCATTGCGTTCCAACGGTTGATCAAGATTCGACCGAAGATTAGTAGCTCTTCTAACTCGGGTGGGATTTGAGGCAGGTGAATTCGCCATTCTGCCCTCTTGAAGGCTTCAACCAAAGAAGGCACTGATAGGTTAATAAGCCGTGTCATCTGCTCTATCTTATTACGAACTCTGACAGCTTCATTTTTCCATATTTCTTTCTTGAGCTCTTCTATGACTTGAGCTCTTGCTTCACACTTCTTTTGTGATTTCTCCATTGTTAGGCTCATGGCTTGAAGTTGGGAATGAACCCCTTCTAGTTGTATTTTGGCGGCAGCGTCATTATTGAACATTTTTGTTTGCAAGTCGTGATTGCGAGATTCCAACTCAGTGATGCTGGTTTGGAGTGCTTGTGCCCTCAATTCCCTGGCTTGAACCTCAGCGGCCAGTTACCTTACCCATTCTTGTTCCTTTTCGATCAGCTTATTTCTCAAACCCAGATTCTTCTCTTTGAGGTTCTTGTTTTCTACAAAGATTGGGGGGTTTTTTCGAGCATTGTCACTTTCTCTTTTTACTATAACATACTCCTTTTCTGCCTCCCAGATTACCCTTATTTTCCTTTCTCTCTGAGCATCTAGATTCTCCAAGGTGTCATTATGTTCCTCAATCTTGCGCTTCAAAGCTTTTTCAATCTTTAACCGATCATTCCCTAGAAAAGGGTCCAGAGGGGCAAACTTTTCTATAACCTTATTGTTGAGCCTTTCTTTCAACCAAGTCTTGAACTCACAGGTTGGCGCTAACCCTCTATTTCCCAACTCAGCTTTCCCCTTGAATAACATACTATCCCAGGACTTTGAAATTAACCTGACTTGGGTTGCCTCAGGTATCCTTTGGTGGTACGTCAGTTGCGTGTGAGCCAAGGAAGGGTTGTAGTTAATCGCCATTCTTGGTCCGACCAGAGGTACATTGGGCTACTGGTCACAACTATATAGTACATCATCCTTGAGTCACCATACTAACTTCCACCGTATGTCATGCTCTTCAACTCTTGCTAAAAACCTCACCCAACCTTCTAACTCTGTAGGGTCTTGAGGATTGGGATTATGTAGATGATGATGCCCTTCACGGCAGGAAAAATCCCTGAAATGGTGGTGGATCATGTCAAGGATACCTCTGGAGGAAAATCCTTCCCCAAACATATGATTAGCTACCCATACGGAGAGGAGTTGGAGACAACATTGCAATTTCTTCCCCTTTCCTGCTAAGCAATAGGTGAGAGACCCAAAAGTTTCTGCTAGTATGGATGGCACCGAATCCACTCTATGTTTCTCCACTACCATGAAAATGCTAATTGATGGTAGGCTAACGACGTCAAGGGAACAAGGGAAGATCACCAGTCCATAGATAGCCAAACGCTAATTGTGAGGTCCTCTTGATAGTGATATCTTTTAAAGGTAGCCGTAGCATATTGACAATCTCTTCTGGTGAGGGTACAGGGCCAGAGAACTTGTATACATGGCTTGTTTGAAGGAGAGGATCCCTCATGAGCCCTTCATATTCTTCAAGTACCAAGGATAGGATGAAATTTAGGAGCGTAAAAGCCCTCAATTGATTGTCCCAGAATTGTAGGACTGCTTGAAGTGCATCTTCGACAACCCTGATATCCAAGAGATCCAAAATATCACCACAACGACCTCAAAACTTTTTAAGCTCTTCCCCTAGCAGATACTCTCTAATCTTGATCAAACCTTCCACCGGATTGACTTGTATCTTGACTTTTAACCGCCTCCTAGTGAAAGCGAGACTCGTGGGTGAACAAAAGGCCATGTTAAGTTCTGATGCCATTTCAAATTTTCCTTTTAAAAATGTGACTATGATGAAAAAGAAAGAGAAAGTATTAGTGTAAAAGAATAGAGGAAAAGATTTATATACAATGCTAAAAATGATAAAATGCATGCCATGCAATGCGTGCAATGAGGGAATTCGCTCCTCGTGTCTTAAAGGTAAGGCTCCTAAGGTCTCAAAAAACGGGCTGACCTAATAAGGGTAGGCTCCATGGTCAATTTTTACATGGCTTGGCTTGGTATCTAGAAACCCTAAAAAGATCCTTAGATTGCCCTCACCAAAGGTGGAGACCTCGACTTAAGAGAGGATCCTGTCACAGTAAATACAACGCGTATCAACCCTTAAGGAAGGTAATAATCTAAGCGGAGTAATTAAGTCAACCTCTGTAGGCCGAAGCCCAACAGGGAAAGATTATCATACCCCCACTAATTATTACGAACTGCTTCGGGTATAGAAGCAAATTAAGGATAGTTAAATAAAAAAACTTGTGCACCGTGATTAGGAGCATCCTAACTACCCTTCCCTTCCACCTTAAGGTGAAAACACTGCAAAACAAAGGAAAAACATATAATACAAGATATTTACAAATGAACATATGACATTAAAGGCCAAAACAATTTAAATATTAGTTTTTAGACAAAGAGGCTTAACTATATTTTGAGGTCCCCAGTGGAGTCGTCAACTGTGAAAACTGTGCCTTCGACAGGCTTCGCAGAGTCACCACCAAGTTTTCCATAAAACTTGGAAAAGGAAAATTTGTTTCAAAAGTTTAAGTAAAAGTGGGTTTTTAAAAGAATTGGATTCGGGAGTTTGCTTGAGATGAGGGGAAGGTGTTAGGCACCCCTCTTCCCTTGTCCAAAGACGGTTACCCCAAAAACTAATACTTAAATCGTTTTGGCCTTAAAAGAGTAAGAAAAGAATACATAGGAAAATGCAAGGATGGACTTGACCTAGGATAAGAACCTAGGGCCTACGTACCCTCAAAGAGGGATCAAAGTCCACATAGTTCGTGTGGCACGCATTTGTGTGGGTGTGGGGGCGCTCATCGAGCAAAGGCTCAGATTGCATCCCTGTGCAATGTGCCTAAAGAGACAAAGGCCCATCGGCACCTATCTACAAAGCATTCAGATTTAATCAAGACAAAGGAAAAGAGCGTGAGTGTGTGTAAGGATCATCAGGCAGCGCGCCTAGATGGCATGAAAACTAGTGCTCCTATAGAATCAAAGGCTCTTTGGTGGCACTAGGGTTACATATATTGAGATAAAAGTAGTTTGAACAATATAACATGAAAGAAGAGGAGAAAAAGGCAGGGGAGGCAAAAACCTTTTCTACCTCAGAGATGAAGGGGGTGGCGACCTATAGCTGGATAGGTCGCGACCCATGGCCTTAGGTCATAAGCCCGAGACCAGTGACAAGTTGTGAGTCGCAACGTATAACAAGATACGTCGCGACCCACAGCCTCTAAACAAAGTCCCGAGGTCAGTGACAAGCTATATGTCGCGACGTATGACAATATACGTCACGACCCACACTCAAATTTCCAGAAAAATAAGAATAGGGGAACATTAGAGGGTCACCGGTGCACAAACAGGTTTTTGGGTCGCGACCCCTACGCCAGGGAGTCGCAACCTATAACTTTCGTTTTTGTTTCAGACAATTGTTATTTGCAATTAAGGACCGCAAGGGGTCTTAACCTTGGGGGACTTGTCCTTAGGTGAGGAACCTAGGTGTCTACGTACCCTTGGGAAGGGATCAAAGTCCACGTAGTTCGTCATGGTGACATCTATATGAGCCATTAGGCAAGGTGGTTACCTATATTGGGCCGTGTGCGGCTAAGACGTGCTTAAGGTACTCCGGGCGAGCGAGCCGCTCTTTAGGAGGTTGCCTTAGAGTGCGAGAGAGCTTGAGTCTCTGAGAGCTATTGGGAGCCTTATTGGTGAGATGCTCCGAGACAGAGATATGTCTGCCGGTGACTAGACCTAGCGGTGCGTCAGGCAGAGCTCGGGATGTGTGATGGATGATGGGCAAGAGGATGTCTGAGAGTGTTCAGAATGCCTGCTTGAATGGTTATTGGTAACGTTCTCTAGAGGTACTTTGGATGTCTCTCATCTTGTTCTTTAGTCCCCCGGGTGAGGGTCTATTTATACTAAGTTTAGGGAGGACGTGCTCGACCCACGTTCTCGTGGGACGTGGGTCGTCCCATAATGCCCGGGGAGTTTCCACATCTCATTGAGTGGGAGTCCCCGTAGAAGGACGCGGGTAATGGCCTCGTAAGAGGTAGGTGAGTGGTGCCACGTGTTGCCAGCGCGTGCTGTCGTTAGGCTTCTAGAAGCTTAGTGCCACGTGTCCCTAGGCAGAATATTCCGTAGTTACATAAGTCCCCCAAGTCTACGGGTGTCGGGCGCCCGTGGACTTAAGTTCCCTGTTCGCCATGATTTCTCCAACCCCATGGGGTGTTGGGAACTTCATTGTGAGCTGTGCGGTGGATACTAGTCCCTCTAGGTTGGTAAGGTCGAACGTGATGGGGTCTCCTCTGGGCTCGCTTCTCTTTTTGTGCTTTGTGGCATAGTCGAGGGCGAGTATGGAGCGTTCCACCCTTTTCTTGTTCTGTGGTAACGAGGAAGTTCCTCTTTGCAGACCGTCTGCGATGACATTGATGACTCCGCGAGTAGGTGTCTGATCGTTGGTCTCTCGTGAGTGTTCAGTGTTAGCTCTGCTCTCCTCTTTGATACCTGCCAAGCTGCCCTTTACGGATTAGGTCTTCGATCTGATCCTTTAGGTGGATGCAGTCGTTAATTTCGTGCCCGTAATCCTTGTGGAATTGGCAGTACTTAGACTTGTCAACTGGTTTTCCCGTATTTCAAATCTTAATTTGTGGAGAGAAGCTGAGCATGTCCGAGTGATAGATTTCTTCGAGGACTCCGACGTGGGATTTGTTGAGGGGAGTGTAGCTCGTGAATCACCCTCTAAGAGGCGTTCGTGGTCGAGGGGGCGACCGTTTTCTGTTGTTTTTCTCCTTGGAGTTCTGGCTTTCTGCTATCGCTTTCTCTTTTTTCTTTTCCGCTCATTCCATGTTAGACCTGCTTATCAAGAACTTCCTCATCTTGTTTTTGGCGATTTACGCATTTTCTTCTTGGATGAACCACTCTGCGCGGTCCATCAGCTCTTGTAAGGTGGAGACGGGGCACCTGTTGAGTTATTCGTAGAACTGTGAACATTAGAGACCCTGTTTACTGGGTACTGGGTTCTGGACCACAGTCTCTGCAACAGTTACCTGTGTTCTTGAGGTGCTCTGGGGCTGAGTTGCACTCGAACCACCTGCCTCGGTTGTGACCGCTTTGGCCGCTCCCTGCCTGTTCCTTGTGCTGCGTCTTGGAGCACTTGCGTCGGTCATGGTTGTGGGGGCGTTTGAGTCGGTCATCGTTTAGTATATCCTGTATTGGAAACAAGTAAAAATACGGGTTTCTGAGCGTTAAGTGGATACTCCTACTCCCTGAAAAAGAAATGCAGTTTAGCGGCAGAGCGCGCAAGGCATTGTGGTATGAAGAAGACCGCGGTGGGTGCCACTGTAACTGTCGTTTTTGGTTCAGACAATTGTTATTTGCAATTAAGGACCGCAAGGGGTCTTTACCTTAGGGGACATCCTTAGGTGAGGAACCTATGTGCCTACGTACCCTTGGGAAGGGATCAAAGTTCATTTAGTTCGTCATGGTGACGTCTATAGGAGCCGTTAGGCAAGGTGGTTACCTGTATTGGGCCGTGTGCGGCTAAAAAGTGCTTAAGGTACTCCAGGCGGGCGAGCCGCTCTTTAAGAGGTTGCCTTAGAGTGTGAGAGAGCTTGAGTCTCTGAGAGCTGCTGGGAGCCCTATTGGTGAAATGCTCTGGGATGGAGATATGTCTGCCGGTGACCGGACCTGGCGGTGCGTCAGGCAGAGCTCGGGATGTGTGATGGATGATGGGTAAAAGGATGTTTGAGAGTGTTCAGAATGCCTGCTTGAATGATTACAGGTAATTTTCTCTACAGGTACTTTGGATGTGTAATACCCCAGAAAAAATTTGAGGGTTAAAGAATGATTTATTTAAAATTTCGAGGATTAAAGAATGATTTATTCCGGGGCTAGGAATTAAAACCTTAAAAAAAAGAATATAGAAAAAGTATGAAAGTTAAAAAGAAACCGGAAAGGAATTTTTTTTTCAAAGATTGTAATACCCAATAAAATTTTTCAAAGTCTAAAATAAAATAAAAATGGGAAGGAAAAAGAAGTAAAAAATAATTTTTAGGATTTAATTCAGGACCTAAGAAATTGGGAACCTAAATTAAATAGGGAAAGAAATTAAATTAAAAATACATATTAGTTATTATTTATTTAATTATTAATTTATTTATTTATTTAATTATTATAATCATTAATTATTAGTTATCTTTAATTATTTATTTATTTTTCTTATTATATATATATATATATATATAATTTATTTTTTTAATATTATTAGTAAATTGGGGTGGGGGATACGTGGGGTTTGGTGAATAAAGAAAAAAAATTGTAGGAAAGAATGAAAAGAAAGTGAGAGAGTGAGACGTGGCTATTAAAAGAGAAAAAGAAAGAAAAGAGAGAAGAGAAAGAGAGGGAGAGAAGGGAGGACGAGAATAGAGAGAGAGGGATGACCGGAGAAGAAGAAGGGGGGAAGAAGGAGGACCATCGGAAACTCGCTGGAGAAGTGCTAGCCGACGTCCGAAAAAGTCACCGGAGCTCGGTTACAACATCTTCCACACCTCCCACCAATCGAATCAAGGTTGGTAACCCCAATTTCATTCTAAACGCTCAATTTTTATATTTTTAGGGATTTCTTCGATTGACTTTCGATTGAGTTGTTTCGAGGGTTGATTGAAACCTAGAAAGTGTTCTTAAACACTTAGCAGGGGTAGGAATCGAGATTATATTCTCGGATTTGCCCAAATTCGAATTTGGAAGGATTTGGGGTTAAAATTCTAATTATTTATAAATTAGAGAAATTGTTAATAATTAGGATTGAGCTTGTATTTGAGTAAATAGGTTTGGATTGGTGTTATTGAAATTATATGGTTGAAAATTAGTTGAACAAGACCCGTGAAGAGCTGGCTCGAGGTTACTAAGGTTGAACCTTGACGTTAATGTACCGGGTCCCTGCTCGATTTGCCCAAATACACTTATGGGTGACGTTGAGAGTTTTAAACCTCCTCTCTTCGATCTTAAACACCCTAGAATAATTCTAAGTACGCTACCAATAATCAAGAATTAATTTAGGTACCTTCTTGCTTCTCAAGGATGGAAACTTGCGGAACAATGAAGTCCAAATTCTAAAATGGTAATTTTATTCCTTCATAATTATTAGGAAGCCTTAAGTAGGATGAATTAGAGGTGTATTGAGGTTTAGAAACTAGATTTCTTAGAAGCCAAGTAGGAATACAAGTTGGATCAAAATGCTTAGGCCTTCCTAAAATTAGGATTCCTTCCAACCAAGCTAGATAAGCTTCGTTAGATGCGAATGCAAGTTAGATAGAGGTCTAATACTCAAATCCAAGTATGTGAAACACTCAAGTAGAGTGTTATATGTTAGTAAGTCAAGTGTCCGAGGAAGGATACACATAAGTCGGGATAGAGAAGTCCAATAAGACCAAGAGCTTGACTCTGTGGCAACCATGAACTACACGTGAGAGTAATGGAGAGATAAATAACGAGTTAAGTTAAGTAATAACCTTAATGAAGTCAATGTTGTTCTTATTGGAACAACGGCACGCAATAGAGTGCAACAGGAACTCCGAGGAGACTAAAGTTACAGGAGAGGATTGCATGGAAGGTTGGCCAAGCTGAGGGTTCTTCCATCTCTGCTCCTAGGGTTGTATGCTTATGTGGATTACATGAGTGCGTACATTCTCTGCTTGTCTGGTATGTGTTAGCTAGAGGTATAGAATTTTAAAAGAATAAAGGAACTAAAAAATAGGTTGTGGAAAGTAGCTTAGATAGGAAGACATAGGAGTAGAGAGTAATTGTTTGCTATGATTGGTGTGATACAAATCCGACTCATACACTCCGGAGGCATGATGAATATTTTATTAAATCTTTTCCACGACGGTGGCAAGAGTCCTTGTACGGAATGACTAAACTTTTATTTTGAAAACTCGTCAGGACGGTGACTCAAATTATAATCATGCAAAGGGAGTTATTGGTGGGTTTCGGATTTGGTTATGCTAGCGATGTGAGACATCGACTATAACAACGTCAGATGACACTTGAGACCTCAGTTTTATAATCACCATGACAATGGTCATTGCCCTATCCTGGCAATAGGGTCAGAAAGGTTTTATATTGCTATGATGATAGCTTGAGGCTCAGAGAGTGCATCTGGACGGGTATATTAGTTATATCCTGTTGAGGATACTTTACATATTAATAAGGAGAGGAATTGTTGATCCTTCGAGAAAGATACAAAGAATCCTATTAATATGTGAGACCAAGATAAGGAGACACAGGAGGAACTTACGGGTGAACCGTGAGTCTGATCTTGTAGAAGAGAAATCATCCTGTGGAGTTGGTCCAGGGTGTGTCAGTGGCCATGCTTCGAGACGTCGTGCCGTGCCCGCCATGTGGCCTGGTTGGGTAATGGACGAGTGGGCTCAAGCTATTGCCCTGCAGCACGGGGTTAGGACGTGCCACATGGTGGCTATGCGTCAGTTGTTTGATTGATAGAAGTTGATTGTGTTTGGTTAACAAAATTGTCACGAGGTGACCTGTACCCAAGTGAATGGGTTAAATATGTTTTGTCACTTGGTGGCTAACAACCCGAGTGCACGGGTTCGAAGTGGGAAAGCCACGTAGTGGCTAGTAGATACCCCAGAGTTGGAGAGATTAAGTAGATGTATGTTTAGCATCTGTGTGTATGTACAAATTATCTGTGTTTTCATATAATTGTTGATTGTGCAGCGTAGTGGTAACGTAAAGGATCACGTCACCACACGTCTTGTTTGATTCAGACATGCTGAAACGTGAGAAGACCGGTAGGTAAAAGCCGACACTATATGTTACATGTTTACTTGATGGTTGATGACGTGGATTAAACTGTTGCATGTTAACAGTTATTAAATGCATGTGAGTGTTTGGGTGAAATTTCTGTTGTTGTGTGATCACCAAGAATGTATGCTAACAACAGTAACTAGTTGTTTTTGCATGTGGTTGTGTAAGACTCGCAAACCCAGCGCTATGGTACTCACCTTGCGCCGGGGATGGGAGAGTCCTTACTGAGTCGCGTGATTAAGGCTCACACCTCATTTCTACTACACAGAGACAGGTTAAGTACAGGTGGAAGAAGTACAGGTGGAAGAAGTCTCGGTGGAACGAGGGTTGAGCAACACTTTCCAAGACCCACAACTTGTTCATGTGGGTGAATAAAGTGTAATTGCAATTTAATTTACTTTATTGTTGTATCATAAAGTAAAGGGTAGACGTACCCAATTAGATTGTATTACTAAATCTAGAACTGTCAGCTTCACACACCTTAAAGATTAGGATTTATTATACTGCGATACAGGGAAAGTTTGTTTTCAAAATATACATATATATACTTATATATGTTGCATGTGAATAGGATAGGCAGCATCTTCGGATGTGTAGCCAGTACACAGGTTATATACATTATGTGTGTTTTCCTATATCTATATCCTAAAACGGCACTGGCCGTGGATTTGCTTGCATAGGATAGGCCACCATTTCGGTGTAGCCATGGTATTATAATGCATGTGAATGTATTTTCAAAAGTAGATATTCTGTCAATTAGGTGATAAGGCTTACAGGCATAAGGGTATTCCCTGTGTTTGTGCCGGTCACGGTCCTCTAAATGGGGGTCGTGACAGGATGTCTCTCATCTTGTTCTTTAGTCCCCCGGGTGAGGGTCTATTTATACTAAGTGTGGGGAGGACGTGCTCGCCCCATGTTCTCGTGGGACGTGGGTCGTCCCACGATGCCCGGGGAGTCTCCACGTCTCGTTGAGTGGGAGTCCCCGTAGAAGGACGCGGGTAATGGCCACGTAAGAAGTAGGTGAGTGGTTCCACGTGTTGCCGGCGCGTGATGCCGTTAGGTTTCTGGAAGCTTAGTGCCACGTGTCCCTAGGCAGAATATTTCGTAGTTACACGACCCATTCACGGAAAAGTTAGAGAAGAAAAGTTGAAAATTTGGGGTTCTAGACCTTGATCTAGGACGTGGAGGGGATCTTGTCAACCCTCAGAGTGACTCAGGGCCTGGCTCCGGTCCTAATGGATCCAAAAGATTTAAGAAGAGTAATACTAAAAGGTAGGGGATGCAAGTTAAGAGTGTGGATGAAAGGGGTAGGAGAAAAATTTTACCAATTTCCTAGCAATCCGGCAGCCTTTCGGAGCTCAAAACCTCATTCCGGTCAACTGAGGCAGAGCCTCCTATTTATAGTGATCGCACCAGCTCTATTCCAGGAAATAAAATTCAGCCATTTATGACGTGTAGGTCGCGACCTAAAAGTCATGGGGGTCGCGACCTACACGTGATTTTCAAATAGAAATGCTAAAGGGGTCGTGACGTAGACGATCATACGTCGCGAAGTACCTCTGACCTGGCACTTGGGGGTCGCAACGTACAAAGTCGTACGTCGCGACCCATATGCTTGCAATTTTTCTCTTTTTTCTCTCTCTTTCCTTTTTCTTTCTATCTTTTCTTTTTATATTTTATTTTATCTATTTATTATTATTTTTTGTTTATTTTTTCTCATATTTATATTTTTTTTTTTGTTTTTTTTTTGCATCTTTTGGGATCGGACAAAATGTAGCATCCACAGTTACCACCCCACTTTTCATCTTGGCTCTCGAGACTTCATTAACATCTCCATAAACTAACCAAGGTAAAGGATTTACACCAGCTTTGTCCCTTAAGTTTAACCAAACAAGTTTACGACGCTCCAACAACGCGCTTGCATCGATGAAAGAAATGAGCATTGGTTGATGATAACCTTTAAGATAGCGTGTATCTCCTCAAAGGTACTTCCTAGAACGATAAGCTTGACTTCTCTTGCATCCCATAACACCCACAATTTGCCTGCATAACCCATAGGATCAACTTTGTAGAAACCACTAAACCCCAGGTTACTCAGAATATCATCAGCTCGAGTACTGCCAATCCTTGTTTCTGAATTAAACACAACATTTGGAGTATGTCTCGTTTTAAGGTCCATAAAAACCTGACGACATTCTAGACTTGCTACCCCTCTGGCATTCCAACAAAGAACATTAAAATCCATAAAAGTATCATAGTAGGGAAATTTTGACCTGCAAAGCCACATGAGTCAGAATAAGAAGAAGAAGGCATCGGATTATTATGTGATTTCGCCAACTCCCTTTTGATAGATGAAATATTGCTTTGTGAATCAGAATTGAGAAAGTGATGAAAAATGCAATTTTTTTAATAAAAATTGGGATGAAAATTTGCTTCCTCCGTCATATTATCTTTTTCATTCTTAGTTATGTACTTTAAAAAATCGTATATAATTAAACTTATTATCTTGTAAAAAAATTAAATAATTAATTCTTTCTTCATTTCAATAATTATTTCTTTGTATTATTAAAAATTTTATTTAATGTCCTGAATTTTTATTATTGAAATTGAAATATATAAGACTAAAATATTTTATTTTAGCAATTTTTTATTCTATTTCATTCTTTATTATTCTTAAAATGACATATTTAAGAATGAAAAAAAAATGTTTTCAGAAAAAAATAAGAAAAATAATTGACGCAGGAAGCCATTTTTCATTGAAATTTGAATTCTGTCTGCGAATCTTAGAATCTAATTATAGCAAATAATAAAAAACATATTATTTAATGGAATAATTAAAAAGGTAGTTCTGCCTTTTAAAAAAATAAGAAATTTCTTTTATGATGTCTCATACCTTTTTACACTTCCAAGTAGTATTTATTATTTTTTAAGGCATTGATTAAAACTCTATATATATAAATAAATCCCATCCAAAAATAGGAGCATATAATGAGAGCTGTGCCGTTATAGTCAGTTCAAAATGTCCTTTAATTAAATCAGTTTTTTTTTGGCCAAATATATAAATCAGTTTTTCTATTTTGGTAAATCTCGATATATAGATATATAGCGTGTTCATATATAGTAAAACAATAAAGAAGTATAATTATAATCACTTTTTCTAAATATCGACGAATATACTATTATATTGTTAATGGAATAAACCGAATAATGCAGTATATCCTTTTACATGAAATATTAAAAACAAAGAGCAAACAATACTTTTAATGAAAAATTGATGATAATATTAAAATAAAACGCACAAAAATTGAAATTAAGTTGCATTCTTTCCAAATAAAATCACTGTTCGTAACAAACAGAAACAACAATCAAAGCGTTCCCAACCTATTCTTTCTTTACACATTAAATTATTTACGGCGCCAACAAGTTAATAACAAACAGAAAGATAAAAAAAGAAAACAGAAAAACAAACTGGAAAGGAAAAACAAAATCCTATATAAAAGCCAAAGCGAAATCCATAGGAAACATAAACCATATCTTTCTTTCCCTCTCTTAAGCTTCCATTTCCTTCCTTCAATATTCACAGAGAAATCGATATGGAATCGAAAAATCCGCCATTGCCGGAGCTGGACCTCGATAAGATCAGAGTCCTCAAAGTCCTCGGCAAAGGTGCCATGGGCACCGTCTTTCTCGTAAACGACATCGTTTCCACCGATCACTCTGCCCGCAAATCCCCCTTCGCCCTCAAAGTCGTTAAAAAATGCTCCCTCCACGCCAAGCTCGACGCTGACCGACGTGCCCGCTGGGAAATCAACGTCCTCTCTCGCTTGTCCCACCCATTTCTCCCTTTGCTTCTCGGGACCTTCGAGTCCGACCAATTCTTGGGCTGGGCGGTACCTTACTGCCCCGGCGGCGACCTCAACGTTCTTCGATACCGTCAAACCGACCGCGTATTCTCCCCCGCCGTCATTCGCTTCTACTTGGCCGAGATCGTGTGCGCCCTCGACCACCTCCATAGCCTCGGCATCGCGTATCGAGACTTAAAGCCGGAGAATGTCCTCGTTCAACAATCCGGTCACGTGATTCTCACGGACTTCGATCTCTCCCGCGAGCTTAAACATAAATCCATGAGGACTGTAATCACAGCACCAACGACTCCCGCCGTCATCGAGGAAACTCCGCCGCCGGAAAGTCGACGCAAGCATCGCCGGAATTTCACGCGGTGGTTCCCGGTTTCGCCGGAGATGATTTATCAGAGAAAATTAGGTTTGCATAAGGCGAAATCCGCCCGAGTCAACCCGGTGAGTAGACGGAAACAGAGTTTTTTCAATGACGGCGAGCGTTCGAACTCGTTCGTCGGCACGGAGGAGTACGTCTCGCCGGAGGTCGTCCGCGGAGAGGGTCACGAGTTCGCCGTCGACTGGTGGGCCCTCGGGATTCTGACGTATGAGATGTTGTACGGCGTGACGCCGTTCAAGGGGAGGAACCGGAAAGAAACGTTTCGAAACGTTCTAGTGAAGGAGCCGGAGTTCGTGAGGAAGCACGCGGCGTTAACGGACTTGATCCAACGCTTGCTGCAAAAGGACCCCACGAGGCGATTGGGTTTTGCGCGTGGAGCTTGTGAGATCAAGGAGCACGAGTTCTTCAGGGGAGTCCAGTGGGACTTGCTGACGGAGGTTGTACGGCCGCCGTTCATTCCGTCGAGAGAGGAGGCGAACTTGACGAACCGACTCAGTGGGATGGACATAAAGGAGTACTTTCAGAAATTTAAACCGCCGCCGTCACTCCCGCCATCACCGTTACCGTCACGGTCACCTTCTAACGAGAAACAGAGAGATGTTGCTTTCATAGAATTCTGACGCGCGCGCGCGTAACGGAGTTAGTTATTCTTTTTTTGCACTTCGTGTAATTCCTTCCAATGTACATAGAATAATTAACAGCGTTAGCTAGCAGGTATAAATTATAATCTAATGTAGGCTAATACGCTATGTAAGAGTTGTAAAATATACGGTTGATTTATACATTGAAACCTTTTTGACAGGGATAATCATGGGTAGTTAAATTTTTAGAACCCGAACTTGAACGGGTATCAAAATCAATTCTCATCTCCGAATTTTACGAGTAGTTAAATTTTCATATTCGGACCCAGACCCATAAAAATTTGAAATAAATTATTATTTTATTAATATAAAATTTATTTTTATCAATTTTTTTCATCTATAATCACAAAAAATAAAAAATTAAATCATAAATATAATTATACAATTAAATTTATTTAATATCTTTAAGATATTTAACATTTTTTCTTAGAATTATATATTTTCTCAACACAAAAAAATTTAAAAATAATACTTTATATATATAAAAATAAATAATTACTATTGCGGGTAGGGTACGGGTAGGGTACGGGTAGGGTACCTCCTTACCCGGACCCGGATCCGTTGACTTTATACCTGGACCCATACCCAAACTCACAGGGTAAATTTTCAGGATACTTATTAAGTATGAGTATTTTGATCATCCCTACTTTTTGATGTAATTTTAACATGCTCCACATCATCACACAGAGTCCGTAGAAGTAGGATGAATCAATTTTTATTCAAATTTTGTATCGTAATTATAGTTTGAAGTTTGAACCGAAAATGGGATCATTAAGGGCTCGAGTGCGATTATCAAGTCACATTGAGTGCCAATTATTCCAAACCATAGACGATCAAAATATTCCCTTATGATATTTCCAAAAAAAAAAATCCCTTCTGAATTTTTTTCCCTTTGGGACGTGCAAAGTCATGTATGTAATCCTTTTAATTTTAAATTCGTGTAATCCTTTTTTTCCCTTTTGCTTTCAAGATTCTTGGTTGGCTAATTAATGTGTGATGCTGCAATGGGTAAAACAACAAAGGTAATTCTCGGCAATTTTTGTTAAAAAAAATTAAACCCCAAAATTTTCTTTTTTAAAAAAGTATTTTCTCAACATCTTATTTTTATTTTTTTCTTACTTGTAATCCGTCTGAGCCTGACGAATTACATTCTTTCTTTTAAAATTTATAACATTGCAATTGCAATGCCATATATATATATATATATAAGTTAAAGACATGAAGCTAATTTTTGTCACATGGCTGAAGTGTCATGTTTTGCAATTCTGTCACGTCATCCTTCAAACAAATATAACATACCTTCAAGCTGACGGCTGAGATCGTTCCTTAGCATAGCCTTTTTAATTAATGCAGATTGTATGTAATATCATATCATAAATATTTGCATCATTTATCTCAATTGGGTTGACCTCATTACTAATTTTTTTTTTTGAAAACCCATCAAGGGATAAATTCATTAATTCAAATCAGCAATACAAGTCTCAGAAAACCAAATTGGTACCGAGTCTGGCCAGACTTTATCACCAGGAAAGCTAAGAGCTGCTCTAGCCATACAATCTGCACTGCTATTACATGATCTAGGGACCCATCTAATCTCACACTCATCAAATTGACTACATAATTCAAGAATGCTTCTACATATATTACTCAGCCTAGACATGTGTGTACAGGAAGAATAAAGCATGTCAACTACTAACTTAGAATCACTTTCAATGACCAAATGTGTGATCCCACCTTCACGTGCCACTTCAATACCTTTCTTTATGCCAATTGCTTCCATGAGTGCAACATCCATCATAGCTGGTATACTGCTTGAAAACGCACCAACGCACATTCCTTCATGATCTCGAAAGACACCTCCCGCAGAGCCTTCCCCACTATTCTTCATGGCTATATCAACATTCATCTTTATAAAAGGCTCACTCGGCTTCAACCATTTTAAACTTGCAGGAACATCTCAATCTGAATTCTTCACGGGTACAGCAGCATTGCATTCATCCCAGCAACGCTCGGCTTTTCTCCAAATGTCATTGAAGTTATGGACCTCATCTCGAAACTTTGTTCCATTCCTTGCCTCCCAAAGGTAGTATAGAACCATTGCAAACAAACATTGTTTATCCATATCCCAATCCTCCCATTCAACCACCATCCACTCCAATATCAACGCATGAGACGTCCTGCCGTTAAAATCAAATGGGGCTGTTTCCCAAACATGTTTGATTCGATCACATTCAACAAGAACATGGTAACTCGTCTCCTCCTCAGTATTACACCAAAGGCATTTCTCATTGATCACCATACCCCTTCTTTCAAGAGCATTAATTGTCGGAATAATGTCAAGACAAGCTCGCCACAGTAAGACTTTGAAGCGAGATAAGATAGGTAACTTCCAAAAACTCTTCCACATACTTGGCGGAACTTCACAGAACAGTTCCGGTGTTAATGAGTTTTGACTCCAAGTTTCCTCCATTGCCAATCTATAGCAGGATTTAACTGTGAAATTGCCATTCACTTCACCACTCCAAGCCCATTGGTCAGCACAGTCCATTCTAGTCGTTGGGATGCACATAATTTTTTGGCATATATTTGTATCAAACAATGACCATAATTTGATTATATCCCACTGGTTTATACTAGGATCGAGTACTTCAGAAACCTTCTCGGGTCGCCACACAGAGTCATGCATTGGTGTCAACGTGCTAGCTTGCACTCCTGGGATCCACGGATCACCCCATATTGATGTTGACTCACCATTACCAATGGATTTATGCAACCCCATTTTAAGCACCTCTCTACCCGCAAGAAGACTACGCCATGTATAGGAAGGTCTGTTCCCAAGGCCTGCATTCATCATATTACTATTATAGAAGTACTTTGCTTTAAGGACTTTGAATAGCAAACCTTCTTCATTTTGTATCAACCGCCAACACTGTTTTGCCAATAAAGCCTTATTAAAGACTTCCAAATCTCTGAAACCCAAACCTCCTTGACTCTTAGGCATGCACAATTTACTCCATTTTAACCAATGGATTTTGTTATCATTTGTACCCGTACCCCACCAAAATTTTGCCATTAGTTGTGTTAAATCATAGCAAATGTATTTTGGTAATAGGAAACAACTCATAGAATAGGTAGGGATTGATTGTGCTACTGCCTTTATCAGAATTTCCTTCCCTGCTTTAGATAATAATTTCTCCTTCCATCCCTGCATCTTCTTCCACACTCTCTCCTTTAGTGTCTTGAAAGCATTACCCTTATGCTTCCCTACCATTGTTGGGAGGCCCAGGTATTTTTCATTGTAAGCAACTTTCTGAATATGAAGCTTATTCATCATGGAATTGCGGGTGTTACTTGTACAGTTTGGACTGAAAAAAATTGCGGATTTGTCAAAATTAATTTTCTGTCCTGACGCCCTTTCATAAACCTCCAAGATTCTCCCAAAATTCTCACATTCTCTGTCATCAGCCTTTAGAAATACAAGGCTATCATATGCAAAAAATAGATGGGAAACACTCGGTGCTTGATAGCATACTTTCGCCCCGTGGATCTGATTGCATTGTTCATTCTTACTTAGTAAAGAGCTAAATCCTTCTGCGCACAGAAGAAATAGATAGGGAGATAGTGGATCACCTTGCCTTATCCCCCGTTGAGGAGTAAACTGCTCGGTATCATCACCATTTACTCTTACCTGAAAGCTCACAGTGGAAACGCATTGCATAATCTTCTGTACCCACGAGCTATGAAAACCCAGCTTATCCATCATTCTTTCCAAAAAACACCATTCAACCCGATCATATGCCTTGCTCATATCTAGTTTAACAGCCATAAAACAATTCTTTCCCGATCTTTTGCCTTTTAGAGCATGAAGAAGCTCGTATGCAAGGAATACATTGTCGGTAATCTGTCGGTTAGACACAAAGGCACTCTGATTCACAGATATAATATCAGGTAGAATATGTTTCATTCTGTTAGCTAGAGTTTTTGCTATAATTTTATACAGAACTGTACACAGACTGATGGGTCTAAATTGAGTCATATCAGTGGGGTTCTTTACTTTCGGAATAAGGACTATTCTGGTGCTATTAATCTCTTGAGGAAATGATCCTCCCACTACAAGAAAAAACAGGATTAGCTAGGGAAAAATCCCTAGCTAATCCGTAGCTAATCCCTAGCTAATCGCCTTAGCTAGGGATTAGCTACGGATTAGCTACGGCAACCGTCCCTAGCTAAAAAATGGACGCTAATTGCTAGGGATTTCCGCCGTAGCTAATCCGTAGCTAATCCCTAGCTAATCCCTAGCTGATCCCTAGCTAATCCCTAGCTAATTTTGAATGAGAAATGAAGAAGTCCGTAGCTAATTCCTAGAGATATAGCCGTAGCTAATACGTAGCTAATCCCTAGCTAATTTCCCTAGCTAAACCGTAGCTAATCCCTAGCTAATTTCCCTAGCTAAACCGTAGCTAATCCCTAGCTAATTTCCCTAGCTAAACCGTAGCTAATCCCTAGCTAATTTCCCTAGCTAAACCGTAGCTAATCCCTAGCTAATTCCCCTAGCTAAACCGTAGCTAATCCCTAGCTAAATTCCCTAGCTAATCCCTAACTAATCCGTAGCTGATCCCTAGCTGAATTCCCTAGCTAATCCCTAGCTAATCCGTAGCTAATTTCCCTAGCTAATTCTGAAACTATTTAGCTAATTTCCGAAGCTCTTTTTACTTGCCTGATATTCATTCAAACATATATCCTCTAATAAGTACAATATTATACATATATTAGAATTATAACTGTCAAAAACATGAGTATCTCAAAAGTCAGGTATCTAACATAATGCAATATAATCTACTAGAGAAGTTTCTTATCATACTAAAATAGAGTTCAATAGACAATAAAGATTTCAAACTCCTAAATCAGCATCAGCATCAGCATCAACATCATCATTATCATCATTAGCTGGAGTACTTTGACGCTCTTCACCTTGAGAGGATCGTGTTGGAGCTTGGTTAACCTGAGACATGAAGCTTTGCAACATTGGAGCCATTTGAGTACTCCACATTGTTGCCATTGCTCTACTTACGGCCTCATCTATTTGTGATTGTGGTATGATAGGAGCTGTGGTAGATGATGTAGTAGAGCAGACTGAGCTTGTCGAATTTGGGGATCCGGTTGAAAGTTGTAAACCTTGACCCAATCCATGAATTCGTCCCTTTTTGGAGTGAGGGGCAACATCTAACCACAAATTTGCATCAACCTCAGGATAAGAAGAAGATTCTTCACCGTATTTATCTAATAATGCTATATCAAGATTTTCCTGCATATATGTAACAAAGTTTTGCAAAATCTGTAATTAATTAGCAGCATATAAACAAGGATGCAAATTTGCAAAATCTGTAATTAATTAGCAGCATATAAACAAGGAGCAAAATTGTAAAACCCTACAACTTTCAAAAAGAAATCTAAGAAAAAAGCAAGCATCAGAAAAGAAATGGTTCTGCATATATACTCAACAACACCACAGACAGTAAGGAAATAAATACTTAGACACTAGAAAAACCAAAACAGAAAGTAAAGCAGCATATATACAAGGAGCAGCAAAATTTGTAAAACCCTACAACTGTCAAAAAGAAATTAAAGAAAAAAGCAAACATCAGAAATGAAATGGTTTTGCATATATACTCCACAACACCACAGACAGTAAGGAAATAAATACTTAGACACTAGAAAAACCAAAACATAAAGTAAAGCAGCATATAAACAAGGAGCAGCAAAATTTGTAAAACCATACAACTGTTACTAATTGATAAAAACCAGCAAAATAATAAAAACCAAAAGTTTAAGACACGTACAGCAAAATGCTTGGGTTCTTCTTATATGCCAAAACAGAAAGTAAAACACTCTATCACAAGTTACTAATTGATAAAAACCAGCAAAATAATAAAGAAAATAGTACAAAAAGTATAAGACACATACAGCAAAATGCTTGGAGCGCTCAGATACAAATTCACCATTTTTCTTCTTGTGGGTTTTATGGTATACATCTCGCCAAGAAACCTTTTGATTTTGCTCAGCCTCCTGAAATCAACATTCATTAGAATGAATATACATATATATATATATATATATATATATATATATATATATATATATATATATTAATGTAAGTATAATAATTACATAACGAAATTTGTTATACCATCTTCTTCTTGTGTGCACCGAAGCTTATAGAACCTCCTGTGTGCAACATTGCATCGGGTGCAGTAGCTCTACTCCTCTTAGCAGCTTCAGACTTCCTCTGCCACTCAGGGGTCAACCAAATGTCAACTAGTCCATCCCAAACTTCAGCTCTTATCCCCGCTGGCCCATGACCCTTTAACTTAGCCATGTCTCTAGTTTTTAACTCATCTAAGATTTTTACCCTGTGCTTTGTCAATATGTCTGAGTATCGATCACTGCAAGTCTTCTCCCATACGTCTCTAGCCATTTTGCGATCATTATCTGATTGAAATCGATACTTGTCCTACAAAAAAAAATTGGGTTTACATATATCAATTGTTTACAAGCATATAAGAAGAACCTAATTAAGGTATTACCATAAATTCTTTAAACAACTCTTCCTTCACTTCAATGGAATAGTCTCTCCAACACTCAGCTGCGAAGGGCATCCTTCCAAACACAGAAGACATAATGGACCGTGTCACAAATGTAGGGCCAAATTGTGTGCTACAATTATGCCAAATCATGTGAAATATAAGAAACTAAATAACAAGTTAGATTAATTAAAATTATAAAATTACTATTACTTACCCATTTTCCTCAACAGTTATGACCTTCCTCCTATCAACTCCTGCATGAGGCACAGTTGACTCTACAGAGTCTAGGATATGGCCGGTACTTGCACCCGGCAATTCTGGTGATGGAGAAGCGAAATCACGTGAGTTGTTAGCATCTATAGGGCTGGCACTAGCATATGGGGTTGTAACTAATGGGGATCCTGTCTCACCAAATGAAAATAGTTATTAAAAAGTAAAAGACATAATGCAATACATCAAACATAATGAAAATATTTGTTAATGGAGATCTTATCTCACCTCTACCTCCACATTGGGATCTTTCTGGAACATCACCTCTACGCCTGCCTCGGGTACCCCTACCTCGTGTCACCATTATCTATATATAAAACACACAATACAACATAGGACACTTCATGTTAATAAAGATGACAAGCCACAATTAAATATATATATATATATATATACAAAACACTAATAATATACCATTTGCATGAAGAATAAAACACCATTCAAGAGTCACTACTTGAGTCTGAATCAAATAGTTCCTCATCTGAATCCAAGAACTCATTATGGTCAGTTTCTTCATCGTCATCAATAAACTGATCAGTATGTGAAGCATTCATAGGATTAGGTAGTTCATCTACATTCACTTCTTCCATGAGACCGTGTGCATCAAGTAAGTTAATCTCTTCCTCCTCTGAGGTTC
The DNA here is from genome assembly GCA_014851425.1 of Senna tora. Classification (NCBI taxonomy): domain Eukaryota; kingdom Viridiplantae; phylum Streptophyta; class Magnoliopsida; order Fabales; family Fabaceae; genus Senna; species Senna tora. The sequence continues at coordinate 15,750,581 of CM026271.1, forward strand.
TATCATGTATTGTTAGAGATTCATCGTCTTGGTAATAATCGAAAGTAGAGAACTCGTTAGATACTTCACCATTTGAATTTTTGACCTTCCAAATAAGGAAAATATTACTTTGACAAACCAAACACACCCTAATTAAAAAAGCAAAGTGGGGGTGAATGTGAGTAGAGAGAAAGAAATTAAATCAGGTAAATTAAAGTATAAATGAAGAATTATTTGGACAAGTTTACACTTTACACTAAACAAACCTTAAAAGGATGTGACACATTATCAGCAAAACTTGCACACAGCCATTGCCATTGGTATGGGCATCACAGAAATAATGGTGTGTGATCATAATGGATCGGATCAAAAGCACAAGTATATAGTGAGAGAATATAATTAATTAGGCTTCGCAAATTAAAATTGGAGAAGATGGTGGAAGGAGAAAGAAGTAGGGAGTTAATAATAGAGAAGGGAAGCTTTACGTTTGTGTGTGTCAATTGGTAAAACTAAAACTATGCTTAACAACAAAACAAGCAACGTCTATAAGGAAACAAGCATGACTCACTATGCTTAACATGAGTAAAACTAAAAACCTGATAAAAGTAAGCCAAAGATTTACAAATTACAATCCTATCTATAGAATTGAATCCATCAGCGAAGCATCTAAGGCCTTCATTTCATACTATCTTCAATCTATTGTAGCAATTAGGAAACCCATTTAAACTTTAAAGCAGAGCCAAATACTCACCAAGAAAAGGACCAAAGATGAAGGAGCAGAAGAACTTGAGATCAGCAAACAACAATAACTGAGAGGGCGACTTTTAGGTTTGGTTCGTAAGAAATTTTACCTCATTAAATAATCCAACAAAACCAAATTGGGTTGCTTTTGTCCATTTTAATTGGATCAGTTTGGAATGGATTTACTCACCCTAATATATTTTCTATCAAATAAATAATGTTAATGATTAGAAATTTTTTTTCTTCTTCAAAAACAGAGGGATGCTTTTGTTTTGTTCTTCAAAATTTATTTTTAAAAACATAAAACATATCAAACCGAGCTTTACTCCAATTCTATAGATAGGATTGTCCTTCTCTTCCCTTTTCTGCTCCTTGCTCTTCTTCTTCATGGACCAGGAAGCGTCACTGCTTTAAGAAACCGTGATGGTTCAGAGGAATGGGGATATGTTCAAGTCAGACCCAGTAAGCCAATTTTTTACACACATTCTCGGTGGGACTAGACTAGATCAACCAAATTTTGGATCACAATAAGCAACACTACCAGATAAAAGCCTGCCATTCCCACGTTTATATAATGCCTATTACAACTTACAAACAACTCCACAAAATTCAACTCCTAATATTAATTAATACACACAACCCAAATACATTTGCCTCAATTCTTATTAGTTATTACTATAATACACACGAATGCACGCACTACTATTGTTGTTTTCTTTTAACACAGTTCTTCAATATATACATAAAATGGAGCAACTCGTTCCAAAATGCTTTCATCATGCAGTTCAGAAAAAAGAGGGGAAGCAAAGGAGAAGGAAGCCGTTACCTCACTCGTCTTAGAACTCAGATTGCGACAGTAGAGAGTTGCCGCTCGCCGTCGCCGGTTGCTCGCCGTCGCCAGTTGCTCGCCGTCGCTGGTTGCTCGCCGTCTTCCTTCGGCGGTGTGGGTTTCTCGATTTCGAAGAGTAGGTTTGAAAATGAAGGGTTTGGGAGAAAATTTTCGATTTGGGGGAATAAGAGCGCTTGATTTTTTTTATTGTCTCTTTTTGTTAAATTAAATAAAAGACGATGCAAATATATTTCCAAAAGAGACATTGTCACAGTGGATAATGTTATTATTTACATTTGAGGAGCCCCGTGTTCGAATCCCTGAAGGTGCAAACTTAAAATTTTTCTCCAATTTTTATAAAAAAGTTATCATTTTGCAAAACAACATTCTAGAGAATCGAACACGGGCACAAATGAAAGAATAAAGCGTGTGCTACCATTATAACAAGAAGTTCATATTTTATATGAATTAAAAAATATAATTTTAATGAAAGTAAAACGTTTGCTACGGAAAATCCCGTAGCTAGTCCGTAGCTAACATGGAAATTTTTTTAGACAAAGTTAGCTACCACAAAATTCCGTAGCTAACACTATTAGCTACGGAATTAAATTAGCTACGGAAATTTCCGTAGCTACACCGTAGCTATTCCGTAGCTAGTTTTCTTTTTTTACAAAATTAGCTAGGGATTTATTTTCCCTAGCTAATTTCCGTAGCTAAATGCATTTTTTCTTGTAGTGTCCATTTAGAAAAGCAAGCGCTGCCTTAGTAACATCATCCCCCACTGTCCCCCAAAATTTTTGATAAAATAACGCAGGGAATCCATCAATACCTGGTGCTTTCGTTGGACCCATTTGGAATAGTGCTTCTTTAACCTCCTCCTCAGTGAACGCCCGAATCAAGTCCTCATTCATCTCATCTGTGACTTTTTTCGGCGTGGCTTCAATCACCTCTTCCATTTCGGTCGGGAAAGAAGACGAGAAAATCTCCTTAAAATAATTCATTGTTGTTTCCTGTATGTCTCTATGTTCCTCCGCCCAACTCCCATCACCTCTTTTCATCTTATTGATTCTATTCTTTTTTGCCCTGTAAGACGCCGCTGCATGGAAAAATTTTGTATTTTTATCACCCTCTCTAATCCACTGAATTCTAGACCTCTGCCTCCAGTACGCCTCTTCATCACTGAGGGTTTTATTCAACTCCTTCTCAATGCTTCTAATTTTATGTGTATCTGCTGGGCTGCAAGAAAGCTCAATGTCAATTTCTTTCTGCAAAGAATCGATTTTTTTACGAAAACATCCGAATTTCTCCTTGCTCCACTTCGTCAAGCATTCTTGAATAGATCTCAAATTACCATTGACTTTGTTCATATCCATCTCTGGTAAGTTTCTGCGCCAATATGAAGTAACGAGATCATTGCATTCATCATATCCACACCACATCTGTTCAAACCGGAACTCTTTCTGCTTCCTCCTCCTCCCACCATCATCACATTGATGCCAAAATAAACTGCACATAATACGGAGATGATCAGAATCAAATTTTTTCAAGTGGAAAATTTGGGCATAGGGGAATTTTGATAGCCATGTATTGTTGGCTAACCCCCTATCTAGTCTCACTTTGACTTGCCCAGTGCCCCTCCCATTCCACCATGTGAAGGGATGGCCTATAAAGTCCATATCAATAACTCCGCAAGCATCAATCGCTTCCCTAAATAGATCCATCTGTCTTTGAGGCCTCTCATTATCACCAAACTGCTCCCCACTACTGGTAATTTCATTGAAATCACCCATCAAAAGCCACGGGCCTCCATTATCGGCTGCCATTGTTCTCATCATATTCCACCCCCGGTACTTGAGATGGGTAACCGGTTCACCATAGAAACCAGTAAATCTCCATTCATTGTTACTACCTGCATCAAACAAAACATCAATATGATATTTCGACATTGATTTAAGTGTTACATTACTATCATCTCTCCACAGTAACATTAGACCTCCACTCCTTCCCACACACGGTTGAATTAAACCATTTTTAAACCCCAGTGTCTCCCTCATCTTACTTGCCTCCCCCATACTCAACTTCGTTTCGCACAAAAACAACACATCAACTCTTGTCTGCCTGATTAGGGATTTTGTGGAATTAACTGCCCGTGTACCCCCAAGACCACGGCAGTTCTACGATAGTATTTTCATTGCTCCCGGCAGGCCTGACTAGCAGGTCCCGCCGATATATTATTCTGGTTATCAATGACTGTCGCCAACTTCCTCTCCTTTTTCATCCCGTCACTTCCATCCCCACTTATGATATTCCCATCATATTCATCTGCTTTTCTTTTAATTGGGTACTGCTTCTCATCCATTCCCCCTTCACGAGTCCCTTGTGATCTTGCTATTCTTTTCCACATTTTTAACGCCGTTCTCCCCCCACCAGGTTGTATGTTCTCCTTATTTCCATCCTCTTCATTAGATATATTAATGATATCTTTTAGCACATTCCTTTCCTTTAACCCCACGTGTTCCCCCTCTTTCTCATCATTGGAAACCGTGACATGGTTATTTATAATTTTTTCCTGCCCATGCACCACACCTTCATTATTTTTTCCTATTATAATACTCCCTTTGTGCACACTACCTCCCTCCCTTTTCCCTCCTTCTGGCGTAGCTAGCTTCATCACACTAGCTTCAACTGTACTTGCCTCCTTCATAATTACCATGTCATCCGCCCCCTCCTCACTCACTTGTAAGTTACGCATCAACTCCGCAAGTGCCTCAGTTCTTTGTTCTTGCCTCGGCTCACCCCATTTTCTTGGTCTACCCCGTGCATTCGCCGCTTGTGAATTATTTGTCGATTTATGCTCCACTTTTGTGCCCATGTGTGTAGCCTTCATCCACGGTCCAAGGTTCATTGAGTGGTTCTCTCCCTTCGCCTCATCTTGGATGGCATGTTGGCATCCTTCTTCACTATGGCCGACGACTCCACAGTACCCACAAAACCCGGCCAGTTTCTCATACTTGAAGTCGACCCACAAAGAGCCGTCTTCCTTTCCTCTCGCCTTTACCCCTTCAGTAGAGGCCTATCAATCGGCATATCCACCAGTGCCTTAACAAACTTTGTTTGTTCTTGCTGTGAATAAAATATACCCACATCGCACACCTTGCCCATAACTGTCGTAAGACGTCTCGCCATCGCTTCAGTTTTGCAGTGAGGAGGTAGACCCCAGACTTGAATCCACACTCTCACCGTTTCGAACCCCCTCTCTACCATCTCTGCATCTCTGTTCCACCTCTGCAAGATAAGCCAAGAATTCCTAAAGAGCCATGGTCCACCCTTTAAGATTCTTTCCACATGTGCCTCTGTTTTAAGAAAGAATTGGAAGGTTCGTTCAGCAATCTCTTCTACTTTCAGGCCTTCTCCGACGCCCCATATATTCCTTAAAGCCGCCTCCATAGCCCCACGATTAATGGATTTTGTTGTTATCACTCTCCCCATCAAACTGTTGGCGCAAGATTGCACACCTACATCAACATCCTCACTGTCAAACTCTACTATCACCTCCTCCTCATTCGTATCTTTGTTTTCTCCTCTGTCCGCCATTCTCTTTGTCAGTCGCCGACCACCGTCAGGACCGAACAAGAATCCACCGCCGTTGCGAGACTCGGCCGTTGCCGGAAAAACGCGTGCAGTCAAGAAGCCCTAGCAGAGCCTCGTTCGCGCACGGAATAGGTTTGACCTCATTACTAATTGATTTAAACTAACAAATATCATATTAAAAAATTTAAGGATGATTTTATATCAATTCAAATTTTAATATTTAATTAATTTTTTCTATGCAGATACAAAAATTAAAAAAAAATTAGAATTAAAAAAATAAAAAAATTATATAAACATAGTATAAAAATATTTAGGAAAAAATATTTTATAATTTAATAATTATAACCACAACTAAAAGTTCTCAAATATGAGTGGATTGAAGAAAATAAAAGTTATAAATAAAATTTTCAAATATATATGATAAGTAAACTAAAAAATTTTTTTTTCAAAATTTTCTAATAAAAGATTATAATACGTAACTAAAAGTATATAAACATATTAGTACTATTCACAAACATTAAGGAAAATATCACAAAATTCTTTTAAAAAATCTTTTTCTATTATCTATTAACCTATTAATATTATATTAATAATTAACAATTAATAATTAATAATATATATAAAAGAATGTACATGAAGCCATTATGTAACACCCATTTATTTTAAATTAGATTAATTAAATAGATGGTTGCTAATTATGTGATTTAATTTAAAATGCTTGTGTGTGAAATTGTTTAATGCATTAGTTGCATATAGAAATTTAATTAAGTGTTGGGGATTTTAGTGAAAAGAAAATTAGAAATTTGGGACCAAAAGAAATAAAGATTGATGAGGAGATAGAATAAGGACTAAATCGAAAAGGAAAATTCTTAAGGGAGGACAAACATCAATTTCTCCTAAGTACCCAATTAAACACTCCACACTCACTCTTCCACTCATACCCATCTACACATTCACACTAACTTGGAGAAAGAGAGCCTCCAAACCCTATGAGAGCTCAAGGGAGGAAGCTTGAAGGTTCTAGGTGGTGGTGGTGGATCTTGGCCGGAATCCGACGATCGGAGGCTGGAGAAAGAGTCAAGGAGCCCTCTCTAACACCCCATTTACTCCATCTTCTTCACTCAAGGTAGGATTAGCTCTCTAACCCCATTTTTAACTTTGAATCCATTTTTCTTGATTTTGAGGATTTTGTGAAAAACCACTTGATTTCTACAACCATGGGGGATAAAACTTGCATTCTTACTATTTACAACATTTCTATTAGATGTATTTTGTTATGAGTGTGTTGGAGTTTGTTGGTTGTTTGATTTAGAGATTAAGATTAATCATGTTCTTCACTTTCTAGAGATTAAAGACTTGTTTGATCTTGTTGGATCTTGTTTGAGCTTAGATTGTTGGTGTTTTATAGAAAGAAAATGTTGTGGAAACCTAAGAAACTAAAACCCATTATTCAAATATACATTTTAAGGATTGAATTATTGGATTCATGGAAGGAAAGAAGGAAAAATCGGGTTTTAATTTAGACAAATTCGTAGAGCATGTTAATAGCCATAAACAGAATTGTTTTGAATCTGACCTTCCTCTGTTTAAACATGTTTTCTGAATTCGTTACTTGATGGATTTGCGCGATTCAAAATTCATATTAAAGCTAACATCCTAAGCTTTCTAAATTATATTTTTTCAAAATATTCCAACGGTTAGATCTTCTGGAAACTGCCACGAAAGTCAGCGGTTCTGTTTTTTTAAACTGATGCAGAATTTTTGTATGATTGGCTACTGCTTTTAAATTACTGCTCTTAAATGGCTCAAATCATTTCTGTAATGAATTGATAATTAGAATATTTTATGTCTAAGTTTGATTTAGAAAGAAGAATCAAATTATTTCGTTAAGTATGGAAGGAGATATGACAATTTTAATGAAGCTTGCCAAATGTTGCATGCTGTTTTGAATCTGACCTTGCTCTGTTTAAATGTGTTCTCTGAATTGTTTACTTGATGGATTTGAGTGATTCCAAAGTCATATGAAAGCTAACATCCTAATCTTTCTAAAGTGTATTTTTTTCAAAAACTTCAAACAGTTAGATCTTCTGGAAACTTTCTCGAAAGTCTGCGGTTCTGTTTTCTAACCACCAAGATTCTAGTTTTGAAAGGTTGTCATTTCTTCCTTGATTTGAATGGTTTCTTTTCCTTCAACTAAAATGAGTTTAATACTCATTATTATCTTCTTTTAAGACTCAATTCTTCCCTTATTTCAATTGAACTTTGTCCCTCATAGCTAATGAGTTTTATAACTTCTTTTGGAATTATTCCTAAGACTCAACCTTTTACTTACTTCAAATGAATTTCCTTCTTCCACTTCAAGTGGCTTTCACTCTTTCCTTTTAAATGAGTTTAACTAACTTTTAAGTGTCATTTCAAAGCTCAAACAATATCCTAGATAAAGATTTACATGATGAAAATTATGGTAACATTGATAATTGGATTTTAAAAAGGAATTAGAGCAAGAATGATAGAGAAATGAGGGGAGTAGTTCTAGTGCAATTCTAGGGAGAGTGAAGCTTATGTTTGGATGACTGGTGGTTGGTATGGGACGGTCATTAGTTGTCCCACGGAGAAGACTTAATTAAATTATTTTTGAAAACCCGTGTTGATTGCAAATTCCAAGTTAGTGAACTCGCATGGCCATTTAGAGGGTCACGTACTTAGAATTAGGCATAATCATGGCTTAGGCTTCACTACCCTAGTGATTGTATTAGTGACTAGCGTACCGGGGAAATGATCCACCACAGAGGGTGGTGATTCCATAGCCTCATGGCCCGAACAAGAATGGGAAACGGTCATCGGGATGCGATGGTCCGGGTTATTGGGATACATTAACCAAACCCTATAATTCGGGGCGGGTGTGATCTATCTTTTGATGAAGGTAGTGATCCCATGAGATGAACCAATATGGAAGGGAGTCATTCGAGATACGATGGCTCGGATCATTGGAATACAATGGTAACCTTCCATTTGGGTAATGGCCATTCGGGATATGATGGTCAGGGCCTTTGGGATACATTGGTCCAATTAGTACTCGGATCCGGCTGAGGGACGCCTCAGATTGTACTAGAGTTGTGGCAAGCTACCAAAAAGAGAATTATTTTCATTCATGTGTGCTGTAGGGGTACGTGGAGTTGTTCGCTGGGCGGCACTCCCGACGACTCTTGTTTTCTCTTTGATTTGACATTGATGTGTCATTATATGTGTCTCTTAATTCCATATATGTGTAAGATGGATCATGTTACAAGATGAGGTATGATTTATTTGAAATTCTCTATATCTCTTATCTGTACAACCGTAGTAAGCTCAGCACATATGTTTTAGTCATGGCTGGATAAGCATGACGTCAGGTAAAGGAAAATTATATTACATCCAATAGTCAAAGTTTTCATATTTTATAAAGAATAAGAATGCAATGATTTTCCGTAAAGAATACGGTGGTACATGCCAGTAGTTTTTAAACTTAGATTGCTATACCTACTGAGATTTATTCTCACTCAGTGCTGGCATGTATCAGATGAATAGGTGACTGATGGGGATTGGAGCTTGAGGTAGATGGGTACGGACCCCCACTAGTTTTAGCTATTTTGACATGCATCATAGGAGCTTCTGACAAATAGACTTTATGAGACTTGTGATTGTTCTAACATGGTCTTTTTGGAGGGAACCTGAGTGGCAGGATTGTTGCCTCCGGTTCCCAAGATTGACTAACTTATATAAATACTATTATCACACTATATATATATTTATGTAAAAGATGGTCCTGCATGTTTATGAATGTTTTAAATTGTTTCCTGATTTTACATTTTTCTTCCGCTATAAGAATAAGGATAGAACCCAAGAGAGAGGACCCGGACCGAAATGACTATTTTGTAATAACTTGGTAAAAGTTTTAAAAATTACTCGGGTAGAGGAATTAGTAACACACTTATCCTATGTAATTTACTTATATATATTATTAATCCACTAAAAATGGACCTTAGGATAAGAAGGTGTTACACATTACTAGCCACATGTACTTGAAATATGGTTTGCTCTAATGATAAATCATCTTTTTAATCATGCTTATGTAGAACTGTAACTATATTTCTTTTAATTTAGATGTTTTTGTTTAAGATATATTATAATCAATTAATAAGAACAATTATCTAATATAATTTTGTATTGTATACAATGTTAGGCTTAAAAGCCACAAGATGACTAATACAAATATTAAAATTAAAAAAGAAAAAAGAAAATAAAGCGGGTTGAGTTGGTTCAGATTTGAAATTCTCTTCTCCCTCAACTCGAGTCAATCCCACCCGCCATTGGATAGGTTGCACTCATCACCTTAATCCGATCCAATCCAACGTGTGTGCACCCCTATTAATTAGTTTGGGTTCTCACAAATTTCTAATTTTCTTTAATTATAATCATTATTCGTATATCCATTTTTTTTAGCCTGAATGTGTTTACGTTTTTTTATTATAAATATTTTTAAACATATTCCGTGTATCGCACAGGTTGATCACTCATCAAAACTTTTTAACTTCAAATCTTTGATTAATATGTAGGTGGGTCTACTATTGCAAAGAATCTAAATTGCTTATACAATGTCATAGATATTTATTCAGATTTTAAGGACATGCATCAAGAAATAGTTGCATACTTAATATTTATAAACAAATAGACGTTTGTTGCTTTGATACTTTCCAAGAAATAGTCACAACCTAGTATATCTATATATATATGGCTTTGGACTTTTTGGTGTCACACAACCAAAGTGTGACACCAAAAAAATAACTTCCCCCTCAACTTCCCAATAAATAACCAACTTATAATAAAATAGCTATATTTTATAATTAAAAAATACAAAAAAATAATATGATTGAAAGATGTGAGAGAGAGAAAACAAGTATGATAGGTGATTACTAATAAAATGGAGAAGTGCATAACTTCTCATTTTTTTAATTTTTTATTTTAAATTATGATAAAAATTCTACTTAAAAATTTTAAAATTTTAAAATATTTAATTTTTAATGATTTTAAAATATAATAACTATTTTATATTATATTTTTAAAAAATTTAAGAATGAATTACATGTATGCACGTAGGTGCATACGAAGCCTCTAGTATATATATATATATATATATATATATATATATATATATATATATATGTTTCTTCGGTGTGTGCGTGAGCATGTGTGTGTGTATATATATATATATATATATTTATATATATTAAATTTTATAATAATATAATATATAATTTTTTATTTATAATTAAATATATAAAACTAATAGGTGGTTGGTTGGAGTGATAGGTATTCTATTTTCCTTAAAGCAAGGTCTCGGGTTCGAGTCTTGTGTATAGAAAAACCTCTGCTGGGAGAGCTCTATCCCCGTTATGGGACCTCATGTAGCTCGAACAGAATTGTCTCCAATAGGAGGATACTTGTGGAATAAATTATTTAAAATATTAAAATATATATAGATATATATATATATATATATATATATATATATATATAATTAAATAAATTAATAATTTTTATTTTTGATATATATATATATTATTTCCACAGGTATCCTCCTATTGAAGGCAATCCTATTCGAGTTAGCTGAGGTTCGATAACAGGAGTAGAGCTCCCATATACAAAACTCGAACTCGAAACCTTGCTTAAGGAGAATGAAGTCACTCCAACCAACCACCTATTGGTATTATATATTTAATTATAAATAAAAAATTATATATTATATTATTATATTTAATATATATAAATATATATATATATATATATACACACACGCGCGCACACACACTAAAAAAACATATACATACATATATATATATATATACTAGAGGCTTCGCATGCACCTACGTACATACATATAATTTATTTTTAAAATTTTTTAAAATATAATATAAAATAGTTATTATATTTTAAAATCATTGAAAATTAAATATTTTTAAATGTTTCAATAGAACTTTTATCATAATTTAAAATAAAAAAATTTAAAAAAATGAGAAGGTATGTACTTCTCCATTTTTTTAGTAACCACATATCATACTTTTTCTCTCTCCCACATCTTCCAATCATTTTTTTGTATTTTTTAATTATAAAATATAGCTATAAATATAGATATAAATTTATTGAGAAGTTAGTTATTTATTGGAAAGTTGAGGGGAAGTTATTTTTTTTTGTGTGTTACATTTTGCTTGTGTGACACCAAAAACTCCAAAGCCATATATATATAGACTAGAGGCTTCGCATGCACCTACGTGCATACATGTAATTTATTCTTAAATTTTTTAAAAATATAATATAAAATAGTTATTATATTTTAAAAACATTAAAAATTAAATATTTTTAAATAGAATTTTTATCATAATTTAAAATAAAAAATTAAAAAATGAGAAGCTATGCATTTCTTCATTTTTTTAGTAACCACCTATCATAATTGGTTATTTATTGGGAAGTTGAGGGGGAAGTTATTTTTTGGTGTCACACTTTACTTGTGTGACACCAAAAACTCCAAAGCCATATATATATATATATGTATATATGTATATATATATATATATATATATGTATATATATATATATATATATATATATATGGCATTGCAAACAGGCAGACGGTATATATATATGGCATTGCAAACAGGCAGACGGATTCCAATGTTATAAATTGAAAAAAAAGAAAGATACAATCCGTCTTCAATCATCTCAGGCCCAGACGGATTATTAGTAAGAAAAAGATAAAAATAGAGTGTTAAAGGAATACTTTTTTTAGAAAAAAATTTTGGGGTTTAATTTTTTTAACAGAAGTAAAATTGCCGTAATTCTCTTTTTGGAGAAGAAAGCATAATAAAGTATCCGCTAAACTTTTCATTATATCTTTATTTTCAATTCAAGAAACATACATGATAAAAAAAATTATACATAACTAATCATGATAGAGAATATAGAATACCATCTTTCACATGACTAATTAATATATATATATATAATTGAAGCTTATAATTGGACAATCTTATAAAGTTTTTTCCTACTAAAAAAGTATCCCCTCAAGATAACATTATATTTGATAATATAAGAGAAATAAATAGACAGAAGTTGGGCTTAGTATAGCTCACAATATGATTTCATATAAAAAATGCAAATAGTGCATTTTGACGGTGTTTAATTTGTAAATCTGATGTGTGTTTATTTTCTTAAATCATTTATCAGTCATTTAACGTCAAATACTACTATAGTTAGTTAACTCTCTACCTGCCATTATTAATCAAATGATCAAATTAATTAGGAATTGATTTCTCAAAGACTAAATTGAAATGTTTTATCTTTCAATGACCAAATTGAGAAACCATACATATTTTATGGACCAAAATGAGTATCTCCAACCAAATTCTCCCTCTAAAAGTATAAAAAGTAATCACACGGATTGTTGGGTGGTGGTTTAATTTAAGGCTAAAGTATTATTTTAGTCCTCAATGTTTGCATGAAGTTTAATGTTGGTTCTTAATGTTTCAAAAGTTTAATGTTGGTCCTCAATGTTTCAAAAGTTTAATGTTTATCCTCAATGTTTTTTTTTCCGATCTTTGGTCATCGAGCGTAACACCGTTAACTTTTTGCCGTTAAATGATGACGTGGCATGCTTATGTGACACACTCTCTCTTCTACGTGTCATATTTTAATAACGTGACATGCACATCACTGCCACGTCACCCCAGATGATGATGATGATGATGATGAAGGAGAGAAGATGATGATGTGGCAATGTGGGGTGACGTGGCAATGATGTGTCATGCCATGTCATTAAAATATGACACGTAGGAGAGAGGGTGTGCCACATAAGCATGCCACGTCATCATTTAACAGCAAAAAGTTAACGGTGTTACGCTCGAGAACCAAAATCGACAAAAAAATAAACATTGAGGACCAAAATAGTACTTTAGCCTTTAATTTAATTATGGGATTGAGCTTTTGTACATAATAATGAGTAGCCAAAGGTATTACTGCAGCTAATTCCTTAGGGTGTGTTTGGTATTGTTGCAGTTTTTAGTTTTCTGTTTTATTTTGGAAAAAAATTGAAAATTTGTTTGGCTAAATGAGTTTTATTTTTAATTTTGGACTTAATATCAAAATATAAAACACCATATAAGAAACCACAAAATATGGTTTCTACAAATTTTATTTCAGTTTTTTTTTTCAACCACCACTCATCACCACTAGGGGTGTACACGGGCCGGGTTTTGGCTGTAACCGAGGCTCGACCAGGGTAGTGGCCGGGTCAGTCGGGTCGGGTCCACCAGGTCAATCGGTTTTTTTTTTTAAAATTTGAATTTGAGTCATGAAAAATAGAAAATGAACATGAAAAATAGAGAGTAGACATGAGAAATGGAGAGTGGGCATAGAAAATGAGGAGTAATTAATACATGTTGACATTTTGAATAGATTTTTTAAATTTTAAATTGATTTATTACCTAGTTTTTAGGAATAGATTAATAAGATATTAAATAATAGATAAGATATCTTATTTTCAACCATCAATTTTAATCTTTTTTACATATAAAAATACTTAAATAATAAAAATAACAAAAAATTTTAAAAAAAAGGCCTACCCCGGGTCGGGCCGGGTTTTGGGCAGCCCCACCCGCCTCGACTCGGTTGACCCAGCCCGTTGGACCCGAAATGTGACCGGGCCGGGTCGGGTTGGCCAGGTCACGGGTTTTTTTTACACCCCTAATCACTGCCACCACTCACCACTCACCACCACCAGCAACCACCACCCACTACCAACACTCACCACCACCAACAGCCACCACCCACCACCACAACCACCCACCACTCACCACCACTAGCAATCACCACGCACCACCACTCACAAAAAAACAGATCACAGATTTCAGTTTTCAAAAAACATAAATCTAAAAACTGGCAATAATACCAAACACTCCTTAGTTTATGACTTTAATTATGCAACAATCCTCACTTTCTTTCTCCGTAAAAAAAAACTTATAGATAAATAAATAAAACGTTGTGATTTTTGGAGGAGGGATGGGGTGGCACTAAAATGAGATCTTATTTCTGTACAAAATATAAAGAGGGAAAATACTATTTAGTCCTTGAATTATTGGTCAAATTACTATTCAGTCCTTGAATTTGGCAAAAATACTATTTAGTCTCCGGATTTGCAACTCTGTACAAAAATACTATTTAGTCCCCGAATTTGTAACTCTGTACCCAAATTTGACAAAAATACTATTTAGTCTCCAAATTTGCAACTTTGTCAACTATTTAGTCTTCTAATCGTTACCAGTTAGATAACCAGGCACCAGCTAATGTGGCCGTTAAATGTTAATGTGGCACCGTTAAGTGCCTGGGCACATGCCACCTCACATGCCATATCAACATTTAACAGCTACGTCAGTTGGTTATCTACGGGTAACAATCAGGGGACTAAATAGTATTTTGGCCAAATTCAAAGACTAAATAATAGTTTGACCAACAATTCAGGGACTAAATAGTATTTTGCCCCAAATATAAAAGAAGGTTTAGTTATGATTACGGGACAAATTGTTCTAAACTAGTTTTTAGGGTTTGAGTGCTTGACATTTGATGAATCATCTGTAAATTTACATAGTTAATAAAAATTTGTTGAATGTAACATTCAACCATATTACGTAATCTTGTAAGAGTTCTGTCTAAAGTTTCAAAGTAGTACCTATGTGACATGGGTGCCTCGCCCTTTTATGATTACCTTTGTATGCATTAATAAATTTGCAAGCTCGCTACCTTGTACAATATTATAGGTAGAATTGTCATTACAGCCTAGTGGAACGGCAAATCTTGAATGCATTGTTCTACCACCTAGTATAAGTTGAGGGGTGGTGCTATAGAAAGCTCGACCTCTTTGGAGGTCGAGTATCAAACAGTTAAATTTAGTTTATGTGAATTTAGTTTATGTGAAAGGTATCGTAGAGATTTGTGTAGTCATTTAATAGAAGAGAGATATTATTATTTTTTTAACTATAGTCTGACTTGCCACTTTTGACGTACTATGGGAGAGTATAGAGTAAGCTACCTTTTTTTTTTTTTTTTTGTAGTTAAAATATTCAGCAAAATTATTTAGATTTAAACTTAAATATAAATAAACTAATAAAAATTATAAATATAGCTTAAAATTAATTATAAATAAATGATTTTAATTAAAAAAAACTAAAGGCCCGTTTGGTTCGTGAAATTTGGGCGAGAGAGTGGAAATGTAATGAGAATCGAGATTAGGTAGAGTTGTAAAGTCAATTTTATCCTCCCTTTTAAATAATTTTACCGTTTATTTAAAATTATTAATATTTAAAAGAGATGATAAAATTGACTTTTTCTTATCCCAATTCCCATTCTCTTATCCCAATTCTACTAACCAAACTGCCTCTAAGGATATGTTTGGTATGAAAAATGTTGGAGGAAATGGGAATGAGAATGGCTTTAAAACCTTAATTAAAGTTAAGGATCAGACATTACTTTAACCATTAAAATATTAATGCTACATTATAGTAAAAATTGTTTAAAGCTACATTCCTTCTTTTATTATTATTATTATTTTTTTTTTTAAAAGAAAATGTTAACAATTATCTTTTATCATCTTTATTCGCTTTATCATATGTTATATTCCTAACATTATAATCACTTGTAGAATTAACTATTTTTTACTAATGTTATTTTTAATAAAGTATGAAAATTGATTTTGTTCATTTTAATAATTTATACTAATATTGTAATAAACTATCTATAATAAACACGTAAATTCATAAACTTTCAAAAGAAAAAAGAATACATCAAGCAAAATCAAAGGATTTAATTAATAATACTATTTGAAAATCATGTTGGTTAATTCATATATTTTTAATTCTTTTACGCTTTATCATATTTCAAAATCCTAAATCAATATTTTACCACCTTTTGTAGAATTGATATTTTTTTTATTAAAATGTGTTTTTAAAAGAGAACTAAAAAATACACAAAGCAAAACTTTATTTTTCTTTGCAAAATCAAATTGCATAATTATCAATATTATTTGAAATACCATCCTAATTAATATATTCTTTATTTTTTGATACCTTTGTAGAATTAAGTATTTTTTACTCAAGTGTTTTTTATTAAAAAAAATAATAAAAACATATTTCTTAATTTTATCAATTTATACTATATAGTATCGTAAATTATCTGCAACAAACATGTAAGCTAAGGCCCCTGTTGTTACCCCCGCCAAATTTAATTATAGGATTAAGTTGGTCATGGCATAATTTCATATTCATATAATCAACTCCAATTTTATTCTTTTTTATATTATACCAAACGTAACCATATTATTTTCATCTTCATTTTTACTCCCAGTTCTTTAAAATCAATCTACCAACCAAATGGATCCAAAGATCCATAAATCTCAATGAGAAAAAGAACACACTAAGGGTTCGTTTGGTGCCAAAAATATGATGGGAATGAGAATTAGGGATAATTATGGGTAAGGTTTAGGTAGGATACTATATTCTCTGTTCTCGGACCCGGACTTGAGCGGATATCAAAATCAATTCCCATCCCAGACCCTACGAATAGTCGAATCACTATACCCGGACCCAGACTTATTTATCAAAATTTTCATCTATAACCACGAGAAATAAAATAATTAAATTATAAATATAAATGTACTATTAAATTACTTTAATATATATAAAATATTTAAGAGTTTTTCTTACTATAGCTATTATATTTTTTTCAGCAAAAAAATTTAAAAATATTACATTAGAATATATAAAAATAATAATTACTATTGCGGGAGGGTATGGGTAGGGTACCTCTTTACCTGCCCCCAGACCCATTGATTTTGTACTTTGACCCATACCCAGACTACAGGGTAAAATTTTAGGGTACCAATTGTGTATGGGAATTTTGATAATCCCTAATGAGATTGTTTAGACTATGTTTGGTAGTAGGAAATGAAATTGGAATAAAAGTGGATAAAATGACAATTTTATTTTTTTATGAAAATATTAAAAAAAAATAAAGACAAAAACATAATTAGCCAAATATTGCAAAAAGTAAGATATGGTTGATAGAAAAATTTGCAAGGGAATGTTGAATTCTTGCAAAATCTAGCTACCAAACATGAACCAAAATTTTCATTGAAAAAAAAAAGGAATTAATTCACAATATTATTTGAAATATCATGTAAGTTAATTAATTTACACATTCTTCATTTTTTAAGCTTTATCATATTTTTAAAATTTTAAATTATAATAAATCTTTTAGCATTTTTGTAGAACTAAGTATTTTTCAACTTAAAAAGTTATGAGCTTCTTTTAGCATGCATAAACTATTTAAATGTCAAATTTATTACTCACAGAAATAGTAAGGAAAAAAACAAATTTGGTCCCTTAATTTTGATCCAAATTTTATTCTATACCTTAATTTCGATTGAATCCACTTTAAGCATTTTACTTTTAAAAAATCAGTCAAAATTTTTCCAGTATTTAACAATGATAATTTACTTGATAAGAAATTAATATTGAGTTAAAATCAAGTTTCATATCTCAATGCATGTGTGAGATTATATATTGTGAATATTATTATTCTATTAATCTTAAATGTAAAAAAAAACCAACAAATTCTATAATTTAAACTGTTTTGTGATGCACGGAATAGCATTGGACTTAGTGCCAAACAAAGCTATCCCTAAATCATGTTCTTTATGATATATTTCAAAATTTAGTGACATATTTGTCATTTAGATTATAATTAGTACTTGTGTATTTTTTGTTATTTTTTAGGTCCACGTACGATATGACATTAATTTGAAGACTTAATTATATAAAAGGTCTATGTGATAATAATTTTGGTATTGGTCTTCTAAAATATCTATTAGTACATGTTAAATAAATTAACAATTTTTTTTAAAAGAATGTGACTGGAGTGGAGAGGGTGAGAACAAAAATTGGTAAAAACAATGAAAAATAACTGTTTATTATTTTAAACTATAAAATATTTTCATATTTAAAAATTCAAAAGCAAATTGACATGCACTTTATTACATATAAAGCTACTAATCATTCAATATTTCAATATGAAAATTAATAGTATTTTACACAAAATTGTCTTAAATAAAAAATACTTGTAAAATTCGAAAGCAATAATATTTATTATTTACCGATAATATTATGTAGTAATAGATAAAAACCAAACATTAGTATAAAGGAAAAAATAAAACCAAACCTTTTGTTGCAGAGAATAACTGCAAAGGATCAAATTCTTGATCATATTATCATATATATATACTAATGTAAGAATAATATATATGATCTAATAATTTTTATTAAAATTTCAAAAAACATGTATTGCAGGAATAATATATAGACACAAATACAATAATTAATGACCAGGATACCAACATTCCTAATGCATTCTCCATTGCCTTGGTGTGTTAGAAAGCAATTTTTCTGGCATTTTGCAAGATTGCACCCATATGTAGATCCAACACTTTCGTGCATAAATTATTTTCCACTTTCCTGCAGGCCTTGTCATTCAAACACTGAAAAAAAAAACTTAATGCCAGAATATTGTTTCATTCGAACACTGCACAACTACATAGTAAGGAAGACATTTTTCATCAAGCTGTATTATAAAAAAAATAACCATGAAAGAAGTGAAAATTCCAATTCTCTAGACACCATATATATATATATACTAATTGCATTTGAATAGTTCGTTATCTCTGCCATGTTCACAACATTGGGTGGAACCTTACTCATATAAGATTTAACTATAGTTGACAATGTTAAGAAACAGTAAATTTTAAGTCTTGGAATCTCAGGGCATTAGTGCTTGTGTGAACGGATGTGAACGGATGTGAAAGGATGTGAGTGCCTTGAAGAATATTAAACAACATGCCTAATTTAGTTTAGATTGGTTTATTCTTATAAGTCTTAACACAGTGAAATGAAAGCGACATATTTAGATCTTACACACAGATAGAAAAAGCAAGCAGTGGAAAGGAAAAACATATATAATCACACATAGAAGAGCAAGAAATAAAGAAATGAAGGAAGATCGACCTGACTGAACTTGAGAGCATGCTGCTCGCCGGCAAGCTGAAGATTCCCGCTAATGAAGACGAGCATGGCGGGAGAGGCAGGGTTGGTGGGTTGGTAATCGACGGTGGTGATGCTGTGTCAACCATAAAACCCAAGGGTCAGGCGAGAGTAAGAATTCAGGATGGAGGAGATCATTTTATACAACCTTTTGACAATGTGCGGGAGATTTCAAATTTGAATAGTGAATCGAAACTGGTTATTGAATGTAATCATGGCATGATCAATTTGGCCATGATTCAAGGTGTTATTAAATGGGTGCAAGGTCAGCTCTTGAAGGTGGACAATAAATTCAGATTTAATAAGATTAAAGATAGATTTAATGAGATTAAATTAGGTAGAAGAAGAATCCAATCAGAATATTTCTTAATGTATGGGTGATGGACATGTCGATCATATATTTTCCATGCTGGAGTTTTGGGAATTGATGTGGCATTTTGTGCAATTTTTTGTGGACGTTTTTAAGACATGTGGATTAGTGGGCTGAGATTAAAAGTTAGATTAGTGATGTGGAGGTTGAGCAAACCATTCATTAATCCTAGTTGTCAAGAGAAGGTTCTAGGTACATTCTTTTATATATATACTAGTTTTGAACCCGTGCATCGCACGAGAAATAACTTAAATTTTTCAGATATTAATATCAAATGGTGTGCACTATTTATAAAAACTAATAATAACAAAAATACATTGCTAAACAATTATTAGAATCATAAAACATTGAACTTTTGTAATATCAATAAACTTGTACATTTAGTAATATTAAAGGTGTAATACTGTCCAAATTTTAATACCAAACAATACATTCAATCTTATAAAATGTTTGTAAATCCCCTCCTATCATGAATTATGTTTGTAATAACAAATGCGAACAATAAAAGAAATATTATTTAAAATGTATTGCATACTAAAGCCTCTTGATTATAACTAAATTGGTTTGGATCACAAAGGTGTATCTAGAATAACAATTAAAAAAAATATATCAGCAAGTGATATATAGGGTATGTTTGGTTAGTGAAATGTTTGAGGGAATGAGAATGAGAATGGGAATAGGAAAGAGAATGTTGGAGGGAATGAGAATGTGATGTGACTATGATGTGAATAGAATAAAAGTGGGTAAATTGACTATTTCTATCGTGTTAATGTCTTCAATTGTCTGATCCTTTATGAAAATAGTATCACAACTTCTAGTAAGCTTCTTTTTAATTGGACCATAAAACTTATAGCCAAACTCATCATGACTACAACCAATGAAGATACATTATCTTGTATTGGCCTCTAACTTTGACCTCTCAAACTTTGGTGTATGCACAAATGCTTCATAGCCAAGGACACCTAAATTGTTATAGGAAACATCCTTACCATACCACACTCTATCAGGGACATTAGAATTCAAAGCAACAACAGGAGATAAATAAATAACATGAGTAGTAGTATAAAAAGCCTCACCCCATACCAGGCAACTTCTCTAAATTTTTTGGCAAAAGTACTTGTCCTACCCCCAACGTTTCGGAGTCCTGTCAGTTTTGTCCTTAATGTTTTTTCGCTGTTAATTTTACCCCTAACGTTTTACGTTTCTACCAATGTCACCCTTTTCACTAACAACGTCAAATATTTAACAGTTTTTGCTGACGTGGCATCCTATGCGGCAAAAATATTTGACTGGGCATATTTTTTTCCACATTTAGATTTTCTAACGTTCTTTTGCTGTCAACTCTACCCCTAACGTTTTATGTTTCTGCCAATGTCACCTTTTTCGCTAACACTATCAAATATTTAATAGTTTGTGCTGATGTGGCATCCTATGTGGCAAAAATATCTGACTGGGCATATTTTTTCCACATAAGATTTCCTACTTTTTTTTTACCCCATCAAAGTTGTGTAGTTTTGGTCTCACCCTATTCCTTCTAAAATATAACTCAAATGCACGAGCCATTTTGCTCACAAAAACATCAAAGATTTTACCCATTCTCTATTCCGGGAAGACATCGTCAGAGAAAAGTCAGAATCGGAGGTCAGAATCGGTGCTCAAAAGCTCTCATGTTTTCTCAGAAATCGAAGATCGAAGAAAAATATGACCAATCAATTTTTTTGCCACATAGGATGCCACGTTAGTAAAAACTATTAAATATTTGACGGTGTTAGTGAAAAGGGTGATATTGGCAAAAACGTAAAACGTTAGGGGTACAATTGACAACAAAAAATGTTAGGAAATCTGATGTGGAAAAAAATATGCCCAGTCAGATGTTTTTGCCACGTAGGAGCCATGTCAGCAAAAACTGTTAAATATTTGACGGTGTTAGTTAAAATGATGATATTGACAGAAACGTAAAACGTTTTATGGTACAATTGATCACAAAAAAACTTTAAGGGCCAAACTGACAAGACCCCCCACACGTTGGGTGCAGGAAAGGTACTTTTGCCAATTTTTTTATACTATGTTTATCTAAATTTTTAAATTTACTTTGTTTTCGAATTTTTTATCTGCATATAAAAATTAATTGAATATTAAAATTTGAACTAATATAAAATTATCCTTAAATTTTTTAATCAAATATTTATTGGTTTAAATCAATTAATGATGATGTCAACCCAACTGAAATAAATGATACAAAACAGCAGTGTAAATTGATTCATGGATCATAAAAATATTTATGATATGATTAATCACATACAATCTGCATTAATTAAAAAGGCTAGGCCAAGGAATGATATAAGCCGTCGGCTTGAAGGTATGCTAGATTTGTTTGAAGGATGACGTGGCAGAATTACAAAACATGACGCTCCAACCACGTGGCAAGAATTGGTTTCATGTCTTTGGATTATATATATATTAGTATTGAACCCGTGCGATGCACGGGATATGACTAAAAATATTTATATATTAATAATTTGAGATATTCTGTACCACATCAAAGTTAGATAAAAATTAAACTTGAAATCATTAAAACCTATAAATATACCATAAAAAATATACATGATATTTTATTATAGCAAATGTGATGTTTTGTTGAACAAATCACAAATGTCATAATATTAAGTGTTACAGTGTCACATCTAATTGATTAATATAATAAAGAAGTGTATTATATATACATGATGTACTTAACATTATAATTTTTTTTATGTGCAATGTTTGATGTTTTGTTTGATGGATGGCCATCCATCTTGGTTACATACCATTGTTTTCAATCCAAAATTTCTACAAACACATGTTATAAATGGCCTAGTGGTAAGTCTAAACATTACCATGCAAGGTGTCCTGTCTTCGAATCCTCAAAGGGCCATTTTTCAGAAATATAATATGGTCGCCGAAGGAGTTGCCGGCGGCGGTGGCGGGTGACCGATGGTCGACGGCCGGCGATCGGAGGGGTTGTCGGTGACCGGTAAAGTTCGCCGGTGGCCAATCTAATCTATGAAATTCCCCACGGATCCAATCCGTGGGTATTAGCCACGGAATAATCCGTGGGTAAAATTAAAATTTCGTGGCTATTTCCCCACGGACCCTTCCGTGGGGAAAATAGCCACGAATGGGTCCGTGGGGAATTCCCTACGGACTCAAAATTTCGTGGGTAAATTTTTACCCATGCCAATTTTACCCACGGACTGTGTCCGTGGGTAATTCCGTGGATGAACTCATTTACCCACTGAATAACACAGATTTATCCACGGATTTGTCCGTGAGTAAATCTGTGTTTTGTTGTAGTGACATGAAATAATTATACATGTAGTCATGCATGCTTAATTTCTTTTAACGTTAAATATATTACACATTGCAAATATATATAGATTATACATTAAATTCTTATCAACAACTTTATTATTTTGCAAATATAAAACTTTAATTTTTTTTATGACAATATAAAACATTAATTGATTCATAATATATATCTGGATAAAATTAATTGAGTTAATATGAAAATTTAAAATGATTTTTAAGTTTTACTTTTAATATTTCTGACAAAAATAAGTAAATAATATTATACTTAAGAATTAAGTTACAAAATAAATTAAAAATATGTTTCTTAACGTGTTTTAAAATTTTTTTATAAACAACATATTTTATGACTTTTTTATAATTAACTTATTTTAAAACTTAACAAAAACTTTATTTGTAAAACCCCATAATAATTTAACAATTTAATATTGATTAAATTAAATTTTATAACTTAAACTGAAATTTAAATTAGTATTTCATCCGTAGGGCATTGATTAAGTATGAATTACTTGGTGTTGGTTGGTAAAAAATACTAAAAAAAACAGTATTTTTAGTGACGGTTTTTAACCGTCGCTAAAGATATAACGACGGTTATGTCAACCGCCATTAAAGTTAGCATCGGGAACAAAATCTAGCGACGCTTGATAGAATCGTCGCTATTGACCGTCGCTAAATTTTGTGACGGTCAGAACCGTCACTAAGGTCATTTAAGAAGACCCTTTTTTTAAAATGTTTTAACGACGATTGAACCATGGTTTAGGATCTGAATTTTGGCAACGGTATAAACCGTCGCTAAATCACCCTTTTTTTAGCTTTTTTTTTAAAAAAAATTATAAATATTTATTCAACCAAAATAATTTCATTTATATTCAAGATATAGTTTTAACATCCAAAACATATTAATAATCACCAAGTCAACATTTAATATCCAAAACATATCCATAATCATCAAAAACTTTTACAATATAGCAATAATAGTTCATATATATATATATATAAGTTCAATAAAGAAAATAAAAGAAATATCCAGCTTTTGATGATCTTCGACACGTTGGAGGTGATGACTCTGTGCTTTCCATCATATGGCTCCAAGTGATCCCTTAACAACTGGTAATTTATGTTTTCATCTTACCTAAATAATAGAAAATTGCATTAGAATGAAAGAATGAATAGCAATGATTTAGTTTACATTGCTAGCCAATAAACATTATTAAGACAGAAAGAATTAATACCATCTAATAATACCTAGTGCCAAACCTTCAAATTGATTATGTAGAATGAGATTGGCAAGGATCAAACTCGTGAACACTTAATTGTTAGAAATTTATTTATAATTTCCTATTTGGGCTTAATTAATTGATATTTTTTTTATTAAAAATACTGGTTTGATGTATTATGACCATGATACCTGAAAAATTAATGTGATTAATTGGTTTTGGTCTCACCTTGTAAATCGGGCCTTGAGCCCAATAATAATGTAATGTGGTAAGTGTAATACCCAGAAATTTTCCAATTAACGTTAGGGTCCTAATTTAATTTTTATTTTAATTTGGAAGGAAAAGGAGAAAATTTAAAATAAATAAAATTTTATTTGGACCAAAATTAGGACCTAAAGGGAAATATTGGGTGTAAGTTTATTAACCCCAAAATTAATTTTAACTATAAATAATAATATATTAAATATATATATATAACTATACAAAATATTTTAATAAAAAAAATATATATATGTATGTAGCTGAAAGGGGGGTCACACACGTGACCCCCCCTTATAATTAATTGGTCCCCATATAATTTTGCCCAGGGAAGAGAGAGAGAGCCCGAGAGTGTGAGCTGCAGGAAAGAAAAAAAGAGAGAAAGAGAAGAGAGTTGAGGACCACGACGCCAAGGCCAGCGGAAGAAGAGAGGACGGCCGGAAACGCGCGCGGGGAGCCGGCCGGAAGTCGACGCCGCCGTTCGCCGGGGCAAGAGCGGTCGACGGCGACGCTAGACGCCGGAGAAGGTGGGTTCGACGCGGGTTCACGGAGGAGAGAGAGAGCAGCGACGGAAATTGCGTTTTCGCCGGAATCTTCGCCGGAATCCACCGTTTCGAAGCCGGGGAAGGTGACCGGGAGTTCTTTCTACCTCATTCCATCGTCCTATCCGATTGAGTCGAGGTAAAAAGTCCCGAATCTCTCAAACCCCAAATTTACCTATTTTAGGGATTTTTGGAAAATTCCTAATTGGTATGAATAAATTATTTTGGGTCCTAATTTGAAGCTATTGGGTTGTTTAGAAGTACTTGGAAGTATATTTGTTGGAAAATTGATGATGGAAGCTACCCAACTTGAAAACCATAGAGCAATGGAATGTAAAGTGAGACAAAGTGTAGTATAAACTGAATTGGGATTGATTGGTGTGTTGGATTGGTGTTATAGAATGGTAGGGAGTGTGGAATATGCGAGGGATTAACGCCCGAGTAATTCCGTCTCAACCGGAAACCAATTTGGTATTAAAAGAGACACTTTTCAATCCAATTTAGAATATGGAGCTAAGATATTAGCTAGGAATTTAGATTATACCGTGGTGGATGCTCGGGATTGATCTAAATAGTAAAATGTTCTTATTTGGCAAAAATCCCAATTTTCAAGTATATTAGGCCATGTGTGTTCGTATGTGAATATAAGTTGAAAGAGTGGTTGGGTAATTAGCAACCATAGAAAATTTGAGGCTATGAATAACATAAGCCATCAATTGGATATGGGAATTGTGAAAAGTCACCTACGGACACTTGTTGGCGAAAAGGGTAAATTGGGGATTTTAATTCGAAGGGGGTTATAAAAGGAAATAATACGAATTTAGACCCGAATAAAAGTATGTTGAATGTCCTGAACACTAGTTACTGGAACTCCAAGTTAATTAACTAACCTAAGGGATTAACTAGAGGAAATGGACATTAGTTTGACATGAGCATAACATATGCATACAATTTGCATATAATATAGACGATAATGACATAATATGTTTGTTAGGTAACCACGAGTTGTCTGGAGCAGGAGTGACTCCAGGACTAGAAACAGGAAGCCGTCCAGGTGAGGGGTTTCCCATCCTTGCCCTACAGGGTTGAATGAGGATGTGAATACGTGGTTTGCTTACTTGCTTGTTTGTAAGACTTGTTAGGTAATAACATGCTATTGTTGTTCCTAAACTGTTAATTGTGAAAATATTTGTATATATGTGATTGATTAAAGTTGAAGTGGTACTGGAGGGTATCCATGTGATCACATGGGATACGCCAACAGTACAAGTAAAAAGGGGTAGGATATTGATTTCGTACAATTTTTGGTTTGTCCCAACAATTAGAAACCCACTAAGGAAATGAAACTGACTTCTTATTACACGTCGACGTGATTTGTGGTAAATGAACTTAGGAAATACCTTAGAGGTAGGTTATCATCTGATCAAGGGTTGGTACTAAGCAAATAATAGAGAATCTCATAAATTGATTAGAAATGCTTAGGGAAGTTCACGGGTAGATAGAGTCACAAATTCCATTGGAAGTAAGAGAGTGAAATATGACGTCAGACATTTGCCCGTTGTGGCTATGGCCCTAGCCTGGCACTAGGGTGGTGCATTACAAATTCATGGTTGCCCGTTGTGGCTATTGCCCTAGCTTGGCACTAGGGTGGCGCATTACATATTCATGGTTGCCCGTTGAGGCTATTGCCCTAGCTTGGCACTAGGGTGGTGCATTACATATTCATGGTTGCCCGTTGTGGCTATTGCCCTAGCCTGGCACTAGGGTGGTGCATAGCATTTAAGGGATTTGCCGTTGAGGCTATTGCTCTAGCGTGGCACTAGAGTCGATTGTATGATTTATAGTTTTGGGTTGAAATGTTTCCTGTTATTGGTTGCTTATGAGTAGCATGATTGAGGAGCATAATTCTTAGGTTTATCTGTGGTGTATTGTTATATTAATGTTGCCTGATCATTATATAACATATGATAAGCTGGAATTTCGTGCGCTTGTGGTTGTGAGTGGTTCCCTTTCCCCAGCTGTAGTGGTACCCGCCGCTACACCGAGGATGGGAAGCTTCTCACTGAGTCTGTTGGACTCACACCCTCTGTTTAAATGTTTCAGATACAGGAATCGGGCAGGCTTCGACGTCCGGACAGTGATACGGACATCTTTCCACTTGCACCGCATTTGTTCGCGTGGGTGGACATCTTTTGATTATTTAGCCTTCGTTATTTTGAGTTGTATATATTCTAAAGTTGTAAAGGCGACGTAAACATTTGCAGCTTTTGAATTATGCTATATCTAGACATGTCGGCTTCACATGTGCTTACTGATAGGATTCTGGGTGTTGGGAAAGTCTTGATATACTTACATATATATATATATATATATATATATATATATATATCTGCGTATGTGAATAGGATAGGTCACACATGATGGTGTGTGATCAATATGTATATGCTATATATATGTGTGACTTGGTATATGATGGATGAAAAATATAAATACCTGCATGTGAATAGGATAGATTACACGTATTGAGGCGTGTAATCACTATGTATACTTAACTGTGAGTGTGGGTGTACATGCGTGAATATGACAGGTTATATATATTGTGTGTGAATAGGATAGATCATTCCCTTGGGGTTTGATCACTATGTATATATATATTTACGTGTGATTGTCCTGAGTGTATGGGTGTATATATATACATGAAATGGGCTGAAGCGGCATTGAGCACCGTGGATTGCAGGTTATTTAGGCCACCAATGACGGTGTGGCCACTATATACACTATGTGAATACTAAATGTTAATTGTATATAAGGGTAGATAATTTATGATTATTGATAAGGCTTACGGGTTTAGAGGCTAAATTCTATTCCCGTGCCGGTCACGTATTCCTGAAAACGGGGTCGTGACAAAGTTGGTATCAAAGCCTGGTTTATTTCTTTAAGTCATGTGAAGCCATTGGTATGACCGGGTGTCGGTTTAAGCTTCGTTGTGAAACCCGGGCACAACGTTGCATTAAACAGGCACTTGTGGGAGTACCCAGGATAATTTGAGTCAGCCTTTCTTTCATTCCTTCTTAATCTATGATAGATTATGCAAATGCTTATCAGGTGACATTTTTGTGCAGTACAGGGATGCTGTCGACTACTAGGCAGGCTAGGAGGGGCGGTAGAGTCCCTGCACGTACAGATGAGGAGTCCGTTCGGGAGGAGAGAGTGCCTCCCAGGGGCCGAGCTAGAGGCCATGCTAGAGGCCGTGCTAGAGGCCGTGCTCGCGGTCGTGGTAGGACACAAGAAAGAGAAGTGCATAGGCAACAAAACCCAGAGCCACAGGTTGACACGGGTGCTCCGTCAGTTGCTGAGATGCTGACTGTTGGATTTCAGGAATTGAGAGCTGAAATGACCCGCCAAATTCAACAAGAAGTCCGCCGTTTAGTTGTCGGCGAGGAAGAAGAGCAAGTGATATCGGCTGAACAGGGAACTGAAACAAGGGAGGAAGAACCAAGAAGGGGATGGCAACAAAGGGACGTGCCCCGGAGACCGAGGGCAGTTCCGAGAGAATTGCCAATTACAAAATTCTTGAAGTTAAATCCGCCTACATTTTGCGGAACCGAACTCAAGGAGGACCCTCAACATTTCCTCCGTGATATAATCAGAATTGGGCAGTTACTGAGGTGTCCAGGGGGAGAGATGGTGGAACTTGCCTCGTTTCAGTTAAGAGGCGCTGCACGGGTTTGGTTTGAATCAGTACAGAAGAGATATGCAAGGAGAGTTGCTCCTATGACCTGGGAAGATTTTCAGAGGGAATTTCTGGGTCGGTTTCTGTCTGAAGGAATGAAGTATGCCAAGCGTCAACAGTTCGAAGACTTGTGGATGACGCCGAATATGTCTGTGACCGAGTTTGAGCTGCAGTACACAGAGCTAGCTCAATACGCTCCTGAATTAGTTCCTGATGAGAGGGAATTGATCAAGAGGTTCATTCACAGACTGGTGGAGCCGTTGTTCGTAGTGCTACTACCCCAGTGTAATCAATTTGAAACTTTAGCACAGGCTGCAGATTGTGCAAGAGTGATCGAAAACAGAAAGAAGTTTGGGACGCCGGCGAATCCCAAGAATAAATTATTGATGAGCAATGAGGGTCAAGGATGGAAGAAGAAGCAAAAGACAGCTGGTAATTCTGGTATAGTTTCAAATTATGCAGGACAAGTTGGTGGGCAGTCTGCTATTACCACCACAAGTTCTGGGAAGAGTAACACCCAAGGGGGACAGAGGTCCCAAGGCAGTAGTCAGGGCGGTAACCAGAAACCGCAGTGTGGAACATGTGGGAGATTTCATTTTGGAGAGTGCAAAGCCAAGAGAGGAAGTTGTTACAATTGTGGGCAATTCGGACATATGGCTAGGGAATGTCCACAGAGGAGGAGCAGCACAAGTGTCAGAAGTAATCCTACTCCAGGTAGTACTCCGATTGCAGCCCCACCAGTTAGAACTGTACCACCCCAGGTTAACACTTCAGGTGCGGGCAGAGGTAGAGGAGCAGGAGCGGGTGGTAGAGGTCCAGGTGCGCCGGGAGGAGGACAGGCACGAGTATTTGCTTTGTCTCGGCAGGATGCACATGCCTCAAACACAGTTGTGACAGGTACACTTACAGTATGCGCTCTCAAGGCTCTTGTATTATTTGATTCTGGTTCAACACATTCCTACATCTCACATGCATTTGCACGGAAGGTTGAGAAACGCCCGACCAGGTTGAAGGAGACAGAAAAGGTCTCTACTCCGATGGGTGATTCGGTTCAAGTTAAGTATGTCTATGAGTCATGTGTTGTTATAGTCGAGGGTCATGAGACGGTTGTAGACCTACGACTACTATACATGGTAGACCTAGATGTTATTCTGGGCATGGATTGGTTGGCATCTTGTCATGCGGTGGTTGACTGCAGGGCAAAGTGTTTAAAGTTCAATATGCCTGATGAGGAACCATTTGTGTTATGGGGTGATGGTGGTGCCTCACATCCAAGCCTAATTTCGGCAATGGAAGCTTCCAAACTACTTGAGAAAGGGTGTAAGGGATATTTGGCAGTTGTGAGGGATAAGACGAAAGAGGTAATTCCCGCAGATCAGGTGCCAGTGGTTCGGGAGTTCCTTGATGTGTTTCCTGATGAACTGCCAGGATTGCCGCCTGATCGAGAAATTGAGTTCGAGATTGAACTGTTACCAGGAACACAGCCGATGTCCACACCGCCCTATAGAATGGCTCCGAAAGAGTTGACGGAGCTACACACTCAATTACAGGAGTTACTTGATAAGGGTTTTATCAGACCCAGTTTTTCACCATGGGGTGCTCCAGTGTTGTTCGTGAAGAAGAAGGATGGAACTTTGAGATTGTGTATCGATTACCGAAAGTTGAATAAGGTAACGGTCTGCAATCAGTATCCGCTTCCAAGGATCGATGACCTGTTTGATCAACTGCAGGGTGCTAAGAGGTTTTCAAAAATCGATTTGCGATCAGGGTATCATCAGTTGAAGATTAGAAATGAGGATGTACCCAAGACTGCTTTTCGAACCCGATACGGCCATTATGAATTTCTAGTTATGTCATTCGGTCTAACTAATGCACCAGCAGCTTTTATGGACTTGATGAACCGGGTTTTCAAGCCATTTCTAGACCGGTTTGTCATTGTATTTATAGATGACATTCTAATCTATTCCAAAAATGCGGAGGAGCACGCAACCCACTTGAGACTGGCATTACAAAAGCTAAGAGAAGAGAAGTTGTATGCTAAGTTTTCAAAGTGTGAATTTTGGCTTGATAGAGTGGCATTCCTTGGTCACGTGGTATCTTCAGAGGGAATCCATGTTGACCCAAGCAAGGTAGAAGCAGTGAAGAATTGGTCCCAACCAACCTCAGCCACAGAGATTCGTAGTTTCTTAGGTTTGGCTGGGTATTACAGGAGGTTTGTGCAGGATTTTTCGAAGATTGCTGCACCTCTTACCAAGTTGACTCAAAAAGGGGTAAAGTTTGAGTGGAGTAACAAGTGTGAAGAAAGTTTCCAGAAACTGAAGGAAAGTCTCACTACAGCGCCAGTGTTGGCACTTCCTGAAGGCACCGGAGGATATGTGGTTTACTGTGATGCTTCGCGAATTGGGTTAGGGTGCGTTCTTATGCAACATGGGAGAGTAATTGCTTATGCATCTAGGCAACTCCGGAAGCATGAGAAGAATTACCCGACTCACGATCTTGAAATGGCAGCGGTGGTGTTTGCCTTGAAGATTTGGAGACACTACCTTTATGGTGAATCGTGTGAGATATACACAAACCACAAAAGCCTCAAGTACATCTTTGAACAGAAAGACTTGAATCTGAGACAACGCAGGTGGATGGAGTTGATAAAAGATTATGACTGTACGATTCTTTACCATCCTGGTAAGGCGAATGTTGTAGCAGATGCTTTGAGCCGAAAGTCAATGGGTAGCTTAGCCCATATTAGTGAAGTACGAAGACCGTTGATTCGGGAAATACATGAGCTGGAACAGTCTGGAACTCAGTTTGAAATTGGAAATTCCAACTTGTTTCTAGCCCATATCCAAACTAAGTCGTCTCTAATTGAAGAAGTTAAATCCAAGCAAGAGCAAGACGCCGACCTCAAACAGATCAAAGATACAGTGGTTAAAGGGGAGAAGGACGACGTCCGATTCTCTATAGACGAAAATGGCATACTCCGGTTGGAGGGACGATTGTGTGTACCTATGGTGGATGGTTTGAAAGAAAGAATTCTTGATGAGGCACACAAGACAGCATATACTATCCATCCAGGAGGTAACAAGATGTATCAGGATCTCAGGGAGTTATACTGGTGGAATGGTATGAAGAGAGATGTGGCAGACTATGTATCTAGATGTTTAGTGTGTCAGCAAGTTAAGGCTGAACACCAAAAGCCCGCCGGAACACTTCAAAAGATAGAAATTCCAGAGTGGAAATGGGAGAGAATTACGATGGATTTTGTGATGGGATTGCCGCGATCACAGAGGGGATTCGATTCAGTTTGGGTAATCGTTGATCGGATGACCAAGTCCGCTCATTTCCTGCCAGTTAAGACCACTTACGGAGTGGGTCAGTATGCCCAGTTATACCTATCAGAGATAGTGAGGTTACACGGAGTGCCGGTGTCGATTATCTCTGACAAGGGGCCACAGTTTACCTCTCGATTTTGGAGGGCATTGCAGGAGGCATTGGGGACGAGGGTTGATCTTAGTACAACATTTCATCCCCAGACTGATGGGCAATCTGAGAGGACTATTCAGGTTTTAGAGGACATGCTAAGGGCATGTGTTATGGATTTCGGCGGAAGTTGGGAAAAGTATCTACCATTAGCAGAGTTTGCCTACAATAACAGTTACCAGTCCAGTATACAGATGGCACCTTTTGAAGCTTTATATGGTCGAAGGTGTAGATCCCCGATTGGGTGGTTCGAGGTCGGAGAGGCCAAGTTAGTTGGTCCAGAACTTGTTCAAGAAGCGTTGGACAAGGTAAAGGTAATTAGAGAAAAGCTTGTGACGGCTCAGAGTAGACAGAAGTCATATGCCGACAATCGGAGAAGAGAGATAGAATTTGCTGTGGGTGAGCAAGTCTTTTTGAAAATTTCACCAATGAGAGGCGTAATGAGGTTTGGCAAGAAAGGCAAGCTAAGTCCAAGGTATATCGGACCGTTTGAGATACTTGAACGTGTGGGAAATGTCGCCTACCGTCTTCAGTTGCCGGCGGAACTAGAAGGAGTTCATCCGGTGTTTCATGTGTCAATGCTTCGCAAGTACTTGCCAGATTCTTCTCATGTAATCCAACCCCAGGAGATACAACTAACCGAAGATTTGACGTATGAGGAGATACCGGTGGAAATCTTAGATCGTCAATTGAAGAAGTTGAGATCGAAAGAAATACCATTGGTGAAAGTTCTGTGGAGAAATCACTCGACCGAGGAAGCTACGTGGGAAGTCGAGGGAGGAATGCGCAGGACATATCCTCACCTATTTGAAAACTAAGGTTAGTATGTGATTGAAATTCGGGGACCGAATTTCTTAAGGGGGGAAGATTGTAATACCCGGAAATTTTCCAATTAACGTTAGGGTCCTAATTTAATTTTTATTTTAATTTGGAAGGAAAAGGAGAAAATTTAAAATAAATAAAATTTTATTTGGACCAAAATTAGGACCTAAAGGGAAATATTGGGTGTAAGTTTATTAACCCCAAAATTAATTTTAACTATAAATAATAATATATTAAATATATATATATATATATATATATATATATATAAATATACAAAATATTTTAATAAAAAAAATATATATATGTATGTAGCTGAAAGGGGGGTCACACACGTGACCCCCCCTTATAATTAATTGGTCCCCATATAATTTTGCCCAGGGAAGAGAGAGAGAGCCCGAGAGTGTGAGCTGCAGGAAAGAAAAAAAGAGAGAAAGAGAAGAGAGTTGAGGACCACGACGCCAAGGCCAGCGGAAGAAGAGAGGACGGCCGGAAACGCGCGCGGGGAGCCGGCCGGAAGTCGACGCCGCCGTTCGCCGGGGCAGGAGCGGTCGACGGCGACGCTAGACGCCGGAGAAGGTGGGTTCGACGCGGGTTCACGGAGGAGAGAGAGAGCAGCGACGGAAATTGCGTTTTCGCCGGAATCTTCGCCGGAATCCACCGTTTCGAAGCCGGGGAAGGTGACCGGGAGTTCTTTCTACCTCATTCCATCGTCCTATCCGATTGAGTCGAGGTAAAAAGTCCCGAATCTCTCAAACCCCAAATTTACCTATTTTAGGGATTTTTGGAAAATTCCTAATTGGTATGAATAAATTATTTTGGGTCCTAATTTGAAGCTATTGGGTTGTTTAGAAGTACTTGGAAGTATATTTGTTGGAAAATTGATGATGGAAGCTACCCAACTTGAAAACCATAGAGCAATGGAATGTAAAGTGAGACAAAGTGTAGTATAAACTGAATTGGGATTGATTGGTGTGTTGGATTGGTGTTATAGAATGGTAGGGAGTGTGGAATATGCGAGGGATTAACGCCCGAGTAATTCCGTCTCAACCGGAAACCAATTTGGTATTAAAAGAGACACTTTTCAATCCAATTTAGAATATGGAGCTAAGATATTAGCTAGGAATTTAGATTATACCGTGGTGGATGCTCGGGATTGATCTAAATAGTAAAATGTTCTTATTTGGCAAAAATCCCAATTTTCAAGTATATTAGGCCATGTGTGTTCGTATGTGAATATAAGTTGAAAGAGTGGTTGGGTAATTAGCAACCATAGAAAATTTGAGGCTATGAATAACATAAGCCATCAATTGGATATGGGAATTGTGAAAAGTCACCTACGGACACTTGTTGGCGAAAAGGGTAAATTGGGGATTTTAATTCGAAGGGGGTTATAAAAGGAAATAATACGAATTTAGACCCGAATAAAAGTATGTTGAATGTCCTGAACACTAGTTACTGGAACTCCAAGTTAATTAACTAACCTAAGGGATTAACTAGAGGAAATGGACATTAGTTTGACATGAGCATAACATATGCATACAATTTGCATATAATATAGACGATAATGACATAATATGTTTGTTAGGTAACCACGAGTTGTCTGGAGCAGGAGTGACTCCAGGACTAGAAACAGGAAGCCGTCCAGGTGAGGGGTTTCCCATCCTTGCCCTACAGGGTTGAATGAGGATGTGAATACGTGGTTTGCTTACTTGCTTGTTTGTAAGACTTGTTAGGTAATAACATGCTATTGTTGTTCCTAAACTGTTAATTGTGAAAATATTTGTATATATGTGATTGATTAAAGTTGAAGTGGTACTGGAGGGTATCCATGTGATCACATGGGATACGCCAACAGTACAAGTAAAAAGGGGTAGGATATTGATTTCGTACAATTTTTGGTTTGTCCCAACAATTAGAAACCCACTAAGGAAATGAAACTGACTTCTTATTACACGTCGACGTGATTTGTGGTAAATGAACTTAGGAAATACCTTAGAGGTAGGTTATCATCTGATCAAGGGTTGGTACTAAGCAAATAATAGAGAATCTCATAAATTGATTAGAAATGCTTAGGGAAGTTCACGGGTAGATAGAGTCACAAATTCCATTGGAAGTAAGAGAGTGAAATATGACGTCAGACATTTGCCCGTTGTGGCTATGGCCCTAGCCTGGCACTAGGGTGGTGCATTACAAATTCATGGTTGCCCGTTGTGGCTATTGCCCTAGCTTGGCACTAGGGTGGCGCATTACATATTCATGGTTGCCCGTTGAGGCTATTGCCCTAGCTTGGCACTAGGGTGGTGCATTACATATTCATGGTTGCCCGTTGTGGCTATTGCCCTAGCCTGGCACTAGGGTGGTGCATAGCATTTAAGGGATTTGCCGTTGAGGCTATTGCTCTAGCGTGGCACTAGAGTCGATTGTATGATTTATAGTTTTGGGTTGAAATGTTTCCTGTTATTGGTTGCTTATGAGTAGCATGATTGAGGAGCATAATTCTTAGGTTTATCTGTGGTGTATTGTTATATTAATGTTGCCTGATCATTATATAACATATGATAAGCTGGAATTTCGTGCGCTTGTGGTTGTGAGTGGTTCCCTTTCCCCAGCTGTAGTGGTACCCGCCGCTACGCCGAGGATGGGAAGCTTCTCACTGAGTCTGTTGGACTCACACCCTCTGTTTAAATGTTTCAGATACAGGAATCGGGCAGGCTTCGACGTCCGGACAGTGATACGGACATCTTTCCACTTGCACCGCATTTGTTCGCGTGGGTGGACATCTTTTGATTATTTAGCCTTCGTTATTTTGAGTTGTATATATTCTAAAGTTGTAAAGGCGACGTAAACATTTGCAGCTTTTGAATTATGCTATATCTAGACATGTCGGCTTCACATGTGCTTACTGATAGGATTCTGGGTGTTGGGAAAGTCTTGATATACTTACATATATATATATATATATATATATATATATATATCTGCGTATGTGAATAGGATAGGTCACACATGATGGTGTGTGATCAATATGTATATGCTATATATATATGTGTGACTTGGTATATGATGGATGAAAAATATAAATACCTGCATGTGAATAGGATAGATTACACGTATTGAGGCGTGTAATCACTATGTATACTTAACTGTGAGTGTGGGTGTACATGCGTGAATATGACAGGTTATATATATTGTGTGTGAATAGGATAGATCATTCCCTTGGGGTTTGATCACTATGTATATATATATTTACGTGTGATTGTCTTGAGTGTATGGGTGTATATATATACATGAAATGGGCTGAAGCGGCATTGAGCGCCGTGGATTGCAGGTTATTTAGGCCACCAATGACGGTGTGGCCACTATATACACTATGTGAATACTAAATGTTGATTGTATATAAGGGTAGATAATTTATGATTATTGATAAGGCTTACGGGTTTAGAGGCTAAATTCTATTCCCGTGCCGGTCACGTATTCCTGAAAACGGGGTCGTGACAGTAAGTGTAGGATTTTGGGTTAACTATCTATGATGGGTAGATAATTGTTAACCCTCTATAAATACAGGGCTGAGTCCCCTCTCCAATCTAACTTTTGACCTAGCCTCTCCATTAGGGTTGTCATCTATAAGGAGATAAGGAGAGGAAGACCGGCCTCTACGTGAACGATTGATCACGTTCCATTCCGCTATTCCGCTATGACATCAAGAGGTACGCATATTTAAATTATATTGTATGAGTGTTCTATGATTTGCCTATGATCCTGATAAGAATAATAGTTTATTATTCTAACATGTGGTATCCGAGCCAGGTTAGGCAATCAAATCAAGAACCCATATGATTTATTTTCGTTTGTTTCCTAATATTATACTGCATATGATTTAATCGCAGTATTGTCTTTTGACTCACGATTAGAAGAAAGAAGAAGAAAAAAAAATTGCGTACACTATTCGATCATGCCGGTCATGCGCACAGTGCAGCTAGTACTGCGTTTTAATTTTCTTTCTTTCTTCAAAGTCCTGTACGTGGTGATGACATTGAATTACACAATTCAATGTGGCTTCATCATCAATTCACCATCAATTCACGCCACTCAGGTTTTCTATTATTATGAATATTAATAATAATAATAATAATAAAATATCTATTTTATATTATTTAATGCTGAATGATTATTTTGATGATGTTTGAAGAGTATGAAAATTTTATTTTATGATAAATATTAATTTATATGTATATTACTCTTCTTATATGAGATTGATGCTTATTTAATTTTATTCTCCTGTACAAATAATAAGAGATTAAAGAAAACTAAAATAATTATCTAGTGAGAGATTTAATGTTAGTTGAAGAAATTGAAACGGGCAATATGATCCCTTGTAAAGATTGTTAATGAGACGGCTAGTTGTCACCGCAGTGGCCTACCCGTTAAATTAATGTAATCTTTGATAAATTATTATTTTCTAATAAATTGGGGATAATCTTGATGTCCAAATTAATTTGTATATATTGCTCACCTACAGGGAGTAATTATATGAATTATTTGGGTATCATGGAGCAATTAATTTGTAATTTGGATTAAAATTCTTCTGCCCGCAGGTGTTGAATTTTTAGAATCCATTTTGAATTAATTGCTTATAATTTAGATTCTTGATTACATGTCACTTTCTTCACCTACAGGGGAGTTTGTGATTGTGTGTCAAGGGTATCTAATGTATAAGCTTGCTATATTGCATTTTGCCTGTTTTGTTATCTTATTTCTTCTTCTATTATTTTTCAGCTCACTGTTCTCTTTCCATGAATAATCAAACTAATACGATTGAAATCCTGACTGGAAACAATTATAAGAGATAGAAAGAAGATGTTGAATTGACTCTTACCCTTATGGATATTGA